>CM055127.1:300980819-301700819 GCA_029206835.1 Rana muscosa
CCTTTAGATTCGAATTGTCATTTCTCAGGGCAGCTTTGGATTTGATCAGAAGTTACAGCTAAATAATGTCAGTTTTAGGCACAGAAACTCCGACACACGGGAACCAATGAGTTAAACATGCCAGTTCCAAGGAATGCAGTAAATCCACCTCTGAGCCCAAGTGACAGAGTAGAGGATGTATTGAGCTGAATGCAGTTTTATTTAAACAAATGCACAAGGGCCAATTAGTTATTGCTGGAAAGAAAACTATAATCACTTCAGCATGGGGGAAACGCTGTCCTGAAATCACAGGGAAGAAACACTGATCCATGATGTCAGGATGACCATCTGCCTTATTGTTTCCAGACATGCAGTGGAATTTGAAGTTCCCCTAATTTAGTTATACACTGTTATGACCACAGGTCACCATAGCAATATTCTTGATTTGGGATTGCTGGAAGATTGGATAGAATGAATAAAACAATGTTTTCCCTGTGAAGTGTCATGTGACAAGAAAAAACCCCACAAAACGACAAGATACACAACGCATAACAGACATCAGCACACATTATGCAGAATGCTGGGTAACAAACAATCAATCATTTAATAAACTGAGATCTCATCTCTATATATGTATACCCCTGTTGACTGCAAAAGATTTAGAGATAAGTTACACCTACAGTATATTTATGGATTTATGCACATCTTTGTGAGTTTTAAACACTCAAGTACAACTAAAGGTTCCTATATGACAGGCTTAACAAGTACCAAATCCAGTTAATATGTGATGAACAAAGCTCATAAAATTAAGAAGAAACTTCCTTTATCTTCCTTGACCAAGCCAAATCCTTCTTCACTTGTGTCTCATGTGCTCCCCCTCCCCAGACACTGCAGCTCACAGAGGGAGAGTTTTAGCAACAGAGGCAGTTCTGTCAATCGAGAAAGCAGTGGGCAGGACTACTAGTGGCGAGGTGCTGACTGTCAGGGCTTTTAAATCAGCAGTGACAATGTTGAGTGGCCACTTTTCCTCCAAAAATTGTTCACCCCACTATGGTACCAGCAAGCACAGACTAAATGAGAGCGATGACTCTGTTCTGAATGCGGGAGCAATGCAGCATTGTTGCCACCATATCACAGAAAGTTGTATTAAGTGAATTTCACTGGCAGTGCCAGCAGGCAGACAGGGAATTCCTACCAGTAACCTTTGTAGGCACGACCCTGGCTTTTCTCCAGACCATGTCTCTCAGTCTAACTGCTTATCTGTCTTTGACCCTGGCCTGTCTCCAGACCACGTCTCTCACTCTGACTGCGCACCTGCACTTGACCCTGGCTTTACTTCTGGACAAACGGCTTGTCTCCCTACTGGAAGTATAGTCTCCATACTGCTGCATCTAAGATTTCTAAGAATCTTACAGACTGTTGGCCACAGCTGCTCTTGGAGTGTCTCTAAGACTTCTGTCTACAGCCCTGACATCACTTCCACTGGCAAAGTCAATGGGCAACCACCAGCCACCCAGTTCTCTGGCACCCCGCCTAAATACTCAGGGGTGCTCCGATCAGAGCTGCAAGGGAAGCCCTCTTGTCGCTTCGGCCTCCAACCAAAGTACGTGCCAGTTGTAGAGGTACTAAAAGAAAACTATAAGTGCAGATGCATGTATAAAAAAAATGCTGTAACACATATTTTAATGCGGTCCACAGTGTTACTTTTAGGTGTTTAAAGCTCAATTTCGTGGGAAATAATAAAAAAAAAAAAATAGTCCACTAGCAAATCTTCTAAATAAAAAAAGTTTCTTTATTGTTCAATAAGGGACACAGGATCAGTATTTATACCAATTTGATTGGGTTATACTGGCAGGAGGAAGTGGGCACTTGCAATCAAAAAAGCCAGGTATAAACTCTCCTACTCTTAACATGCTTCATCTATTTTGCTAGTGTCCTAAGAGGATGGAAGTCTTATGCAGGTGGTTGTCTTCTGTCAGTGAAAATACAAAGAACTCTCTGTCTTAAAGCGGAGCTCCATCCGCAAATTTTTATTTTTAAAGTGAGCAGCTACTAACACTGTAGCTGCTGCCTTTTAATAAGGACACTTACCTGTCCTACTCTCCCGCGCTGATGGCCCCCCCGATGCCGATCCCTCGATCAGTGCAGGTCCTGCGCCGCCATCCACACTAAGGGAAACAGGCAGTAAAGCCTTACGGCTTCACTGCCCGTTTCCTACTGCGCATGCGCGAGTCTCGCGCCGACTCGTGAATGGGCGGCTGCTCTCTGGGATTACACACAGTTCCCAGAAGGCAGCGCGCCCCATTCACTAGAAGAGGAAGCGGAAGGAGACCCACCGAGGCAAAGGAAGAGGCAGATTAGGGACTTCCGCATAGCAACGGGTATTTCGGGTGAGTATAAAAAAAATCTATTAATTTTTTTTCAATTTTTTTTAGGATTTTTAGTGCTAAAAAAAATTCTGGGTGGACTTCCGCTTTAAGTGTTGGTCTGCAGAACAGCAATGCATAAAATGCTTTATATGTGCATTAGGATCTTAAGACCTAATCTGAGAGGAGCTGCATCCACTTCACCTGGTGTAGCCCTACCACTCTCCTGGCCTTCTTATGTGCCCCATTAAATGACGGCTTCGGAACGGCTGCGGGTGCAGCCGCCACTATTCATGGTAAGGGAACACGGCAGTGAAGCCTTTCGGAAAAAAGCCTTTGGGGACACCAGGTCATAAAGCAGGCTAGGGAAAATACTGTTCAGGCGCTACAAGCTAGAGTTCAGGTCTCTGCCTCCATCCAGATAAATTTTATATTCAACCAAGTCTGTCATAGACTCATCCATCAAAGAGATTTTTTTTGCCTTTGTGGAAATGAAAGCTGAGCATGTCTTCATTTTACCAGTGCATCAGCACTACCTTTGCTTTTCTGTGGGCACTCAGCGCTATCAGTTTGTACTGTCTGACCTTACTACGCTCACAGGGATTTCCCATTGCGGGATACCTAGATGATCTCTTATTGCTGGAACAGTTGGCTAAACCTCTGACTTTAACGACAGCATGGTCTGCCATTCAGGGTGGTTCGGCTCATCAATGTATAGTTGGCGTGGGAGAGGGTAGAGAGGAGAAAAAAAAAAAGGATATTCTTTTTCCACCATCACTCCGTAGGTTGTTTCCTTTTTGCCATCACAACTGCATGATGTGTGTGAGCTGGCAGCCTTGTCCTGTAAAGAACCATTTTGGTCTTACACAAAGATAAGGTAGTATTGAGGTTAGGTAGTGAAGGGAAGACTGTTCTTCCATCTGTCTGTCTGTCCAGGTCCAGTAAATCAGAAGGACCCTTCACTACCTGTATGTAGTTTGTATGGTAGATGTACCTCTCAGCGACTGCTTCCATTAGTACCCCTGCCTCTTATTGCCATTCATGATGGTCCACGTGAAGGGGTGCCAGCTTGCTGTTTCACCATCTATTGGTGGCTTAGCCAGGTCATTAATAAACCTTATGGTCTTAAAGTGATTGTAAATGTAGAAGGTTTTTTACCTTAAAAAGCCTTCTGTGTGCAGCCGCCTCCCTCAGCCCCCCTAATACCAGGGTTGCAAACCTCCCGCAGCATTTTTTACTGACAAAACATGGAAAATTTACTGACGGAGCACATTTTTTTACTAACAACCTGAGAAATTACAGAACTCCTATTGAAAACTAACACAGTGAATATTTAAACAGTATAAACATGAAATGGAAACACTGACAATACCTATAACAAAGTAATTTGCTTAATTTACACTTAAAAATTCAACACAGCATGAAATTATCAGCCCCTGATATTTACTGGCAGTTATAAAAAAAAACACAGATTTTTACAAACTGACAGTAAATTTTCTGCCAGTTAGCAACCCTGATGTTTTAGGAGTGTCTGGGCTGCCCGGGACTCCCCTCCTCATTGGCTAAGACAGCAGCGCGGCGGCTTTGGCTCCCGCTGCTGTCATTTAAAGTCAGTCAGCCAATGTGGAGAGAAAGGGGGTGGGGCCGGGCCGCGGCTCGGTGTCTGAATGGACACAGGGAGCTGTGGCTTGGCTCAAGTGCCCCCATAGCAAGCTGCTTGCTGTGGGGGCACTCAACAGGAGGGAGGGGCCTGAAGTACAGAAGAGGGAACCTAGAAGAGGATGATCGGGGCTGCTCTGTGCAAATCAACTGCACAGGGCAGGTAAGTATGACATGTTTGTTATTTTTTACTAAAAAAGAATGAGACTTTAGTATCACTTTAAGGAGCTGGATCCACTTTTTATTTTCTCAGTCCACCTTACTAGGCCAGTGGGTGCTTCTTGGGCTTTTAGGCATTGGGCAAATGTGCAAGACTGGCACCTAGTCTTCAGTCTAAGTTTTACCAGGTGGATTTTCAGGCCTCATCTGCAGCCAGCACTTTAAAATGCAAACTGTGCTTTGTTTTATTCTGTTTTGTCTGTTGGCATTTTTTTTGCTGTGCTGCCCACCCCTCAGTTTGATTGCTTTTGGACATCCCAATCATATCAAAATAACTACTGATCCTGTATCATTTAATGAATGTTAAAGAAAGCAGGACTTTTGCACTTACCATATAATCTGTTTGTTGATGTTTGTTAAGTCTACATTCACCTGGGCACACATGGGCAGCCAGGGGTAACCACTAGACTTGTGCACAATGGAAAAATTTGTTTCGTTTCGGTCCTGTTGATTTGTAATTGTTCGTAATTTTGCTAGACGTGATTTTTCGTGTTCGGACTAATTCGTATTTTCGCAAGCGACATTTTTAGTTGAATCGGAATGATTCGTATTAATGTAAGCCTTATTTTTAGTTGATTTATAATTCGTACTTTCGGTAAAATACATTGTTTTTCGTTGATTCTGGACACAACTCCTACTTTTGTAACTTTTTTTGGGTTCGTTGATTCATAATTTTCAGTGTCTCTCTCACAACGACGCTGCCTATTATGCCTAATGTGCTTCAAATGTATTTGTACTTTTGTAAATACATAGCGGTTATTTGTAACGATTCGAAATCTCGTATTTTACTTTCGATTTTTACATGCGGCTATAGCCTCCGCCCCTGTACACCATTTTGAGAGGGAGTTCAGCACGGTGAGGGAGAAGCAGAGAGCAGAGCAGAGTGTTATTGTGCTTCGAATGGATTCGTACATTCGTAACTTTTTTCATAACGAATTATGCCGAAGACATTCGGGCATTCGCTATTTGCGATATAATTTATTTCGGATTCGGTTTTATTCGTAATTGCTTTGTTCGGAAATTCGAATGCTTCCGAATGTCCGAAAGTTGCTAAATTTGGACGAATTTCGATTGGTTACGAAACGAATTGCACAAGCCTAGTAACCACTGCCATGAATCAGTAGATTCTTTCCAGCAGATATAAACACTGCATGCACACAGTATGTGGAAACAGCAGCAGCTGTCAGATTTGTACCAATGGCCGGTGCAGAAGCTGTTTGCATTTAACCACTCATCTGAGCGGTTGCATGGGAACAGAGCCTATGATCAACCCTAAAGTCAGACAGTGGGTGTGAAATCTGGGAAGGCATTTCTGCAGAGGTTCTGGCTGCAGCTAAGCAGCCAGTCTGTATGTGGCCATAGCATAGATTGCAGCTGCATCCAGAGACAGCATTTAGCCACCTCTGATTACAGCAATCTATTCACCTCCCATCAGCTATTTTAATGGTGCCTGAGGGAAACACTCCTCTGTTTTTGTGATCTACTTCTACTGGTTTTTACACAAAACTTAAGCAAGCTGCCATGATCACCAATACAGGTGGCAATTTCATTTCCATGACCACCAATGCAGTGGGGGTAAATTTCACTGCCAGTGACCCCCAATGCATTAAATTACACTGATAGTGACCGACACTGTCACTGACACCAGTGCTGGGGCTGTTATTGCATTCACTGACACCAATATTGGGGGTTATTATTGCATTCACTGACACCAATATTGGGGGTTATTATTGCATTCACTGACACCAATATTGGGGGTTATTATTGCCTCCACTGACACCAATATTGGGGGTTATTATTGCCTCCATTGACACCAATGTTGGGGGTTATTATAGCCTCCATTGACACCAATGTTGGGAGCTATTATTGCATCCACTGACACTGATTCTATGAGCTATTATAGTGCTCACTGACACCGATGTTGGGAGTTATTATTGAGTCCACTGACACTAATGTTGGGAGTTATTATTGCGTGCACTGAGTCTGACATCAATGCTAGGGGTTATTATTCAGTGTACATTACGATGCACTTAAAAAAAATGCAGCAAGAACAAAACTTTTTGGCATCGAGGTGCAAAGATTTGCCGCTATTGTGCAGCTCTCTGAAAGCATTGGGGGCTGCATTTGAGCCTCTATAATTTTCTATTTGGCCACCACTGCTGAAGTTCTGCACTTCATTTTACTTCAATAAATTAATTTTAGCTTTGGACTTCTTTTCAAAAGATGATCAGCAATAAAAAGCGTTTGTTAAAGTTATAAAATAATCATAAGAAATACATATGTATCTGACTATACCAAGAAGCATTTAATATTATCTGTCACCATCATATGAGTTATACAAGTATACCCCTGCATTAGACCCATTTCAAAATTTAAACACTGTTCATCAAATATCTCAAAAATATAGTCCATATCAGAAGCAAGATATTACCCTATTAAACTGGGGGGGCTCATAAAGTGAAAGCACTTCGTGGCCCGCGTACAATAAATCCAAGACTGACAGGCACTGCTAGTATGAGAAAACAGTGGGCAAGAAGGGTATGTGCCACAAATCAATTTCCATTGTAAATTTTTAAGATTGATATAAATGTTAAGGCGGAATTTTAAGTGCATTGGGGTAGAGCCCTAGAATTGTACTCCAGATTCAAACATCTTGTCCCTATACTGGCTTAGTAACTATACAGCGTTAATAAAGACGTTTTTCAAAGGACGTGGTGAAACAAACAGCTATTTCCTCAGGGCAACCAAAGCCTCCATCCATGTTGGGGTTGTTCCCCTCACTTCATCTCCTGTCTGACATCCATTACATAGACTATACTTAATGCATACGGAGCCATCATACAGCATGCTATATTGCATACTAGAGGAGCGCCCTGGGTGTTCTGATTGGGTTTGAGTTCCATCCACCTACTACATGCAAGCTAAAGGCCGTGGCTAGGTTATAGCCGACTGCGCTCCTTTGCTTGCTTCTGGTAAGCAGCCATTTTTACTACGGTGGTGGTCACTCTGATGGTCAAGCATGGTGGTGTTACTATACTGTACGGTTCCTGGATGTTTCTACAGCATATGTGATTCCTGCCTTCTGTTATTATATTAGCACCTATAGGTTAAGGTACCAGATTTTTTTAATGAAATCCGGGGACATATTTTTTTGTTTACTAGTAATGGAGGCAATCAGCGACTCTCTGCCCGTCGCCGCCGCCCGCCTCACAGCCTGTCAAGTCTTACTCTCCGGGCCCCAGCTACTACTGGGTGGTGAGAGGAGGAAGATCACTCCACCAGGGAAGTCAAGGAGATAAGCAGGCAGGCGGCTGGCCGGGACTTGAGTCAAGGCAGAAGAACATGCAAGCAGAGCTGAATGGGAATGCGCCTGAAACTTAAGAAATATTCCCTCTGCTCCGACCAGCACATGATCATCAGAAAGGGGCACAGATAATGGAAAAAAATACACCCCCCTAGGCTAGTAGGAGCGGCAGACCGGGGGTGTGTAATTCAGATTTTTTTTTTTTAATTCTGCACTGACTGTCGTTGAAATTGCCCTAGCCCCTGTTCAAATCCAATCCGGGGACAAAACCGGGGACAGATTTGGTCTGGGGACAGTGTCCTCAATCCGGGGACTGTCCCCAGAAACTGGGGATGTCTGGTCACCCTACTATAGGTCACTCTTTTGGACTGCCTTTATAGCCTTCTTATCATTGACTTTTGAGGATGGCTCATTAATGTTCTTGGCGCAGCTTTTTTCTTTATTTATCAGCGTTATTGTATTCAAAGAGGACCTTCGTTATCACTGGTCAAACAGAAGCGCTGAATGCAGAAAGAGGAAAAGTTTATTATCTACAAATCTCAAACCAAAACCACAAGAGTGGAGCTCTGGCACAATACAAAATGACTCTCAAATGAGATATCACTAGCTGGGGAAATACTGTACAGAACTTGAAAGCACAAAGTCACTGCATATCTGTGCTATATATTTTATTAGCTGCCACTTCACACTTTAAACAGTAACCTAGTCATTGACTTATTAGCAATTACACAACTGAGTAGATTTACGGCATTACAACTCACAAAAGTGTTATCAAACAGTAGTGCACCCATAAACAATGTGTCATTGTGTCAGCTCCATCAGTTATCAATGGTTGAAACCACTTTCCTGATACCCAGTTACCTTTTTCTGAATCCCTTTGGCTGCCAGACCATTGTTCTTCCTGACCTGCAGATTCCATTGGGAGGCAATCTAGAAGGCACACAGATAAGATGTGTTTTAATGGAAAAATGTCTAAATTAAACTCACACTGAACTGACATCATTCATATAACACTGATTACACATTTTGAACAATTAATGCTCAGTGCACATAAGGTCTGGCCTCCCGAGCTTTCATGAGGCTCCGCTGTGCTGGGATAGCTGAATGAAAACAGAATGTTCAAAGCTGACCATATGTGGGTCATTGTTTTTTCTGAACAAATCATTGTACCTCTGTGAAATCGTGTCAATAAACAGTTCCTATACACATAGTCAGATTGTTTTCTTTCAATCATTTTCAGATATAAATTGCAGCTATACATCTGTTGAAAGAGAGATTAGCCTTGCATCTGCCGACAACATTTTTACATGGAATTTTAAAAATCAATTTAAAAATGAAATCTTCTGATTGCAGCAATGCAATACTGGGAAATAAGAATGCATGAGTTTTATGGGCAAAAACAGGCCACCAAAGATGGTCTGAACTCTGAACATTTACTCATTTATACAACTCGATTGTGGATGTAATTATATAGGTGCAGGCAGCCCTCGGGTTACAAACAAGATAGGGTCTGTAGGTTTGTTCCTAAAGAGGTTATAAACCCTCCTGTTTTTTCACCTTAATGCATCCTAAAACTTCTGTCAGTCACCGGCCCCCCAGCCCCCGTTTTATTTACCTGAGCCCTGGAATCTCCCACGGCGAGGACGCGCAGTCTCTCTGCCCGGGGTTCTCGGCTCTTGATTGGATAGATTGATAGCAGAGCAGCCATTGGCTCCCGCTGCTGTCAATCAAATACAATGACGCGGGCACTGGGGGGGCTGGGCAGAGTCCTGCATTCGGTGGCTATGGACGCCAAATGCTGGACACAGGAGCGTGCCCGCAAGGTAACCCCCCGGGAGAGCACTTCTCCTAGTGGGGTTATCTGATGCGAGGAGGAGCCGGGAGAGCCGCCAAGGGACCCCAGAAGACGGCGTTCTGGGCCACTCTGTGCCAAACGAACTGCACAGTGGAGGTAAGTATGACATGTTTGTTATTTAAAAAAAAAAAAAATGAACCTTTAGTATCACTTTAAGTTGAATTTGTATGTAAGTCGGAACAGGTACATTTTTTAAGTGTAGCTCCAGCCAATAAAATAATTTTTAAGCTTTTTGGATAGCATAGGGAAGGGTTAACACCCCTGTAACATTTGTTTTGCTGTCTATGTCCCTGTTCAGAAGATTTCACCTCGCTTTCTGTGCAATTGGATTTTGAAAATTTTGGGCTGTTGTGGAAACAAGGATTGGTGATAAAGCATCAGTGGAGACACTTTTGTCTCATGATAACTCTTATGCCCTGTACACACAATCGGATTTCCGATGGAATAAAATGATGACTTTCATCAGTCTTGCCTACACACCATCAGACAAAATTCTGACATAAAACATAAAAGCGTCGACTTGATTCTGAGCATGCATGGGTTTTTTCTCCGTTGGAGTTCCACACAGACGATCGGAAATTTCCTATTGTTTTTTTTTCCATCTGAAAAATTTAAAACATGTTCTATTTGTTAACACCGATGGAGAAAAGTCCGATGGGGCCCACACACGATGGTTTTTTCATCGGAAAAAACGATTGTGTGTACAGGGCATAACAGTAGTGAAGTTGTTTGTAACCCAGGGACCGCCTGTATTGCATACACATACTGATGTGACCGTTGTACAACAATATTTTCCATCCTGACTGGTACATTTCCAAGCAGATATTTATCTGTTTTGAATTCTAGTGCACCATAAGCCCCGGTTTACACATATGGAGTGCGGAAAACCCCACGATCCCTGTGCGTTTCCTGTACCGCATTTCAATCAAACTGTGTTTGTGATCTGATGCCGGTGTCAATACAAAGTTAATGACACCTCAAACGGATATCAAACGCAGTGCAGTTTGCCTCCACTGTATCACATACAAAACAACCATGCTATCCGGTTGCAGTGTGGCTCCAAAAAAAGGTGCCTGCACGACTTTGGTGCGATGCGGTATGATTTGAGCCCATTCAAAATGAATGGGCTCAAATCGCACCCCACTAAATTGCATGTGAATTGCACAGGAATGCGGTGTGGTTCCTGTGCAATTCACATGCTATAGTGTGAACTGGGGCTAAATGGTCTAATAATTTTTAGGGTGAAATTACTTGATCTACCTTGAAATTGTAACCCCTTTTAAGCCTGCTGTTATCTTTATTATCAAGAAAAGCCTCCTCCTGTGCTCCACTTTGATTTAGTTATACTTTGTTACCAAGACATGATTTCCCCTGATTTCATGGCAAACAACTGGTCAACAAGACAGTATAGGATACTGTCACCGGATAGAAAGATGGCAGTTGGTGGAGCTTAGCCATGAAGCCAGGCATAGCCAGACCTCAGTTATAAAGTGATACAGTACTTTTGACTTACTAAAATGTAATACAGGATCCCTGTAAACATTACATGTATGGACAGGTTTAGGTGAGCAAGAAGAGTGCAGAATTGTGTCAATCATTTCATTTATTACAGTGTATAACTTATATTTTTGGTGATTATTAAGGCTCACATTAGTAATTATCCACCCAAAAACTCTTCTTCAGTTATTTTTCTAGTAAAACTAATTGGGTGTTACATAACAAAGATGTAATTAATAAATTACGTTAGAAATTAAGTAAAAAGCAATTCTGCACCCAACACAGCATTGCAATTAGAAGTCTTATTGTGTACTTGGTAAATAAAGACTTGTTAGCTAGCACAATGGTGCCAAGTGACAAGTACCATAAAATAAATTTGAGTTTATTACATCTCACAGTTATCAGTCGTTTGCAAATTAGCCTATTAACATAAAAGCTTTTTACAAGCCTTCCCTTTCTTTACTGACTGACATACATTCTATTATCTAACAAGCCATCCTTGACAGTACAGGTAGTGAACATGTCAGTTCCATCAACTGCTGCAAGCTATAGATTGTTAGGGAATGCCGTGGTTTGTAGTGCCAGCTATAGCTCTGAGGCAGTACTTACCCAAATTTGGCAAAACTTCATATAATAAGTTGTAATAAAAATAGAATTGTGCAAGAAATAAAAAACCAACATCAAAATGTGTTGGGAAGTAACACAAATATGCTCGGATGGTCTCCATATCTTTTCAAATATTCTTGAGAGTTTTTTGGAACCAACAATTTCGTCTCTATTGTTACATGTACAGTGGGGCAAAATAGTATTTAGTCAGCCACCAATTGTGCAAATTCTCCCACTTAAAAAGATGAGAGAGGCCTGTAATTGTCATCATAGGTATACCTCAACTATGAGAGACAAAATGTGGAAACAAATCCAGACAATCACATTGTCTGATGTGGAAAGATTTTTTTTTGCAAATTATGGTTGAAAATAAGTATTTGGTCAATATCAAAAGTTCATATCAATACTTTGTTATATATCCTTTGTTGGCAATGACAGAGGTCAATGCCCTTGCTGATGGGAGGAGGTTTGCACTCAAAATCTCACGATACATGGCCCCATTCATTCTTTTATGTACACGGATGAGTCGTCCTGTTCCCTTTGCAGAGAAACAGCCCCAAAGCAGGATGTTGCCACCCCCATGCTTCATAGTAGGTATGGTGTTCTTTGGTTGCAACTCAGCATTCTCTCTCCTCCAAACATGACGAGTTGTGTTTCTACCAAACAGTTCTACTTTGGTTTTATCTTACCAAATGACATTCTCCCAGTCCTCTTCTGGATCATCCAAATGCTCTCTAGCAAACCTCAGACGGGCCCGGACATGTACTGGCTTAAGCAGGGGGACACGTCTGGCACTGCAGGATCTGAGTCCCTGGCCGCGTAGTGTGTTACTGATGGTAGCCTTTGTTACGTTGGTCCCAGCTCTCTGCAGGTCATTCACTAGGTCCCCCCGTGTGGTTCTGGGATTTTTGCTCACCGTTCTTGTGATCAATTTGACCCCATGGGGTGAGATCTTGCGTGGAGCCCCAGATCGAGGGAGATTACCAGTGGTCTTGTATGTCTTCCATTTTCTAATTATTGTTCTCACAGTTGATTTCTTCACACCAAGCTGCTTGCCTATTGCAGATTCAGTCTTCCCAGCCTGGTGCAGGTCTACAATTTTGTTTCTGGTGTCCTTCGACAGCTCTTTGGTCTTCACCATAGTGGAGTTTGGAGTGGTGACTGTTTGAGGTTGTGGACAGGTGTCTTTTATACTGATAACAAGTTCAAACAGGTGCCATTAATACGGGTAATGAGTGGAGGACAGAGGAGCCTCTTAAAGAAGAAGATACAGGTCTGTGAGAACCAGAAATATTGCTTGTTTGTAGGTGACCAAATACTTATTTTCCACCATAATTTGCAAAAAAAATTATTTCCAAATCAGACAATGTGATTGTCTGGATTTGTTTCCACATTTTGTCTCTCATAGTTGAGGTATACCTATGATGACAATTATAGGCCTCTCATCTTTTTAAGTGGGAGAACTTGCACAATGGGTGGCTGACTAAATACTTTTTTGCCCCACTGTACATGTGAAATCTACAGCATTGTATAGCAAACCCAGGTTGATTTTACATGTATTGTATGCATGCTTGGTTTTGCATGCTTGCTTTTATGTACTATTGTAATATACACTGATCAGCCATAACCATGACCCCTGACAGGTTACAGTAAGTGAATACATTGATTATCTCATTACCATGCCATCTGAAAGTCAATGGGATTTAGGCAACAAATAAACATGTTGACCCTAAAGTTGATGTGTTGAAAGCAGAAAAAAATGGGCATCGCAGTTTGTTTTGTATGGGGCTGTGAAGCCGCATACTGGTCAGGGTGCCCATGCTGGCCCATGTTCACAGCTGAAAGCACCTACAATGGGCACGTGAGCATCAGAACTGGACCACGGAGCAATGGAAGAAGGTGGCCTGGTCTGATAAGTCATGTATTCTTTTACATCATGTGGATGTCCGGGTGTTTGTGCATCACTTACATGGGGAAGAGATGACACCAGAAGGCAGTATGGGAAGAATGCAAACCAGGAGGCTGGAGGAAGTATGATGGTTTGGGCAATGTTCTGCTGGGAGATAAGGGAAGTTTCCCCCACTAGGAGTTTTCAAGGAGATTTTCAGCAGAGATTGAGACAATGATAATTAAAATGAATCTTTATTTGTGAAAACCAAGGAGGTTTCACGGGTAAAATTCAATCGAGATATGAGCTCTGGTACATGATAGAATATACGAAATACAAAACAATGTAAACATAATGTGACATAAACCATCGCTGCTAAAGTGCAATGTGGATGACTACATTTATCTTGATGCGTTTTGACCCGGTGGGGTCTTCTTCAGAACATATGTTAACTGTAAGGAAAAGTGCTTTTAATATATCATACAGAAATTTTAAGAAAACAATAATAGTAGCGGTAATGAGATTATTTGTAGAATATTTACCAGACAGACTGTTTTGTACACGATCACATGACCAGAGATCCTTCCTTTAAAATAGGGAATCCCCATAGACTCCCAAAACTGGCCCGTCGGCTGGCAAGAGAACCTCCGCCTGATAGGGGTACCCCAATGAACCGCGCCTGACTTACAAGGAGTCACCACATGGAGTCCCACGCCTGCTTGGAAACCTTGTGTTCTGCCATTCATGTGGATGTTACTTGACATGTACCACCTACCTTAACCTTGTTGCAGACTAAGTACACCTCTACATGAAAACAGTATTCCTTGATGGCAGTGGCCATTTTCAGCAGGATAATGCACCCTGCCACACTGCAAAATAGGTTCAAGAATGGTTTGAGGAAAAACAATGAGTTTGAGATGTTGATTTGACCTCCAAAATTCACCAGATCTCCTTCCAATTGAGCATCTGTGGGATGTGCTGGAAAAACAAATCCAATCCATCTTGCAACTTACAGGACTTAAAGGATCTCCTACTGATGGCTTGGTGCAGCATACATTCAGTGGTCTCGTGGCATCCATGCCTCAATGGGCAAAAGAGAGACCTATACTCAATATTAGGTGGGTCGTCATAAAGTTATAGCTGATTGGTGTATGTTCTATTGTTAGCCTTTTCATTAATTAAAGTTAGATTGCACAAGATGCCTTGACATAGTGTATAGCTTCCTTATGTACGGTATCTAACTAGAAATGGATTAGACAGGTTCTCCATCTAATCTGGAGGACTGAGTGCTAGGAATTCTGTGTTGTATGTGTCATTAAAAGCCTTTCCTATCCAGTGTGCCCTTACTATGTACATTTTAAATTGACTGAGGGCATATACTATTTGTTGTGTGTTTTCCATGCGGCGCAAAGAGAAAGAAAAGATCTTTTCATGCAGAGGACACCTGATGAAGTCACGTGATCAGTGACAATACGCATGGGGAGGAGCCAGGTGACACCAGAGCTGGGATACCGGAAATGCAGAAGGACGCTTAGTGTACTATCCTTAGAGACTGTCTGTTACATAATGCAGGCAAATAAATATTAACATGTGAGTGCAATTTTATTAAACTTTTGTGACTATGAATTACTACACTATGGTGGCTTTTATGTGGCTTTGAGTTCACCACACAGAGTATTAACAACATTGAAGCAGACTTTTAAAGAGACAGGCACACTATGTGAGCAGTGGATGAGAGAGGGGTTTCCAGAACCATTTAGAGGCCATAATTATCATCCCCAGGAAGTAGGGAAAGCGCTTACTGACCTATTATAACTTATAGGTCAATTCCTTAAGGTGAGGATCCATTGTGAATCACGTATGAGGTGGTGCACATTGATTTATAAGAAGCCTTACAGCACTGGGATTGTGGGTTCACTTACCAGTAGGAGGATCATATTGTGGATGCACAGATTTTCGAAAGACTGGATTGGAACTGTTTGGGGACTTTTTTTCACTATTCAAAGACCAAATGTTTTTGTGTTTATATGAATTTTGGCATTTCTATTTTTTTAATTTATGTATTTATTTTTATTGTGGGTTGTGTAGTACCTATGACACAAAGACATGTATCATTTAATTCAGCAGCGCAACATTTTTTTGTTTAAGCTTTCAGTTTGTTATGAACACATACAGTGCCTTGAAAAAGTATTCATACCCCTTGAAATTTTCCACATTTTGTTTTGTTGCAACCAAAATTGTAAATGTATTTTATTGGGATTTTATGTGATAGACCAACACAAAGTGGCACATTATTGTGAAGTGGAAGGAAAATGATAAATGGTTTTTCAAACCTTTTACAAATAAATATATGAAAAGCGTGGCGTGCATTTGTATTCAGCTCCCTTTACTCTGATACCCCAACTAAAATCTAGTGGAACCAATTGCATTCAGAAGCCACCTAAGTAGTAAATAGAGTCCACATGTGTGTAATTTAATCTCATTATAAATACAGCTGTTCTGTGAATCTCTCAGAGTTTTTTTAGAGAACCTAAGTGAACAAACAGCATCATGAAGGCCAAGGAACACACCAGACAGTTTAGGGATAAAGTTGTGGAAAACTTTAAAGCAGGTTTAGGTTATAAAAAATATTCCAAGCTTTGAACATCTCACGGAGCACTGTTCAATCCATTATCTGAAAATTGAAAGAGTATGGCACAACTGCAAACCCACTAAGACATGGCTGTCCACCTAAACTGACAGGCCAGGCAAGGAGAGCATTAATCAAAGAAGCAGCCAAGAGGCCCATGGTAACTCTGGAGGAGCTGCAAAGATCCACAGCCCAGGTGGGAGAATATCTCCACAGCACAACTATTAGTTGTGCGCTCCACAAATCTGGTCTTTATGGAAGAGTGGCAAGAAGAAAGCCATTGTTGAAAGAAAGCCATAAGAAGTCCCGTTTACAGTCTGCGAGAAGCCATGTGGGGGAAACAGCAAACATGTGGAAGAAGGTGCTCTGGTCAGAAGAGACCAAAATTTAAAGTTTTGTCTTAAAACTAAAAAACTCTGTGTGGCAGAAAACAAATGTAGCGGCCTCCTCTCTCCCCTCTCTTCCATCAGCTCGTCTGTCTCTTGTCTAGGGGTACTTTAGAGGAGAGAGAGCGGGGTCACCATGCCAAGCCCTCACCGCAGATGTTTGTGTGGTGGAAGCAAAGTTCTTGTTTTACCTTCGGGTCAGTGTTCTGCACCTGGAACCTCCAATCAGAGTTACCTTGAACAATGTCTGCCAGAAAATGAGCCCCACACCATTAAAGTCCAACACTCCTTTATTCTTCCTGAATGAACACAATCAGTTAGACTCCCCCGTAGAACAGAACAGAAAAGGAGGCGCGGACGCGAGCAGGCCCAGACACAACAAACCCTCCACCCCCCCCGAAAGCGGGCTGCGGCCCCCAAGCGAGGGGGAACCTCCCCCCAGGCGGCCCCCGACGGGAGGCCCACCCGCCACCGGCAACACGCCGCACCGGGTCCCCAAGCAAGTATCTCCCACCGGTCCACCACGCCCTCCGGACTCGGGCACCCACCCCCGGGGCTCCCCAGGACCTCCCTCCCTCGCGGAACCCAGCGCCGGGCACCGAGCCCCAGACCTCCATTCCGAGCACCCCACCCCAGGCCAAAGGCGCCCGGGATGGAACACGACCTTCAAACGTCCCCCAGGCCCAGGCCCGCCCAGGGGACCGACACAAACCACCGCCCCCAGGCCGAAGGCGCCCGGGCCCGACTCCCGCCACCAAAAATGTCTGCCCCTTTACACCCCCTCCCAGCAAGCACGGCGGGTTCCCCGCCCCACCATACAACCGCTGAGAGAGACCAAAAGAGGTACGCCACCGCAACGATGACTCAACCCCGGGCCCAAAGCGACAGTGCCACCTGGTGGGCCCCAGGGAACCATACATAACAGTTTTCCCCACCAGATTTAAAAAATAGAAAGCATATACCCGCTACACTAACGCTACACATCACCCTGAGCACACCATCGCACTGTGAAACATGGTGGTGACAGCATCAGGTTGGGGGGATGCTTTTCTTTAGCAGGGAAGCTGGTCAGAGTTGATGGAAAGATGGATGGAGCAAAATACAAATTTTAATAGAAAACCTGTTGGAGTCTACAAAAGACTTGAGACTGGGGCAGAGGTCCACCTTCCAGTAGGACAACGACTCTAAACATACAGCCAGAGCTACAATGGAATGGTTTAGATCAAAGCATATTCATGTGTTAGAATGGCCCCATCAAAGTCCAGACCTAAATCCAATTGAGAATCTGTGGCAAGACTTGAAAATTGCTGTTCACAGACGCTCTCCATCCAATCTGACAGAGCTTGAGCTGTTTTGCAAAGAAGAATGGGCAAAAATGTTACTCTCTAGATGTGCAAAGCTGGTAGAGACATCCCCAAAAAGACTTGCAGCTGTAATTGCAGCGAAAGGTGGTTCTACAAAGTATTGACTCAGGGGGGCTGAATACAAATGCACACCACACTTTTCCACACTTTTCATATTTATTTTTGTAAAAAGTTTGGAAAACCATTTATCATTTTCTTTCCACTTCACAATTATCTGCCACTTTGTGTTGGTCCATCTCTATCACATAAAAGCTCAATAAAATAAATTTACGGTTTTGGTTGTAACATGACAAAATGTGGAAAATTTCAAGGGGTATGATTACTTTTTAAAGGCACTGTACTTGCTTGTCCTTCTCTAGACTGCAGTCCTGCCAAGTTCAATTGCAAAATTTCTCTCTAATTGGTCTGACATTTAGACGTGGCACACTGCCCATAAGGGGAGCAAATGCTGGTTTCAGGGATTTTACAGGATGTGAAAACCATCTTTATTAATGATAAATAGCATCTCCAATGCTTATAGGAGCTTATAATTAGCGAGAAGTAACAGCATACACTGCCTGGTTATAACAAATGGTGACTACATCTGTTGCATCACTTGCTACAATTGGCCATGCGTGACCACTACGGCCTAAACCACTGGCAGGGTACAAAAATGATTTTATTATTTAGAAAAACTCTTCAATATTTTTGTTTTTTTATTTCCTTGTCAACAGCACTGGACATCTGTTTGACATCCACCTTGTCTTGTATTCTTTGCACTCTGCTGAGACCTTTGTCAGCGCGGTTTGTTTTTCTTCCTGACAATCACAGTGTGCTGGAGTCAAGTCTGTGAGTGTGGACTATTGATTTAGTCTGGAGCCGATGAGTAGATGAAATAAACTGGGGGTTGGTGGGAATTTGTGGGAAAGGAGGGGCTGCCTGTCTATTCAATTTCTCATTGAAAATATGAGGACAGTTTTAAATAATGTCTCTTGTGGCTCAGTAATTAGTATTAATAACTCACAGCACAACAGCCCTTTAGTGTCCATGGGACTTCATTTTCCAACCCTTTCTTTTTTCTTGACTCTAAGTGCCAGAGGAAGTCTTGCTTAATAATATTTCAGTTTTCAGTTGGTTGTCAAAATTTGTCTAGACTGGGCACAATGCGCAGATGTAGAGAGATGACTTGCGGTTGTTGAGACATGCCAAGACAAAATGGCTTCTGTTTGGCTCACATGCTGTCTTGCTTTTGTATTGGTTGTATTTGTAGGTAAACTTACCGTATATACTCGAGTATAAGCCGACCCAAATATAAGCGGAGGCACCTAATTTTACCACAAAAAACTGGGAAAACGTATTGACTCGAGTATAAGCCTAGGGTGTCCATCTGCATGCCTCACTGTGCCTCACTTTGCCTCACTGTGTCCATGTGCATGCCTCACTGTGCCTCACTGTCCATGACTCACTGTGTCCATGTGCATGCCTCACTGTGTCCATGCCTCACTGTGCCCATGACTCACTGTGTCCATGTGCATGCCTCGCTGTGTCCATGCCTCACTGTGCCCATGACTCACTGTGTCCATGCCTCACTGTGTCCATGCCTCACTGTGCCCATGCCTCACTGTGCCCATGACTAGACTGAAGTTTAACATGGGAGTCTACAGAGGAGTGCCCGGGTTTGAAAAATCGGTGCTCCCCAGCCGTAGGTCCCCCAGACAACAAACTTTGAACACGTGTAGAGGAGAAATTGGGCTACATGTGTGCTAAGTTCCGGGTCCAGGGAACCTACGACCAGCTAGTACCGGGTCCCCAAATCACCGGAGAAATTACAGTTTAACATGGGAGTCTATGGAAGGGGTGCTCGGTTTGAAAAATCGGTGCTCCGCGGCTGTAGGTCCCCCGGACAACAAACTTTGTATACTTATAGAGGAAGAGGCTACACGTGTGCCAAGATTGGGGTCCAGTGGACCTACGGCTGGCCGGTACCAGGTCTCCAAAATCCGGGAGATCAGGCGCAAAGAGGTGACTCGAGTATAAGCTGAAGGGGGCATTTTCAGCACAAAAAAATGTGCTGAAAAGCTCGGCTTATACTTGAGTATATACGGTACATGTGCAAATCCTACAACTACATGTATAATGAAAGAGTTAATTCTGTTACATTAGAAGAATCAGCATTGGCCCACCCATTGAGTGGAAGTTCTATAAATGGATCACACATGTTTCTACATCTGTACTTGTCAGCAGCTCCCCCAAATCCGCCTCTCTTCTCTTAACCCCTCTACTGTCATAAGGGTCAGGAGCATATTGGATAGGCCACAGGTTTCAGAGGATTGACATATAAATAATTAATACATTTCACTTCCTTGTGACTGTTAATAACAGGAGGCCCCTGTTATTGTGTTTTGATTTAATACCGTAAGAAACAGACAGATGTTTCATGTGAGAGCTATTATGTCATATGTAAATGCTTTTCATCATCTATCAGGATCTTGTAAGACAAAATACTAAAGTAAAAGCCTTGCAGTAAAAAAAAAAAATGCTTTCTACCAGATGTTAGACATGCTGCATCTAAGGTTGTCCTTATACCAGTAGATCCAGCTGTTCTTTGGCTCTTGATCTGGACCGGATCTTTGGGTTGACAGGTCATGATGTGAAATAGCCACACCTTCTATGGTCATATTTAAACCACTTTATGCTCAAGATAAAGATCTATAAGTTTAAGAGAAGATTATAAGGGGCTGCATAATGATTGCAAAGCTTTATAAATGCAGTCCTATTGTGCCTTGATTTTTCATTAAAGCGGAAGTAAACCCATTGATTTAACCGTTTCAAAAAGCAGTTACATTCTCGGCATGCCGGAAATGCCAACTGTCACATTGGTTGTGCTCTCAACCAAACTGTCAAACCATCCAATGGCTGGTGTCATAACTGATCACATGTGCAGCATCATGGCAGTTGAAGATTGAGGCCTGGTTCACACTGGGGCGACAAACGCTTCGACATTGGGAGCTCATGTCGCATGATGTGTGAAAATCAATGTTTCCCTATGGGAGCCGTCTTAACTGGTCCGACACATGTCGGTCCGACTTTGAGAATGCTCCCTGTACTACTTTGGTCCGACTTTGATCCGACTTCAGCCCATTGACTATCATTGAAGTCGGATCAAAGTCGGACCGCAGTCTTGCATGATCCGACTTTGGCATGCGACTTGTGCTCTTCTGCTCTTGAGGGGGAACTCCAGGCCAAATTTTTAATAAAAAACCGGCATGGGTTCCCCCTCCAGGGGCATACCAGGCCCTTCAGTCTGGTCTGGATTTGAAGGGGAATCCCTACGCCGAAAAAACGGCGTGGGGGTCCCCACCAAAATCCAAACCAGACCCTTATCCGAGCACACAACCTGGCAGGCCGCAGGGGAAGAGGGGGGGACGAGAGAGCGGCCCCCCTCCCTCCTAAAACCGTACCAGGCCGCATGCACTCAACATGGGGGGTTTGGTTCTCTGGGGCAGGGGGGCGACCTGCTGCCCCCCCACCCCAGAGCACCCTGCCCCCATGTTAATGAGGACAGGGCCTCTTCCAGATGTCGTGTCGCACTAGTGTGAACCCAGCCTAAACAGAGGCCAAGATGGCAGCTTCCTTGCCTGAAAATGATAGGAGGGTTTACTTCCACTTTAAGAAAGTTTGTTCCAGGCCACAAACTTTTGGCTATCCATACAGCTTAACACTTTAAAGTTTTGTCCCATTTTCATGTAGTATTAATATCTTTTTAGGCTCCCTTATGCCACTTTGCAGCCTTCAAGCTTCCACTGTGCTGTCCCCATTCCTGTGTGTAACCAAAGCTTTCTTAGTTAGAAAAACGGCTTACTTTTGTACACATTAGGATCCACAGACCACACTATATCAGCCATGCTTCAAAGAAGGTTCAATGCTAATTTTTACTTCTTTTTTTTTGCTCCAATTTCGTCATCATCCTCAGTCTAATGTAGCAACTCTGGCCAAAGCTTTTAGCGCTATTCACTGCAGCATTAACAGTTGACTGTAACAAAAGGCAGTTTGTTCCCTGAAAACCTTGGAGAGTGGTACAAGGATGAATGCCTGCAGGTTGTGAAGCATGGTGGAGTTTCCTTGCAGGTTTGGAGATGCATTTCTGCAAATGGAATTTAGTATCCGGCAAAAATGAATGGTCTCTTTAATGCTGAAAAGTACAGACAGATACTTATCTATCATACAACAACACAGAGGTGTCTAAACAGTCTCAGATTCATTCTGCAGCTTGACATTGACCCCAAACCTACACCTGAAGTCATACAAAAAAAAAATCAGCAAAAAGAAGAACATGGACGTTGGGCCTCGGGAATGCAGGCTACATACTAATGTACAGTAAAGCCCTGTACACACGATCGGATTTCCTATGGATTTTTAACCAATGGATTTTTCCATCGGAAATCCGATGAAGCTGACTTCCATCAGTCTTGCCTACACACCATCAGTCAAAAAACCGACCGTTCCGAACGCTGTGACGTAAAACACTCCGACAAGCCGAGAAAAAGTTCAATGCTTCTGAGCATGCGTCGACTTGATTCTGAGCATGCATGGGTTTTGTATCCGATGGAGTTCCCCACAGACGATAGTAATTTGCTATCGTTTTTTATCGGATAAATTTAAAACATGTTCTATTTTTTTACACCGATGGAAAAAAAAACGATGGGGCCCATACACGATCGGTTTGTCCGATGAAAAAAGTCAATCGGAATGTTTTCATCGGTAAAACCGATCGTGTGTACAGGGCTTAAGTATTTTCCAGTTCCTCACGATCTAATGGAACATACCTGTTCCATCTACTTACCTATGGACTCTTATATTCCCCCTGTAGGACTGTCTAACTGGGATTTAGTGTGAATGTCAACACACCCCCAGCTATATAGTGGCTCCCCATTTCCCCTCCCTGTTCCCTACCACCTTCCTCTCCTCTTCCCACCCTTCCCCTATTTTCTTCCCCCCCTTTTGTCCTTTTCCCCCCTTCTTTCTACCCTTCTCTTCCCCGAGGCCTCCCTTTCCCCCATTCCCTACCTTCACTTCCCCCTTTCCTTCCCCCTCCTTTTCCTCTTTTCTTCGCTCCTCTCCCTTCCTTCTCTTTTCCCCTTCCTTTATTCGTTCCTCCTTCCCTTCTTTTTCTTTTCCTTACCTATTTTTCTTCCTTTCCCCTCCCTTTGTTTCTCTTCCCCCTTGCCCCTTTCCCTCCCTCTCCCCTCCTTTTCCCCTCCCCCTTCCTCCCTCCCTTTTCTCCTCCCCCCTTCTTTTTCCCTACCCCCCTCCCTCCTTATCCCCTTTCTCCCTTTCATCACCCTCACTCACCACATTTTACGCCACACTATTTAATCTTGTTTTTTATCACCATGATTTTTCACGTCCACACACCCTCACCCTTGACATTTGATTGGCCATGTGTATGGCGTATATTGTTTATCTAGGTAGTTAGTCCATAAGTTGGCACGTCCCCCCTAGTTGCCGCAGGGGACCCTTTTTGGTGACGCCTACTGTCCCGCTCTTGGCAAGGGCCATAGGTAAGCAGCTCTGCTCCTTGATCCCCCATGCACATTATGTTGTTGTTTTTATGTATGAGACTGTACTATTGATTCAATTAACCGTATAGTTCTCTGATTACATTGTCAATCAATTTACAGATATTCTCCTGACGAAGCGGCAATAGACCGTAAAACTAGTTGAGATGCCTTTCGTGACCCATAATCCCACTGTGATTTTCCCCTTTTGGGGACATTTATACTGGTGATATGTATGGATTGCCACTATGCTATTAATCTGTATATGATTCTGCCGTTTTTTTAAATTGATTTTGTATTACTAAAATGTAATCTATATTTTTCTATATATGTGTTTATACACTTGATTCTACCTTTCAAATCTGTACCGAGATAGTCCAGTTGCCCCTGCCTTTCGGACCTTTGGTTTGGGGAACAAATAATTCCGATCTCTATATCTCCAAAAAGAAGAACAGGGCGTCCTAGATGAGATGGTATTTTTCCCACAGAGCACTGATCTAAACATCATTGAGTTTTTTTGGGATTCCAATTAAAGACAGAAAACTGAAATAGCCTTAATCCGCAGAGCTGTGGTTAGTTTTCCCAAATGTATGTAACAACCTACCTGCTGATTAAAGAACCGTGTATAAGTATACCTAGGCTAATGCCGCATACACACGACCGCTTTTCTCGACGAGAAAAACTGCATTTTTTTATTTCGCCGAGAAAAACGATCGTCTGTGGGCTTTATGTCGTTTTTCTCGTCGAGAAAAACGGCATAAAAAACGACGAGAAAAATTAGAACATGTTCTAAATTTTCTCGTCGTTTTTTCCAGCATTTTTTTCCGCGGCAGTGTTTCCCATAGGGAAACACTGCCGCGGAGCCCACAGACGGTCGTTTTTCTCGTCAAGAGAAAAAATGACGGGAAAAACGACCGTGTGTAGGGAACCAAGCGGTTCCCTCGTTTTTCCTGTCATTATTCACGGCGGTTTTTTAACCGCCGTGAATAATGATCGTGTGTACGCGGCATAAGAGAATTGAAGCTGTTTTAAAGGAAAAGGCTGGATGCACCAAATATTAATTTGATTTACATAGTTTGTTTTTGTTTATGCCATTGATTGATAAATAAAAACCATGATTGTACTGTTTTTGAAACTTTTGCACAGTCCGTCATATTTGCTCATTATATTTACTGTACATTGTGCTTCCATCATACTCTGTACTTTGTTTTGTGCTAAGGGGAGCAGCATGGTGACTGAACTTTACTACCTCATTAGTTCAGTGTAAAGCAGGGTATACACCAGGGACGTGCAATTAGTATCACAGCCAGATACACACAGCTTACATACGCCGCAATCGTTAGAGCGAGAGCAATAATTCTAGCAATAGACCTCCTCTGTAACTCTAAACATGTAACCTGTAAAAAAAAATAAAGCGTCTCCTTTTGAGATTTATAAGTACTGAAGTTTGGAGCTATTCCACAAGTGTGCGCAATTTTAAAGTGTGACATGTTAGGTATCTATTCACTCGGCGTAACATCATCTTTCACATTATATAAAAAAATTGGGCTAACATTAGTGTTGTTTTTTTTTAATTCATGAAACAGTTTTTTCCCCCCAAAAAAACACATTTAAAAAAATTGCTGCGCAAATACCGTGTGACATAAAAAGTGTAGCGGCCTCCACTCTCTCTCCCTGATATCACATCATCTGTCTCTGGCTTTTGTCTAGGGGTACCTTGGTCGAGAGAGTGCGGGGTCACCACGCCAAGTTCCCACCACAGATGTGTGTGTGGTGTGAGAAAATCCTCTTTACCTTCGGGTCGGTGTTCTGCATCAGAGCCTCCTCCTCCTTTTGCACAGTGTCTGCCAGAAAATGAGCCCCACACCATTAAAGTCCAACACTCCTTTATTATTCCAATATCAGAGTAAAACACAGTCAGTTGGACTCCCTCAACGAGTAGAACAGACAGGGGGGTGTGGATACGAGTAGGCCGAGACACAATGAACTCTTCTTCTTTCCTTTTAAAAGTGTATTGCGGTCCCTTGGTGAGAGAGATATCCCTCCGGGCGGTCTCCGGAGGCTCACCCGTCACTGGCAATATGCTGCACCAGGTCATCAGGCGAGTACCCCCTCCGGTCCCTTACGCCACTGGATTCGGGGAGCCCACTCCCGGGGTCCCCCTAGGAAATCCATCCCTCGCGGAACCCAGTGAAGGACACTGGGCCCCAGACCTCCATCCGAGTACCTCAACCCAGGCTAAAGGTGCCTGGGATGGAACACGACCTCCTAACGTCCTCTAGGCCTAGGCCGCCTAGACTCCCGACACGAACCCCCGCCCTAAGGCTGAAGGTGCCTGGGACTCGACCCCGTGACAAAGATGGCCGGCCCCTTTATACCCTCTCCCAGCAAGCACGGCGGGTTCCCCCCCACCATACAACCGCTGAGAGAGGACAAAAAGGGGTACGGCACACAGCAATGGTTCAACCCCAGCCCAAGGCGACAGCGCCACCCGCTGGGCTGCAGGGAACTGCACATTACTGGTGTCTCTGCCAGTTTTAAATACACAGGGAAAGTGCATGCCCGCTACACTCTCCCCCTGGTGGTTTGACACTGGTCCCCAGTGTCTGGAATAAACTATGTCGTCAATGGCTGACATAACCCAGTCCAGAAACCAACTATAAATTTTACAAAAAATAAAACCTTTGGAACTAATTAACTGAAGCAGTTCTGTCTGAGCCTCACATGAAAGGGGAGGGAAGGGAAACAACAACACTTAACCATAACACTGAAAATCACATTTTCACATAACACTTCTCCCCACCCATCCTGGCTAAGACCCACCCCATTCTCAGTGGTCTTGATGGGATGCTCTCCTGCAGAAATGAAAAGAAAGGTTAAACACACAAATCCCTGACACATATGTTTGTGTGAGAACGAAAAAACTTCTCCGCAGAGAAATCCTTTCCTTCTAAAAGTGTGTGTGTGAAAAGTGAATGTCGATGCACGACACTGCCACCTGGTGACAGCGTCGCGGTAACTGCACTTGTGGAACTTTCCTTCTACTTTGGGCCCTATCTACCCCAGAGTCCATGATTGCTTGCTGGAAAATTGAAGAACAAACAGAAACAGTCCTTCAACTCCTCTGGGTAACAAGAACAACAACCCTGGAAAGTTCAGCAGTGTAAAGACAACAAGAACGGGGTCTCTTTTCTCCTACAGATAGAAACGAGGGTGCGGCAGAACAAGGGGTTTCAGATGCTGATCCAGAGTCTCTATTTGGTATTCGGCATCTTCCCCTTCCTTTTTTCGAATCAGCACCTTGTCCGCGTGGATATGCCGCCCCAACATCCACTCTGCCTTGCAGTCTTTGAAGCGCTGAGATGCCTTGGGGGAAAACGCAAGGTACCTGCGGGCGTGTGGGACCTGAATGTGAGTCCACACAAAGTCATTGTACCAGCGCTCCCGGCAAACTTCCACTTCGTATAACAGTTCTTTGGAGAAGTATGGGTACTGCCACCCATACTCAGCAGCAACCTTCTGGCAAAATAGGCGTTGTAGTCTCGCCAGCGGAGGCATAGTGGCTTTGTCCCCTTCGCCTGGCAAGACTATAGCATCTGGGTGACGAGGGACCTTGGCCACATCCAATCTGGGCATAGGTGCCCGCAACAACAGTCTCTTCTCCCCAGCACTGGCTGCAGGTGGCACCGGGGATGTGAGAGTAAGGCTGAGGACGGGACCCCTCCTCAGGCGCTGGTGCCTCCACCCAAGGTGTACTGTCCTCGGTAGACATGGGTGGGTCTCTGGTTCAGCGGGACGAAGCAAGAGGTACTTTGTCCCAGCCCCTTTGAGCAAACAGTTCGTCAATGGCGACATCGTCTCCCACATCAGAGAGCGACTCCAGGTCGGAGGTGTCACACTCCTCCGCGGGCAGGTAGCCTGCCGTAGAGACTGAGCTGCCACCTCTGCCCACACACCAAGTCCCTCCGCCCAGCTTACCTCGGCCTTTACTTGAGAAGGGATGTCTGGAACTTCTCTCAACGGATCCATCCGGGCCAGGCGTAGGCGGGCGGCATGGTCCCCCGCAACCGCTGGACGGGGCTACCATGCCGGTCTTTCTCTTCGGGGGTGGACGCTGTGAGACCGTGGTGACCGAGTCAGCATCCTCGAATTTCTCCCGTATTTAAGTGATCGCGACCTCCCCCGCGGTCGCTGCAGTGCGCACAGAGATGGCTGTCAAAGCGGTGATTCCTCCAACTTGAGTGGTGTTGCCTGTAGTGCGGCCGGGGTAGATGGTTCTTGGCTTTTCGATGACCGAATCCACCTCGAATAAGAACTCCCCGCAGGCCTCGCATCGCCCGAACGGCTTTAGCTGACACACCAGTCCCGAGCAGCCGGGACAAATCACACCCAGGGCCTCAACGTCCATGCACGAATACAAGGCGAATCGTCCCCGGGGCTTTAGCCGAATCCCCGTATCGGTCACCGGAGCAGCAGCAGCCAAAGTCGTAGTAGAAGGGTGAAGTGGAACCCACGATGTATGTCCGAACATGGTGACTTGCTGCTGATCCATTGCGCACTGCAAGTTTTGCGCCAAAGTCCCACGTGTAGTCCTTCACACGTATTGGACTCCTCCCCTCTTGCACTCTAGTTCGCGGGCTTTCTCCTTTCCTGAGTCACGCCCACTAACTGAGCAGGGAGGGTGTGCCTGATAGCGCAGTGCAAATAGAAGCCCCCACATGTAGTCCATCACACGGCTGGGCTCCCCCCTCTTCTCGCTCTTCTGCGCGGGCCTTTCCCTTCACTGGGTCATGTCCACGACTTCGAACAGGGATGCACTTTGGCCAATATTATGGCCAACCTACTCAGAACTCCTCCGGGCAGACACGTCCAAACTCCGTAGTAGCACAAACACCATCCCGGACCCGAGCCCCCACGTGTAGCGGCCTCCACTCTCTCTCCCTGATATCACATCATCTGTCTCTGGCTTTTGTCTAGGGGTACCTTGGTTGAGAGAGTGCGGGGTAACCACGCCAAGTTCCCACCACAGATGTGTGTGTGGTGTGAGAAAATCCTCTTTACCTTCAGTTCGGTGTTCTGCATCAGAGCCTCCTCCTCCTTTTGCACAGTGTCTGCCAGAAAATGAGCCCCACACCATTAAAGTCCAAAACTCCTTTATTATTCCAATATCAGAGTAAAACACAGTCAGTTGGACTCCCTCAACGAGTAGAACAGACAGGGGGGTGTGGATACGAGTAGGCCCAGACACAATGAACTCTTCTTCTTTCCTTCTAAAAGTGTATTGCGGTCCCTTAGCGAGAGAGATATCCTTCCGGGCGGTCTCCGGAGGCTCACCCGTCACTGGCAATATGCTGCACCAGGTCTTCAGGCGAGTACCCCCTCCGGTCCCTTACACCACTGGATTCGGGGAGCCCACTCCCGGGGTCCCCCTAGGAAATCCATCCCTCGCGGAACCCAGTGAAGGACACTGGGCCCCAGACCTCCATCCGAGTACCTCACCCCAGGCTAAAGGTGCCTGGGATGGAACACGACCTCCTAACGTCCTCTAGGCCTAGGCCGCCTAGACTCCCGACACGAACCACCGCCCTCACGCTGAAGGTGCCTGGTACTCGAACCTGTGACAAAGATGGCCGGCCCCTTTATACCCTCTCCCAGCAAGCACGGCGGGTTCCCCGCCCCACCATACAACCGCTGAGAGAGGACAAAAAGGGGTACGGCACACAGCAATGGTTCAACCCCAGCCCAACTGCACATTACTGGTGTCTCTGCCAGTTTTAAATACACAGGGAAAGTGCATGCCCGCTACACTCTACCCCTGGTGGTTTGACACTGGTCCCCAGTGTCTGGAATAAACTATGTCGTCAATGGCTGACATAACCCAGTCCAGAAACCAACTATAAATTAAAAAAAAAAAAAACCTTTGGAACTAATTAACTGAAGCAGTTGTGTCTGAGCCTCACATGAAAGGGGAGGGAAGGGAAACAACAACACTTAACCATAACACTGAAAATCACATTTTCACATAACACTTCTCCCCACCCATCCTGGTTAAGACCCACCCCATTCTCAGTGGTCTTGATGGGATGCTCTTCTGCAGAAGGGAAAAGAAGGGTTAAACACACAAATCCCTGACACATATGTTTGTGTGAGAACGAAAAAACTTCTCCGCAGAGAAATCCTTTCCTTCTAAAAGTGTGTGTGTGAAAAGTGAATGTCGATGCACGACACTGCCACCTGGTGACAGCGTCGCGGTAACTGCACTTGTGCAACTTTCCTTCTACTTTGGGCCCTATCTACCCCAGAGTCCATGATTGCTTGCTGGAAAATTGAAGAACAAACAGGAACAGTCCTTCAACTCCCCTGGGTAACAAGAACAACAACCCTGGAAAGTTCAGCAGTGTAAAGACAACAAGAACGGAGTCTCTTTTCTCCTACAGATAGAAACAAGGGTGCGGCAGAACAAGGGGTTTCAGATGCTGATCCAGAGTCTCTATTTGGTATTCGGCATCTTCCCCTTCCTTTTTTCGAATCAGCACCTTGTCCGCGTGGATATGCCGCCCCAACATCCACTCTGCCTTGCAGTCTTTGAAGCGCTGAGATGCCTTGGGGGAGCACGCAAGGTACCTGCGGGCGTGTGGGACCTGAATGTGAGTCCACACAAAGTCATTGTACCAGCGCTCCCGGCAAACTTCCACTTCGTATAACAGTTCTTCGGAGAAGTATGGGTACTGCCACCCATACTCAGCAGCAACCTTCTGGCAAAATAGGCGTTGTAGTCTCGCCAGCGGAGGCATAGTGGCTTTGTCCCCTTCGCCTGGCAAGACTATAGCATCTGGGTGACGAGGGACCTTGGCCACATCCAATCTGGGCATAGGTGCCCGCAACAACAGTCTCTTCTCCCCGGCACTGGCTGCAGGTGGCAGCAGGGATGTGAGAGTAGGCTGAGGATGGGACCCCTCCTCAGGCGCTGGTGCCTCCACCCAAGGTGTACTGTCCCTCGGTAGACATGGGTGGGTCTCTGGTTCTGCGGGACGAAGCAAGAGGTACTTTGTCCCAGCCCTTTTGAGCAAACAGTTCGTCAATGGCGACATCATCTCCTATATCAGAGAGCGACTCCAGGTCTGAGGTGTCACACTCCTCCGCGGGCAGGTAGCCTGCCGTAGAGACTGAGCTGCCACCTCTGCCCACACACCAAGTCCTTCTGCCCAGCTTACCTCGGACTTTACTTGAGAAGGGATGTCCGGAACTTCTCTCAACGGATCCATCCGGGCCGGGCGTAGGCGGGCGGGATGGTCCACCGCAACCGCTGGACGGGGCTACCATGCCGGTCTTTCTCTTCGGGGGTGGACGCTGTGAGACCGTGGTGACCGAGTCAGCATCCTCAGATTTCTCCCGTATTTGAGTGATCGCGACCTCCCCCGCGGTCGCTGCAGTGTGCACAGAGATGGCTGTCAAAAACGGTGATTCCTCCAACTTGAGTGGTGTTGCCTGTAGTGCGGCCGGGGTAGATGGTTCTTGGCTTTTCTATGACCGAATCCACCTCGAATAAGAACTCCCCGCAGGCCTCGCATCGCCCGAACGGCTTTAGCTGACACACCAGTCCCGAGCAGCCGGGACAAATCACACCCAGGGCCTCAACGTCCATGCACGAATACAAGGCGAATTGTCCCCGGGGGTTTAGCCGAATCCCCATATCGGTCACCGGAGCAGCAGCAGCCAAAGTCGTGGTAGAAGGGTGAAGTGGAACCCACGATGTATGTCCGAACATAGTGACTTGCTGCTGATCCATTGCGCACTGCAAGTTTTGCGCCAAAGTCCCACGTGTAGTCCTTCACACGTATTGGACTCCTCCCCTCTTGCACTCTAGTTCGCGGGCTTTCTCCTTTCCTGAGTCACGCCCACTAACTGAGCAGGGAGGGTGTGCCTGATGGTGCAGTGCAAATAGAAGCCCCCACGTGTAGTCCATCACACGGCTGGGCTCCCCCCTCTTCTCGCTGTTCTGCGCGGGCCTTTCCCTTCACTGGGTCATGTCCACGACTTCGAACAGGGATGCACTTTGGCCAATAATATGGCCGACCTACTCGGAACTCCTCCGGGCAGACACGTCCAAACTCCGTAGTAGCACGAACACCATCCCGGACCCGAGCCCCCACGTGTAACGGCCTCCACTCTCTCTCCCTGATATCACATCATCTGTCTCTGGCTTTTGTCTAGGGGTACCTTGGTTGAGAGAGTGCAGGGTCACCACGCCAAGTTCCCACCACAGATGTGTGTGTGGTGTGAGAAAATCCTCTTTACCTTCGGGTCGGTGTTCTGCATCAGAGCCTCCTCCTCCTTTTGCACAGTGTCTGCCAGAAAATGAGCCCCACACCATTAAAGTCCAACACTCCTTTATTATTCCAATATCAGAGTAAAACACAGTCAGTTGGACTCCCTCAACGAGTAGAACAGACAGGAGGGTGTGGATACGAGTAGGCCGAGACACAATGAACTCTTCTTCTTTCCTTCTAAAAGTGTATTGCGGTCCCTTGGCGAGAGAGATATCCCTCCGGGCGGTCTCCGGAGGCTCACCCGTCACTGGCAATATGCTGCACCAGGTCTTCAGGCGAGTACCCCCTCCGGTCCCTTACGCCACTGGATTCGGGGAGCCCACTCTCGGGGTCCCCCTAGGAAATCCATCCCTCGCGGAACCCAGTGAAGGACACTGGGCCCCAGACCTCCATCCGAGTACCTCACCCCAGGCTAAAGGTGCCTGGGATGGAACACGACCTCCTAAGGTCCTCTAGGCCTAGGCCACCTAGACTCCCGACATGAACCACCGCCCTCAGGCTGAAGGTGCCTGGGACTCGACCCCGTGACAAAGATGGCCGGCCCCTTTATACCCTCTCCCAGCAAGCACGGCGGGTTCCCCACCCCACCATACAACCGCTGAGAGAGGACAAAAAGGGGTACGGCACACAGCAATGGTTCAACCCCAGCCCAACTGCACATTACTAGTGTCTCTGCCAGTTTTAAATACACAGGGAAAGTGCATGCCCGCTATATATATATATATATATATATATGAAATGGAGGAGGTGTGTTCAATGAAAGGCCTAGTGGAGCACACACTTAGCGCCAATTCAATCCCACAATAATAGCAGCAGTATATCTAAATAAAAATAAAATATAATGATCAACTCAAAATATTTTAAATAACTAAGCAGCCGTTGAAAAAGGGACAAATGTAGAAAGCGAGGTAAATCAATAAAACAGATAAAAAACTGCAACATTAATTTACACCAAACAGCGCTAAAAATTAAACCTAAAATAATAAATAGACTCGTGGACAAGCCACTGATAAAAGTCTCAAACGTAGTATTATGACAGAGTCAGTCCAGAGAATAATGAGGTGAGTATCAACAATTGTCCATATGTGTGCACCTTCCACCAACACAGAAATCAATTGTAATCCACCGCGTGATGAAATAATCCCCTCTGGGGTTCAAACTCACCGGAACCACAATAAAAATGTGCCTTCAGTAATATGGAAACATCTGCTACTCTGTTGTGGCTCGTCACTCCTTACATAGATCCACCAATGCACTGGGCTCCACAGCAGCTCATATAATAACAGAAAATAACAGCAAACATAGTGTAATCCTGTTTATTAAACAAACTGCTTCCCATACATCAGGAGACCCCTTTAATAAACTACGTACAATAATTAAGCATAAAATGAGCATATAGTGGCCTCAGAGGGCGCTATCACCGTAATCAGCCGTCACTCAGAGCGTTCGCAAGTCCTGCAGACACTTCCTGGGTAGAGGTGAAGGGCGGTGGAACGCAACCTTGGAGCGCACTCGTCAGTTCCGGGTCGTGTGTTGTCATAGTTACGCCCTGATGCGTTTCGTCATCTGACTTCGACAGAGGGCGTAACAGAGCGACGTGAACACGATCCATAAATCCCCCTGCTCATAGAGTAACCGCCAATCACGTCCATGGCAACAGATGACAGGTACTAGCATCTGTCGCCTGATAGGTCGCTGATGACATACCCTCTTATACATAGAGCGCGGAGGTGAATATTAAAAACAATGTAAACATACAACATACGGTAACAATGGCTGCTGGATAACACCATATACAAAACCATAACTGGAAAAACAATGTTAGAATAAGCGAAACTGACAGAGAGACATGTTAATATTAATCATCTTCAGTATATATGTACCATAGTCGCTGATATTTAATATGAAATATATATATATATATACATATATATCAGAGTCACTAATACTCATACATGGGAAAAATGTATCTATGGCTAAAAGTGCATAGTGGTATGGTAATTGCTTTATCATCAGATAATCGATGAAGAGTTATTATCTATAATGTTACATCTATTAAACCCAGCACAAGCTGAATATATTAATAATGTCAGTGTGAGAGTGAGGAAAACGCATAACCAAACAGTATCACCAATGACATACTGTCAGCAGGGCCGGCTGGAGCTACTGTAGCAGATAGCAGTGAATCAGTCAATAGATAATAATCAATAGATAATAATAGATAATAGGAATATGGCCAATATCTTGAATAAAAGACAGCCAAAATAGCTAACCATGATAAAAATAAATTAAATCATGATGGACAATGAATAAAAAAAAAATATATATCTATAAAATAATTATAAAAATATTTATAAAAATATGGGAGTACCCCACATATATAGATATATATATAAATATATGTAAAATAAAGGTAGAGATAGGATCACAATATATAAGATAACATATAAAATAAATAAATATGTGTCTTATAAAAATGACAGTAGTGCCTATAGGTTTAAATTTGATAAAATGGTATTAAATATCAAATAAAACCAAAACATAAGATGTTGCCTACTAGACATGTGCAAAAGGAAAAAATTTGTTTCGTTTCGTTTTAATTCGTTAATTAATTAATGTCGTTTAGTTAGATTCGTTAAATTTGTTAAATTCGTTTTCGGATTTCGTTTTGTTTTCGACCGAATTCGAAAATCGGTCGCATTCGAAAATATTTCAACCGAATTCGAAAATATTTCTACTGGATTCGAAATTATTTCAACATGATTCGAAATTATTTCAACATGATTCGAAATTATTTCAACCGCATTTGAAACTATTTCAACCGGATTCGAAAATATTTTGCGACCCGACTTTGGGTCCACGTATCTCAGGGTCACTTAGTAATAGAAACCCCAAATTTGGAGATGTTATAGTGCTAGTTCTACTGTGTTTGCATACCAAATTTGGGGTTTCTAGCTACAAGTGGCCCCGAGATATGTGGCCCAAAATTCGGGTTGCAAAATGTCATTCTCTGCTGCAGAAAAGTGTTTGACATTTTGCGACCCGATTTTGGGTCCACGTTTCTCGGGGTCACTTAGTGATAGAAACCCCAAAATTGGTATGCAAACACAGAAGAACTAGCACTACAACATCCCCAAATTTGGGGTTTCTATCGCCAACTAACCCCGAGATACGTGGACCCAAAGTCGGGTCGCAAAATATTTTTGAATCCGGTTGAAATAGTTTCAAATGCGGTTGAAATAGTTTTAAATGCGGTTGAAATAATTTCGAATCATGTTGATACTATTTAAAGCAGATTCGAAAATATTTTGCGACCCGACTTTGAAAAAAAAATGAAATTGATTCTAACAGTCTGCAGGAGATCTGCAAAAAAAAAAAGAAGTGAAATGGCTGTTAATAGTCTACAGGAGATCTGCTAAAAAAATAAAATAAATGCTAATAGTCTGCAGGAGATCTTATGTAAAAAATAGTAATCTGCAAAAAAAATTAAACATGAAATAGATAGTATCTATATTCTATTCTATTCTATTGTTTTTCTAGTGTATTCTCTATTTCTATTCTAATCTATTCTATCCAAAGTTAAAATTAATTAATTACATTTTTTTTAATTCCTACTGTTCGAAATTAAAATGTATTCTATTCGAAATTCGAATTTCATAAGATGGTTGCATATTCTTTCTATTTTATTCTATTAAATTATATATTTTTTCTATTCTGTTCTAATCTTTTCTATTTGAATTATAAATTTTGAAAGATGGTTAGTTACTTACTTATATACATCTGTCACATAAAAAAAAGATGTGAAATGGCTGTCATGGATGTCGATCGCAAGGCAAGTACATATGCTGTATGTCATTGTCCGAGTGCCACGTGACCGGCCACGAGTGCCACGTGACCAAGTTGTGGATTGTCACCTGCCACAAGTTATGGGGTTCCTAGCACCAAGTGACCCCCAGATATGGGCGATCTGACAAGTGCTTTTCTGCAGCAGAGAATTAAATTTTGTGACCCGACTTTGAGGCCACGTATCTCGGGGCCACTTATAGCTAGAAATCCCAAAATATTTGGTATGCAAACACATTACAACTGGCACTACAATAACCCCAAATTTGGGGTTTCTATCACCAAGTAACCCCGTTGTAATGCTAGTTCTACTGTGTTTGCATACCAAATTTGGGGTTTCTAGCTATAAGTGGCCCCGAGATACGTGGCCCCAAAGTCGGGTCACAAAATGTCATTCTCTGCTGCAGAAAAGTACTTGACATATCGCCCATATCTGGGGGTCACTTGGTGCTAGGAACCCCATAACTTGTGGCAAGTGACGTGGCAAGTGGACAATCCACAACTTGGTCACGTGGCAGGTCACGTGACACTCGTGGCCGTTCACGTGGCACTCGTGGCAGGTCACGTGGCAAGTGGACAATGACATACAGCATATGTACTTGCCTTGCGATCGACATCCGTGACAGCCATTTCACATCTTTTTTTTTATGTGACAGATGTATATAAGTAAGTAAATAACCTTCTTCCAAAATTTATAATTCAAATAGAAAAGATTAGAACAGAATAGAAAAAAAATATAATTTAGAAGAATAAAATAGAAAGAATATACAACCATCTTCTGAAATTCGAATTTCGAATAGAATAAATTTGAATTTCGAATAGTATGAATTCAAATTTTTAAATTAATTAATTTTAACTTTGGATAGAAAAGATTATAATAAAATAGAAAATAGACTAGAAAAACAATAACCTCAAATTTGGGGTTTCTATCACCAAGTAACCCCGAGATACATGGACCCAAATTCGGGTCACAAAATATTTTCTAATCTGGTTGAAATAGTTTCAAATGCAGTTGAAATAATTTTGAATCATGTTGATACTATTTCAACCGGATTCGAAAATATTTTGCGACCCGATTTTGGGTCCATGTATTTTAGGGTTACTTGGTGATAGAAACCCAAAATTTGGAGATCTTGTAGTGCTATTTCTACTGTGTTTGCATACCAAATTTAGGGTTTCTAGCTAAAAGTGGCCCCGAGATATGTGGCCCCAAAATCGGGTCGCAAAATGTCATTCTCTGCTCCAGTAAAGTGCTTGACATTTTGCGACCCGATTTTGGGTCCACGTATCTCGGGGTCACTTAGTGATAGAAACCCCAAATTTGGTATGCAAACACAGGAGAACTAGCACTACAACATCCCCAAATTTGGGGTTTCTATCGCCAACTAACCCCGAGATACGTAGACCCAAAGTCGGGTCGCAAAATATTTTTGAATCCGGTTGAAATAGTTTCAAATGCGGTTGAAATAGTTTTAAATGCGGTTGAAATAATTTCGAATCATGTTGATACTATTTAAAGCGGATTCGAAAATATTTTGCGACCCGACTTTGAAAAAAAAATGAAATTGATTCTAACAGTCTGCAGGAGATCTGCAAAAAAAAAAAAAGTGAAATGGCTGTTAATAGTCTACAGGAGATCTGCTAAAAAATAAATAGATGCTAATAGTCTGCAGGAGACCTGGTGAGAAAACTAAATAGATAATAATAGTCTGCAGGAGATCTTCAAAAAAAATAAAATAAATGCTAATAGTCTGCAGGAGACCTTATGTAAAAAATAGTAATCTGCAAAAAAAATTAAACATGAAATAGATAGTATCTATATTCTATTCTATTCTATTGTTTTTCTAGTGTATTCTCTATTTCTATTCTAATCTATTCTATCCAAAGTTAAAATTAATTAATTACATTTTTTTTAATTCCTACTATTCGAAATTCAAATTTATTCTATTCGAAATTCGAATTTCATAAGATGGTTGCATATTCTTTCTATTTTATTCTATTAAATTATATTTTTTTCTATTCTGTTCTAATCTTTTCTATTTGAATTATAAATTTTGAAAGATGGTTAGTTACTTACATCTGTCACATAAAAAAAAGATGTGAAATGGCTGTCATGGATGTCGATCACAAGGCAAGTACATATGCTGTATGTCATTGTCCGAGTGCCACGTGACCGGCCACGAGTGCCACGTGACCAAGTTGTGGATTGTCCACTTGCCACGTCACCTGCCACAAGTTATGGGGTTCCTAGCACCAAGTGACCCCCAGATAGGGGCGATCTGTCAAGTGCTTTTCTGCAGCAGAGAATTAAATTTTGTGACCCGACTTTGAGGCCACGTATCTCGGGGCCACTTATAGCTAGAAATCCCAAAATATTTGGTATGTAAACACATTACAACTGGCACTACAATAACCCCAAATTTGGGGTTTCTATCACCAAGTAACCCCGTTGTAATGCTAGTTCTACTGTGTTTGCATACCAAATTTGGGGTTTCTAGCTATAAGTGGCCCCGAGATACGTGACCCCAAAGTCGGGTCACAAAATGTCATTCTCTGCTGCAGAAAAGTACTTGAAATATCGCCCATATCTGGGGGTCACTTGGTGCTAGGAGCCCCATAACTTGTGGCAGGTGACGTGGCAAGTAGACAATCCACAACTAGGTCACGTGGCAGGTCACGTGGCACTCGTGGCCGTTCACGTGGCACTCGTGGCAGGTCACGTGGCACTCGTGGCCGGTGTCGTGGCACTCATGGCCGGTGTCGTGGCACTCATGGCAGGTGTTGTGGTAAGTGGACAATGACATACAGCATATGTACTTGACTTGCGATCGACATCCGTGACAGCCATTTCACATCTTTTTTTTTATGTGACAGATGTATATAAGTAAGTAAATAACCTTCTTCCAAAATTTATAATTCAAATAGAAAAGATTAGAACAGAATAGAAAAAAAAAATAATTTAGAAGAATAAAATAGAAAGAATATACAACCATCTTCTGAAATTCGAATTTCGAATAGAATAAATTTGAATTTCGAATAGTATGAATTCAAATTTTTTAATTAATTAATTAATTTTAACTTTGGATAGAAAAGATTATAATAAAATAGAAAATAGACTAGAAAAAACAATAACCCCAAATTTGGGGTTTCTATCACCAAGTAACCCCGAGATACATGGACCCAAATTCGGGTCACAAAATATTTTCGAATCCGGTTGAAATAGTTTCAAATGCAGTTGAAATAATTTCGAATCATGTTGATACTATTTCAACCGGATTCGAAAATATTTTGCGACCCGACTTTGGGTCCATGTATTTTGGGGTTACTTGGTGATAGAAACCCAAAATTTGGAGATGTTGTAGTGCTAGTTCTTCCGTGTTTGCATACCAAATTTGGGGTTTCTATCACTAAGTGACCCCGAGATACGTGGACCCAAAGTCGGGTCGCAAAATGTCATTCTCTGCTCCAGTAAAGTGCTTGACATTTTGCGACCCGACTTTGGGTCCACGTATCTCGGGGTCACTTAGTGATAGAAACCCCAAATTTGGTATGCAAACACGGAAGAACTAGCACTACAACATCTCCAAATTTTGGGTTTCTATCACCAAGTAACCCCAAAATACATGGACCCAAAGTCGGGTCGCAAAATATTTTCGAATCCGGTTGAAATAGTATCAACATGATTCGAAATTATTTCAACTGCATTTGAAACTATTTCAACCGGATTCGAAAATATTTTGTGACCCGAATTTGGGTCCATGTATCCCGGGGTTACTTGGTGATAGAAACCCCAAATTTGGGGTTATTGTTTTTCTAGTCTATTTTCTATTTTATTATAATCTTTTCTATCCAAAGTTAAAATTAATTAATTAATTAAAAAATTTGAATTCATACTATTCGAAATTCAAATTTATTCTATTCGAAATTCGAATTTCAGAAGATGGTTGTATATTCTTTCTATTTTATTCTTCTAAATTATATTTTTTTTCTATTCTGTTCTAATCTTTTCTATTTGAATTATAAATTTTGGAAGAAGGTTATTTACTTACTTATATACATCTGTCACATAAAAAAAAGATGTGAAATGGCTGTCACGGATGTCGATCGCAAGGCAAGTACATATGCTGTATGTCATTGTCCACTTACCACAACACCTGCCATGAGTGCCACGACACCGGCCACGGTGCCACGAGTGCCACGTGAACGGCCACGAGTGCCACGTGACCTGCCACGTGACCTAGTTGTGGATTGTCTACTTGCCACGTCACCTGCCACAAGTTATGGGGCTCCTGGCACCAAGTGACCCCCAGATATGGGCGATATTTCAAGTACTTTTCTGCAGCAGAGAATGACATTTTGTGACCTGACTTTGGGGCCACGTATCTCGGGGCCACTTATAGCTAGAAACCCCAAATTTGGTATGCAAACACAGTAGAACTAGCATTACAACGGGGTTACTTGGTGATAGAAACCCCAAATTTGGGGTTATTGTAGTGCCAGTTGTAATGTGTTTACATACCAAATATTTTGGGATTTCTAGCTATAAGTGGCCCCGAGATACGTGGCCTCAAAGTCGGGTCACAAAATTTAATTCTCTGCTGCAGAAAAGCACTTGACAGATCGCCCCTATCTGGGGGTCACTTGGTGCTAGGAACCCCATAACTTGTGGCAGGTGACGTGGCAAGTGGACAATCCACAACTTGGTCACGTGGCACTCGTGGCCGGTCGCGTGGCACTCGGACAATGACATACAGCATATGTACTTGCCTTGTGATCGACATCCATGACAGCCATTTCACATCTTTTTTTTTATGTGACAGATGTAAGTAACTAACCATCTTCCAAAATTTATAATTCAAATAGAAAAGATTAGAACAGAATAGAAAAAAAATATAATTTAGAAGAATAAAATAGAAAGAATATACAACCATCTTCTGAAATTCGAATTTCGAATAGAATAAATTTGAATTTCGAATAGTATGAATTCAAATTTTTTAATTAATTAATTAATTTTAACTTTGGATAGAAAAGATTATAATAAAATAGAAAATAGACTAGAAAAACAGTAACCCCAAATTTGGGGTTTCTATCACCAAGTAACCCCGAGATACATGGACCCAAATTCGGGTCACAAAATATTTTCGAATCCGGTTGAAATAGTTTCAAATGCAGTTGAAATAATTTCGAATCATGTTGATACTATTTCAACTGGATTCGAAAATATTTTGCGACCCGAATTTGGGTCCATGTATTTTGGGGTTACTTGGTGATAGAAACCCCAAATTTGGTATGCAAACACAGAAGAACTAGCACTACAACATTTCCAAATTTGGGGTTTCTATCACCAAGGAACCCCGAGATACATGGACCCAAAGTCGGGTCGCAAAATATTTTTGAATCCGGTTGAAATAGTTTCAAATGCGGTTGAAATAGTTTTAAATGCGGTTGAAATAATTTCGAATCATGTTGATACTATTTAAAGCGGATTCGAAAATATTTTGCGACCCGACTTTGAAAAAAAAATGAAATTGATTCTAACAGTCTGCAGGAGATCTGCAAAAAAAAAAAAAAGTGAAATGGCTGTTAATAGTCTACAGGAGATCTGCTAAAAAATAAATAGATGCTAATAGTCTGCAGGAGACCTGGTGAGAAAACTAAATAGATAATAATAGTCTGCAGGAGATCTTCAAAAAAAAAAAAAAAATGCTAATAGTCTGCAGGAGACCTTATGTAAAAAATAGTAATCTGCAAAAAAAATTAAACATGAAATAGATAGTATCTATATTCTATTCTATTCTATTGTTTTTCTAGTGTATTCTCTATTTCTATTCTAATCTATTCTATCCAAAGTTAAAATTAATTAATTACATTTTTTTTAATTCCTACTATTCGAAATTCAAATTTATTCTATTCGAAATTCGAATTTCATAAGATGGTTGCATATTCTTTCTATTTTATTCTATTAAATTATATTTTTTTTCTATTCTGTTCTAATCTTTTCTATTTGAATTATAAATTTTGAAAGATGGTTAGTTACTTACATCTGTCACATAAAAAAAAGATGTGAAATGGCTGTCATGGATGTCGATCACAAGGCAAGTACATATGCTGTATGTCATTGTCCGAGTGCCACGTGACCGGCCACGAGTGCCACGTGACCAAGTTGTGGATTGTCCACTTGCCACGTCACCTGCCACAAGTTATGGGGTTCCTAGCACCAAGTGACCCCCAGATAGGGGCGATCTGTCAAGTGCTTTTCTGCAGCAGAGAATTAAATTTTGTGACCCGACTTTGAGGCCACGTATCTCGGGGCCACTTATAGCTAGAAATCCCAAAATATTTGGTATGTAAACACATTACAACTGGCACTACAATAACCCCAAATTTGGGGTTTCTATCACCAAGTAACCCCGTTGTAATGCTAGTTCTACTGTGTTTGCATACCAAATTTGGGGTTTCTAGCTATAAGTGGCCCCGAGATACGTGGCCCCAAAGTCGGGTCACAAAATGTCATTCTCTGCTGCAGAAAAGTACTTGAAATATCGCCCATATCTGGGGGTCACTTGGTGCTAGGAGCCCCATAACTTGTGGCAGGTGACGTGGCAAGTAGACAATCCACAACTAGGTCACGTGGCAGGTCACGTGGCACTCGTGGCCGTTCACGTGGCACTCGTGGCAGGTCACGTGGCACTCGTGGCCGGTGTCGTGGCACTCATGGCCGGTGTCGTGGCACTCATGGCAGGTGTTGTGGTAAGTGGACAATGACATACAGCATATGTACTTGACTTGCGATCGACATCCGTGACAGCCATTTCACATCTTTTTTTTATGTGACAGATGTATATAAGTAAGTAAATAACCTTCTTCCAAAATTTATAATTCAAATAGAAAAGATTAGAACAGAATAGAAAAAAAAAATAATTTAGAAGAATAAAATAGAAAGAATATACAACCATCTTCTGAAATTCGAATTTCGAATAGAATAAATTTGAATTTCGAATAGTATGAATTCAAATTTTTTAATTAATTAATTAATTTTAACTTTGGATAGAAAAGATTATAATAAAATAGAAAATAGACTAGAAAAAACAATAACCCCAAATTTGGGGTTTCTATCACCAAGTAACCCCGAGATACATGGACCCAAATTCGGGTCACAAAATATTTTCGAATCCGGTTGAAATAGTTTCAAATGCAGTTGAAATAATTTCGAATCATGTTGATACTATTTCAACCGGATTCGAAAATATTTTGCGACCCGACTTTGGGTCCATGTATTTTGGGGTTACTTAGTGATAGAAACCCAAAATTTGGAGATGTTGTAGTGCTAGTTCTTCCGTGTTTGCATACCAAATTTGGGGTTTCTATCACTAAGTGACCCCGAGATACGTGGACCCAAAGTCGGGTCGCAAAATGTCATTCTCTGCTCCAGTAAAGTGCTTGACATTTTGTGACCCGACTTTGGGTCCACATATCTCGGGGTCACTTAGTGATAGAAACCCCAAATTTGGTATGCAAACACGGAAGAACTAGCACTACAACATCTCCAAATTTTGGGTTTCTATCACCAAGTAACCCCAAAATACATGGACCCAAAGTCGGGTCGCAAAATATTTTCGAATCCGGTTGAAATAGTATCAACATGATTCGAAATTATTTCAACTGCATTTGAAACTATTTCAACCGGATTCGAAAATATTTTGTGACCCGAATTTGGGTCCATGTATCTCGGGGTTACTTGGTGATAGAAACCCCAAATTTGGGGTTATTGTTTTTCTAGTCTATTTTCTATTTTATTATAATCTTTTCTATCCAAAGTTAAAATTAATTAATTAATTAAAAAATTTGAATTCATACTATTCGAAATTCAAATTTATTCTATTCGAAATTCGAATTTCAGAAGATGGTTGTATATTCTTTCTATTTTATTCTTCTAAATTATATTTTTTTCTATTCTGTTCTAATCTTTTCTATTTGAATTATAAATTTTGGAAGAAGGTTATTTACTTACTTATATACATCTGTCACATAAAAAAAAGAAGTGAAATGGCTGTCACGGATGTCGATCGCAAGGCAAGTACATATGCTGTATGTCATTGTCCACTTACCACAACACCTGCCATGAGTGCCACGACACCGGCCACGGTGCCACGAGTGCCACGTGAACAGCCACGAGTGCCACGTGACCTGCCACGTGACCTAGTTGTGGATTGTCTACTTGCCACGTCACCTGCCACAAGTTATGGGGCTCCTGGCACCAAGTGACCCCCAGATATGGGCGATATTTCAAGTACTTTTCTGCAGCAGAGAATGACATTTTGTGACCCGACTTTGGGGCCACGTATCTCGGGGCCACTTATAGCTAGAAACCCCAAATTTGGTATGCAAACACAGTAGAACTAGCATTACAACGGGGTTACTTGGTGATAGAAACCCCAAATTTGGGGTTATTGTAGTGCCAGTTGTAATGTGTTTACATACCAAATATTTTGGGATTTCTAGCTATAAGTGGCCCCGAGATACGTGGCCTCAAAGTCGGGTCACAAAATTTAATTCTCTGCTGCAGAAAAGCACTTGACAGATCGCCCCTATCTGGGGGTCACTTGGTGCTAGGAACCCCATAACTTGTGGCAGGTGACGTGGCAAGTGGACAATCCACAACTTGGTCACGTGGCACTCGTGGCCGGTCGCGTGGCACTCGGACAATGACATACAGCATATGTACTTGCCTTGTGATCGACATCCATGACAGCCATTTCACATCTTTTTTTTTATGTGACAGATGTAAGTAACTAACCATCTTCCAAAATTTATAATTCAAATAGAAAAGATTAGAACAGAATAGAAAAAAAATATAATTTAGAAGAATAAAATAGAAAGAATATACAACCATCTTCTGAAATTCGAATTTCGAATAGAATAAATTTGAATTTCGAATAGTATGAATTCAAATTTTTTAATTAATTAATTAATTTTAACTTTGGATAGAAAAGATTATAATAAAATAGAAAATAGACTAGAAAAACAGTAACCCCAAATTTGGGGTTTCTATCACCAAGTAACCCCGAGATACATGGACCCAAATTCGGGTCACAAAATATTTTCGAATCCGGTTGAAATAGTTTCAAATGCAGTTGAAATAATTTCGAATCATGTTGATACTATTTCAACCGGATTCGAAAATATTTTGCGACCCGACTTTGGGTCCATGTATTTTGGGGTTACTTGGTGATAGAAACCCCAAATTTGGTATGCAAACACAGAAGAGCTAGCACTACAACATCTCCAAATTTGGGGTTTCTATCACCAAGGAACCCCGAGATACATGGACCCAAAGTCGGGTCAAAAATATTTTTAGATTCGAAAAAATTCGGATTCGGTTAAATTCGTTAGTATTGTAATTCGGTAATTCGGATGCATCCGAATGTCCGAATAATGAAAAATTCGTCCGAATTTCGATTCGGAACGAAACGAAATGCACATGTCTATTGCCTACCCTAAAAGGGATAAGGCTTAAAGATCACTAATAAAACAATTTATGTCTAAGTCAACATTCAACCCTTTCGGAGAGAGTGTGTCAATCAAGAAGATCCACTGGGTTTCACGTTTAGAGAGTTCTCGTACAAGATTTTATCCTCTCCAAAAGGGTTTGAGATGATCAATACCCCAAAATTTTAACCCAGAGGGGTCCTGATTGTGGTACAGCTTAAAATGTAGTGACACATTGTGGTCCTTGAAGCCTAACTTGATGTTGGCTATGTGCTCAGCAATACGGATTCGCAGAAGTCTCTTAGTACGGCCAATATAAATTAAACCGCATGGGCATTGCAAGGCATATACTACATAGGCTGTATTGCAGGTAATGAATTCTTTTATCCGGAATTCTTTCTGGTTTGAGGTAGATGTAAAGCTATTTAATGCTCTTATCGGTGTTCTAACCTCTTTGCATGCACAACATCTTCTACATGAATAGAAACCATCATGATCCCAGATGGAGGGAGGTCTGGGTGGAGGATCTATGACTTTTTTAACGATTTTATCTGCATAGTTAGGAGATCTTCTATAAATGAAGCCAGGGAATGATGGTAATGAGGGTTTCAATATTCTATCCATTAATAGAACATGCCAGTGGTTGATGAAAATAGCTTCCACTTCTTTGTACTGGGAATGGAAGCCAGACACAAAACTCCATTCCTGTTTGTTACTATTAGGTGCCTGGATTATATCAGCCAAGAGATTTGTTCTGGGTACCAGAGAGATATCTTCAATAATTCGATCAAGTATGTGTTCCTGGTAGCCCTTTTCAATAAATGTATTCCTTATGACCAACGCCTGTGTCTTGTAGTCAGCTATTTCTGTACAATTTCTTCTTATTCTAGTCAATTGGCCCTTAGGAATATTTCTTAGCCATAACGGATGATGCCCACTTTGCATAGGGAGGTAACTGTTAGAGTCTGTAGGTTTAAAATATACTGAGGTACCAAGTTTATCACCACATCTATATATATTAACATCAAGAAAATGGATATTGTTATCACTGATTTCATAAGTGAGTTTAATATTATTGGTGTTATCGTTTAGCTCTTCTAGGAATGATTGTAGAGTAGATAGAGATCCTGACCATATAAAGATGAGATCATCAATATAGCGTTTATACAGTAGTAATGCATCTCTTTTCGCAGCAAAAATGGTTTTATCCTCCCATTCCCCCATAAAGAGGTTAGCAATACTCGGGGCGAACTTCGCGCCCATTGCAACGCCTCGTTTCTGTAGGTAAAAATTACCATCATACCAGAAATAGTTATGTCCTAAGCAGAAATCCAGAGCATTCCTTAGGAAGATCTTGTGATTGTGTGTTAAATCATCTCTTTGACTGAGGGCCCAGTTCAGGGCTAAAAGAGCATCGTCATGCTGAATCACTGTATATAAGGAGGAGACATCTGCGTTTATCAAATATACCTCTGTTTTTCCTGTTAGATCTATTGCTTCTAAAAGCTGTAATAGGTTTTTAGTATCACGAAGATAAGCCTTGGTCATAACAACACTCTTTTGAAGAAACACATCTAGATATTGTCCAACACGTGATGAAACAGAGCCTATTCCATTCACTATGGGTCTCCCAGGAGGGGAATGGATATCTTCATGGATCTTCGGTAACGTGTAGATCGTCGGTATCCTACAGCTGCTTGGGACAAGGTATCTTCTTTCCTTGTCTGTCAATACCCACTTGAAATAACCAGACCGAATAAGTATTTCTAGATCAGCTTCATATTGTGGGGTAGGATCTCTTTCTAACTTTTTATATGTGTCATCCTCAGTTAGCATTCCCAATAATTGTTTATGATAAAACTCCCTACTCAGTATAACAATGCCTCCTCCTTTATCAGCCGGTCGTATCACCAAATCTTTTCGTTTCTCCAATAGTTCAATCCCCTGCTGTATATGGCGTGGGTTCACATCTTTCTTAGGGACAAAGTCTTCCAGATCACGGAGTACTAAACCTTTAAATACATCCACTTGTTGATTAGCCGCATTCAAGGGATTGAATAGCGACTTATTTCGAAGTCCACTATCAGTAGGTATAGATGCTAAATTAGTAGTTGGTTGTGAATTCTTATTGAGGAAGTATTTCTTCATATTTAATTTCCTTACATATCTATGGACATCAATGAATACGTCAAACTTATTGACTGGTCTTTTCAGACCACATTTGAGGCCCAGATGTAAAATGTTGGTTTCTTTGTGGGTCAATTCGACGTCTGTTAAGTTGAAAATGCCACCTAATCCTTGTCTCTTCTTCTTCTTTTTCTGGAGCCTTCTCCCGGCTCTGCACCCTCTTGATCTCCTCTCCATGGGTCTTGATAGGAGGCTTGTTCTCTCTCCCACCAGGGTGGTTCCCTCCATTGGGGTCCCCTTTGGTCGTTTGTAAGTTGTGGCTGCATCGGGTTCCTCCCTCTGCGTGGGGGGTAACCTCGACCCCTTCTCTGCCAGCCTCTCCCCCTCCCTAAAAAAGGACGTGGGGATTGGTAATGTTCCCTATCTTCATATTGTTGTAAGGTATCATATCTATTAGTAACTGGTACTTGGTATTGGTTATTATGATACTGTGAATTTACAGGCCCCCCCCCCTGGATGGTCTACCTCTTCCTTGGTAGGTACCATTCCTTATAGGAGTGGAATGTCCTACTGGAGGATATGGGGGTACAGTTGCTCTCTGTTGGATACCAGGGGGTATAGCTTGGGTGTTAGATGGTTGTGGTTGCTCTGTCAGGTTGCCAACTTGTGCCACTTCCATATTCAAATCACCAGTCGTGGGACCTTTTGCTTGTTGCCATAAATAGATTGTATTTGTCTGGAAATCTCCCATATCCCTGTGGAACTTCTTGATTTTCTTTCTCTGTGTGTCCTTATCTACCTTCTCAAGTTTCTTTTTTATTCGTATATTAAAATCAATGACTTGCTGTGAATCTTTAATGGGTTCAAGTTGTGCCTTAAGCTCGTTAATTCTTGTTTCTAAACGTGTCATTTTTGTGCGTTTTCTTTTTAAAATGAGTTCTTGGAGCTTAAAACCCATCCCATTAAAAAATTCAAGCCATTCATGCATGGATTCTGGGTCATCTTGACCATCCTGTGGGATCACTTCCCAACGCAGGCTTCTAATAATAATTCTATCCTTTATATATTGTTCCAAAGTAAAAATATCCCACCATGTGCGAACTTGTTTTTCCAATATGTTACCAAGAGCAGTAATAGCTCCATTAAAATTAGTTTGTGCTGTAGTGAGCTCATTAGGCCTCATGCCCATGGGCGTTTTTTCAGCCGCGTTTTTGAGCGTTTTTTACAGCTTAAAAACGCCTGTCCATGTTAGTCTATAGCTTCATGCCCACCTAGGCGTTTTTGAGCTGTAAAGAGCATAGGCGTTTGTAAGCTGTAAAAAAAACCCAGGGCCAGTGCGTTCCTCAGCGTCAGAATTTGGCAGGAAAAAACGAGAGCGTCAAAAAACGCGCAAAAACGCGCACTAACGCGCACTAACGCGCAAAAAACGCGCACTAACGCGCGGTCGCGTTTTTAGCTCCGACGTTTTTTTTTTTTTGTTTTTTTTTTTCAAAAAAAAAAAAAATATTTACAATAACATGGACAGGCGTTTTTAAGCTGCAAAAAACACAGCTGTAAAAACGCCAGTGGGCATGAGGCCTAAACTGCAAAAATACTATTGATATCTATGTTTCTACTGCTAAGAAATTGTAGGGCATCCATGGCAGCCAAGAAAATTAAATAAAATGAAATGGAGGAGGTGTGTTCAATGAAAGGCCTAGTGGAGCACACACTTAGCACCAATTCAATCCCACAATAATAGCAGCAGTATATCTAAATATAAATAAAATATAATGATCAACTCAAAATATTTTAAATAACTAAGCAGCCGTTGAAAAAGGGACAAATGTAGAAAGCGAGGTAAATCAATAAAACAGATAAAAAACTGCAACATTAATTTACACCAAACAGCGCTAAAAAATTAAACTTTAATTTTTTAGCGCTGTTTGGTGTAAATTAATGTTGCAGTTTTTTATCTGTTTATTGATTTACCTCGCTTTCTACACACATATATATATATATATATATATATATATATATATATATATATATATTTAATGTTTGGGGGCTTTGAGTAATTTTATAGCAAAAGAATTATGATTTTTACATGTAGGAGAGAAGTGTCAGAATTACCTGGGTGGCAAGGGGTTAATTACCATAAGTAATATACAAATAACTATTATATATTGTTTTTAAGGTGATTTACCATATTTTAAAAATGTTGTACTCAAGCAGGTGGCTTAACGGACAAATTACTGAAGTTGGAAGTTATAACTTCCAATCAGTAATTTCACAGTAAATAGATAAATAATAAATTATTATGTTATAACATATAACATAATAATATATGATTTAGCTTGAATATAACAGTACCTTTTCAGCAGGCAGCAGATTCTCATTCTCCCTCTTAACTGTGTGAGAAAAACATGGTCTGGAAGGGAGCATTTGTCTTTTAGACACTTTCCCCCTTCTATGACACTGCAGTGAGAGGCGTGCCTCCACTGCAACATTTTTATTGGACAGCTGGGACCAATGGTACTTTACTATTGGTCCAAGACTCCAAGCTGTTTATTGAGCTCAGTACCTCTGACAAGAAGTGGGAGGCACTGTGAGCTCAACCTTTCAGTCTGCTGCAAACAGAGTATGTCACCTTGTATTTAAAGTGGCCGCTCTGTATTTAGCTTCTGACAGGCTGTGCAAGGAGCTCCATATCTCTGGAACCATAGGTCGTAGGAGCCCAAAATTACCTGTGGTGGGGTAGGACTTAGGCTACATACCCCCCAAATTTGGGGTCTCTGTGACCCCAGGTCGCCAAGCTACGGCCCTCGAAGCTCGATTTTGATGATGGAAAACCAACATTCGATCAGCGCTTGCAGCCAATGGCTGCAACCGCTCATCTGTGTATTCAAAAATACAGATAGTTACATGAGAAGGAGGCATTATCATTTGTGTCTGACAAATCATCAGAATATTAAGCAGCAAGCAAGGAAGCAAATAAGCAACAAGCACATGCACTGACACCTTCAATCACTGGCCGGAGACAATGAAAACCATACTGGTGACCAGTTTTCATTATATAAAACAAACAAGTTGCTTGTTTCTAGATTATCAGGCAAAGTGCTAAATTACTATATACCCGATTTTGACCAAATTCATTGTAGTTAGTCAAACAGATTTCCGTTTTTTTGCTATTATTTAATCATCAGTCATTCATTTTAACTGATTTTATGAAACTAGGTAGATAACAGCACGTATTTAGGAAAGTAGAAGCAGTCAGACACCAGCCTAAACACACATTTTAAGTCATTGTGCCAAGCTGTCTGTCTGTGCTTTATATAATAAATAAATGTTAAAATTATCATGTAATAAAGCATTCAAAAAAATTATTATAATGCAAATAATGTATTAAAATAACATTCTATAACAACAGTTTACCTTCTACATCTTCCTCAGGAATGAAGTCAAAACGAATGGGAATATCTGTATCTCGTGTTGCCCCCATTAGGGAGAGGCAGACAATTTCCCCATTAGGACTCATTATTAGACTGCCCACAGAGCCACCTTTACAGTACTCTAAAGAAAAGAATACAATGGTATTATTATATGATAACATTTTTGTCACATATGATGAGAATTAGTAAATTAAAATTGATGTAGCTTTTGTCATACAAAATATACGGTAATCAAAGTTTTACGATTTTTTTATGTTTGTACCAAGTATATGTAGTCTTCTCTTGTATAGATAGTAAAAGCTGCATACACATCTACACCACTTATATTTATGTATTATCTGGGGAACATGATTTGAATTCCAGTTTATATTATACTGCGTTTGCATTGTGTAGTGTTGATAAGATGATGTAACCAGGGCTGGTGCAAGGATTTTTGACACCCTAGGCAAAACCTAATTTTGCCGCCCCCCTTGGCTCTACCCCTGACTCCACTTCCTTTGCCCTGCCCATGTATACTCCCACCTTTTTAATGAAGTGCCCATCAAATGCAGCCCACCAGCACCCATCAAATGTGGCCTCACCAGCGCCCATCAATGCAGCCTCACCAGCGCCTTTTAAATGCAGCCTCACCAGCGCCCATCAAATGCAGCCTCACCAGCGCCCATCAAATGCAGCCTCATCAGCGCCCATCAATGCTGCCTCTCCACCGCCCATCAAATGCAGTCTCACCAGCGCCCATCAATGCTGCCTCTCCAGTGCCCATCAAATGCAGCCTTACCAGCACCCATCAAATGCAGCCTTACCAGCGCCCATCAAATGCAGCCTACCAGCGCCCATCAATGCAGCCTCACCAGCGCCCAACAAATGCAGCCTCACCCTACGTCCAACAAATGCAGCCTCACCAGCGCACATCAATGCAGCCTACCAGCGCCCATCAATGCAGCCTACCAGTGCCCATTAATGAATGTTTGCTTGCTTCCATTTATTTGGGAGTGGGGTCACAGAAACAGTCCTCTGCTGCGTCTCTGACACTATGTACGAACGGAGCAGGGGCTGCGTGCTGATGCTGAGACTCAGTTGCTTGCTGCAGAGAGAAGAGAGTAGGAACACAAGTGGCCGGGCGGGGGCGTGGTCTGCGCATGTCCGAGTGAGGGCTGAGAAGTGAGAGTTCCTGGCTCCTCCAGCCGCTCCATGAGAGATAGTTCCATGAGAGACTGAGCGGAACTTCCATGACAGCTCCTCTTCCAGCCGCTCCAGGAGAGACTGATAGAGAACGGCAGCAGTAGAAGCGGCGCATTCCAGGACGGGATAGAGCGGGAGACACTCGGCGGACGCACACGCTGCTACGGGAGCATAAGCAGTAGCAGCGTAGCGGCATGTGTGCGTAGAGGCAGCGGGAAACTCGAACCTCACGCAAGGCACAGCCAGTAAAGCCGGGGGAGCAGCAGTCTGAGATCCACCGCTACTTCACCCCCAAACAGGGGGAAGGACCGGAGGTCGGAAGTGAGAGTGAGAGTGGGGAGACAGACGAGCTGCAGCCGAGTGGAGACCAGCTCACACAGATGCAACAGAGCCAGATGGCTGTGAGAGTAGGGGTGGAAGCTCTTCAGATTCCTCCACAGAGCCCTAGGATGACGGCGGTGGTTGCCGGGACTATACCCTTTCCCCCCATACGAGGAGACGTTGAGACAGGGGGGTTGAAGAGGGAAATGGAGGATTTGAAAGCTCTTATACAGGCACTCCCCACAAGAGCAGATATTGGAGCTCTTATAGCTAAAGTGGAGGAAGCACATTGTATGGAACTAGAAACGATCCGAGGTGATTTGCAGGTGGTAGCGGATCGCGTAACAGATGGCGAGAATGCGTCCCATCTCCTGGAACAACGGGTGAAGGTCTTGGAGGGCTCCAGCCAGGTCCAAGTAGAAACTATGGTGGCCCTACAGTTACGTCTGGAGGACCTCGAGGACCGTAGTCGCCGCAACAATGTACGTATACGAGGTGTTCCAGAGGCGACGGACCAGGAAGATTTACAAGAGACGGTAAAGTGCATTTTTCAAAAAATACTGAAGGACGCCATGCCTGTAAACTGTGAACTTGATAGAGTCCATAGGGCGCTGGGTCCTAAATCTAAAGATAGAAGCCGTCCCCGGGATGTGGTGTGTCGCTTGCACTATTTTGCGCATAGGGAGAGAATCCTAAGGCAAGCATGGGAGGCAGGTACAGTAGAATATAATGGGGCACAGCTAAAGATTTTACCAAACTTATCAAGCGCTACTTTGCAGCGTAGAGCTCTGCTTCGCCCAGTATTGGAGCGAGTGAGGGAATGGGGAGGAACTTATCGGTGGAGATTCCCAATCTCAGTGCTAATCAAAAAGGGTTTACTTGCGTTTTGGTTGCGTTCCAGAGCCGACTTGACAGAACTATATTCCTTTCTGGGAACTGAACCATTTGAGGTGCCGGACTGGTTGCAATTAAACCCAAGAATACATAGACTATAAAGGCAGTGGTCTAGAGGCATGAATAAACAAAGGGACTAATATTTTTTTTCTTTTCCCTGCTGGCTGTGTTTTTTGTTGTTTTTTTTTTTTTTTCTTTAGGCCTAAAGCTATTGGACTGGTTTACGTATGATTTAGAGGAAGGGGGGGGCGTGGGGTATGGGGTTTTTGTTAATTTTTTCTGGCGCCCAACCTCCTCACTTTGAAATGGTGGGGTTGTTTAATTGTGTAAATGATATGTAAAAGTGGGGAGGCTGGGGGTAAAAGGGCGGCCCACAGAATGCGTTTCGGTAAATGTAGTCAAACTTTTCCTCTTGTTCCTTTCTGTGGGCTGGGTTTTTTTTTTTTTTTGACGAGTATAATATAAGGAGAATCAGAAGCTATGGAGGAGGTGGGGTAGGGGTGGGGAGGGGGGTAGGAGAATAGTGGGGGGGGTAGAGGGGTATAAGAGGCTGGCAGGAGGTAATATGGAAGATGGGGATAGTAGTCGCAATAGGTAAATACCCCGAAAGGTTAAATAGCGAGCTCCTTTGTACTGGCCGTACATCCTGCTCCCGACGGGTGCAGAATAAGCACACAGAGGCACATATTGATACACACATACACACAGGAATACATTTTTCACTCACATACACTCACTCAAACTCATTTACGGATATACACGTTTATACACAGGAGAATGCCCTTTTTTTTTAAGTTAGTTTCTGTGTTTGTTTGGGCCTTCTTATTGGCCTTTCGTATTTAATTACTTAATTCATTTTTTTTTTTTTTTTTGTTCCGTTTTATGAGGGACACAGTAGGGGAAGGTTACATACACCAATATACACTATATACACATTATAAATATCACTATGATGGAAAAGAAGGAAAGAGGGGGGGGGGGAAGGGGGAGGGGCGGGGGGGGGGGGGGAAAGGGGGAAAAAAAAGAAGAAAAGAAAAAAGAAAAAAGGGAAAGATATGTTCGCACAATTAGATATGGGTAAGAAACATATACATGGCCACGGGGGGCTAATTGATATATGGACAAGTGGGGCACCGGGGGGGGGGGGGAATGGGCGGGTTAAGAGGGGGTGCAGAGGAGGTATGTGCTTAGTGGGGATAACATGTGGGTACTTTAAGAAAATGGGAGGTTTTTCCCTTTTAAGGGGAAAAACGACCAGAGTTGATGGCAATAGGTAATATAGGCGATATCTGTAAGGTATGGTTGGATAGGAAAAATATGTAAAGTTTTGATCTCACCTTTTGTATTATTATTTTTAGGTTTTTTTCTGAGTTTATGGAGAACTAAAAGTATACAGTGATATTAATAGATCTCATATCTTGTAAATGATAACTGTTAAGTCACGATAACAATGTTCTTTTTATTTATAAGGCACTCTCGAGTTCCCATCTTTTGGGGGTGCAGAAAGGGACTGCATTTGGGGCCGGGGGTGCAAATTTTTAGTTTTTTTTTTTTTTTGGAGTCAGCAGGAATAGGATTATAAGAGCCAGAACAAAGGGCCAGACGGGGCAAAGGTCTAATGGAAGATAAGATAACCGGTTAGATTGGTGACACAAGTGGACAGCATAAAGGGACAGGAGGAGTGGGCGAGGGGGGGCCGGGGACCCCTCGCTTGGGGGCATGCGCAACTAACACCCCCCTAGTAGGTTAACACTCAGGTGGGGTAAGAGTGTTTAAAGCAAATTGCTTTACATATCAGTGGGGAGGAGGGGTAGGGGCACCTTTTTCCCATTGTATATTAGAGTAGGGCAGGGGAGGGTGTGCTTTTTTTTTTTTTTTTCTTTTTCTCTACTGCTCTCTCTCACGGGGGCACCCCGTCTGCTGCCGCTTGACCATTAAAAGGGGGAAGGTAAGATAATAATAAGGAAGGAAGGGGAAGGGAAAAGGGAAGAAAAGAAAAAAATGGATGCAGTGTCAATAATGTCGATTAATGCAAAAGGGTTAAATACCCCAATAAAGAGACAGATACTTCTGCAGGAGCTGAAGTGGGCAGGGAGTGAGATAGCTTTTATTCAGGAGACACACTTCAGAGAGGGAGGTCTCCCCTTTCTTAGAAATAGAATGTACCCAATAGGATATCATGCCACCAATCCGGTGGCAAAGAAGGGAGGGGTATCTATTCTGATCTCGAATAAGCTTCCATGGTTATGTACTGACACTCTGTTGGATCCCGGGGGACAATACCTGGCCCTGAAGGGGACTATTGGGAGGTCGGTGGTAACGCTGGCCTCGTTTTATGCTCCCAACACACAACAGGACATATTTTTTGGGAAATTTATGGATAAATTGGGGGTATTTCAGGAAGGGCAGCTGATTCTGGGGGGTGATTTGAATATCCCCTTGGTGCCTAGTATGGATACCTCATCAGGGACTTCGGCAGCACCAGTGGGGACCTGGAAACGGATCTTGCGGTTAATACAAAAAGAAAGATTAGTAGATGTATGGCGATTGACACACTCAGGAGAGAGAGACTATTCCTTTTACTCTATTCCCCATAAGATATACTCCCGTATAGATTATTTCCTTATCCCACATAACCAGTTACATGCAGTTAAAGAAGCAGGAATAGGGAAAATAACTTGGTCAGACCATGCGCCAATTGTTTTGAAATACAACCTTGCAGATTTTCAGCTTCCTGGATCGGTAATCTGGAGGCTGAACGAAAGTCTCCTGCAGGACCCTGCAGTACTGGAAGATGTACGGAGAGAAGCAAGGTGGTATTTCCAGACTAATGACACGCCCGACTGCGACCCAGGGGTGATTTGGGAGGCACACAAGGCAGTGATAAGGGGAATCTTAATGAAACATGGGGCAAGGATTAAGAGGGAAAGGGAAGCAAAACTGAATGTGCTCCTGGCAGAGATCGCACGGTTAGAACTTTTACACAAACGAGGCCCTAATCCAGACCTGGAAAAGCTATTGCTGGGAGTGCGTAGACAGACTACAGAACTACTCATGTATAAAGCAAAGAGGGCAATACAGACAGGTAGGAGACAAAATTACGAATTTGGGAATAAGTGTGGGAAGCAAATGGCGAGCTCTTTGAGGGAGCAACAATCAAAGACATATGTATCAATGATTAGAGGGGCGGAAGGCGAAAAACTTAGGCTACCTAGAGAGATAGCTGAGCGATTTGGAAATTTTTATACAGCGTTGTATAATTTGCAGCCAAACTCTCAGAACCAAACTAGAATGGAAGAGTATATAGCAACCTCAGGCACCCCGAGTTTAACACCAGTAATAAGCCAGGAATTGGAGAGGCCCATTACCATAGAAGAAATTCAGGAGGCAATTAAGATGGGGAAAAGAGGTAAAGCTCCAGGACCGGATGGCTTTACAACTCAATATTACAGACTTCTCTTCCGCATTATAGGACCATTCCTGTTAAAAATGTTTAATGGGCTAGGAGATACAAGTTCTTTCCATACAGAAACCTTGAAAGCGTTGATTGCGGTTATACCGAAGGAAGGCAAGGACCCATCTCAATGTGGGAGCTACAGGCCGATCTCGCTATTAAATACAGACCTGAAGCTTTTTTCCAAGATCCTTGCAATGCGAATAGAGCAATACGTTCCCTGCCTGGTCCATAGAGATCAGGTAGGGTTTGTGCAAACACGAGAGGCACGGGATAACACGATTAAGACTCTGAACTTGATCCACTTGGCAAGCACATCCCGAACCCCATGTGTCTTTCTGGGAACAGATGCGGAGAAGGCTTTCGATCGTATTGATTGGCAGTTTATGCTCGCGGTCCTAAGACACATGGGGTTCGGGAATAAGATGCTGCAGGGGATATCAAGTAATTATACCCAACCCACGGCCCAGGTTAAAGTGAATGGAGTAATGTCTCCACTTTTTAAGCTATCTAACGGGACAAGACAAGGGTGCCCGTTATCACCTCTTCTATTTGTCCTATCGTTGGAGCCGTTTTTGAATAGGATCCGCAAGAACCCAGATATTAAGGGGGTGTATGTGGGAGGCACAGAGCATAAGACATCAGTGTATGCGGATGACATGATGTTTAACCTGACTAATCCGATAGTTTCCCTCCCTAATCTGCTCCAAGAATTGGAGACATATGGAGAGCTATCAAACTTTAAAATAAATTATGTAAAATCTGAAGCAATGGGAATTGCGATTCCCAAGGAAGAACTGAACACTTTGAAAGTTAACTATAAATTTAGATGCACAGATCAAGCATTGAAGTACCTAGGGACTTCCATTCCGGCGGATCTTACACAAATATATAAGATCAATTTCTTGCCATTACTTGCTAGGGTTCGGGTCCTCCTGGAGGGATGGCAGAAAGGGTTTTTTTCGTGGTTGGGGAGGTGTAATATCATTAAAATGAACATCTTGCCAAAATTTTTGTACCTCTTCCAGACGCTCCCTATTGCGATACCTAAACAGTTTTTCAAACAGACACAGTCCTTGCTCGGAAGATTTATATGGGCAAATAAACACCCAAGAGTTAGGAGATCGCTGATGTCACTACCTAAACGATATGGAGGTGTGTCAATCCCAGATGTATATAAGTACTATCAGGCGGCTCTATTGAGCCGCTTGATCGATTGGAGTCGACATAGTGAGGGGAAAATTTGGCCAGAGATAGAACAAGCTCAGTGTAGTGGATTACTTCACCGAGCAGCATGGTGTTATAAGGACCTCCCGGGGTGTGTAAAGACGCACCCCTTGATAGGCCCTACACTCCGGATGGGATATGGGCTATTTGTGAAAGGGAAATTATCAACACTGGATTTACCTCTTTTTCCCATTCTGGGGAATCCACAGTTTGGACCGGGATTGAAGAAGGGACCCTTTAGTGAACTGGTTGAACAGGGGTTGTTTCAGGCATCTCACTTTATAAGAACAGGTTCTTGGCCCACGATCCAGGAGATGATAACAGGACAAAGTGTATGTCAATTGGACTTTTGGAGGGCAATGCAACTAAGACACTTTTTTTATACCCTGAGCTCACCGAGTAAATATGAAAGAAAGCTAACGAAGTTTGAGGAGTACTGTAATGGGAGTGGTATAATGCGACATACCCTATCTAAAATTAGTGAACTGCTGAATACTCCTGGTGAGGAGTTTCAGTTGCCCTTCTTCAGGAGGTGGGAGATGGAGTTAGATAGGGTTTTCTCGGAGGAGCAAAAGAATAAAATATTACGTAACATCTTTGAATCCTCAGTCTGTATAAAAATGCAAGAGATGAACTTCAAGATACTATCACAATGGTACCGTACCCCAGCCGTATTAAGCAGATGTTACCCAGATTTATTAGATAAGTGCTGGCGGTGCGGGGGAAATGGAGGCACGTTAATACATATTTTCTGGACTTGTCCCAGAATACTGAGATTCTGGAAGGAGGTCCGAGAAATTGCGCAAAGGTTTAGAGAGGAGGAGCTACCAGACGATCTGACTTATTTCCTGTTACAGGACTCGGACACCACGGTGAGAGAGTATAAGAGATCGGTCCTCTGTCATCTCCTGAATGCGGCAAGAGCCTGTATTCCAGCAATGTGGAAGCAGACCCAGCCACCATCAGTAGGGATGTGGCTTAAGCGGGTAGAAGACTTGAATTTGATGGAGGACCTGGTCTGGACCTCCAGACAGAAACGGGGAGTTTATCTTGAAATATGGTCAGAATGGAATGTCTTTAAATACTCGGAAGAGGGAAAAACCTTAATAGACCATAATTGAACGGTCACCGGGGGACTGGGGGGGGGGCTTGGAGGAGAGAGAGTGGGAGCTTTAATCCCCTTGTGGGGTTGTTTTCTTTTTCTTTATTTTTTGGGAGGGAGGGTGGGGTTATAAAAAAAAAAAACACAAGTGGCCGGGCGCCCTAGTGGTAGCACTGGCCCTGGATTTACCAGTTTTCAAATTTGTGGTTGAAAGTATTCCACCCCACTTACTGGGACAGGTATGTCAAAATCAAGTAAAACAGTGGTTTTAGTCACTTGGTTCTGAGTGAAATAGGTATTTTTTCTATTTATTGAAGTGTGTGTGTATTTCATTTCAGGAAAAAATAAATAAAAATCTATGTATTTAGGTAATTGGGTTACTGTTACTAGGTAATTGGCATTATAGCAACAACTGCAACTTACAGCATGTTGTCCCAGAAAATGGAGATATGAATAATTTTGAAGTACTAAACAGTCAAATTGCAGCTTTTGTCAAATGGAAAACAGCTGGGCCCTCTTTCAGCTATATGTTACTTACCTTCAGATTCTTGCACTATATGCCCCTGCACTATGTGCGTTACTGTACTTACTTCTAACTCCCGTGCTGTTTATTACTTACTCCTAGCCCCTGCACTCTGTGCATTACATACTCCTGACCCCTGGGCTTTATACGTTACATAGTACCAACCCCTGCACACAGTGTGTTACATACTTCTAACACACTTCTGGCCCCTGCATTAGATACACTTTGTTGTACATTACATACTCCTGAGCTGTATGCTATTTTTATGATATTGTACATTACATACTCCCAAACAAAGTTTCTGTCAACAATTGCTGGTCCTTGACTGTTTTAATCAAGTTCCTCTTTTAAGGAGGTTCAGAAAAGCTGTTCTCTGTTCATATTCTGTGTGCAAAAAAAGTATTTAATGAAAATCGAATTAAAAAAATATATTGTGCTGATGTTTATATGTGTCTTTGTTGCTTGTGGCAAGTAAATAAAGCACATTATTGGGAAACAAAGCCTGTGGCATGTGGGCGCCATGTATACAGTGCATTCTATTACATTCTATTTAACCACTTAAGGACCGGAAGGATTTGCCCTCTTAATGACAAACAAAACTGACATCCTTTTTTTCACACAAATAGAGCTTTCTTTTGGTGGTATTTGATCATCTCTGCGGTTTTTATTTTTTGTGCTATTGAACAAAAAAATAGCGACAATATCAAAGAAAAAAAAACAATATTTTTTACTTTTTGCTATAATAAAATTTCCCCCAAAAATATATATATAAAAAAAATTCTTTATCAGTTTAGGCCAATCAGCATTCTTCTACATATTTTTGTTAAAAAAAAAATTGCAATAAGCGTAAATTAATTGGTCTGCGCAAAAGTTATAGCGTCTACAATATAGGGGCTAGATTTATGGCATTTTTTATTTTTTACTAGTAATGTCAGCGCTCTACGATTTTTAGCGGGACTGCGACAAAAATTAATGCAGCCACCACATCTCAGGCCTGGTAAGTTGTAGTATATTACATTTTTTGTTTTTGATTTTGGATATACTTTTATTTTCTAACAGTCAAAAATATACTTTCATTTTAACTAGACAAATACCTGAAACTTGAATTTGCTGCTTCGATCTCTGTACAACGCTATCATAAAATGTTAATTGCAGGGTCTATTTTTAACCAATATGAATAGTATATTTTCTGCATAAATATATTACCAGCTTGTAAATACTTCAAATTGTTCTTCACTGCATTCTGATATCTAGTGTGCCCTATTTGCCTCCTAGTGCCATAGTAGCCTGACACTGTGTCACCTCAGAGTCAGTGGGTCAGGTAGATAATCATTAATCTGGTCAGAGTGTGTTAATCCCTCTATTTATGTATCAGTCACATAAAGGTCAGGGGAATCTCCATCCTTATCTCACAGGAAAAAAAACAGGCCCTAGGGAAGATAAGCGCTGCAGAATTTAGAATCCTTATGGTATAGTAGTAGGCACTTTTTAAATGTAGAGTGCAAACCCAAGTGGATGAGTTTAGTTTAATTTAATTTAGTTTAGTGTAGTGTAGTGTAGTGTGGCACACATTCAAGTTGGCTGTTTACCATTAGATTTTCAAATGAATGTTCACATGAATATTCTGTGTGCATTTGATGACTGGATGAAAGTCATTTAAAAATACGTCAAAATTATGTTTGCTTTTAACATTTGATTTTGGAATGAATGTAATTTCCCGAACGGAAACCACTTACGCTGTTAGAAATTAATTTGTTTGAGAAAAAATTTCCACCCTACTCGTCATTTTGGTAGAAAATGATGGTCGATTTGACCTCACTAACCATTTGAAAATCTAACATATGTTCTTAAACAAAAAAACTTAGAATGAAATTCTTATAGTGTATAGCCAGTGTTAGAACTGTATTTCTATTAACTGGAGCCAGTAGCCTCACAATCTCTGCCACCCAACACAACACCCTTCTGCTCAGATTCATTTTTACTCAGAACATTTTTTTGTGTTACTGGTCTTAACCTGGCTTGGAAACATGTGATAATATGTGAATAGATGAATATGAGATATTTTGTGCTTAAAGCCCCACGAAAAACACCTGCCCCACCTTCCCCTAACCCATACTGATGGACTTTTCTCTTCCTTACTCTTCCTTCTTACCCCTCCTTGCCACCAGTTCCAGTGTGGGGTACCACTGATCCAGGAGAGGAACATTTTTATCCTGGAGAGGGTAAACGTGGAACTAGAGGAAAAAAATTCCACATGCTGGGTCCAGCTTAGTTACCATTAATTCATGGTATACTACAGGTCCAAAGGGTTACTGGGGATTGTAAAAAAATATTTTTGTATTAAGCCACATACCACTATTGGCTTTGATCTTGTGGCTCAGCTGCTGTAAGTTTGGCTGCTCATACAGTAATGGTAGGGTGTTGCTCGCTCTTGAACTCCTCTATTTCAGTAAATAATTTGTGTTTTTTTTACAATATACAAGGCTTTCTCTGGATGCATGGGGTAGAGATCTTGACAGTCATCCTCCCCTCCTCTTGTCCAGTTGGAGAAAGCCTAGTATTCAGTAAAAATAATGTTTTCTGAATAGAGTTAAAGAGTGGGCAGCTCCCTAACATCACTGTTAAGCCCCGTACACACGATCGGTTTGACTGATGAAAACTGTCCGATGGATGGTTTTCATCAGACCAACCGATCGTGTATGGTACCCATCGGTCTTTTTTCCATCGGTTTTAAAAAATAGAACTTGTTTTAAAATTTTCCGATGGATCAAAAAACGATGGTAATTTCCGATCGTCTATGGGCAAGTCCATCGGATCAAAACCCCACGCATGCTCAGAATCAAGTCGACGCATGCTCAGAAGCATTAAACTTAATTTTTCTCGGCTCATCGGAGTGTTTTACGTCACTGCGTTTGGAACGGTCGGTTTTTTGACTGATGGTGTGTGGCCAAGACTGATGAAAAACAGTTTCATCGGATTTCCGATGGTCAAATCCATCGGACGAAAATCCATAGGTTATCCGATCGTGTATACGGGGCTTAAGAGCAGAGGAACTTGTTAGTGGGTGTCAGCTTGCCTCTTTGTGGCCACAGTGGCAGCCAGAGCACCCCTAACATTAAACATAATGTAACATTAAATGTATTGTATAACCGTCAATCAGGCCTTGGGCCAAACACAATTCAAACAAAATAATTCTCTCCAAAACCAGGCATTAGCCTCACAATTGTCATGTTTATTTTTTAGTAATTTCTCCCACCTCTTTCCAGTTACTTTCTGACTACATGCATGTGCTTCATAGGCAGCTACATGTCACTGCCCAAACTTACTGACGATGACAATGGCGAACCATGCCTATGCAATGAGCACTGCCGTGGCCTATTGTAGTCTTCACAGTAAGTGCATGTGTCTAAGCAAGAGAACAATTTGGCACATAACATTGTCACCCCCTAAAGAACCTTCATGGTAGGATCACCAGGTATTATTTTATTGAAGCTTCAAAATTATAGAGAATGAAAATGACTTATACAGTTATATAATTATGTTGAAAATTATATGACATTGGGTGATAGCAATTGGGTTTAGATCTACTTTAACCTTATGAAGAAGGGTGGAGGCAGTATTCCTTTGGTTCTAATTCATCAAGCAGAAAACAAACCCAATCAAATATACGCAACCAAATAAATACCCTGTCTGATGCTATTTTCCCCAACCAGGTCTATCTGGCAGTAACTGCAGGTGCCCCATAGACATTAGAGTGTCACCTGAAAATATCTGGATTGGGCGACATCTGATATCTAGGGGCACCTTAACTGAATGTTACTTTGTCGGATGCCTTGAAAGTGGTATGAATAAATTTAGTTCCCACTATAAACAAACATGGTTATAATTGCTTGGAATTAGATGCATAACAGGTGTGTGCCTTTCCTTGTACAGCATGTTATCCCATAAACAAAGAAAAGTACAGCACATGATTTGCTTTCATTCATCAACTCAAAGACTATACCCTCCGGCCATTCCGTTTCATACAGCTGAATATTAAATACAAATGTGATGACTGTAATACTATTACTTCAATTTGATAATGCATGCCACAATTATTTCTATCAAATTTTATGTTATTACCTTTGAGCTCTTCAGGTACTGATCCACGAATTATGCCAGTGGGTAGACTTTGACCTTTGGAGCTTAATGTGCTGTTGTTGGTGCCATTGGTTGCCTTTAAATTTGCCATACTGCTTTGGTTTCCAGGTCCCTTCTTCCCATTTATGGGAGGTAATAAACTCATTGGAGGGGCATCTGGCATTGGTAGAAAGTCACCATCTTGGAAGAGAGAACACAAAAAGCTTACTTGTAAAGCATGTGGTTTTAGTGATATTTGTGCAGCTCAGTCTACTCCAGGACATATGCACATATGTGTTAGACATGTGCATTCGTTTTCGTCCGAATGCATTTTCGCCCGAATTTCAGGTATTTTCGTTATCGTTTTAACAAACGAAAACGAAAATGCAGAATCCGAAAACCGAAAGATCTGACATAAACAAATGCTTAATTTTCGTTTTCGTTGCAACAACAGTTCGATATAGATAGGAGATTCGACGTGACGCTGACAATAACAATTTGTGTCTATTGAACCTGTGGGCGAATGTGCCTAACCTTAAAGCGGTTGTATACCCGCATTTTTTTTTATTTTTTTTTTACACCTGTAAAGGAAAAGGCATAATGAGCTTGTATGCACAGCATACAAGCTCATTATGAAATACTTACCTTAGAACGAGGCGTCGGTGTCCCTCCCGGTCCACGCCGAGGCAGCTGACATTATGCCTCGGCGTGTCTTCCGGGTATCGCGGCTCCAGCGCTGTGAGTGGCTGGATTCGCGATTCGTCACTCCCGCGCATGCGCGCGGGAGACTTCTTTCCGGCAAGGTCCGGCGTTCGCCAGGCCTTCAGCCGAGAATCCCCTGTGCGCATATGCCGCTGCAGTTAGCAGCGCAGTGCAAGGGGAATATCTCCTAAACCGTAAAGGTTTAGGAGATATTTCTTTTACCTACAGGTAAGCCTAAAGCCCTGTACACACGATCGGATAACCTATGGATTTTCGTCCGATGGATTTGACCATCGGAAATCCGATGAAACTGTTTTTCATCAGTCTTGGCCACACACCATCAGTCATAAAACCGACCGTTCCAAACGTGGTGACGTAAAACACTCAGATGAGCCAAGAAAAATGAAGTTTAATGCTTCTGAGCATGCGTCGACTTGATTCTGAGCTTGCGTGGGTTTTTTAACCGATGGACTTGCCCATAGACGATCGGAAATTACCATCGGTTTTTGATCCATCGGAAAATTTTAAAACAAGTTCTATTTTTTCCATCCGATGGAAAAAAGACCGATGGGTACCATACACGATCGGTTTGTCTGATGAAAACCATCCATCGGACGGTTTTCATCAGTTAAACCGATCATGTGTACGGGGCTTTAGTATAGGCTTACTTGTAGGTAAAAGTAAAAAAAAAGACTATACAACCACTTTAACTCTATTAGTCCAAGATTATTCTACTTGGAGAGAAAAGATTCGACATTATAGAGAGAAAAGATTCGACATAGAGAGAAAAGATCGCTGCTGGAATTGGGTGGGGGAAGTAAAATAAAAATAATGATGATGATGATGATGAATGTTATTGGCTGATTGTAACCAAAGAGGAGGAGCAGTAAAATAGCTAGAACTAACTTGACAATTCAACGTGAACAACGAAGATTCGACAAAGCATCGAAAAACATACAAACGTCGAATCTGTCATTGAAGGCTTATGGTGTCTGTTGATTCGACGGAGCAGATAAACTGTACGACGCTGCAATCGTACATTTCCAGTCAAATACTCTGCCCATAGGCTATAGAAAAATTCTAATGTTGGTTGACTAGTAATAATAATTAATAAATATAATTATTACTAGTCATACAACATTATAATTCTACTATAGCTAGCTTGTAGGCAGAACATTCGACCGGAAATGTACGATTGCGGCGTCTTACAGTTTCGCTGCTCCGTCGAATCTTCTTTGAACATTCGACAGACACCAAAAGCCTTCAATGACAGATTCAACCTTAATTAATTCAGATTTTCGGACGAATGCAATTTCTAACGAAAAACGAAATAAATAAAAACGAATTTCGGGAGTAACTAAATAAATTTATTTTTCGAACGAAAACGAAATTCTGAAACAAAATATTTCAGTGTGCACATGTCTAATATGTGTGCGGGCAATGTTTTTGTGCTGAAAGCACACTTACTGCTCCCAGCACAGAGACAAAGCTGTCAAAGACAGCTCTTGGTCCCCACTAACAACTGGTAGCTGGCAAGACAGGCTCCTGATCATGTGATCACTGTGACAGCCAATTACAGTGGTCACACACCAGCCCCCTGAACGTTCAGAACCTTTCAAAGGGATGCCAGGGTGAACAGACAGGTACAACCTTGTATTAGATAAAATAATATGTATTCCAGGTCTATGAATGTATTGAAGCCGTTTAATCAGCAGCCAGGGGATTTTTAAATGAAAAATTAAGTAATGGCGGCATATTTTCTTAGGGTTCCTTTAATCATACAAACACAAATAAGTGCATATTTTTATAGAACAACCATTCTCAACAAGGGTTTCTCCAGAGGTTGGTAGGTGTTTTTTGAGCAGTGACTAATTTACCTCTCTTTTTATGGTGTCTGCATAGTTCCAGAGTCAATGCCACTTGGCAGAGCAAGCGGCTTGACATCAATGAGCTTTTTATCTTTCTGTAACGGTGGTATTCTGACCAGCAATGTAAGGGACATTTTTCTAATTGGCCCCTGATGAATTACAGGAGTTCTCTGAGACCTGAATTTCATTATATGAGTTGGTTTCCACTTATAGAAGTATAGAAGTTTAGAAAGACTGGTATAGAAACAGGAAAACGCAAATCCACTGATATTTTAGACCCATTTCATACTGGGGAGGTTTTCAGGTGCTTTAGCGCTGAAAATAGCCTCTGCTAAGCACCTGAAAACCGCCTCCCATTCATTCTAGTGTGACTTTTCACACTGGGGCGGTGCGCTTGCGGAACGTTAGGAAAAGTCCTGCAAGCAGCATCTTTGGGGCGGGTTGGGAACGCTGTATTTAGTGCTCCCAAAACGCCCTGCCCATTGGAATGAATGGGCAGTGCTTTAAAATTACCTGAAAAGCCCTTTCAAAAGCCGCAAAACAGGAGTTTTTAACCCCGCTAAAACAAGTAGCGCTTTACCGCGAACACGGCCCCAGTGTGAAAGGGGTCTTAGTGTGCATGCAAGCCTGGATTGACATTACGTGTGCTTTAACAAATAAGCAACAATCAGCTTTATTTTATGCTTAGTGATTGCTTAGATGCTCAGCTTCTACTTCACATTCAGCCACTTTCCCATCTTTTGGGGCTCACAAACCCTTTACTTTATGAAACTTATTATTGCATTTTACTATACTTTATGCTTAAACTTTGCTCTTTGAACTGCCTTACCAAAGAAACCCAAAAGTTACTCTGTACTGAATTCTCCTTGTGAATACAACTGGAATGTGAAAACACATTTGTCCCATATGAAAATGATTGCTGTACACTGATAAGGGTCTCACTAGGTGTATAGAATTTCACTTTTCTTGATTGGGCTATACCACCTTATCAGAGTGAACATAAGGATATTTTGCTGCAACTCACTAGTAACTGAGAAAGTAGCAAGGGCGCTTTATTTAAAGGAGCAGTAAATTATAAAATAAAAATAAAAATGTACATATATACGGTATATATATATATCTCCGGTAATGATTATTCTGAAAATGTCTGAAGGCAGAATTATCAAAGGCAGCTTGTGTTTCTCCTCAGAAACCAATCAAATCCCTTTTTTCATTTCTCCATACAGCAAAACAGAATATGATTAATTACTGTGGGAAAACATAATGTCTGGGATAGTTGTTCTGTTTTGTGTTTGAAATAGTGCAATGTATATTTTTCCCGTGTTTCAATGGGTATTCTTAGGACGTTCTGTTTTTTTTTGCCAGTGGTACTGGTAGGGCACTTAGCTTCCACACAAAATTGTCCCTAGAGTGTTTATATGACGGTATGACTGATGACTTTGTAAGGAGTGATGGTCTGGATCTATGTACAATGTAAAGTTGTGTCAGAAGTTAATAAAATTTATATATTTTGTTGGGAGTACTGCAAAGGAACTCAGTTTTGTAAACTCACATGCACAAAAATGTATTTGATTTGAAAGATCATCTACTCTCTAAGGTTGGATATACACATTTAGTATACAGCTGAGGGGGAAAAAAATTAACAGATTCCCCCATTCACACAAGCAAGGTGAATTTTCAGCTTTCAGCACTGCATCGCTTTAACTGACAATTGCGCGGTCGTGCGACGTGGCTCCCAAACAAAATTGACGTCCTTTTTTTCCCACAAATAGAGCTTTCTTTTGGTGGTATTTGATCACCTCTGCGGTTTTTATTTTTTGCGCTATAAACAAAAATAGAGCGACAATTTTGAAAAAAAACACAATATTTTTTACTTTTTGCTATTAAAAATATCCCAATTTATTTTATTTTTTTAAATTTTTCTCAGTTTAGACCGATACGTATTCTTCTACATATTTTTGGTAAAAAAAATTGCAATAAGCATTTATTGATTGGTTTGCGCAAAAGTTAAAGGTGTCTACAAAATAGGGGATAGTTTTATAGCATTTTTATTAATAATTTTTTTTTTTACTAGTAATGGCGGCGATCAGCGATTTTTATTGTGACTGAAACATTATGGCGGACACATCGGACTATCTCATTCCCTGCCCACCTTGGAAGCAGAGTCCTGAGGTTGAGGAATCTCTGCTCAGGGTCCAAGAAACATGTGACCAAGTTGTTAGATAGTCAGAAATGCCAAATCAGAATACCAGTGGGAAGAGGGGGCTTAGGCATCTTAAGCCTAGTACACACGGCCGAGAATCTCGTCAGGAAAAAACCCGTTGTTTTTCCTGATGAGTTTCTTGACAAGAATCTTGTGCCGGCCGAGTGTACACACATACGATTCAAAAGAACCGCCGTTCTTTTGAATGGCACGAACGAGGTGACGTCATCGACTACGATGAGCATACGCTCGTCACATTTGATGCTGTCGCCGCCATCTTGCTTCACCCTACCTATGCCTTGGAAGCTACCACGCATTTGTCAAAGTCATTTTGAGGATGCACAGGTTTCCACGGAGGCAGGTAAGTATACACACGCTCGGGTTTCTCGTCGGGAAGCAGGCCGACAAGAATCCCGACGAGAAATTAGAGAGCAGGAGCTCTATTTTTCTTGTCGAGATTCAGGGCAGATTTCCCAACGAGAAACCTGATGGTTTTCCCGGCAAGAAAGCTCTCCCAGCAGTTTTCTTGTCGTTTCTTGCCGAGAAAATTGTCCGTGTGTACGAGGCTTAAAACATTAATCATTTTTTTGTTTAACCAGCGACCCTATTACCCCATCCACACATTCAAGGTGGATGGGGGAATCACTCCTGCTATCACAGTGGGGAACCTTCCCCGCCATCAGAAAATGATAATCAGTGCTGCCGGCTATAGCACTGATCGATCTTGAAATAAAAACGACAGGCTGGTTTTTCTGAAGTCAAACGGTAGAACGACAAGGATTGAAGGACTGAAGTTTGGCTGCTCCCTGCTGAACCGGCCAAATGTCGATCCACGTATGGCTGGCTTTAAACTAGTGACACACTCCCCAAGACTAAAGCCCCGTAGACACAGACCAAATGCTGGGCGACATTGGCTGGTTCAATAAAAACTGTCCGCATTTGGCCCGTGTGTATGGCAGCTGATCTGACAGAAGCCAGACGTTTGGCAACCAGCAGCCGACTGGCTCCCAATTAGTGATCTTAACTAATGGCTGAGAGTGCAGATCAGAGTGTTCTTGCATGGGGGCCATCCCCCTGTCAGAACACAACAGCTCAGCAGGGGAGACCACTGTACTAACGTTGGATCCGACCAGAGCGGAACGTTTTTTTTTCGTTCAACCTACTGGGTTGAATAGAAAAAAACCTCATAGTGTGTACCCGGCTTTACAGGCTGGGATATATCTTCCTGTGCTCTGTAGCATACTTTTTTCTGTATGACATGCTTGTTAGACAAATGTAGCATACATTTAGGTAAAGCTGGCCATACACTTTTAAAAGCCAGTTGGATCAAGGAGAGGTCCTCTCAAGCCTAGGACCATGTGGAGCAGACAGAACAACTTTGTTACTTTGATGAGCCTTGTCTGTTTTATCGTTTGAATGTAGATATATGCTTATTTTTACAATAAAATGTTACTGGGATAATGCGCTAGGCTTGTGCGCCTCTCTTTTTTTTTGTGTTTCTTCCAGTATACTGTTAAAGTTTTGGCGGGTTCCTGATGAAGCAGACAAAATTGACTTAGCGGGTGGCCCTGACTACTCCATCTCACCCAACATCTTTTGATTCAAAAATCAAAGCAGCTGGTACCAGATGCCAGAATACAATAAGCATAGCAGAACAAATTGTTCATTTGAGAAAAAAATTCATTTCTGCTCCTTTAAATTTTCTTGTCACTGCTGTCATAAACGTAGATTTGACTAAACGGATAATTAGAAAACCGAAATAATGTTCTTAAAATTCAATGAAATTCTACTAGTGTATAGATAGCTTTTAGCAGTCCATAGGTGATTTGATTTTCGATGGATTGACTTTAGTACAATCAGCCTGCCCATAGATGGATAGATGGATAAAATCTTGGCCGGTTCCTGATGAACTGGCCGAATTTCAATCGGCTTTAGATTTGTTTTTGTTCAGCCCTCAGGCAAGTATAAAACTTCTCTTTAGGCTGCATTCACACCTGAGCAGAGCGATTTTCAGGCGTTTTCATTTGAGTTTTCTAGCATTTTTAGAAGTGTATTACAAACGTTTTAGAAGTGTATTACAAGTGTTTTACAGCTTCAGGTGTTTTTGTTTAGCCAATAGAAAACACTAGGGGGATTAGAGAGGGAGGATATTAGGGGAGGAGAACTGCTGTTTGAGCAGAAAACATACAACAATACGCACATTTTCAGGCATTTTCTTCAAAGTCTATGGGGCCCAATCTGCCTTCAATCTGCCAAAAAGAAGCTTATGTACTTTTTTGAGCAACAGGCTTTTTGCTTCAGGCGACAGAACGCTCATATGTGAACAGGGGCCATTGAAATTAAGAAAGCTGATTAATAAAGCTGATAAAGCTAGACAGCGAAACGCGTTGACGCACAGGGGCTCACTTTTCATCATGTATTTTATATATATATGCTTTTTTAAAGCGGAAGTAAACCCATCGATTTAACAGTTTCAAAAAGCAGTTACATTCCCGGTCTGCCGGGAATGCCAACTGTCACATTGGTTGTGCTCTCAACCAAACTGTCAAACCATCCAATGGCTGGTGTCATAACTGATCACATGTGCAACATCATGGCAGTTGAAGATTAAACAGAGGCCAAGATGGCAGCTTCCTTGCCTGAAAATGATAGGAGGGTTTACTTCCACTTTAATTCTTTCAAATGCTCTTTTTTGTATGGTGTGTCGCTATAAATAAACATTGTAATTAATTTTGTATACTCTCCACTGTTCATTGTGCCCTTAAAGTCTGACCTGTGGGCTACTTTTGTCCCTCCTCTTTATTTTTTTTACACCAAACCCCTCTTTGGACTTCTCTTGCACACGGGAGTAAAACATGCTGTGTTTTTTACTGACTTGAAATGAGATACATTGTTGTTTATGGAACCATGCACACAGCTGAGTAAAGATCAGTAATACAGTGTTGCGTACAGAGCAGTAAAACAAAAATAGAACATTTTACATTAGAGTGCAGTAATTTACTCGCATACGCGTGTTTTCTTGTCTATAAGCATGTTTACGTGAGTATTTTACAACACTGGCAATGAAGAAGAATTTTACTTGTCTATACGCTTACTTACTTTTAAACGTCTATACTTAACATTACTCACAGTTTTTTTTAATCACTGCCTGTCTGTCAACAAGTTCCTGAGCAAACATCAGTGAGTGACTTATTACGGGCCTAATGGTGACAACAGTCTCACCAGGCAAGAAGTAACAAACAATTTGCAACAGAGACTCAGACAGCTATAAAAAGCTGACAAGGTTTCTAGACTTTCCCTACTACTGAAAAAATATTACCTGTGTTGCTGCTGAAGATTTTCCTTCAATTCCTTTCTGGTGAAACCATTGTCATCAGGGCAGGAAGGAAGAGAAAGTCTCTTTAACAGAGCCCTGGATGGGTAGCAGCAAAACCCGACTTTAGCCCAAAAAACATTTTGGCTGGACATACAGTTTATCAAGGGCTCCCAAAGGTGTTATCCTTCTGCAGTGTTGCCCAGGGAAGGGCTGGTAGCCTTAGGCCTGGGGGGCAAGTCCAGTCAAGTGGCCCACTAAACCGCCGAATCAGCTCACCATCCATGGTCCACCTGTTTTTTTCAATGCAGCCTCACCAGTGCTTATCAGTGCAGCCAACTCCAGTGCCCATCAATGACGCCTGATCATTGGGGCAGGTTACATGGGGTGTATGGTGGGGGAGATGGGTGGTCAGCTAGGGGTGTCAGGGTCTCTCACGTCAGCGATCTCAGCTCAGCGTGTCCTTGCACGCCACGGTCTCCTGGGGTGGTAACGCTCCTGATCCTGGGGTCAAGTTGCAGCCAGCGCCCAGCCCTGCAGCCCTGAGTTGTAGTTTCCTCTGCGCTGCTGTGTTTTCCACCCACCGGAAGCTTGAGCGCGGACTACAACTCCCGAAATGCAACAGCTAGTGGTCGGCCGCCATGGCCGTGCCCCCGGCCCGACTTCTTAGACCAGAATAAAAAAGAAAATGGTAGCGGGCAGCGGCTGCCGGCCATTTTGAACATAAGTTAGGGCGGCCTGGGAGGCAATTGCCACCCTGCCCCCTGGCCCAGCCCTCCCCTGGTGTTGCCCTAAAGATCCTGGTCCTCACCTAAGAGTTTTATTGGCCATTGGATCTGGAACCATTTATGGCCAAACTGGGCTTTTAACATGTTACAAACCCTGCTTAGTATAAAATTTAAAAAACTTTTACAACATTTTCTGTGTTTATTGCTGTCAGAAAAGGAGCTTATCATATAAGAAAAGAAGACATTTGCCAATTATTTAGAGGTCTCTGGCAGCATCACCAACTAAATAAATATTTCAGGTAGTTTTAACAAGCATAGCTTTTTCTGACTGCAGTGAGAGTACAGTACATCGCCTAAGGTTTTCTCACCTAAGTATGAAGGAGATAATTAGATAAGTACAGTAATGATCTGAGTTCTCTTACCAGACATTGCTCGCAAAGTCTAAAATTTAATTTAAAGGGAATTGATAATGCGTATTCGTGTTACTTTTAACCATTGGATAAAGCTTTAAGCATTTAAGCAGAACTCCAGGCAAACAGCCAACTGAAATAAATAGATCTGAACTGTTTTACCTGCTGAAGGATTTGTAAATCTATTCAACTGCATTTGTGATGCACAGATCTTTGTCAAACTGTAGAGCTGGTAAGGGGAAAATCCTTTTAGGCTAAGAACATTTTCAGTAAGGCAGGCCATACATAGTTTGAATTTGAACCGTGTATGGACAGGCGGAATGTACCATGTTGATTGACCGATCAACTTGGGTAAAACCAGCATGCCAGGTTTTACCTGCAATTATCGCTAGCAGCTACTGTCTGTGTTGATGGGGGAATCAAGTGAAATTCGCTCCATGTATGTCTGGCCTTAGTACAAAAAATACCTCTTGATCTCGTTTTTTTCATTCAACAGAAGTCCAGTCCTTGCTGGCCAAATTTCTATTGTCTATAGCTGGCCATAAATTGTATAATTTTGTTGCTCAATTTCCTTTAGATTTACCTTCAACTCTGTAGTGCAAGGGCCTGCCTGATTGTATACAAATTGAAAGTGTTAAGGTTTGACCTCATATTATATGGTTTTGGTAAATCTAAAGAAAACTTGTACATTAAAATTGTATAATGTATGGCCAGCTTTACTCATGTTTTACGTTTCAGGCAATAAGAAAGGAGGGGTTTGCCTGGTTAAGAACAGGCGCAGGGGTTACCTAAGGCAACAAATAATTTGACCAGTAGCCAAATAAGTGGAATTAATTGGCTAGTTTTATTTGTATCAAAGTTAAATAGATTATGTACAAAATCAAGGTGCTATCAAACAATAAAAGGTGCCACTTGGTACCATATACACATATTGACTGACAGGACATACTTGGACAAACATGTAACATAAAGACACCGGTCCGGACGCAGCAGTTCAGCCAGAGGAATTATGCAGCCTGCTGGGAATTACCCAAATTATTTCCCTGGTGCGGGATAATTTTATTCAGTATGTGCGTATGGCACTGTTGCCGTCAAATGGGTGCAATTGTCCACAGGCTGAACCTAAAGAGAGGAGTGGATCAGAAGGAGGAGGGAAGGGGGACTAGAAATCACAGTATGTGCACTGTTTATAAGTTGGTAATTACCACCTGCATCATGAGTAGATGAGTTGAATAAGGCAACTCGACCAATGTTAAACAAAACCCCCCCCCCCCCCAATGAGTTCAAAGAATTGGGAGAGCATTCCTGTTATTTTGTTGATCAAGGTCTGGTGTATTATTAATGCAATTACCTTGCCGGTAAATTAGTTTGCGAAAGCAGTTTATCAGTGTACATCTATATTTCAGCACGGTAAGGCCTTGGTGGGAACATAGAGCTCCTGTTGCGCAGGGATATTATTGGTATATATAAATTATTCATTTGGATATTTGCAAATCAATTGCATATAGTGTCGAACAGGGTACTCACAATCCCTTGTTGTTTCTTGTTCATGGCGGTGGAACAATAGAATAAGGGTTTTTTGCCTTACCGGACTATCGGCGCTGTGATTTCCACTTCCGGGTATAGGCTCAAGTTGCCACCGCTATAATGTTGCCTTACTGTTGGTTAGTGTGCTGAATGAGAGTGAATCGTCACGTATCCAGTTCCCAAGTAGGTTTACCTACTGTAGTTGGTATATGGCAAAGTATCCTCACGCAGGGGGATGTTGTTGGTTCCCGTCATCCAGCCTTCTGCGGGACTCACTGGCCGTTCCTGGCTATCTGGATGTCCGTTCCTCCCGTCCTGCTCATTCGGACGCCACTCGGCGTCACGTGACTGGTGTCGACTAGTGATGTTGACGCGTTTCGCCGTACACAATGGCGTAGCTTCGTCTTGGGACGTAGGGATTACTGGCCGACGCACGTCTTATGTACGGATCAGCTGGTGATCAACACTAATCACACGGGTCCATTGAAAGAGTCACGTCCTGGGCGTTGTGCAAGGTAAAAGTTTAACACGGGTCATCTCAAATTGTTAGAAGGCCAGAGTGTCATATTTCCCATTACATATAAACCTGTTGTTTCTAAAGACGTGTTAGTGTTTGAATCTGTCCTCCTTAGAAGAGACAATTTATTTATTTCATATTTATTAGAGTATTCAATGGAGATTCAAACACCATTATGGTTAAAGGGGAAAGAAAGGGGGAACAGATAGACACGGGAAAAGAACAAAGAAATTAAAAACACAAAAGAAAGAAACTCATTCTAGGTCACATTCTAGCTGTAGTTAAGTATTGTGAAATACACATATTCGGAAATCTATGTAAATTATGCGTACATATTCATAGATCTGTGTACACAGAATATAAATTTAAATTGACCAGCTTCCAGAGAATGAACAAATGAAAAATAAAGGATAGAAAGGGAAGTTCCAAGGGGGAAAGGGGGAGGGGGAGGGACATGGAGAAATTGGAATAAGGGAGGGAGGGAAGGGGGGGGGAAGGGTAAAGGTGAAAGAAAAAAAAAAGGGGGGGGGAAGGGGATACTGAACTGAGATTTTGATTAGGGAATAGGAGTTGATCATTGGGAGCTAAAAGAATTTCCAGAAGGAGAAGAAAAAGTAAGGACTCCTTTAGAGGTGATTTAGCAAGCGTTGTGGGGTAATATCTTCAGGGTTCCAGAAAGACTTGGAGGTTTAGTTCTGTGTTTAACCCTATGGGGACCAGTGATTTAAGCCGGTACACCCACCATTTTTCTTTTTGTAGGAGGACTCGATCAAAGTCCCCTCATCTTTTCGGAAGCCTCAGGACATAATTCCCCTTTACTGTTAGGCCCTTGGAGCATCGATTATGATGTTGGGCGAAATGTTTAGCCAGAGGTTTCTCTGGAATTTTTTCTTTTTCATTTATTTCCCTAAGATGCTCACCAATTTGCACTCTAAGGGGTCTTTTGGTCTTCCCAATATACACCTTTTGACAAGGACAAGTTATCATATAGATAACACGTTGGGTGGAACAATTGATCAAATTTCTGATCTCGAAAGAGCCATTGCCATGGGCATCTGTAAATGTCGATGTTCTGTGAACATAGGGACATATTTGACATTTGTTGCAAGGGAACATACCAGTTGAACGTGGGTATTCCGTCAACAATGTTGGATCTGGTTCTTTCACAAATTCAGACTTGATCAGTATGTCCCCAAGGCTTTTTGCACTTCGGGCAACTAACATTGGTTGAGGGCTAATGATCTTGGCCAAGTCGGGTGAATTTGTTAGTATGTTCCAATGCTTAGCCAAGACATTACGGACTGGGTTCCATTGAGGCCCAAAAGGCGTAATGATCCTTATCGGATCACCTGAGTTGTTAGGAGTGCTTACGTTTTAGGCAGCCTGACTGCATCAGAATAATGAAAGTTAAGGGTTTAATTGCTGGAGTTGGGCTTTAATCCAGTGTCATATCCTGTCGTCCTGGACTAAACTTCTGTGGCATATGCTACATTCAAAGTTTTCCTACTGCTTAAAAACCCTTTCATGCCTAATGTCCCGTACACACGATCGGAAATTCCGACAAGAAAAGTCCAATGTGAGCATTTGGTCGGAAATTCCGACCGTGTGTAGGGTCCATGGGAATTTTTCTGTCGGAATTTCCGCCAAGAAAAATTTGAGACCTGGTTCTCAAATTTTCCGACAAGAAAAGTTCTGCTCGGAAATTACGATTGTCTGTATGCAATTCCAACGTGGAAAAAACACGCATGCTCGGAATCAATTCGACGCATGCTCGGAATCATTGAACTTAATTTTTCTTGGCTCGTTGTAGTGTTGTACGTCACCGCGTTCTTGACGGTCGGAAGTTTGAGCCAAGATTCCGTCGGAATAAAAACCACGGTTTTCTTGTCGCATTTTCCGATCATGTGTACGCGGCATGAGCCTATTTTTGACATTTGTTGCTTACAAGTTAAAATACGTATTTTTTGCTAGAAAATTACTTAGAACCCCAAAACATTTTATATACAGTATATATATATATATATATATATATATATATATATATACTGTATATAAAATGTTTTGGGGTTCTAAGTAATTTTCTAGCAAAAAATACGTATTTTAACTTGTAAGCAACAAATGTCAAAAATAGGCTCATGCCGCGTACATACGTACGTATATATATTTTTTTTAGCAGAGACCCTAGAGAATAAAATGGTTATTGTTTAAATATTTTATGTCACACTGTATTTGCGCAGCGGTCTTTCAAACGCAATTTTTGGGGAAAAAAGACACATTCATGAATTTAAAAAAACTAGACAGTACAGTTAGCCAAATTTTTTTGTATAATGTGAAAGATGATGTTACGCTGAGTAAATAGATACCTAACATGTCAAGCTTTGAAATTGCGCACATTCGTGGAATGGCGACAAACGACGGTACCCGAAATCTCCATAGGTGACGCTTTCAAAAAAAAATCAACGGTTATCAGGTTAGAGTTACAGAGGAGGTCTTTTGCTAAAACTATTGTTCTCACTCTGACGATCGCGGCGATATCTCACATGTGTGATTTGAACCCCGTTTACATATGCGGGCGCAACTTATTTTTCTGTGCAAGCTCGCAGGGATGGGGGCGCTTTAACCACTTAAGCCCCGGACCATTTTGTAGCTAAAGGACCAGAGGTGTTTTCAGAATTTGGCACTGCGCTGCTTTAACTGTAAATTGTGCGGACATGCAATGTTGTACCCAAACAAAATTTGCGTCCTTTTCTTCCCACAAATAGAGCTTTCTTTTAATGGTATTTGATTGCCTCTGCGATTTTTATTTTTTGCGATATAAACAGAAAAAGACTGAAAATTTTGAAAAAAAATGATATTACTCTTTCGTCCATGGACCGACACAGCTTCTCTATTGACAAAGTGGGTATTATCCGTTAATTAGGAGTGACTAGGCAGAAAAACTTGTAAAAAGTGTTGCATCACACCTTCTACAGTACCGCCCAGGGGGCGGACCCTCTGGGTATACCCTCTCAGTCTGCACATCGCAGATCAGTTTTTTTCTGTCTAGCAAGGAGTAGGACATGGCTCCCTTCGGGCTCATTGGTCCGGGGAAAAAAGATATATATATATATTTTTATTTATTTTTTGCTACATTTGTTGTTTCCTGCGATCTTCGATCAACTGCCGACTGGGTGACAGGCTGGATCCTCGATCCTTGTAGTCTCCCCAGTTTCGGCCATCGAGCGTGTGCCGACCCTAGCTACGCGCTGGGTTTTCCACGACATGCCCGTCGCTCCACGGGTGGCCGGTGAGCCTACGCTCCAGGGCCTGCATCGGACCGCTCAGCTTCGGCTGACCTTACGGCCGAGTCGCAGCAGCCTGGCCGGTGAGCTTACGCTCCAAGGCTTGCATCGGACCGCTCAGCTTCGGCTGACCTTACGGCCGAGTCGCAGCAGCCTGTCCGGTGAGCGTCATGCTCCAGGGCATACATATGATCGTCCCTTCTGGGTCCAATCACAGCATGCCTGGCCAACAGTCACCTTCCGTGCGCGGACGATGATCTGTTTGGAATGTCTTCCAGCAGAATACATGCAGGATAGGTAAGTAAAACTCCCCTGCCTCGGCTGGGTGATTTAGCTGGACATTCCTGGAGAGATCAAGTAAGTGGTTGTGGCCCCTTTCTTCCCTCTCTCCCTGCCTTTCCCTCCTCCCTGGGCTTCTAGCTAAAGGTTGCTGGGTGCTGGGGGTCACCTAGGGGGTCCCACTGGAGCGGGGCTGGCTGTAACTAACATTTAAAAGAAATGTCATTTTTGCTTACCTGTGTTTCTGTGTCTCCATGCTGTCGGCGGCCATTTTGAGGTGGTCCATGCCAAGTTTGGCCTCTTGTAACTGCCTGGCGGCCATCTTCCTGTAGTTCGGCCACACCCACTGGCCCCTATCAGGTGATCGGCGGCCATGTTTGTCCACCCTGTATGCAGATATTGCCGTTCGGCGGCCATCTTTTTTGTGGGCTATGGCTGCCTGACCTCTATCTTCTGTCGGCGGCCATTTTCTTAGAGCCCACATTATCTTCCATACAGACGGTTTTGGCAACCATTTTGCGAGAGCCTCCGGCCTCTAGGGTGCATTACACTGGCGCGAAAATTCACACAGGAAGTGCTGATAAAAGAAGCAGACTGACACAGCAGCAAGGGGACAGCATCATAGGCGCAGCATAGCAGTACCTATCCAGGGTGGTGAGTCCTCTGGGTAACCCAGCATCTCTGCAGCGCAGGAGGGTGGCCTATTGATATCTTGCCTGGAGCCCTGTGAGTGTCAGCGTGTGGTCAGCATGGCATCTGAGCCAGATGTCTTCTCCCCTGAAACACCAGATTTAGCAGCTGGTGTCCCTGAGGTGTCTATGGACGCTATGTCGGCAATCCTAGAGGCGTTTGCTGCCAGGGTGGAAGCAGCACACGGGAATACAGGGGGTAATAAACGCCCCCGTCCCCTGCAATCTTCTGGGGATATTTCTGATGCAGAACCAGGTCCAGCTACGGCTCATGGCCCAGATTCTGATGCATCAGAGACTGCAGACCGTGACCGATCGGACAGTGAGGAGGACTCCAAGTCCAGGTCAGTACGCGAGACGGCTTTGGTATCTGACCTTATTACTGCAGTGCGGGATACGCTAAAGTTGGAAAGGACTGAAAAAGTAGCAGATACTCCAGTCCCCTTTGGGTTTCGTAAACCTGCCCGCACTGCTAAGGTGTTCCCTTGTGTGTCTTATTTTGACAAACTCTTATACAAGGAATGGGAGAACCCACTGAGGGTCTTTACAGCCCCAAAGAGGTTTGCAGTACGGTACCCCTTTGAGGAGAGTTTTCTGAAGATATGGACCTCTCCCCCTATAGTGGACCCTTCGGTGTCCAGACTTAATAGAGCCACCACTATTCCAGTAGAAGGGGCTCCTGTTTTCAAGGACCCTGTGGATAAGAAGGCTGAAGCACTCGCTCGCTACCTATACTCAGTGGTAGGCTCAGCAGTACGCCCGGCATTGGCGGGGGCCCTAGTGTCTCAGACACTTACTGAATGGGCAAAATTGCTACTCCAGGGGTTAAAGGAGCGAGATGCTCCTCCTAATGAGATAACTTTGGCCGACCAGTTGGTCCAGGGCCTTAAGTTTGTCTGCGAGTCAGACATGGATACTATTCCCCTGCTGTCAAGAGCTTCGGTTTATGCAGTAGCAATACGCCGCCTGATCTGGCTAAAGGGCTGGTCTGCGGACCAGACTTCCAAGAAAGCCCTATTGGATCTGCCTTTTAAGGGCGACAGACTTTTTGGGGCTTCTCTGGATGACATCATCAAGGATGCTACAGGAGGTAAAAGCACTTTGCTTCCCCAAACTAGCAAGGGTAGGGGACCACGCCAAGGGCAAGGGCCCTCCTTTACTGCACGTAAGCGGTTTTTTCGCCCTCTTAAGGCGACAGGGAAAAGACCCCAGGCCGATAAAGCGCCTGCCCAAGGACAAAAGCGTCCTTGGTCCCGCAGACCCAACAAGCCTGTGGACAAATCTGCGTCCACATGAAGGTCCGCCCCCACCCAGCTCTCGGGTGGGGGGACGTCTTCGCAAATTCGCGACTCAGTGGACTGCTCTAGTCTCCGACAGGTGGGTTTGCGAAGTAATCTCCTCAGGCTACAAGATAGAATTTCTCTCTTGTCCACCAGACAGATTCATCACCTCCAATCTCCAGCTACTACCGACCCGTCGGGAGGCCCTGTATGGGGCGGTCCAGGGTCTACTGGAACGCGGGGTAGTTATTCCAGTTCCAGAACAGGAACGGGGTCAGGGTTTTTACTCAAATCTGTTCATTGTGCCAAAGAAGGAGGGGGTTCGTCCAATCTTGGATCTCAGAGCCCTCAATTGCTTTGTGAAGGTAAAAAGATTTCGGATGGAGTCGGTTCGATCCGTAGTCACGGCTCTCCATCCGGGGGACTTTCTGGCCTCCTTGGACATCAAGGACGCATACCTGCATGTCCCCATATACTCCAGACACCAGAGGTTTCTGCGATTTGCTATCGGGAAGAACCACTACCAGTTTGTGGCCCTCCCGTTTGGCCTTGCCTCAGCACCCAGGACGTTCACCAAGGTGCTCGCTCCGATTCTGGCACTTCTAAGACAGCGGGGTATCGCTATCACAGGTTACTTGGACGACCTTCTGCTGAAGGGCCCTTCAAGCTCAGAATTAGAGGTAAGCGTGTCCATTACCTGTCAGACTCTTCGAGACTGTGGTTGGATACTAAACACGCAAAAGTCAGTATTGGTGCCCACTCAACGCCTAGTGTACCTGGGGTTGATTCTGGATTCCTCAGAGGCAAAGGTATTCCTCCCTGTGGAGAAGTTGCAGACCCTCCGGGCTGCAGTACGGCAGCTGACTTCCAGGAATTGGTCGTCACTCCGTTTTTGCATGCGAGTGTTGGGCCTCATGGTAGCCTCCTTCGAGGCGGTCCCATATGCTCAATACCACACTCGAGTGTTACAGAGGGAAGTTCTGTCCAGATGGAACAGATGCCCTTCATCTCTGGATTATCAAATCCGAGTGAGCCACCTAGTCAGGAGATCCCTGGTATGGTGGCTGACAGCACCGGCTCTAATGGCCGGGAAGTCATTTCTTCCGGTTTACTGGATAGTGATCACGACGGACGCCAGCCTTACAGGTTGGGGGGGAGTCTGGGGTGTCCAGTCGGCGCAAGGTCGCTGGACCCCAGAGGAAGCCCTCCTGCCGATCAATGTCCTGGAGATCCGGGCGATCAAGCTGTGCCTCTTCAAATGGTCTCAGAGACTGCAAGGGCGTCCAGTCAGGATCCAGTCAGACAACGCCACAGCAGTGGCATATGTCAATCATCAAGGAGGAACAAGAAGCTCAGCTGCAGCATCGGAGATCGCTCGCATCCTGAAGTGGGCAGAGAGGAGCGTACCGGCACTGTCGGCCGTGTACATTCCGGGTGTGGAAAACTGGCAGGCGGACTACCTGAGCCGCCAGATGCTGGACCAGGGAGAATGGTCCTTACACCCGGAGGTGTTCCAACTCCTCTGCCAAAGATGGGGCACACCAGACGTAGATCTTCTGGCTTCCCGACTCAATCGGAAGGTATTGAGGTTTGTGGCCCGGTCAAGAGACCCATGGGCAGACGCAACGGATGCGTTGGTAGCATCGTGGGGCCAGTATCGGCTAATCTATGCCTTCCCTCCCTTAAGGCTTCTTCCTCTTCTGCTCCGCAGAGTGGAGGCAGAGGGAATTCCAATGATCCTAATCGCTCCAGATTGGCCTCAGCGTCCTTGGTACGCCGATCTAGTACGTCTGGTAGCAGACGTCCCCTGGCGCCTACCACTACGGAAGGACCTGCTGTCGCAAGGTCCCATATTCCATCCTGCTTTACAGTCATTGGCTTTAACGGCATGGCTGTTGAGAACCAGGTACTGAGAGACCGGGGCCTGTCAGACTCAGTAATTTCTACTATGAGAAGTGCTCGGAAACCGTCCTCTAGGAAGGTCTATCACCGCACTTGGAGGGCCTACATCTCCATGTGTGAGGAAATGAAATGGCATCCGCGTACCTATTTGGTTTCCAGAATCCTGCTGTTTTTACAGCATGGGGTAGACCAAAGGCTTGCCCTAAGTACGATTAAGGGACAGATATCTGCCCTGGCTGTCTTTTTTCAGCGACCCCTGGCGACTCACTCTCTCGTGAGTACATTTGTGCAGGGGGTTCGACATGTGGCCCCTCCGGTCCGCCCCCCGTTACCTCCGTGGGACTTGAACCTGGTCCTCTCGGTGCTTCAGAAGGCACCGTTTGAGAATATTAGAGATATTCCCCTGTTGACACTTTCTCAGAAGGTGGTCTTTTTGGTGGCTGTTACGTCAGTTAGACGAGTCTCTGAGCTGGCAGCCTTGTCCTGCAAGGCTCCCTATTTGATTTTCCACAAGGATAAGGTGGTGCTGCGGCCGCAGCCTTCCTTTCTTCCGAAGGTCGTTTCGGCTTTTCATCTCAACGAAGACATTGTACTTCCATCCTTGTGTCCTCAGCCGTCGAATCCTAAGGAGTCGGCGTTGCATTCCTTGGACGTTGTCCGAGCTTTGAGAGTATACATATCTGCTACTTCCCTGTTCCGGAAGTCAGACTCACTGTTTGTTTCGGTGGCTGGTCCCAAGAAGGGCCAAGCAGTCTCATCGGCCACCATCTCTAGGTGGATCCGACAGATAGTAATCCAGGCTTACGCCTTAAAGGGTCAGGCGCCCCCCTTTCCTGTCACGGCGCATTCGACCAGGGCAATAGGTGCCTCTTGGGCTTTCCGACATCAAGCGTCTGTTTCCCAACTATGTAAAGCGGCGACTTGGTCGTCCGCTCACACTTTCACAAAATTCTACAAAGTTGATGTAGGTGCATCTTCGGATGCCTCTTTCGGCCGCAAGGTTTTGCAGGCGGCTGTTTAGAGTTGCAACTCCTCCGTTGGAGGAGTGCTGTTTTGTGTTTTGGGGTGAAGTTTGTTTTTATGCTGTTACCACCCCTCGTTTTTTCTCTGACACTGCTTTGGGACGTCCCACTTTGTCAATAGAGAAGCTGTGTCGGTCCATGGACGAAAGAGTAAATAGGATTTTTTACTCACCGTAAAATCCTTTTCTCTGAGTCCATGGACCGACACAGCACCCACCCCTCCTTTTAAGTTTGTACTGCTTTTTGACGAACTGATCTGCGATGTGCAGACTGAGAGGGTATACCCAGAGGGTCCGCCCCCTGGGCGGTACTGTAGAAGGTGTGATGCAACACTTTTTACAAGTTTTTCTGCCTAGTCACTCCTAATTAACGGATAATACCCACTTTGTCAATAGAGAAGCTGTGTCGGTCCATGGACTCAGAGAAAAGGATTTTACGGTGAGTAAAAAATCCTATTTTTCTACTTTTTGTTATAAGAAAAATCGAATAAACTCAATTTTAGTCATACATTTAGGCCAAAATGTATTCAGCCACATGTCTTTAGTAAAAAAAATGTCAATAAGTGTATATTTATTGGTTTGCGCAAAAGTTATAGCGTCTACAAACTAGGGTACATTTTCTGGAATTTACACAGCTTTTAATTTATGACTGCCTATCTCATTTCTTGAGGTGCTAAAATGGCAGGGCAGTACAAACCCCCCCCAAATGACCCCATTTTGGAAAGTAGACATCCCAAGGAAATTGCTGAGAGGCATGTTGTTTTTTTGTCTCAAGTGATTGAATAATGACTAAAAAAAAAAAAAATTACAAAAAGTTGTCACTAAATGATTGCTCACACATGCCATGGTTATATGTGAAATTGCACCCCAAAATACATTTTGCTGCTTCTCCTGAGTACGGGGATACCACATGTGTGGGACTTTTTAGGAGCCTAGCCGCGTACGGGACCCCGAAAACCAAGCACCGCCATCAGGATTTCTAAGGGCACAAATTTTTGATTTCACTCCTCACTACCTATCACAGTTTCGAAGGCCATAAAATGCCAAAATAGCACAAAACCCCCCCAAATGACCCCATTTTGGAAAGTAGACACCCCAAGCTATTTGCTGAGAGGCATGGTGAGTATTTTACAGCTCTCATTTGTTTTTGAAAATGAAGAAAGAAAATAAAAATATTTTTTTTTTTTTCAATTTTCAAAACTTTTTGACAAAAAGCGAGATCTGCAAAATACTCACCATACCTCTCAGCAAATAGCTTGGGGTGTCTACTTTCCAAAATGGGGTCATTTGGGGGGTGGTTTGTGCCATCTGGGCATTGCATGGCCTCCGAAACTGTGATAGGCAGTGAGGAGTGAAATCAAAAATGTACACCCTTAGAAAGTCTGAAGGCGGTGCTTGGTTTTGGGGTCCCGTACGCGGCTAAGCTCCCAAAAAGTCTCACACATGTGGTATCCCCGTACTCAGGAGAAGCAACAGAATGTATTTTGGGGGGTAATTCCACATATGCCCATGGCATGTTTGAGCAATATATCATTTAGTGACAACTTTGTGCAAAAAAAATAAAAAATTGTCTTTTTTCCGCAACTTGTGTCAACTTGTGTCAACATATAAAATATTCAATGGACTACTTTCCAAAATGGGGTCATTTGGGGGGGTCATTTGGGGGGGTTTTGAACTGTCTTGGCATTTTATACACAACATTAGGAAGCTTACATCCACTCTTCTAACCACTTGAAGACAAAGCCCTTTCTGACACTTTTTGTTTACATGAAAACATTTTTTTTTTTGCAAGAAAATTATGTTGAACCCCCAAACATTATATATTTTTTTAAAGCAAATGCCCTACAGATTAAAATGGTGGGTGTTGCATTTTTTTTTCCACACAGTATTTGCGCAGCGATTGTTCAAACGCATTTTTTTGGGAAAAAATACACTTTTTTTAATTTTAATGCACTAAAACACACTATATTGCCCAAATGTTTGATGAAATAAAAAAGATGATCTTAGGCTGAGTACATAGATACCAAACACGACATGCTTTAAAATTTCGCACAAACGCGCATTGGCGACAAACTACATACATTTTTAAAAGCCTTTAAAAGCCTTTACAGGTTACCACGTTAGATTTACAGAGGAGGTCTACTGCTAAAATGACTGCCCTCGATCTGACCTTTGCGGTGATACCTCACATGCATGGTGCAATTGCTGTTTACATATGACGCCAGACCGACGCTTGCGTTCGCCATTGCGCAAGAGCAGGGCAGGACAGTGGTGCTTTTTTTTTTTTTATTATTATTAATTTTGCTTTTTTATTTTATTTTTAAACTGTTCCTTCCATATTTTTTTTAAATAATTTTTATTGTTATCTCAGGGAATGTAAATATCCCCTATGATAGCAATAGGTAGTGACAGGTAATCTTTCCTCTGCCCTCAAAGCATCTGACCACACCAAGATCGGTGTGATAAAATGCTTTCCCAATTTCCCAATGGCGCTTTTTATATCCGGGGGGGGGACATTCCCTCCCACTGCTTGTAAAAGCAGTCCAGAGGTTAATTAGCTGATAGGATTGCTTTTACATGAAAGCCGGCCGCTGGCTGAAAAGAATGATACCAAGATGATACCTAAACCCGCAGGCATCAATCTGGTATAACCATTCAAAGTCCAGCAACATACCAGTACGTTGCTTGTCCTTGTTGGACATGTATTGTAATCTTTTTTTTCATGCAGCCTGTTGGCTGAACGAAAAAAGAGATTGATCGGTGGGTATGCCCACCATTAGAATACCTCCCTTCATTCACCCACTTCTAATGATGGGCATACATGCACCATTTATATATGCCGAAGCATGGGGGCATCCTCCCGCAAAAGTTATGCCGCACACACATGGTCAGACTTTTCCACGGGCAAGCCTCTGTCGGAATTTCGACCGTATGTACGCGGCATTAGGAGCAAAATCGCTCCTCCGCCCCTGCTGCCCCAATGCTTCGGCATATATGCTTTTTTTTAACTGTGGTGGTGAAATCACCTCCTACAGCACTGGAGTCGCAGGGATCAGGCCTGTCTCTGCGAACGCTGAAGTTATGTGTGTTGTGTTTTGTAAGTGACAGTGATCGATCGATACTGCACTTGGGTGGCCTGGGCTGGACGGAGGGGCAAAACGCAGGTGCTAGCAGGTATCTGGGCTGATCCCGCTAGCACTGCGTTTTTGGGAACCCTAAATTGCTGGGGACGCTAGTATAGATCTGATCAGATATTGATCTGTTCAGATACTATACCACTAAGGGTGGTGTATGCTTCGCGCGTGGGTGTTAGCGTTACTGGCACTAACCTGACGCTGCCTGGGGCGACGCAGACCCTCTCTGGCGCTAAAACCTAATTGATATCACCCGCCGGGCGATCAGGGGGTTAAACCTTTATTGGGTTATATACGGCGGGGGCCCTGACACTATAAAAAGCAAACTAACTAACCAGCATCACCCGTAACACTTATATGGTGATCACTGGTGAAAGGGTTAACTAGGGGCAATCAGGGGGTTAAACCTTTATTAGGTAATATATGGGGGCACCCGACGCTATAAAAACCTGCGGCGAACCTAAAAAAAATAACTGGCTACCTATCGGCATCACCGACACTAAGACAGCGATCAGAAAAACGATCGCTTAGTGACACTGGCAAAAGGGGGTGAAAGGGTTACCTGGGGGGGCGATCAAGGGGTTAAACCTTTATTGGGTAATATATGGGGGTACCCGACGCTATAAAAACCTGCGGCGAACCTAAAAAAAATAACTGGCTACCTATCGGCATCACAGACACTAAGACAGCGATCAGAAAAACGATCGCTTAGTGACACTGGCAAAATGGGGTGAAAGGGTTACCTGGGGGGGCGATCAAGGGGTTAAACCTTTATTAGGTAATATATGGGGGTACCTGACGCTATAAAAACCTGCGGCGAACCTAAAAAAAATAACTGGCTACCTATCGGCATCACTGACACTAAGTGTCACGTTCTAGGTAGGAGGCCGAGATGCTGGGAGGGCTCCCCTTGCGGCCGAGCGCAGCACAGCCCTGGAGATGATACAGGGGGTGTGGTGCCCACAGAAGCACGGGTTGCCTGGTAGGTAGTGCTGGTTGCCAGGAACTTGGTGGAACAGGCAGACTGCAGGGAAGCAGGTGTGCTTAAGAGGTCCAAAGGGTAAGGACCAGTGGAATGTCCAGATAGCAGAGTCAGGAGCCAGGCCAGGGGGTCAAACACAGCAAGACAGTCCGAGATCACAGCAGAGCTGGGTCTTAGCACAGAAGCCAAGGTAAGTGAAGTCCATTGGCCGGGCCGGGGTCAGGTGCAGGGAGCAAACAGCAGAAAGCCAGGTACACGCCAGGAAGTCAGCAGGAACAGGTCAGGCAAGCCGGGTTTGGTACACAGGAGATCAGACAGGCAGGAGTTACAGGGCACAGGAACACAGTAGGAGCTGAAGATAATCCAGCAACTTGTATATGCCAGTGACAGGCTTAAATAGGCCGGGGGGTGCGCCCACACCGTCTGTTTGCGTCTGTACGTGCCGTCCTTGCGGCGCATCTGCACGCGCGCATGCGCATGGCGCATCTGCGTGCGCACATGCGCATAGGGGTGAGACTGGCGCGGCCATGATGGACACTGGCAGGAATGCCAACAACTGTGCTATTTCCCTGACACTAAGACAGCGATCAGAAAAACGATCGCTTAGTGACAGCGGTGCTAGGGGTTGAAAGGGTTACCTGGGGGGGCGATCAAGGGGTTAAACCTTTATTAGGTAATATATGGGGGTACCCGACGCTATAAAAACCTGCGGCGAACCTAAAAAAATATCTGGCTACCTATCGGCATCACCGACACTAAGACAGCGATCAGAAAAGATCGCTTAGTGACACGGGTGAAAGGGTTACCTGGGGGGGCGATCAAGGGGTTAAACCTATATTAGGTAATATATGGGGGTACCCGACGCTATGAAAACCTGCGGCGAACCTAAAAAAAATAACTGGCTACCTATCGGCATCACCGACACTAAGACAGCGATCAGAAAAACGATCGCTTAGTGACAGCGGTGCTAGGGGGTGAAAGGGTTACCTGGGGGGGCGATCAAGGGGTTAAACCTTTATTAGGTAATATATGGGGGTACCCGACGCTATAAAAACCTGCGGCGAACCTAAAAAAAATAACTGGCTATCTATCGGCATCACCGATACTAAGACAGCGATCAGAAAAACGATCGCTTAGTGACGGCGGTGCTAGGGGGTGAAAGGGTTACCTGGGGGGCGATCAAGGGGTTAAACCTTTATTAGGGGGGGTTAGGGGGCTACACTGGACCTAAAACTAACTGCCATGACACTTTTACAGTCACAAATGTCACTGATCAGTAAATAAATGGTCACTGCAATCAGTGACACTGTGACTGGGGGCTGGGGGGTGATATGGGGTGTGATCTGGGGGTGTCTGGGGGGGCGATCATGTGCCTATGTGTGCTGGTGTTAGTGTAGTGTTTGTGCACTAACTTCTGTGTCTTCTCTCATGCGGCGCTCGGTATATGTGAGCGCCGCATGAGGGATGACATCACTTCCTCCTGCCTGTGTAAACATTACACAGGCAGAGGAAGCATTTGATTCGCCGGGAGCGATCGCGAGGGGGTGGCCAGAATTGAATGGCGGCTCCCTCATCACGGATCGCTCCCGAAGCGATCCCGGCGGCTCACTGTAGCGGAGGGGGGTCCGATTGGACCCCCCCACCCATACGAAGGCAGGCACGTACAGGTACGTGATTGTGCCTGTCCGTGCCATTCTGCCGACGTATATTTACAGTGGGCGGTCGTTAAGGCCAAAAACAGCGATTCTAAATACTGTAATTTTTTTTTAAATCAGCGCCATTGGCAGCTGATTAAACCGGAAGTGACGTTGTGACGTTGCTTCCGTGTTTTTACATAGGAGACTGGAACGAAGCCGTTTGCGGCTTTGTTCCGGTATTAGCCTAGCCGGCGGAAGTGCCGGATCGTGGATCGGGTCTCCTGGTGGGACGGGAGGCCCGGGAAGAGCGGTGGAAGGTGGTGGGAGGGGGGACGTACACTCCCGCTCTTTTAGGATAACAGGTGAGCAGCTTTTAGCCGCATCGGTTGTTATCCCTAAAGAGCCTACCGCCCGCTCTAAAAAATGGTACTGGGGTGATGCCTGCAGCTGCAGGCATTACCTCGGTTTAACTCTTTCAAGTCGAGGCCGCATTTGTGCGTACAGTAGGCGCTAAGGGGTTTAAATTGATAATAAAGTCTTGTTTTTTTTTAAAAAAAGAACAAACAGTGGTTTTGCCTCCTTAGCTTGCTATGGGGACAGCCGAGTGGGAGCCTATGGCACCAGCTGCTGTGTCTCAGCCAATCAGGAGGGAGAGTCCAGGACAGCTGAGGCTCTCGTGCAACATTGCTATTAGGGGGGCTGAGGGGGCTGCTGCACAATGAAGGTTTTTTAGAATGCATTAAAATGAAAACCTTCTGCCTTTAGAACCACTTTAAGGCGAGTACTGCTTGGACCTTAGAAGAAGGGGGTAGACCCAGAAATCTTGTCTTGGGAATGTAACTATTAGCGCAAAAAAAAGAAAAAATTATCACAGATAGTACTCATCTGTGTTGAAACATTCTTTCTTTGATCCTTGCCTTTAGACAGGGAACCTGTCTATAGAACATACCTAGGTTTGGATTGATATTCCAATCAATATCCATCTGTAATGTTTTGAGTTTTCTCTCTACTCCTGCAGTTGGGATCTCCTTCACCAGTGTGGAATCTGCTGGATCCTCTTTATACGCCTCTTGGCTCTGTAGTTTATTGCTCATATAATCTGTAATCGAGGAGACAACTGGTAAGTAACATTCCACAAGGTATACATTTATTTTAGTGGCGTGTATGATATTTGACATAAGCAAATGCTCAATTCCCAGGACATTATTTAGACATCATACTATTCTAGGCATACTTAATGGTGATGCCCTTTGTAAAGTCCATTACAAATGGTCCCTGACATTGCACATCCTTGCAATATAAGCAATACTAAGACCCCGGTGAGAATATAGCGCTTCCCCAGAGAGCCAGTAGTCACTCTTAGTTATGGATGGAGCAGGACACCAAAAAGGGTATTGTAGAGCAGTGTTTCTCAACTCCAGTCCTCAAGGCGCCCCAACAGGTCAGGTTTTCAGGTTTTTCATTATTTTGCACAGGTGATTTGATCAGTTTTGCTGCCTTAGTAATTACCACAGCCATTTCATCTGAGGGAAATCCTGAAAACATGACCTGTTGGGGCACCTTGAGGACTGGAGTTGAGAAACACTGTTGTAGAGAAAGCCCCGGAATGGAGGTTTACATCATATACAAACTAGCTGTCATTCACAAGTGCTGGGTTGTGTGAGCCATTGTTCCAAGATTTTATTGTATTTGGAGAGACAACCTCTATGTACATAAATGTATTTCTTATATAAGAGAGTAGCATTCACATCCCCCAACCACAACTGGAAGGCAGGGAGGAATGCCTGCATCTAGTTTTCACTATCTTTGCACTAAAGATTGTCTCAAGTTAGAGTGTAGTCAGAAATGTATCAGTGTCTGGGTCCAGGAGGAGACCAAACTGGCATTGTTAAGAGTCCAGAGATAACATTAAGTCCATGTGAAAATGGAAAAATTGTACTACTTGGACCCAACATGTTTGTATTACTGGGCATGCCCATATAAAATGATAGAAGTTACCTGGCATGGTAGAGCAAAGTTGGCACAGTGAGCTGCGGGAGTGGCAGTACCTAGTTATGCGGACCCGGGTTAGATACACTCTATGCAAGACATATAGTTGTGTTAACTGATCAGAGATTTTAGGAGAAACCAGTTTGTAGTTGTCTAAAATTTCCTCCTAATCCGTGTCATCTATTGCACCTAGGTGTGTTTCCCATGTAGTCTTATTTCGATATGCCAACTTGGTGGCAGAATGCAGAAGTACTTTTAATCATAAAGACAAACAAACAAGACATGGGCGAGATGCCTTCATGCTTTTTGGAATATAAGGAGCTTTTGGGTTCTTCTCATCATTCTCTGCACCCATTTTCCCCTGCAGCTTGCTTGCTAAATTAAGCCACAAATACCAAGAGATGGAAAAAAAATGCAACCAAAATAAGGAAGTTAGAAAGATGAATATATCTGGAGGCTTGATTCGTCCTCCAACAATCCTGTCGCCCTAGGTCAGGGGTGTCAAACTCAAATTTATCAGGGGCCGTATTAGTAGTATGGTTGCCCTCAAAGGGCTGGTTGTATCTGTAGGACTATGTGTTTGCTCTTTATTATAAATGTCACTGCATTTGTTTATTACTGATTTTACGGAGTGCAGGGTTCAGGGGTGCGATGCGTACGGAGTGCAGGGTTCAGGGATGCACTGTGTACGGAGTGCAGGGTTCAAGGGTGCGCTGCGTACGGAGTGCAGGGTTCAGGGACTGAGGAGGGGAGGGAGAGCGGGAGATGTTTCCTTGGAGACGGGCAGGCCGCGTATGCGCTCACACAAGCCGGTGCCGCTCGTGTGACGGAGGATGTTTACTCTAAAACTGCTTTATAGCAAATACATAAATTCTTGCATAGATCTAAGTTTTTAATTCATTACTTGGATATGAGTGATTAACTGCCCTGTAGTTTACTACCTGTACAATATAGTGCTATATATGCTGAGAACCCATAGATGACTGCAATTAAAGGTTTAATAACACTTGTGTCACACCTGTGCCTTAAACAAATGATCTAAAAGAAAAAGAAGGATGAGAGGTTTTAGTAGAACAATAACACAAAAAGAGATGTTTGCCCAACCTGGATCAAAACCAACAGGAATACTTTGAATATATGTTTACTTGGGGCACTTTAAACGTTTTCCGACCATAATCCACCACACATCAGTTAAGGATTATAATTGTGCCATCTTTAGAAGTTTTTTGTTATGAATTCAAAGCACTAATATGAAGCTATTCCAGTGGAGCACTGCCATGTTTAGAAAAGGCCTGCACAGTTTCATTTATGTTTTGTGAGAAAAAAAAAAGCATCCAAGTTCACCAGCTACTAATGGTTATTTGCTTGGCTAATAATCAACAGAAATTAATGTTTTCTTGGGATGCAAAAACTAGAACACAAAGCTGAGGGCTGATAGAGCGTCTCATCACTAAACGTTATTCTGGCCACAAAAATGTTTGAGGTTTGACAGTATTTACAGTCTGCAGTGAAATGAGCAAATGACTTGAATGACTTTACGCATTGGAATGATTATGTTTTGATCATCTTATTGATCAGAATCCAGAACTAGACATCTAGTGGAATTTGTAAAAATGTTTTAAAAAAAAGTATTATTACAGCAAACATTTAACAAGCACAGTACTCCCCACTGAAAAGAACCATATCCCCAAAAGCAGACCATAGCACTACTTCCCAGATACCACGGCTCTATCTATAAATGTGAACTTACCAGGCGTATTTTATAAATGCAGCGGGTTTATATTCAAAATCATAAATTGGGCTACCTTCCTCAGGAGAAAAAGAGGATAAGAATGAGATGGAGCAGCAAATTGTGGGTGTTGCTAAATTTCTAAACAGTGGGGGAGGTCTTAAAACTTGAGCCTACAAACTGAGTGCAGGGGTCAGAAGTATGTAATGTACAGAGTGCAGGTGTCAGGAGTGTGTAATGTAATATACCCCATCCCAGCATTGATGTTAGTTGCATTTATTATATCCCTAACCCAGTATTGGTATCAGTATTGGTATCAGTTGGATTTAATATCTCCCACCGAGCATTGGTTTTAGTAGGACTTAATATACCCCACCCAGCAATAGTGTCAGGAGGATTTAATATACAGTACTCCCTACTCAGTATTGGTAACAGTGGGATTTAATATGCCCCCCGACCCTGCATTGGTGCCAGTGGGATTTTTTTATACCTCCCATGCAGCCTTGGTGTCAATGGGAGCTTGGCCCTTATACTCACCTGAGCGACACAGGCGCACTGTCTCGCAATGCTTCCGAGCTCTGACTAATAACATTACTGCAACTATGAAAGTACTGTAAAGCCCCGTACTTTTGGCCAACAAACTTCATTTTGAGCAAGTTGGACCAACAATCCGACCGTGTGTACGCTCCATCGGACAAACTTTTTTTGTTTTTTTTTGTTTTCATCGGACAAAAGTTCGGTCTGCAAACAGACAAACTTTTGGCCAACAAAAGTCAGATGGAGCAAAGTCCGACTGTGTATACAGAAAACCATCGGATGGACAAAACAAATAATGTTAAAATCAACCAACAATAGCAGAAGTTGACCAGAGGGTGGCGGTAAAGAGCAGAAAAGAGCAGAAAAACCACGCGATGTTGGAAGAAGTTTTGGGAAAGTTTGCAGAAAAGTCCTGTGGTGTGTATGCTATGGGTGTTCCCGGCCAACTCCGTTCGGACAAAAATCCACGGAAAAGTCAGATGGAAGTCCGACCGTGTGTACAAGGCTTAAGGAAGGAGATTCCTCCTCCTGATAAGTGTTGGAATGAGTCCCAGCACGCAGCGGCAGGACATGTCTTGGACCTGTGGAACACTGGGATTTTATAATATACTGGGACAGTCCGGGACAGTTGGGATGAATGGACACTGGTATACTGCCAATGTGTGCAGTGAGTGCTCATGCTCCTTGTGCCCCATGTGCACTGCACACAATAAAGATATGCCACTGAGCCTCAGTAAGTACTGGAATACAGTGACACACTAAGGTGGGGGGGTGTAGGGAGCTTGCTAATGGGCGTGCGGGGGGTGCAGTCCGCAATGGGTGTGAACTTGGCTGGGGGTGTTGCGGCCATCTGACATTTCTCTTTTGAGTTGCACTGTTCTGCACTCCTATGTGTTCCACTGCAGCGCTGTGTCAAATGAAGAAATGTCATCTGGCCACAGCACCTCCACTCACTGTGAGCTCCCACCTCATCTGGTGAGTACGTTTTGGGAGGGGGGAGATCAGTATTTGGGAAGGGTGTCTGTACTAAAGATTCTGTATGGAGTGGGGGGAAAGTGTCTGGATTGAGGGTTATTTATGGTACAGGGTGGTGTCTGTACTAAGTATTCTGTAAGGGATGGGGGAAGGGGGTTGTACTGAGGATTTTGTATGGGATAGGGGAGGGGTGTCTGTATAGATAAAAAAAAATTGGTATGGGGGATGTCTGTCCTGAGGATTCTGTATGGGATGGGGGGGGGAGTGTCTGTACTGAGGATTCAATATGGGGGTGGGAGGTATGGAGGGGAGGGGGGTGTCTGTACTGAAAATTCTTTATGGTATGGGTGGATGTGTCTGTGCTAAGGATTTTGTATGGGATGGAGGGGTATAGGGGCATGTCTGTGCTGAGGATTCTGTATGGGATGGGGGGTGTGCCTATATTAAGTATTCTGTATGGGATAGGAAGGCATAGGGGGGTCTGTACTGAGTATTCTGTATGGGATAGAAAGGCATAGGGGGGTCTGTACTGAGTATTCTGTATGAGAAAGGGAGGCATAGGGGGGTCTGCAGCAGGAGGTTTCCCAGCCGTCACAATACAATGATCACTGCTGGCAGCTATAGCCACTGGCAGTGATCGCATGGAAATCCCAGACAGGCCTTTTTTAAACCTAAGTAGATTTTCTGTAAGTACAGAAAAATACCTATTGTTCCTAAGAGAAATTCATTATCTTTGTAACTGCCTGTGCACTAAACTGAAATATTAAACAATGTTATCAGCTTCCCCAGCTATCTTCTGTGACTGACAAAACATCTAGGAAGGAAGGAATGAAGGAAGAATAGAAAGTTAGAGTTGTCACTATAGGAAAGGAAAGGTGTTACTCGCATCATTATTAAGTGAAATCACACTGCATTTGAGCACCACAAACCTAAACGCCATTTAATTCATTTTTCATATTTTAAAGCAAACTCCCCCATGTATCCATGTCTCCATGCTTTATTTTACTGAAAAATCACTTGAAAAAACACCTCCTAGCATTTTTGTTCTTGAGTAAGGGCAGAAGATTCATGTAGCATTTATTTCCTGGAATTCATCTGCCTTTAACTCAAACATACAGGTAAGAGGATGTGCTTGGCTGAGTAAACCGCTCCTCCCCTCCCGATGTATGACATAATTTTGGTCTAGGCTTGGAAACTAGGAAGTAACTGATAAAATGTAAAAAAAAAAAGTTTAAAACAAGTAAATGTGATATACTTTCCTATTACTAAGGCTAGCAGCATAAGGATTAAAAATAATCAATGTTGATTGAGAGAGAGTGAAGTTCTGCTTTAAATGTCCACAGTCTAAACAAATATAAAGCATACCTAATAATGTACACTTGCAATTATCTTTTTTTTCCCCTTAGGATCAGCATATAATAAACACCCTAACAATATGCTTACTGGCACAGGTTAGGATGGGCCAATATCCAACATTGTAGCTTGTAAGTCAAAATATGGCTTATTTAATCAGAACCCTTTTTATGAAGTTAACAAAGAAAAAACAGCTTTACAAATGCCCTTTTAGAATCAATATTAGTAAAAATGATAAATGAAGTGGGTATAGGACATTCCAAGTAGATAAAAGGAAAATGCCATCCAAATGGATAGTTAAGTAGATGCTAGATCTGAAGAAGACTGATTGAATTGAAGAGGATGTAAATGAAATACAGGAGATAACAAGTGACAGAGATCAATGGACACATGGGTCAGTGTAGGGGCAGTAGTGGCAGGAAATGGTTTGAGTAAGTGGAAGGGAATAGGGTCAAAAGATTAGGTGATGGAGAAGAGGAAAAAAGTAGCTTTTTCCTGTAAAAAAGGGAGAAATCAGCATTAGAACTGGAGGTTTAAGGGATTTTGAAATGGAGAAAATCATAAGTAAATATTGTGTTAAATTAAATATTGCTGAAAAGTGCTTACCATCAACAAATCAATATATTCTTTGATTTAAGAAGAATGTGTGGGGTATAGGGGGAGGGAAGAGAGGCACCAGGCAACCAATAGTGTAAAACTGTGCCCAGGTGGACTGTGTGAAGGATCCTGCACGAGGTAGCGAGATAGTCCTAGCCTCAGCGGCAGCTCCGTGAAGCCCCAGAGTAATACTGACCAATCAGAACATGTTTCAGAGGCAAGTCACGCCAGAGGCGCGACTTGCCTCCGAATTGAATTTTGATTGGTCAGTTCTACTCTAGGTCTGACAGCTGTCATTCGGCTCCCTGCAGCTCATGGTTCCAGCATCCTCCCTCCTGTCTACATGGAGCTGCCACTGAGGCTAGGACTATCTCGCTATCTCGTGCAAGATCCTTCACACAGCCCCCCTGGGCACAGACAGACTCTCATTATTACCCTGTGAGTTGAACCTGTTACTGTGTTTTATATTTACCTAATAAACTGCTTTACACTATTGGTCGCCTGGTGCCTCTCTCCCCTCCCCCTCTTCTGTTTGAGTGTGGGTTCCCTGACCCCAGAGCAGGCTGCCTGTTTCCAATGAATACTACAGACATTTCTCATAGATTTTTTGTCTCTTATTCCCATCCAGACAGAGTATATAAGAGACACTGTTTCATATATAGGTGCATAAAGGTGCTTAACTCTTTTAACTTCCACAATTCTGGACATTTTATTGACCATTTTTTGGACCTTTTATCAGACAAGCTAGGTGTCAGAGAACTCACCTTGCCGGACGTGTTGGTCGTCGCTTTGGTGCGTGCTCGCGCGCACCGATGTTGTGCATGTTCCTGTGCGCGCTGGTTCACGTCCCGGACTACGGGTGCGCGCGCCTGTGCGCAATGGTGTGCCTGTGCGCGCGGGTACATGTGCGCGCATGACGCGTGCGCACGCGTGCGCCGATGCGCGGCAAACAGTCCATTTAAAACCCTGGAATACTTCAGACCGGTGCTGTCTGATCTACAGTTCCCTGTGTATCCTGCCCCTGCTATTTGCCTGAAACCTGATCTCCTGACCACCCGGCTTGTTACTTGGACTTCTCCTGCCTTCCGCCAGCATCTGACCTCGGCTTGTCTTTGACCCTGAACCTGCCTGCCCCTTTGTACCACGTTGTCTGACCGTTGCCAACCTTGCCTGTCATTTGACTATTCTTCTCTGCACCTACCCAGCTGCTCTCTTCAGTATACCTACCTACCTGCCTGCCTGCAGCTTGCGTGGCGCATCTCCTTTTCTGTATCCGGATCCTGAGCCGTCTTCCAACAACTACTTACCAGGCTCTCTTACCCTTCCGTACTCCTGTGCCTCCTGTCTGCACTACCAGGGGCCGCGAGTTGGATCCGTACGGGGGACCTCCCTCTGCTCCATTGGACTCGTTGATCAGGTACGTGCAAGTCTGACACTAGGGCAACGCTGGGAATTTCTGTTTGTTTGTGTGGGGTATAGCACTAGCCTAGTTGACCTTAGCAAAGACTATTCCTTAAACACTCCAAAATGGAAGACTTATGTTCACATGCATTATTACAATCTAGGTTACTCTTACCCTAGACACATGTTTGTAGAACTATATATTGTAGAAAAACTCAAAAATAGAAAGTGACCCAACGCACTCAATGGAAACAACGGCATGCTTCCATCCCTGTATAAATATATATATATAGAGTAGAGGGGGAAGGAAGTGGGACTTTAAATGAAGCATGTCGTTGTGAATAAAAGATAAATTAAATGCCATATACCCCATTACCAATAATTACATATTTATTTCCTCAATTTTTAGAGTTTATATAATTATACATCATACCCCTGATGATTGGTAGAAGCCAAGAAACGCGTTGGGTTTTCAACTCATGATGTCCAGCCCCGTTTTTTTGGATTATTTGGTTCTCAACCTTTGATGTTCAGATCAGCTTTTGTCTTTTTAATCATGAATTTTCTATCATATTTATTTGCTTTATGTCCTGATCCTGTTACTTTTGTGTATATATGTGTATATTAATTGTTTCAACTATGTCCTTTTGATTATTAGCATAACATTTAGTGCCGTGATTATCCTGTAAATCATGTATGATTGCCTATATATTTTATTATGGTATACAAATAAATGTTTGCACTCTTTCATATTTCGGACAACCCCTAGGGGTATATGGCATTTAATTTATCTTTTATTCACAACAACATGCTTCATTTAAAGTCCCACTTCCCTCCCCCTCTACTCTATATATATTGTAGAACTATAGTTCTCAATGACAAAGGTCTCATCGATCATAAAAGAAACTACAAAAGTCTACAGAAAATCTCTGATTTGGTAAATCTTTTTAAAAAGATCTGGAATCTTTGGATCTCTCATTATTTCTCAGGAAGATAAATTACTCTTTATGGGCAATTTAACCCTTTATGGTACCATGGGGTGATGCATTAGCTTAAGCGGAGACGGTCGAGATAGCCCAACCTCAACTTCCTTTCCTGATTGCTATCCTTCCCTACCTCCCCTCCTCCGTAATTCCTGTAGTCTGCTTTCTGTACATCCTTTTTCCTCAGCTCTTTTCTTTTAACATTTTTTTTTTAATCTCTGCGGGATACTTAATTGCCTAGAGGCAAGACTGGGGGGGCGATCACCTGACAGGAGCTTCCAAATGTGGATTGTGCTATAAGGTTTCCCCTCCTAATAGATACTTTCTTCACCTATGCTGTGATAGGGAAATTCACACTCACACCTCGCTTAGCACCTTGACACTTACATTTTGGATTTGAATTATGTTTCCCAGTGGCGGCCCGTCCATAGGGGGCGCCCGGGCGCCGCCCCCCCTCCTGTGGTCACCAAAAAAAACGGGCCCTTTAAGAGTTTTTTTTTTTTTTTTTTTCACACATGGCGGCGCGACCATAGTGGGCGCAGAAGCGCCGCTACCGCTCGCTTCTGCGCCCGGCCGTCACTCACAACAATACATAGGTTCATGCATTGCATGAACCTATGTATTGCTGCCGCCCACTATTCAGATGGCCGGCCCCTTGAGCGCCGGCCATCTGAATAACAGCGTCTGATTGGCCTTTAGAAGTGCCTATCAGAGCCAGCAGGCTCTGATAGGCTTCCCGACTACAGCCTGAGGGCTGTAATCGGCTTCTAAATATCTAATGAGAGGACGCACGGGGGTGCATTCCCTGGCCAATCAGGTTCACCGGGTCTGGTTACCGGTAACCTGATTGGCTGAAGTGACATCGAGGGCGGGAGAAGACATCGAGGACGGAAGAAGGACGGCGCTGACCCGAGGAAGGTAAGTGCAGGGCTGGGGGGGGGGAGAAACTGGCTGCATATGGGGGAGAAACTGGCTGCATATGGGGGAGAAACTGGCTGCATTATGGGGGAGAAACTGGCTGCATATGGGGGAGAAACTGGCTGCATATGGGGACAAACTGGCTGTATTATGGGGGAGAAACTGGCTGCATATGGGGGAGAAACTGGCTGCATATGGGGGAGAAACTGGCTGCATATGGGGGAGAAACTGGCTGTATTATGGGGGACAAACTGGCTGTATTATGGGGGACAAACTGGTTGTATTATGGGGGACAAACCGGCTGTATTATGGAGGAGAAACTGGCTATATTATTGGGGGAGAAACTGGCTGTATTATTGGGGGAGAAACTGGCTGTATTATGGGGGAGAAGCTGGCTGTATTATTGGGGGACAAACTGGCTGTATTATTGGGGGACAAACTGGCTGTATATTGGGGGAAAAACTTGCTGCATTTGGGGGACAAACTGGCTGCATTATGGGGGACAAACTGGCTGTATTATGGGGGAGAAACTGGCTGTATTATTGGGGGAGAAACTGGCTGTATTATTGGGGGAGAAACTGGCTGTATTATTGGGGGACAAACTGGCTGTATTATTGGGGGACAAACTGGCTGTATTATTGGGGGACAAACTGGCTGTATATTGGGGGGAAACTGGCTGCATTTGGGGACAAACTAGTGGCGTTTGGGCACAGTGGCTGCGTTTAATGGGCACAGTGGCGGCAATTGATGATTTTTTTTTCAGTTTGTTTGCGCCCCCCCAAAAAATTTGAGCACCAGCCGCCACTGATGTATCCTATGCTAAGATGTGTACTCCTATATGTAAGAAGTTCATCTATGTTTCTGTGCATTTTTTTTTTAGATAAAAATTTATTGAAACAGACAATACTGGATTTTGGAAAAATTACTAAGAAAGGTGATAAGTAGCAGCTAATGCATATTAGAAGATAATTATTAACTCAGTTGCCTATATGGTAATTTAATTGCCCACTAGTATATACAGACAGTCCCCGAGTTACGAACATCCGACTTGCGAACTACTCCTACTTACGACGTATCTGCCGTTCTGCGCTAGCATGGCCACTTTTCGACGGCGGGCACATTCGATGGTACTTTGGGAAACAACGTATCTGCCGTTCTGCGCATGCGCGGCCACTTTTCGACAGCGGGCACATTCGACGGAACATCAGAAAACAACGTATCTGCCGTTCTGCGCATGCTGTTCCGACTTACGAACATATTCGACTTGAGAACAAACCTACAGTCCCTAGCCCGTTCGTAACTCGGGGACTGCCTGTATTTACTTTTTGTGTCACTTTTCATTTATGATGTTTGGCTACTAAGATAGAATCGCACAACTATGATTACTAAGATGAGCTGAGGGCTTCCGATGACCAGAATAGACATTATGACAGGAACTAAATTTTACTAGGTTTATAATTTGTTGGAATAAAGTGTGCTCATGGTTGAAACATAGTTAGTGGCATTTTTTATTTTTTTGAGTAGTAATGGATTTTTATACATTTGCACAGACTGAATTAGTCACATAGTATGAACAATGAAACGGTGACATTAAATCTAAGAAATTTTTTAATTTTAGCTTCAAGTGTACGTAAACCCACTCTCATCATTTCTAAATTACTTCCATAGTGCTTATCTATAAGGATATACATGCCTCCTGCATGTATCCTTACCTGTCAAATATCTCCCCTTTAGCTGTTTGGAGCCCTGCAATACTCCGGATTCTGTGGGCGGGTCTGTTGTCCAGGTCTCGGTGGGTGGAGTTGTGATGTCAGTAGACTCCCCGCCCACCTCTACACTCCCCTTGGCCAGGCATCAATATATCTTACTCTGAACTTCTGCTGGTCTCGTGAATTATGCCCCATGATCACTAACATCCAGTCAAAACCCAGGAAAGTCACCACATGACTTCAGCATATCCAATCATGCTGAGGTGTGGAGCAGCCAATCCTAGGAGAGCTGAAGAAGAACGGAGGGGGGATTTAAAGTACACAGAATGCCTCTCTCACACTCCTGCATGAGATAAGGAAATCACCTGTCAGTCACAGCAAGGGGGAAGAAACAGACACCTATTTCTCTGTGTGTCTGTTTTACCTTCCTGAAAAAAGATAAGAGGATTGCTCAGAGCTGGATTAACTCTTCGTGGCAAGACTGGGCACAGATGAAATTACATCCTCTGCTGAAACAGATATGAGTCTTAATTAAAAAAAAAATTGGGGGATTTACATCCACTTTCACGCAATTAGTCATAAACAAATAGATAATAACCTATAATAAGATCTATGGCCATTTTTCCAAATACACATAGTAAACTTCCTCTTAAATGCACTGTACCTTCATCATTGCTCACAGGTACAGCTTTTGTGTTCCCATCTATGTTTGTCTTTTCGCCTTGGGTTACTTTCTGATTCTCAAAGCGAACAAGCAGTGGTATGACCAAAAGTTCCTTTGGTGGATCTGCAGCTTTGCGCCTCCTTTTTCTTTGCGGTAATCTGGACGACTCTTCCATAATTGGGGGTAACTTTAAGGGTTCCTGTATGTAAATAAATAAATAAATAAATGTCAATTAAAGGAATTGGTGGGGCTGCTACACTGAGACATGAGGCTAAAATTATGATTAATGGTTTTCCAACTCAATAATGGTCTTCCCTGTTGTAGATTATAGGCACTTAGAAGAAACCTATACTGAGATAACATGAAGGCTGCCTGTGCTGACCAGGCCAACATCCTGTGTTGTTGCTAGGTGGGGATGTCAGATAATTTTGGTGGGAGTATGTCTGTATTATTGAGTATAGGTGTTGAGAGTAAACTGGCTCCTCCTGTTTTTCCAGGGAGATAGGGATTTTGGCATCCATCTCCCAGCATCAGCTTCTATGTTTTTGACTCTCCCCAATTTTTGATACTTGGTTAAAGGTTTCTACATTATGCCATTTTACTTTACTCTTATGGTACCATCTGCACCTGGAAACTATTGGTTCTTCATTTAGATCTTCTATTATCTGCCATATCTTAAGAGCATATGAAAAAGTGAATCCTGAGAAAGCAAGATTGTATCCGAAATGTGTTGATCCACCTAATTCTATACAAACCAGTCTTATACAAATCTTATCGTTCTTAAGTTAATCAGCTGAACAACTTTATAATCATCAGATCTTTGTAAAACAATTTTATGTAAAATCATTGCGTTATCAACTGATTTGACTGAATTCTTTTGCTGACACTAGCTGGTGTAAATAGCATTCTTCTCTGATATATAGTCTACTACACAATAAGGCCTCGATGATACTGGCACTCCTGATTTTCTAAATGCAGGAAAAGTCATCTTGGCAGTTTAAATGACTTTATTGCCTCCCAGATCACCTTTTCCTGTGTTTAGATCTTCCCTCTTTAAAGTAGGTTTAGACACATTTAGGTGCGTTTACATGAGCTTAGCCACATTTAGCATGTCTAATCAGATCCTGGGTGCACAGAATTCTATTTTCTAAAACCAGCTAAACTGACTGCACCTAAACACGAGTAAATAAATGCCTAGTGTGAATGGCACAAATTTATATGAATTTAAAAATGTCTTCTAAACACATATAAACACAGATTTGACAGTGCCAGTGTGAATAAGGCTTAAGACCATGTATTTAAGATCTCTATTGAAGAACATGTGAGCAATACAAAACCTTATAAATATTTTATACAAAAATTTTATGTGTTTCCAGTTTCTTTTCCTAAAGGTTAGTTAGTTAGCAGATCTCAATGAGCAGCAGCCCTCTCTCTGTTCTCTCCCTCCTTATAGGCTCAGAGACGCTATGTGTGTCAGGGGACACACAGAGCGCACAGCTTTGGAGCGAGCTCGCACGAGTGCCCCCATAGCAAGCTTCATGCTATGGTGGACACTCGACAGATGGGAGGAACCAGAAGTGGCAGGGAACCTAAGCACAGAGCAGGTAATTATGACATATTTAAAAAAAAAAATAACACCTTTAGGACAATTGAACTACACGTCTTTGAACTGTAACACAATGCATGTGTGCATTTGTCCCAGAAGTAAGAAGGGTGCAGAAGCAGCTTCCAAATGGCCAGACTGCTACATCAGTTAGCATAGGCAGGGAGAGATAATCATCCAAATAGGTAAATGCTGTGGGAACTAGGGGTATCGGTCGCGTGTTGTAAGTTAGTTCACCTTTTCATGTTTTGTGAAAAGCACTGCCGCCGTCAGACACAGTGCAGAATGAGTATTGTAAGTCAGTACTAAGGAAAGTATCATCTGGAGGGAGCCCATTGGTAATATTGGTGACCAGTCCTTTGCCTACACTTGCCTTTTTTGGGTACAAATTCTACAGTTCATGTCTTTCTAAATGTGTGGCACATATAGGGCTAACCTCTTACCATAGCTTTAATCATATCTGCTTGTCTAAGCCAGTGCCCATTGATATCTCTGTTGCTGGGCTGCCTGAGCACCACAACCCAACGACAAAGAGTAATCCCTCTTAAAATCAAAATAATAGTGAGATCACTCAATATTGCCACTTGGTATGAGCAAAAAGGACTAAGGCTGGCCATATAAACTTGAATTTAGGCTGATTCCTTATGAAATGGCAAAAATGTAAGCAAGGTGTGGCCCTGTTGGCACCCTCTGGCTTGACAAACTTTTACTGAAAAATCTAGGAAGCCGAGTGGAAAATTGCCTGCTGAGCGGTGACTGTATCTCATCAGATGCAGTCACTGCTGGGGTATTCAGGCAATAGGATATTGTTAAATATCATACTGTAGATGGAGAAATAAATGCGTGTATGGCTAGCCTAAGGTGAGTGCTGGAACACATAGCAGCACTCATTATATGCGTACCTCTTTGCAAAAAGAGCCAGCGAATCACCTGTTTTCCTGTGTCTTTGCCAGTAAACAGCCAAGACTGCAAAAAATAATATATCTACCTGTGTATTTTGTAGTTGCCAAGCCTGTAAGTTATTATTACTATATAATTATAGGTTCTTATAGCACCGACAATTTATGAAGTGCTTTACATTATATTGTACATTCACATCAGTCCCTTTCCTCAGGGAGCTTACAATTTAGGCTCCCTAACTCACATTCATACACACAGACACATACTAAGGTCAATTTAGACAGGAGCCAGATAACCTATTAGAATGTCTGTGGAGTGTGGGAGGAAATTGCAGTACCCAGAGGAAACTCACGCAGGCACATGAGAACTCTGGGCAGGTAGTGCCACGGTTGGGATTTGAACTAATGACCCTCGACTAAGTTGAATAACTATCCTCACTAGGGCTAATTAGCTGAACAGGTATGCTGGATTATCCAGTAATTTTTGTTACCACCATTGATACCATTTATTTATATTCATTAACCTGTACAATACTGAGTTATCACAAGCAATGTTTAGATTACTCCATTATTTGCAAAGACTGCATAGTGTTGTGCCAGCTTAGCAGGTGTGCTCATTCTGTTATTAGCAAAAGTTGATGTCTGGGTGGGTATGGTGTTATAGCCAGTGCTGGATAATTTGTGGGCCAGGTGATTTCTCTCTCTAGTAACTGAAGCTTTCCACACATGCAGGAACAGCAAATATAAATGATTTTTATTGAAATGTAAAGTAACCAAGCAATGGGCCTATGTGGCCTTTTTAAACAACTTTTTAAAAATTCTATAGGAAGCTGGAGAAAAATGGTTTCTGATGGATACTTCAGGCCAGATTCAAGTCTTGGAAGATTTATTTTTATCCAACATATGTATCAGCCACTAACTTATTACTCCATTAGGCCCGGTTCACACAGGGGCGGCACGACTTTGGGGGCGACTCGGCGACGCGATCTCAAGACGACTTGAGAGGCGATTTGCAAAATGACTTCTGTATAGAAGTCAATGCAAGTCGTCCCGAGTCGCCCTCAAAGTAGTACAGGAACCTTTTTCTAAGTCGGAGCGACCTGAGTCGCTCCTATTAGAACGGTTCCATTCAACAGAGTGGGACGCGACTCGTCAGGCGACCAAGTCGCCTGACGAGTCGCCCCTATTTGAACCGGGCCTGACTGGCACAGAGTAGAAAGGTACTGTTCAGAAATTAAACAAAAAATGTCCAACCGAGCTCAGAGGAGCTCTTTTGTAAATGTTGTCGCGGATAACAAGATTAGTCTGATTGCACTTTTATTGTTAAAAATAGGAAGGTTAGAAAAAAATGTTACCCATGGTGACTTGTTAGATGTTTTTTTTTTGTTCATATAGAACTAAAGAGAAATATGATTGGTCACCAAGGACAACATTGCTTCTCACAATTTGTTTTTGTATAAATAACTCACAATTCAATTGTCACCTATATCTCGTGTACATTTTTACCTTGACTTCAGACTCTGGGCCATCAGGTTGAGAAATAGGTGGCAAGAATGACCCTTCTGGAAGATGTTCTATCTTTTCATTGTACAGTCTCAATGGCTCCTGTTTACCTGCATAGCAAAATTTTAGACAGTATCAATAGCTTGGGAATACTTTCAGCTGGTCAGTAAATGAGATGTGATGTGCTTTTAGGTGCTTACCTAAGGAGGGTTAACAAGAGTGTAAAGCCCCATACACACGGTCTGACTTTTCTGACAACAAACTTCAAAATGAGCACGTTTTCAAAAAAATTCTACCGTGTGTACGCTCCATCGAACAAACTTTTTCGGTTTTCATCGGACAAAAGTTCTCTCTGCAAATGGACAAACTTTTCGGCAACAAAAGTCCTACGGTACAAAGTCCTATCGTGTGTACAGAAATCCATCGGACTATTGTCCGATGTACAAATACGCATGCCCAGAACCAATGTTAAAATCAACCAACAATAGCAGAAGCTGACCAAAGGGTGGCGGTAAAGACCAAAAAAGAGCGGGAAAAACCACGTGATGTTGGGAAAGTTTTGGTAAAGTTTGCAGAAAAGTCCTGCCGTGTGTATGCTATGGGTGTGCCCGGCCAACTCCCTTCGGACAAAAATCCACAGAAAAATTTGTTTGAAGTCTGACCATGTGTACGAGGCTTAAGAGACCAACCAGTGCTCTGTGGAGGAGAGCAGCATCAGGCTAACTTTCCCACCCACCAGCTATCTAAATGTACATATTTTCCAGAAGGGAGTGTAGATATATTGAATTATTATTGTTTGCAATATTGTTTGAATTATTAAAATTTTGTCACTGTAGTTGGTTAGGCTTTAGAGCCCTTGCAGGCTGGAATTTTAACCAGATTTGGAAATAGGACAGCCATCTCAGATATGGTATCTCTTAGCTACAATGGAAGTTGGTGTCAGAATGGTATCTGTAGTGACAGGGGTGTAGATAATAGGGGGTTGGGGGGATCCAAATCCCCCTCCCCATTGCCTAGAGCAGGGATATGCAATTAGCGGACCTCCAGCTGTTGCAAAACTACAAGTCCCATCATGCCTCTGCCTCTGGGTGTCATGCTTGCTGCTGTCAGAGTCTCGCTATGCCTCATGGGACTTGTAGTTTGGCAACAGCTGGAGGTCCGCTAATTGCATATCCCTGGCCTAGAGCATCCGTCCACAACACAGGAGCTAGGCAGGGGTAACCTCTCAGCTGCAGGAGCCGCACAACCACACAACAGCCCATCTCCTCCACAGGCTAGTAGAACAGTACAGGAGGAGAGCATACTTTACAACTTTCCTGTATCTGCGGCCCTGCGCAGTGATATTGTAATAATGTTCTGACACTGGTGTTTTGGTGGCTGGAGGCCCTCCTTTGTATGGCTGCAGACAATTTTTTTTTATTTTTTTTTAAATCCATTTCCAATTCCAAAAGTCTGTTACAGCCACTTAACCCAGCCCCTGGTGTGGTATGGCTTATTGGGTTCTGTGAAAAAAGGTGATTTTGTGGGAATTAAGTGGGCCTGTACATCTACTATACCCATTTCAAGAGAATGTTTACCCATTTCAAAAGAATGATTGTTTTTTGTGTGACAAGACAAGAAGATTTTGTTGGGGGGGGGGGGCTGTGCTGGGGGAGACAATTTTGAAAGGTTTTCTTTTTACCTTAAGGCGGAGTTCCAGCCTTTTTTATGGCCGGGCACTCACTGCGCATGCGCGAGCCGCGCTGCGCTCTAGGAGTGGACAGGCGATCACCTGGGACCTGTCGCGTGTCCCAGGTGATCGCCAACAGGGAGGGGCCACCTAAGGCGATATGATGTGTCGCCTAAGCTGTCCCTGGGCGGAAGTAGGAAGTGGGACAGGAAGTTCCACTCCTACCGAAGCCCCCACTCCCCCCCCAAAAAAATGACATGCCAAATGTGGCATGTAAGGGGGCGAGGAGTGGTTTAGGCAGAAGTTCCACTTTTGGGTGGAACTCCGCTTTAATGTAGAGAATGCATTATGGTAAAAAAAAATAACTCACCCTTTACAACTGCTTTAAGTCTCATGCCGCGTACACACGATCATTATTCACGGCGGTTAAAAAACCGCCGTGAATAATGACATTAAAAACGAGGGAACGTCTTGTTCCCCACACACGGTCGTTTTTCACGTCATTTTTTCTCTTGACGAGAAAAACGTCCGTCTGTGGGCTCCGCGGCAGTGTTTCCCTATGGGAAAACTGCCGCGGAAAACATGTCGAAAAAAACGACGAGAAAAATTAGAACTTTTCTCGTCGTTTTTAATGCCGTTTTTCTCGTCGAAAAAAACTGCAAAAAGCCCACAGACGATCGTTTTTCTCTTCGAAAGGAAAAAAAAATCGTTTTTCGCGACGAGAAAAACGGCCGTGTGTACGCGGCATGACACTCAGTTTTAAGGCCCCCTTTACACTGGGGCGAGGGTGGTGTCGGAGGTAAAGCGCCGCTATTTTTAGCGGCGCTTTATCGCCAATTTCGCTGCGCTATTCAGCTGCTAGCAGTGCGGTTTTACCCCCCGCTAGCGGCCGAAAAAGGGTTAAAAACCACCGCAAAGCGCCTCTGCAGAGGCGCTTTGCCAGCGGTATAGGCGCGGTGCCCCATTGCTTTCAATGGGCAGGAACGGTGGAGGAGCGATAAACACACCGCTCCTTCACCGCTCCAAAGATGCGGCTTGCATGACTTTTTTTACCGTCCTGCTAGCGCACCGCTCCAGTGTGAAAGCCCTCGGGCTTTCACACTGGAGAAACAGCAGCCGCTGTTTCAGGACGGTTTGTAGGCGCTATTTTTAGCGCAATAGCGCCTGCAAACCGCCCCAGTGTGAAAGGGGTCTAAGGGTCCTCCAAAGAAAGGAGCTGGTGAATTGATTAAATGAGCACTGACTGCTTCAGAACTCCATCCATGACTTAGATGTTATGGCCACCCTCCTCAGTGGTCAACCCCCCCCCCACCTTTCTTCTGCTCCTCTCTTCCTCCCTCAGTCATATCCATCTATGCCTTCTTCTACTACTCTGCACCTCTCTCCAAGGGAATTCTCAAGGGAACAGCCCCGCCCCAATCCCAATGGTTGCAATATGCTAGGACAGACTTTTATGCCTGTATAACAAGGTGGCTGAAATTATCTTTTGATAAACATGTATTCCCTGCAGTTATATCTGGCTTCTTTCAAAAGTTCAAAAGTACCATGAAACATAATACTCCAGCTTTGTTGCTTGCTGTTTCTAAAAGCCAAAACAATGCACCATTTGTTTAAACATAGTACTGGGATTTAACATACTTCATGTTGTGGTTATCCCAATTCTGTGTTCTTTCCCATATGTTGTGATTGTTTTATTGAGGTTGATTTGCTGTGCACAGTCTTTGCCTGTGCATACTACCTCCCTCCATTTATTTGTTTACTGTGTGAAATGCCAGATTTTTGACATTTTCTATTTGTAGCAATTACTTGAAGAGACCATTATACTTAAGTTTTGTCAGTACTGGTTACTCTCATTATCAAAAAAAAAAGGCTATCACAGGTAATGGGAGAACTCAGAAAGGATACCTGCCAAGACACAAGTGAGAGGTAATGCTATCTGAAAAGAAAGTGAGAAGGTGGAACTTCAGGTAGTATGGGATCGAGTGGGAAAGGATTAAAACCCCTGTCAGCATTTATTTACTGACTGTGTCCCTGTTCGGAAGGTATCTCCTCACTACTCCTCACCTAATGGTCCCTGGGACAAGGAGTGATGGGAAACCAACAGGTATGCAAATAGCAATAAAACCTAAAATAAATGTTATCTCTACCCAGCTATATTACAATAAAGTCATTGTTTTGCTGTCTATGTCTAGGTTGGAAATAGTCAACTCACTTCCTGTCCTGCTGACCACACAGGAAATAGGGGGTAATCTTTTTTTGTGAGAATGCAAACAATAATTAAACCCTGACAAAAGGTCTATCCTTCATCCTAAATTAATTACCTTGTCTCAAGTAAATTTCTTGTTATTGAAATAACTGTATAGAGCCTGGTTACCAAGTCCTTATTTACCATAACACAGGCTTGGGCCTGTACTTAGTGCAGCAAGGTGTGAGAGGGCAGCAAAAATACAACATTCATTATCAATTTTTTTTATTTTTTACTTATCATTGTCTTGCAACTTTTAGACGTTTAATGGTAAATTAAAGAATTTGTATTAGTTTTCTGAGACATTCACAGATGTGTATAGATCACCAGTGGACTCGTCTAGGTGAAGAGACTATGGAACATTGGGTGTTTATCAGAAACCGGTGCACAAAAGCAAGAGCCTCAGATTTAAAGCTGAAATTTAGGTATGGCTATTTTTTTAAAGTTCCATTATTCCAACTTGAACCAATGTAAGTATGTATGTGTTATACCTTCGAGATATTCATGGAAGCTGGAAATCCCTCTAGTAGGCACCAATATTACAGTGATCTCCAGTAGCTTATAGGTCCCATGCCAAGTTGCTGTTCTGTTGCTTAGGCAGGCCATACACGGTTTAAATCTAGGCCGGTTCAGCAGCCGAGATGCGAACTGTGTATGGGCAGGCTGAATGTACGAAGTTAATCGACTTGGATACAATCAGCATGCTGGGTTTTACCTGTGATTATCGCTAGTGGCTGCCAGGGCTGCTGATAAGGCAGTACATCTGGTCCTGTTGTACTGGGCCCAGCTGCATCAGCTCCACAGGGTGGCAGCAATACAGTTCATTACTGCATAATAAAATAATAGGACTTGCTCATTTTCTCCCCTGTCTCCCCTGTCCTTACTTGGTGGGTGTACTTAAATTTTTCTGGGCCCCATCAGGTGAACAGAGGGGCCCAGGAGGTGAGTGCAGTGGAGGGACTTTTTCTACTTTTTCGGGGGCGCATGTACATCATTCTTCCCAACATGTAAATACTAAATTAGTCCTGGCTGCCGCTGCCCACTGGCTTCCCTGGCAGAGTGATACTATAATTCTCTGCACAGTGCCGCATCACCTGCACTCAGGGGGCCGGGCTCTGGTACTCTACTGTACTCTGTGGTCCCGGCTCCTGGAAGAATCTTCACAACTCTGAAGTTCCCACCGCTGTGTGCACACACCAGCAGGAAAGGAGCCATCCCATACAGAATCCGATTGGTTGAGGTATGGTGGGGGCGGGGCTTGTGACTGTTTGTATACAGGGATAGCTGCTCGATCTTCCTCCCAGCTGTCATTGCTGACCTCCACTGTCCACAATCAACACATGACTGCTCACACTGATTCCTGCCCGAATTACACATCCAATGCTGAATCACAACGTCCTCAGATTGTATTATGGATGGGGAGCACTGGGATGGATGTTAAATGATTTCCAACCCATCTACAGTCCAACCGACATCTATATTTGTCTGATCCCTCTACATTCCATCCATCAGTTCTAGGTGATCATTCATAAACTGTCCCCCTATACACCATCTGCATCCCCCCATATATCATCTATACACCCTTCACATCCCATTTATACACGCTTCAAATCCACCCTATACATCATGCTTTGGAGGCCAAAGGAGAGATCTAGGGTCTAATGGACCCCAGATCTCTCCATAAAGAAGACCTGTCATCGCCCATGAGATATTTTTCATCCCTTGCCATAGAAATAAAAAAGTCAAAAGAACATTTAAAGATATTCTGTAAAAAAAATATAAAAATAAAAATAAAATAATTGTGAACGCGCATGTTGGTCCCGTACGCATATGTAAACAGCAAGAAAACTGCATTTTGTTTTGAGGCGGGGCCAGGGGTGGGGTCGGGGGGGTCTGAAGGGGGCTCTGTAAGGTAGGCTGTATGGGGAACCATGGTTTACAACAGCAGCCTTGGCACCGATAGCCGATAGCAATAATCACTGTCTTCTCCCAGCGGGGATGGCTTCCCCTGCCCCCCAATGGGAGAAGATAATGGCCCGGCAGGATGGATTGCTGCATTAACACTGTCTGTGTTGATGGGGGAATTGAGCAAATTTCTTTCCTGCAACCAAATTCGCTCCGTGTATGACCAGCCTTAGAAAGCACAGGAGGTTGCTCACCCAGCATGGGTGCCTGTCAGGGATGTCTTGGGCAGATGCGCGCGCGGCACACCAATACGCTCCAATATTCGCCAGATGCGAACTCCAGTGGTCCCTGAGCCAGGACTGTAAGAGAAGTCTCCTTCTAGACATCAGGCTCTGCTAGAAGGTACGTGACAGTGCCATTCAGAGAACACTTTCCATCCTCCCATTAAATGCAAAGTGTTCTCTGTTTATACAAGGTGGAGATTGTGACATAACCACCCTGACACACTATCTTATCCAATCTGAGAATGTTTTTCAGTAATGGAAAAAAGTTGAAATGTTCTTTGAAGGCCTCCTGTGCTGGGTGAGCAAGCCACCCTTTGCATTCACTGAACAGCAGGGCAGCTGCTCACTCAGCACCGGCTCCTGAAGCTAGCGATGATCACTGTTGTAGTGGTGCCTACTACAGTGATTTCCAGCTTCTATGAGGATTTCACAGTTTTTGCACATGAATAGCTACATTGGTCCAAGCTGGACCTATGCAACTATGTTAACCATACCTGGAATTCAGCTTTAACCTTCGGGCCCTAGCTAAACAGAATTTAAAGGAATAGAAAACTGAAATAGTAACAATGGAGCAGTTACACACGATCAGAAAATCGTGTGAAAAATACATATTTCAAAGCGATAGTACAACAATCTGATCGTTAGTACAGAGCTTTCGAGAGTCGATCAGGACAGTTCATCTGATATTATTTGATAGGACGTGCACAATTTTTTTTTTCGTACGATGCCAGATTGTATGATTTTCATTTAATCAGTACAGTTGTCGTTCGAAAATGCAATACAAATACACTACAACACATGACATCACTTCCGAATTTTTATTCTGCCGTACAAGACTTTTCGTGACTTTAATAAACTCTTCAGGTTCAATCTGAGTTAGCATGCAAAAAAAAAAAAACAAACTGACGATCATTCGTCCGATAATCTCATCGTGTGTTCCAGGCATTACACATGCCAAAAGTATCAACTTATTTTTTTTGTCCTGTACATATTCAAGGCAATATGTACAGATAAACTTTGATACTTTTGGCATATGCCACTGCTCCATTTTTACCATTTCTATGTGCTCTTCTCTATAATTGATAATTGATAATATTGCGTTGAATTTTACAGAAAATCACAATGCTGCAGATTAACCACTTAAGCCCCGGACCATTTGGCTGGCCAAAGACCAGAGGACTTTTTGCGATTCGGCACTGCGTCGCTTTAACTGACAATTGCGCGGTCGTGCGACGTGGCTCCCAAACAAAATTGACATCCTTTTTTTCCCACAAATAGAGCTTTCTTTTGGTGGTATTTGATCACCTCTGCGGTTTTTATTTTTTGCGCTATAAACAAAAATAGAGCGACAATTTTGAAAAAAAATGCAATATTTTCTACTTTTTGCGATAATAAATATCCCCAAAAAATCTATAAAAAAAACAAACATTTTCCACAGTTTAGGCCGATACGTATTCTTCTACATATTTCTGGTTAAAAAAAAAATCGCAATAAGCGTATATTGATTGGTTTGCGCAAAAGTTATAGCGTCTACAAAATAGGGTATAGTTTTATGGCATTTTTATTTTATTCATTTTTTCACTAGTAATGGCTGCGATCAGCGAATTTGTATCGTGACTGCGACATTATAGCGGACTCATCGGACACTTTTGACACATTTTTGGGACCATTGTAATTTTTACAGTGATCAGTGCTATAAAAATGCACTGATTACTGTGAAAATGACACTGGCAGTGAATGGGGTTAACCTCTAGGTGGCGCTGAAGGGGTTCAGTGTGTCCTAGGGAGAGATCTTACTGTTAGGGGGCGTGGCTATGAGTGACACGTCACTGATCGCTGCTCCCGATGAGAGGGAGCATACGATCAGTGACAGTGTCACTAGGCAGAACGGGGAGATGCTTGTTTACACTTGCCTCTCCCCGTTCTGCAGCTCTGTGACCCGATCGTGGGACACCGGCGGACATCGAGTCCGCGGGTCCCGCGGTCACGGAGCTCGCAGCAGGGCCGCACGCGCCCGCTAGGGTGACCACATTTCCAAACTGCCATTCAGGGACACACCCCCCCCAAAAAAAGAATATGATTTTTGACATATTTTTTTGCCCATTTTTGGGGCAGGGGCGTATGAAATCAGCGGGCCCATGTGCAAGATCAAAAGTGGGCCCTAGGCATCAAGAAGAACAACAATATGGTGCGCAAAGCGCGTTGTGGTGAGCAGTGGACATGTCTTAAATTGCACTAAATATTGGCTTAAAGGGGGTATTGTTAAAGAGAGTCTGAGATGACTTGTATAGTGCAGAATGTGGTAATGTTAAATAGGGAATGCAGAGTGTATGGTGGTGAGTAGTATGTACAGGAGAGTGCGGAATGTATGGCGGTGGGTAATATGTACAGGAGAGGAGTGTGAAGTGTATGGCGGGGGGGGAATATGTACAGGAGAGGAGTGTGGAGTGTATGGCAGGGGGTAGTATGTACAGGAGAGGAGTGTGAAGTGTATGGCGGGGGGTAGTTAGTGGAGAGAGGAGGAAAAGGAGTGCAATACCACAGGGGGGACAGGACAGAGGGACAGTGGAATGGACAGAGAGACAGTGGGATGGACAGTGGGATAGACAGGGGAACTGTGGGATGGACTGGGGGACCGTGGGATGGATAGGGGGACAGTGGGATGGACAGGGGGACAGTGGGATGGACAGGGGGACAGTGGGATGGACAGGGGGACAGTGGGATGGACAGAGAGACAGTGGGATGGACAGAGAGACAGTGGGATGGACAGAGAGACAGTGGGATGGACAGAGAGACAGTGGGATCGACAGGGGGACCGGGGGACAGTGGGATGGACAGTGGGATGGACAGAGGGACCGTGGTGCTCAGTGATGGACTGTACATACCTCTCTCCTGCTGTCCCGTTCTGTAAGCTGTGGGTTGCCCTTGCTCCCTGTACACAGTCTGCTCCTTCTGCCGGGCTCCTGCAAGAGCGCTGCATTGACAGGGACGAGGGGGTCAGGCGAGTCAGTAAGTGGGCAGCCTGTGCTCTGCTCACCATCCCTGTACACTGCCAGCAGTGTACATATGCACATTTACACATACGGACTTGTCTCTGACTGTCTCCCCGACCTCTCGGTTCTCACTTCTTCCTAGTAGGCTGTTCCCTGAAGCCTGCGCTCTCCCTGCCGGACTCTTTTTCCTCCTCGCTGTCCTGGGACGAGCGTCCACTCCGCGCTTCCTGTCTGCCCTATCAGTGAGAGAGAAGAGAGTCCGCAGGGCTGCGCTGGAAACTACACTTCCCAGCGTGCAGAGCGGCACACGGAGCCCTCCATAGAGATGACTGGGGGAGGCGGCTTGTGTTTGTGTGTCCTTATTTCATTCAGGGACACTGTATTGTCCCAGAATGAAGTTCCCCAGGACACAAATATGAATTAAGGGACAATCCCAGGCAATCCGGGACACGTGGTCACCCTAGCGCCCGCACGGCGGGAATTTCAAAGTGACGTAAATATACGTTACTTTGTCCAGCCATGCCATTCTGCCGACATATATGTACAGGAGGCGGTCGGGAACCGGTTAAAAAGGAAAGGTAGTTTTTAATAACATTAAATTACAATATGGCCGGTGTAGTTGTTGTATATGCTATATTAGTTTTATTTGCTATTTTCCCCACAAAAGTGGAATTACCCTTTAAGTGTTTAAGCAGAAGTTTCAACAGAAGCTACCACCCAAGTCTATACTAGTATACCTTATTGACTATGAAGGCCAGATGAAGTGGATGATTAGTCATAGGTACATACAGTAACATACATTAACTACAGAAATGTATATAAACTAATGTTATTAATACGCACACAGACACTGACAGATTACAAACAAACTGCATTTATATATATATATATATATATATATATATATATATATATATATATATATTTCTGCAACCATTGTTTTAAACATCATAGTGACATTAAGGGTCTAAGTTGACTACTCACCATAAGGGAATTTCCTTTGACCAGTAAAAGGGCCACCATAAAATGTAGCATGTGACTTCTGGTGTGAGAGTGAAGAATTATCCTTCCCAAATGTCAACTCCAAAGGAACAGGAGGCTTTTCATAATAGTCAGTCCTGTTACTTATTGTATCATTCTCATTTTTTTGACTGTACTTTGTCTCTCCCTGCTGGATGACAAAATAATATTATCACCTCAGCAGTGTAACGGCAAATATAAAGGATATTTACATAAAGCAGTTAATGTGTGGCTACTTCCTGATACAATATTGTCCTGTTTTGTACATGAAAAACTTAATAGAAAAGTCTATAAATGTGTGTATATTGTTAAAGTACAGTACATTGTAGTACATACACTATATACAGTGCCTAAAAAAAAATATTCATACCCCTTGAAATTTTCCACATTTTGTCACAACATGTTGCAATCATAAACGTAAATGTATTTTATTGGGATTTTATGTGATAGACCAACACAAAGTGGCACATAATGGTGAAGTGGAAGGAAAATGATAAATGGTTTTCAAATGTTTTTACAAATAAATATGTGAAAAGTGTGGTCGTGCATTTGTATTCAGCCCTCTTTAGTCTGATACCCCTAACTAAAATCTAGTGGAACCAATTGCCTTCAGAAGTCACCTAATTAGTAAATAGAGTCCACTTGTGTGTAATTTAATCTCAGCATAAATACAACTGTTCTGTGAAGCCCTCAGAGGTTTGTTAGAGAACATTTGTGAACAAACAGCATCATGAAGGCCAAGGAACACACCAGACAGGTCAGGGATAAAGTTGTGGAGAAGTTTAAAGCAGAGTTAGGTTAAAGAGAAATATCTCAAGCTTTGAATGCCTGACGGAGCACTATTCAATCCTTTATCCAAAAATTTAAAGAGTATGGCACAACTGCAAACCTACCAAGACATGGCAGTCCACCTAAACTGACAGGCCGGGCATGAAGAGCATTAATCAGAGAAGCAGCCAAGAGGCCCATGGTAACTCTGGAAGAGTTGCAGAGATCCACAGCTCAGGTGGGAGAATCTGTCCATGGAACATTGATTAGTCGTGCACTCCACAAATCTGGCCTTTATGGAAGAGTGGCAAGAAGAAAGCCATTGTTAAAAGAAAGCCATAAGAAGTCCCGTTTGCAGTTTGCGAGAAGCCATGTGGGGGACACAGCAAACATGGTGAAGAAGGTGCTCTGGTCAGATGATACCAAAATTTAACCTTTTTGCCTAAATGCAAAACGCTATGTGTGGCGGAAAACTAACACTGCACATTACCCTGAACACACCATCTCCACTGTGAAACATGGTGGTGGCATCATCATGTTGTGGGGAAGCTTTTCTTTAGCAGGGACAGGGAAGCTGGTCAGAGTTGATGGGAAGATGGATGAAGCCAAATACAGGGCAAACTTAGAAAAAAAAAATGTTTGAGTCTGCAAAAGACTTAAGACTGGGGCGGAGGTTCACCTTCCAGTAGGACAAGGGACCTAAACATACAGCCAGAGCTACAATGGAATGGTTTAGATCAAAGCATATTCATGTGTTAGAATGGCCCAGTCAAAGTCCAGACCTAAATCCCACTGAGAATCTGTGGCAAGACTTGAAAATTGCTGTTCACAAACACTCTCCATCCAATCTGACAGAGCTTGGGATATTTTGCAAAGAAGAATGTGCAAAATTTCACTCTCTAGATGTGCAAAGCTGGGAGAGACATCCCCAAAAAGACCTGCAGCTGTAATTGCAGTGAAAGGTGGTTCTACAAAGTATTGACTCAGGGGGACTGAATACAAATGCACACCACACTTTTCACATATTTATTTGTAAAACATTTTTAAAACCATTTATCATTTTCCTTCCACTTCACAATTATGTGCCACTTTGTGTTGATCTATCACATAAAATCCCAATAGAATACATTTACGTTTTTGGTTGTATCATGACAAAATGTGGAAATTTTCAAGGGTTGTGAATACTTTTTCAAGGCACTGTAGATATGATAGAATAGATGTTACAACAATGTTCTAAATGGTCTTTTTTTTTACTGTAACCATTTTTAAGCTGTTACTTTTAGTTTTGGCATTTACACTTTCTGGGGAAAAAAAAGAAGATAATTCAATGTTATGATTATTTATGCAGCAGGTAAAATACCCTGAAATAAATTAATTGAGTGTGGTTTTTATGCTATATGTCTGAACCTTATGTACATGGTTATGAATAGACCAGTCACATCCTATAGCAGCCTTTCTCAACCTTTTTACCTCAGTGGAACCCTTGAAATAGTTTTAAGGTCTCTAGAAACCTTTGCTAAAATCAATAAAATTAAAAAGAATGCCCCTAATATTGAGGACAAGTGGGAAGGATGCACCCCTTTTTAGTGGTGGTCAGAATGCCACCCCTACAGACACCTAAAAAGATTGTTGCTGCAATGTCGCTTGCTTTGCTAAATGGTAATGGCTTATAAGTATTCAATGGTATGTCAATCAGCCATGGCTCAAGGTACACCTAGCAACCTCTGGAGGAACCCTAGAGTTTCACAGAGCCCTGGTTGAGAATGGCTGTATGATACTTGTCTTAAAGTGGTTATAAAGTCAAAAGTTTTTTTTTTTTTGTTGCTTTAAAGTGATTGGAAACATATATATTTTTTTAATAACAAACGGCTTGATCCTGAGCCATGCTCTGTGTGTCCATATGCACACAGCGTGGCTTGGCCCCGCCCCCTGCTCTGCTCACTGGCTGTAATTGACAGCAGCAGGAACCAATGGCTCCCACTACTGCCTCAGTATCCAGTGGGGAGAGTGAGAGTGGAGAAAGCTAGCTCTTCTCTCAGACTTCCCTGAGAACAGCGTGAGCCATTGGCTCCTGCTGATGTCAGTCAAATCCTGTGAAGAGGGAGCTGAGCCTTGTTGTGTGTGTCTATGGACACACAGCTTGCTATAGGGGCACACGCAGAAGGAAGAGGAAGAGCCGACAGCAGAGGCGGGGGGACCTCAGAAGAGGAGATTTGGGGTTGCTCTGTGAAATACTATTGCAGGTAAGTATAAACACGTTTTTTATTTCTGTAGCACCCTCACCCTCTCTCTCTTCTTTAGCGGTTACTTTGGCTTCGGTCTAGGGGTACCTTGAAGGGGAGAGCGAGGTGCGCCACGGCCCATGTCCTCTACATTACAGCATGTAGAGGTGAAGGCCAGCACCAGATTACCTTCAGGCTGTGTATACGCTCAGAGCCAAGTCTGTTCTGCTGATAACCCCCTTTGCTCCCAGTAATTGGAGTACCACACACTGAAAAGGTCCAACACTTATTTATTCCATAACGGCAAACAAATAGTCCTTTGCGAGCAGACAATTTGAGACCCATAGAACAGTTCAGTATTGGTGGGGAGTAGGTCAAGGCACAATCCTCAAAGAAACTAAACCGTTGAGGTTTCACCAACGGTTGCTAAGCACAGTGGCTGTAAAACATACTTTTTGGCTCCAGTGTCTCTTCCAGCGACTCTAATGAACAGGAACTGGAGTTACCTTCGCTGCGCTGCAGCCCCTATCAGGGGGAAGACATCCCTCCAAGAGAGTTACCAGAGGCCCCGCTGTCACCGGATTAATGCTGTACCGGGCTATTCGGAAGGGTTACACTCCCAGGCCTCCTCACCTCAGATACGGGTCCCAACACCTTAGGGCCCCTCGGACTCCTCCACCCTCGCGGAACCCAGTCGAAGTTACTGGGCCCCAGGCCTTGGCCATAGTACCTCACCCCAGGCTTAAGGTGCCTGGGATGGACTCCATCTCTCGCTCCGGCCAGGTCAAGGGCACCTGGGCCCGGAACTCCGGAACGCCAGCACCCAGGCTGAAGGTGCCTGGGTGCGGCCGCGTCCTCCAACTCCGAACTCTGAACCCTCGGACCACACTCCGAACAACTCCGGACAACCACGTGGTAAGGGCGTCCGCCCCTTTTATCCCCTCTCCCTCTGCGTCACAGCGGGTTCCCCGCCCCGCTGTACCAGCACCAGGAAAGGACAAAAAGGGAGCAGTCTTGCGGTGCAAGTTCAACTCCGGGCCAGAGCAACAACGCCACCTGCATGCCGCAGGGAAACTTGCACCACCAGAGTCCTCCAAGAACCACAAAAGAGGTTCTCAGACTCCCTAACAATTAGTGCATCCGGGTTGAATAACCCAGATGCTCCCCCCCAAATTTAAATGCCCGCTAAATTTCAATAAAAAAAAATTGACTTTACAACTGCTTTAAGCACTAATAAAATTCAGACAATGTATGCCAGATTGTGCCATTGCCTATATATGCTAAATCAACCTTCTTTGATAGGAGTAGACTACAGGCATACCCCGCTTTAAGTACACTCACTTTACATACACTCGCGAGTAAGGACATACCCGCGAGTGTATGTAAAGTGCCTCACAAGTACTGTACAGACCTTTTGCAGCCGCAGTAGAAGGACCTGAAGCTCCGAGAGCATAGCCCACCCTGTTCCAGTGTGCCCCTGACACCCCCACTACAGCCCCTGAGACCTCACCTACAGCTCCTGACACCCCCACTACAGCCCCTGACCCCCCCACTACACCCTAGAAGTGAAAAAAGGTATTGTTTCACATTTTCGTTTTGCATACATGCTCTGGTCCCATTGTGTACTTAAAAGTGGGGTATGCCTGTATATAGTGATGAGCCGAACACCCCCGGGTTCGGTTCGCACCAGAACCCGCGAACGGACCGAAAGTTCGAACGAACATTAGAACCCTATTAAATACAATGGATGCGAACGTTCGAATTCTAAAGTGCTAATTATAACAACTATTATGCATGTTATTGTCCTAAAAAGGGTTTGGGAACCCGGGTTCTGCACCAGGGGACATGTATCAATGCAAAAAGAAGTTTTAAAAACGGTCGTTTTTCGGGAGCAGTCATTTTAATGATGCATAAAGTGAAAAAAAAAAAGTCAAATATTCCTTTAAATATCGTACCTGGGGGGTGTCTAAAGTATGCCTGTGAAGTGCCACGTGTTTCCCGTGTTTAGAACTGTCCCTGCACAAAATGACACTTCTAAAGGAAAAAAAAGCCATTTAAAACTGCTTGCGGCTTTAATGTAATGTCTGGTCCCGGTAATATGGATGAAATTCTTTAAGAAAAATGGCATAGCTACCCCATGACCCCCCCCTACCCCAGCCCATTACCAGCCCCTTTGGGTCTTGTATGGATATTAAGGGGAACCCCGCACATAAAATAAAAAAGGCCCTATATACTCTGAACAGCCCTATACAGGCGGTGCATACAAGACAGGGACTGTAGGTTTGTTCTTATGTAGAGTCTGTTTGTAATTTTGAACAGGTACATTGTTGAAGTGTAGCTCCAGACCAAAAATCTATTTTTAAACTTTTTGGAAAACATAGGTAAGGGTTATCACCCCTGTAACATTTGTTTTGCTGTCTGTGCCCCTGTTCAGAACATTTCACCTCACTTTCCGTCCCAATGACAACTGTTTTTGAAATGTGGTGTTTTTCTTGAAACAAGGATTGCTGATAAAGCATCAGTACAGAGGAGACACCTTTCTCCCATATTTATTCTTACAGGAGAGAATTTTCCTTCCTAGTGGTAGATTTCCTCTCACTTCCTGTTGTCTTCTTGCGTTTGCAAGTAGGAGTCGTTTGTAAGTTGGATGTTTGAAAGTAGGGACCTGCCGTATATACTCTGCAGAAATAGGCCCCTTAGTTGTTGGTGTTGGCACAACACTGTAAGCACTCACAGTTACTCTTGGTTGGTGCTGGAACGCTCCCTGCTGTCAACTATTATATCAGGAATTTTAATTACATATAATTGTTGAACAGTGGTAGTAAAAATTGGGCCTTTGATGGTGGTGCTGGTGCCACAACACTGTAAGCCCTGACAGTTACTCTTGGTGGGTGCAGCAATGGGCCCTGCTGTGAATTATTAGATCAAGAATTGTAATTACATGCCCCTGTTGAACAGGGGCTGAAAAATTGGGCCTTAGGCACTGGTGGCACAACACTGCAACCCCTCACAGATACTGTACTTGGAGCACAGCAATGAGCCCTGTTGCAAAGTATTGCTTCAAAAATTGTAATGACACGCCCCTGTTAAACAGGGGCTGAAAAATTGGGCCTTAGGCACTGGTGGCACAACACTGCAACTCCTCACAGATACTGTACTTGGAGCACACCAATGAGCCCTGTTGCAAAGTATTGCTTCAAAAATTGTAATGACACGCCCCTGTTAAACAGGGGCTGAAAAATTGGGCCTTAGGCACTGGTGGCACAACACTGCAACTCCTCACAGATACTGTACTTGGAGCACAGCAATGAGCCCTGTTGCAAAGTATTGCTTCAAAAATTGTAATTACACGCCCCTGTTAAACAGGGGCTGAAAAATTGGGCGTTAGGCACTGGTGGCGGCACCCATAAACAAAAATGATCTTACAAGCTATCATCATCAATCGTATCATTGAGGACTCGGAGGAGGAGGATAGCCAGTCAACATAACAGCACAGGCACTCAGCATCAGCATCAGTCTTGAAGGGATGTGACATGTTAAAATCAATTAGTCTGTTATATCAGCATCAGGTGTGTGGTAGCTGGTGGTGATCCAAGACTGGTTCATCTTGATGAAAGTCAGTCGATCAACCGAGTCGGTGGACAGGCGCACCCTGTGATCCGTGACAAATCCTCCAGCAGCACTGAATGTGCGTTCCGAAAGAACGCTGGATGCAGGACAGGCCAGTAGCTCAATTGCATACTGTGCAAGCTCTGGCCAGTGATCCATCCTCAAGACCCAGTAAGCCAGAGGATTTTCGGTGGGGAAGGTGTCCAAGTCTGACCTTGCCCCTAGATATTCCTGCACCATGTTTATCAGACGCTGGCGATGGTTGCTGGAACCGATCATACTTTGGGGCTGCGGACTAAAGAATTGTCTGAACGCATCGGTCAGACGGCCACCTTCCCCACCGCTCCTTCTTTGACTGGCCGAAGCCTCAGCAACTCGTTGTCCAGGACCAGGAGTTTGCAACCTCCCAGTCTCTGGGAACGCGTTGCACAGACCTTTCTGCAAGGCCTCCCGGAGTTGTCTCATCCTCTGCTCCCTCTGCGACGGTAACATAAGGTCCGCAACCTTACCCTTGTACCGTGGATCAAGGAGAGTGGCCAGCCAGTAATGGTCCCTCTCCTTGATCCGAAGAATACGAGGATCCTTCCGCAGACTTTGCAGGATCAGGGAGGCCATGCAGCGTAGGTTTGCTGAGGCATTCGCTCCGGAGTCCTCTGGGTCACTAAGGACGACATGATCCGCAGCCACCTCCTCCCAGCCACGTACAAGTCCACTGGTTTCTTGGGACTGTAAATCATCCCTAAAAGACTGCTGCTGATGATGCTGAGTGCCAGCCTCCACCTCCATGCTGACACAATCCTCCTCCTCCTCCTCCTCCTCCTCCTCCTCCTCCTCTTCCTGTGCGATGGGTGGGACAGAAGGAACACTGTCTGGGTAAAGGGGGCCTTGAGAGGCAAGGAAGTCCTCCTCTTCCTGCCTCTGTTCTGCCTCAAGTGCCCTGTCCATTATTCCACGCAGCGTGTGCTCCAACAGGTGGACAAGAGGTACAGTGTCACTGATGCATGCACTGTCACTGCTCACCATCCTCGTGGCCTCCTCAAATGGTGCCAGGACAGTGCATGCATCCCTGATCATGCCCCACTGGCGTGGAGAAAAAAAACCAAGCTCCCCTGACCCTGTCCTGGTGCCGTAGTCGCACAGGTACTCATTGATGGCCCTCTGCTGCGTGTGCAGCCGCTGCAGCATGGCCAACGTTGAGTTCCACCTGGTGGGCATGTCACATATAAGGCGGTTCTTGGGCAGGTTCAACTCCTTTTGCAGCTCAGCCAGGCGAGCACTGGCATTATAAGATCTGCGGAAATGCACACAGACTTTCCTGGCCTGCCTCAGGACATCCTGTAAGCCCGGGTACCTGCCCAAGAAGCGCTGCACCACCAGGTTAAGGACGTGAGCCACACAGGGCACATGGGTCAGTTGTCCCTGTCGGAGGGCGGAGAGGAGGTTGGTGCCATTGTCGCAAACCACCATTCCTGGCTTAAGCTGGCGTGGCGTCAACCACCTCTCGGCCTGGCCCTGCAGAGCAGACAGGACCTCTGCCCCAGTGTGGCTTCTGTCCCCCAAACACACCAGCGCAAGCACGGCATGGCATCTTTTTGCCTGCGTACTTGCGTAGCCCCGTGAACGGCTACGGAGCACCGCTGGTTCATAGGACAAACCACAGGAAGAGGCCATGGAGGAAGAAGAAGAGGAGGGGGTGGAGGAGAGAGGTGTGTCACAACCAGTAGTAGCATTTTGGAGGCGTGGCGGTGGGACAACCTCCAACACTACTGCACCTTGTCCTGAATCCTTCCCAGCTGCCAAAAGAGTGACCCAATGGGCCGTGAAAGAAAGGTAACGTCCCTGTCCATGCCTGCTGGACCATGAGTCAGCGGTAATATGCACCTTACCGCTGACCGCCCTGTCCAGCGAGGCCAAGACATTGCCTTCCACATGCCGGTAGAGAGCCGGAATAGCCTTCCGTGAGAAAAAGTGGCGTTTGGGAACCTGCCACTGAGGAACTGCACATTGCACAAACTCACGGAAGGGGGCCGAGTCTACCAACTGAAAAGGCAGCAGTTGAAGCGCTAGCAATTTAGCCAAGCTAGCATTCAACCGCTGGGCATGTGGATGGCTGGGAGTGAACTTCTTTCGACGGTCCAGCAGCTGGGGCAGGGAAATTTGCCTGCTAGAATCGGACGTCGGTGTACTGCTAGCAGAGTGGGCGCAAGTACTTGGCTGTGACACACCTAATTCTACACCTTCATTCCTCTCAGTGCATGTTTCAGAGAGGACTGAAGTTATAGTGGGGTTGGAGATCCCAGCTGATGCGGTGCAAGGAGAGGTCCGCTTTGTTCTTTGGTGTGGGTCTTTGAGGTAGGCTTGCCAACGAGCTGCATGGCAGGTCAACATATGTCTGGTCAGGCATGTGGTACCCAAGCGGCTGATGTTTTGGCCACGCGATATACGCTTGAGACATATGTTGCAAACAGCAGCTGTGCGATCTGATGCACTAGCCTCAAAAAAGGCCCACACCAAAGAACTTTTTGAATGACGGGCAGAGGCAGCGCCCTGCACAGGCGGAGCTCTGCGGTGTGATTCCGTCGGTGTACTGCCCTTACGCTGGCCACCAAAGGGCATCCTGCCTCGTTGGAGATGTGCCTCCTCCTCATCCTCCTCCTCCTCCTCTCTCCTATTAGGCACCCACGTGGAGTCAGTGACCTCATCATCCCCTCCCTCCTCATCACTGGAGCCAATCTGGCAGTATGCTGCAGCTGCTGGAACATGACTGCCAGATTGGTGTCCTTCTTGAGCATCCCCTCTGTCTGCTCTCACGCTACTGCCTTCCTCTAGCTGGGTTTCATCATCAGACCCTTCGAAACGCTGGGCATCCTCCTGGAGCATGTACCCAACACTGTGCTGAAACAGTTCGGGGGACTCCTCAGGAGGAGGACATGGTGGGTCTAGGGAAGGAGTGACTGATGATTTGTCTGACATTGATACCAGGGAAGACGATGCTTTGGCAGCTGCTTTTCCAGTACCCTGAGCCTGGGTGAGAGAGGATGAGGAGGAGGAGGAGGGCTTGGTCATCCACTCTACCAAGTCTTCGGCATGATGTGGCTCAACATGTCCAGCTGCCGAAAAGAAGGACAAGCGTGTCCCATGGCCATGTGCTGATGACAATGCACCGCGTCCACGACCAGCACTGTTGCCCCCAGACACAGAGCCTGCTTGCCCTCTTTTATTGCCTCCTGACTGTCTGCCTCTCCTTGTTTGCCTTCCAGACATTCTAATAGATGGCCTGCAGGGAGATGGGAAAAAAGCAATAAGGGCTACCTTCAGGTGTCCTTCTCTGTCCCTTGAAACAAGGACTTTCACAGTGAAAGAAACTGACACTCTCCCTACCTACAGTTTTCTGTCCCTAGAAAAAATGTTTTTTTTAATCACAATATAGCACAAGGACAATTCACTCACTGTCCTTCCAGGTCCCTGGAAACAAGGACTTGCAGAGTGAAATAAACTGACACTCTCCCTACCTACAGTTTTCTGTCCCTAGAATAAATGTTTTTTTTAAGCACAATATAGCACAAGGAGAATTCACTCACTGTCCTTCCAGGTCCCTGGAAACAAGGACTTGCAGAGTGAAAGAAAAAAAACACTCTCCCTACCTACAGTTTTCTGTCCCTAGAAAAAATGTTTTTTTTAATCACAATATAGCACAAGGACAATTCACTCACTGTCCTTCCAGGTCCCTGGAAACAAGGACTTGCAGAGTGAAATAAACTGACACTCTCCCTACCTACAGTTTTCTGTCCCTAGAATAAATGTTTTTTTTAAGCACAATATAGCACAAGGACAATTCACTCACTGTCCTTACAGGTCCCTGGAAACAAGGACTTGCAGAGTGAAAGAAAAAAAACACTCTCCCTACCTACAGTTTTCTGTCCCTAGAAAAAATGTTTTTTTTAATCACAATATAGCACAAGGACAATTCACTCACTGTCCTTACAGGTCCCTGGAAACAAGGACTTGCAGAGTGAAAGAAAAAAAACACTCTCCCTACCTACAGTTTTCTGTCCCTAGAAAAAATGTTTTTTTTAATCACAATATAGCACAAGGACAATTCACTCACTGTCCTTCCAGGTCCCTGGAAACAAGGACTTGCAGAGTGAAATAAACTGACACTCTCCCTACCTACAGTTTTCTGTCCCTAGAATAAATGTTTTTTTTAAGCACAATATAGCACAAGGACAATTCACTCACTGTCCTTACAGGTCCCTGGAAACAAGGACTTGCAGAGTGAAAGAAAAAAAACACTCTCCCTACCTACAGTTTTCTGTCCCTAGAAAAAATGTTTTTTTTAATCACAATATAGCACAAGGACAATTCACTCACTGTCCTTACAGGTCCCTGGAAACAAGGACTTGCAGAGTGAAATAAACTGACACTCTCCCTACCTACAGTTTTCTGTCCCTAGAATAAATGTTTTTTTTAAGCACAATATAGCACAAGGAGAATTCACTCACTGTCCTTCCAGGTCCCTGGAAACAAGGACTTGCAGAGTGAAAGAAAAAAAACACTCTCCCTACCTACAGTTTTCTGTCCCTAGAAAAAATGTTTTTTTTAATCACAATATAGCACAAGGACAATTCACTCACTGTCCTTACAGGTCCCTGGAAACAAGGACTTGCAGAGTGAAAGAAAAAAAACACTCTCCCTACCTACAGTTTTCTGTCCCTAGAAAAAATGTTTTTTTTAATCACAATATAACACAAGGACAATTCACTCACTGTCCTTCCAGGTCCCTGGAAACAAGGACTTGCAGAGTGAAATAAACTGACACTCTCCCTACCTACAGTTTTCTGTCCCTAGAATAAATGTTTTTTTTAAGCACAATATAGCACAAGGACAATTCACTCACTGTCCTTACAGGTCCCTGGAAACAAGGACTTGCAGAGTGAAAGAAAAAAAACACTCTCCCTACCTACAGTTTTCTGTCCCTAGAAAAAAAGTTTTTTTTTTAATCACAATATAGCACAAGGACAATTCACTCACTGTCCTTACAGGTCCCTGGAAACAAGGACTTGCAGAGTGAAATAAACTGACACTCTCCCTACCTACAGTTTTCTGTCCCTAGAATAAATGTTTTTTTTAATCACAATATAGCACAAGGACAATTCAGTCACTGTCCTTCCAGGTCCCTGGAAACAAGGACTTGCAGAGTGAAATAAACTGACACTCTCCCTACCTACAGTTTTCTGTCCCTAGAATAAATGTTTTTTTTAAGCACAATATAGCACAAGGACAATTCACTCACTGTCCTTACAGGTCCCTGGAAACAAGGACTTGCAGAGTGAAAGAAAAAAAACACTCTCCCTACCTACAGTTTTCTGTCCCTAGAAAAAATGTTTTTTTTAAGCACAATATAGCACAAGGACAATTCACTCACTGTCCTTACAGGTCCCTGGAAACAAGGACTTGCAGAGTGAAAGAAAAAAAACACTCTCCCTATCTACAGTTTTCTGTCCCTAGAAAAAATGTTTTTTTTAATCACAATATAACACAAGGACAATTCACTCACTGTCCTTCCAGGTCCCTGGAAACAAGGACTTGCAGAGTGAAAGAAACTGACACTGTCCCTACCTACAGTTTTCTGTCCCTAGAATAAATGTTTTTTTTAAGCACAATATAGCACAAGGAGAATTCACTCACTGTCCTTCCAGGTCCCTGGAAACAAGGACTTGCAGAGTGAAATAAACTGACACTCTCCCTACCTACAGTTTTCTGTCCCTAGAATAAATGTTTTTTTAAGCACAATATAGCACAAGGACAATTCACTCACTGTCCTTACAGGTCCCTGGAAACAAGGACTTGCAGAGTGAAAGAAACTGACACTCTCCCTACCTACAGTTTTCTGTCCCTAGAATAAATGTTTTTTTAAGCACAATATAGCACAAGGACAATTCACTCACTGTCCTTCCAGGTCCCTGGAAACAAGGACTTGCAGAGTGAAAGAAACTGACACTGTCCCTACCTACAGTTTTCTGTCCCTAGAATAAATGTTTTTTTTAAGCACACTATAGCACAAGCACAAAACACACTGACACTCTCCCTACCTATCCTTCTCTTTCCCTAAACTAAAGGAATCCAGGTTAAGCAAGAAAGAAATAACAGTCACTGTCCCTGCCTATGCTGCTCTATCCCTGCTCCGGAACACACTACACTAGGCCGCCGTGCTGGCGGCCTTTTATAGTGTGGGGCGTGTACTAAACACCCTCAGCAATAATTGGCCACAGGCATCCTGCCTGTGGCCAATCATTGCTCTCCTCGCTGCCGGCGCTGTGATTGGCCAAGCATGCGGGGTCACAGTGCATGCTTGGCCGATCACAGCGCCTGGATGACACTGCGATGGCGTAGTGCATTGTGGGCCGTTCGCGTCACTCGAATTTGGCGCGAACGGCCCAAATCGTTCGATCTTCGTCGAACGATCGAACAGCCGATGTTCGAGTCGAACGTATGTTCGACTCGAACACGAAGCTCATCCCTACCTGTATAGAAAAAAATACACTTACTGTTGATATTCTGTATGCATTTTCTCAATATAGAATTGTCAGTAATCTCTTTTTGTGTCTATAGATTGTCTTATTAGAATGAAATTACAAAAAAATACGCTTACGATAGAAAAATTAACATTTGAAGATTTCCGTTTTGTGTTTACTTTATTCAAAGCATCAGTATTCCATAAACGAATGCTTAATGTTTCAGTGGTTGTCATTGGCATTAAAAGAATCCTGTCCTGCCAAAAACTATATGTAGACTATCATAGCCATCGCCTAGTACCAAAAAATATGTGTTTTTATTGCTGCGCATCCCTTTTGAATGTTTTCTCTCGCTTCCTGCCCTGGTAACACATTGGGGTTGATTTATTAAATGGTATACAGGGTGAACCAATATTTGCGCTAAAAGTGAAAATAAAACTTATGTGAAAAATAAAGCAGCGTGCACAGTCTGTTGATACTCAAAACATATAAAACAAAAATGCAGCGCTTCAATAAAAAGTGTCAGTCCATATAATTCAATAAAGGAAAAGGTAGATGCAAAAAATGAAGAACTCCACCACCAAAAGCTTCAGTGTGAACAGATGACACACCACCACAAAACGTGCTCACTATCTGCTTACCAGAAAGTGAACATCTCAAGCATTGTAGTAAAATGCAGAGGGTCACAGGTGGATACGGCTCTCCAAACTTGATAGGATAACAACGGGAATGTTCAATATCACCAGCATCAGAGGAACCTCCAGGACTTGAATAGTGTTTGTATTGCTAGGCAGACATTTATAGGTAAAGTTGATCCGGGGAATATCCGATTGCCTCTCGGGGGATCAGGAAGGAATTTTTTCCGCTGCTGTAGCAAATCGGATCGTGCTCTGCTGAGGTTTTTTGCCTTCCTCTGGATCAAGGTGGTGCGGTGTGTAGCAGCAGACAGTCTATATACAACCGGTATGTACGGCGCTTCGTGCCAGCTCTGTGCTGCGGTGGCTCTGAGTCACGTGTTACGCTGACATCACCCAAGTACAGGGGCTGGGCTTGGACCAAACGTCTGCAAGATGAGCCCACCAACGTCAGCTGATGCTGGTGATATTGAACATTCCGGTTGTTATCCTATCTAGTTTGGAGAGCCGTATCCACCTGTGACCCTCTGCATTTTACTACAATGCTCGAGATGTTCACTTTCTGGTAAGCAGATAGTGAGCACGTTTTGTGGTGGTGTGTCATCTGTTCACACTGAAGCTTTTGGTGGTGGAGTTCTTCATTTTTTGCATCTACCTTTTCCTTTGTTGATTTATTAAAGGCAATAAGACTGTGCACTTTGCAAAGTGCAGTTGCTCCAGAGCTTAGTAAATGAGGCAAGGCTTCACTTTACAAAGAATACCCAATCATGTCCAGGGATAATTTAAACAAATAGCATTTTTGCTTGCACGTGATTGGATGATGGAAGTCAGAAGAGCTTCTGCTCATTTATTAAGCTTTGGAGCAACTGCTCTTGCAAAGTGCACTGCCTATTTGCCTTTAGTAAATCAACCCCATAGTCACTGGAAGAGAAAGTGAGGAGAAGCTAAAATAAGTTCTAACCCTAACTTAAAGTTTTGGATGGAGATAAACTTTAAGCATATTAACAATTGATTATTCAATAATGAGAACGAAACATTCTTATAATGATTACAGCAAGTGGTTAGAATAAGAAAAAAAGTATTCCCTGCTCCAAGCTCCCGCTCGAGCTCCAGGTGCCGGAAGCAAGCACGCTGGCAGTAGAAGAAAAGGCTGCCACCCACTGGTTAGATCACAAGTGTTCATGTTTATTGTAGAAACGTTCCACAGACATGGTAATGGTGGCCCCTGCCCTAGGACCCCTCCTCTAGAGGTGCAGGTCTAAGGAGGAGACTGCCATTGCCATGCCTGTGCACAGTTTCTACAATAAACGTGGATGCCTGTGATCTATCCAGTGTTCGGCAGCCTTTTCTTCAACTCTCCCAGTAGGTGTTTAGAGCTGAAAACATATACATAAATCTTGATACTGAATTTTTTACAGATACTAGAAGCTGATAGTCAATTCAACCTGTTTGAATGTACTTCGAACAATAAGGCAGTATTGGGTTGACATAACAGATAGTAATGGTTTTACCATGTGTGAGTTATATTGCTCCTTGGTTTTCCACGAACTTTGGGTAGCATGTGATTTGGTTCGTTCAGGGCTTGACATCCTAAAGGTTCCAGTACCAGATAATGTTACAGTTGAGTGCTTTCCATTTACTTCAAGGATTTCACCGTAAGCTCCCAATTCTTCCTCATTTCCGGGCTCCTCCTCAACCGGGGTACAACGTCCTAATGAGAACATACCATGAGTATGAATTAGGCTGCTAGGCATGGCTAAGTAAGTATAACTGTAGATAGATTGATATTCCCAGAATAATAACATAAAAAAAGCGATGTTCCAAGAAATTTTTATTTTAGATCCCTTTTACACTGGGGCCACATTAGCGCTAAATCGCTGCTCGTTTTAGCTGCGCTTTATCGCTGTCGAAGCGGTGCTTTTCGGCCACTAGCGGGGGGGCTTTTAACCCCAAATAAGGGGTTAAAAGCTTCCGTATTGCGGTTCTTCTGAAGCACCTTTCAGGCATTCATTTCAATAGGCAGGGCGTTTTGGGAGCTCCCAAGCTACCCCAAAGATACTGCTTGCAGGACTTTTCCTAACATCCCGCAAGCGCACAGCTCCAATGTGAAAAGTCACACTGAAATGAATGGGAGGCGGTTTTCAGACGCTTTACAGGTGCTATTTCTAGCTGTAAAATGCCTGAAAACCGCCTTAGTGTGAAAGGGGTCTAAAAGTGGTATTAACCCTAAAAGCAAACGTGTTATGTTGCAGCTTACCCGTTTTTAGATGTGATGGCTGCATTTGTTTTCTTTTTTTGTCTTTCTTTTTTTATTTTCAGTGATCCAGCCAGTAAATGTGTGTGTGTGGTTTTTATTTCAAAAGAACAAGCAGATTGTATCATTAACAGGAATGAGACAAACCATTTACCACTGACAGGGATGGTTACAATCATCAGCTTTTATTTATTTATATAAAACCTTTATCACAAAAGGAAAAAAACTGTTGCTGTAACTGCTTATTAGGTAGTAGCTGGAGTTTGGCTTCAATTTGTTGGTATATCTAAATCTGCTAGTACATCTTAAGCCCTGTACACACGATCGGATTTTCTATGGTTTTTAAACCGATGGATTTCTCCATCGGAAATCCGATGAAGCTGACTTCCATCAGTCTTGCCTACACACCATCAGTCAAAAAACTGACCGTTCCAAACGCGGTGATGTAAAACACTCAGATGAGCCGTGAAAAATGAAGTTCAATGCTTCTGAGCATGCGTCGACTTGATTCTGAGCATGCGTGGGTTTTTTATCCGATGGAGTTCCCCATAGACGATAGTAATTTGCTATCGTTTTTTTTTTAACCATCGGATAAATTTAAAACATGTTCTATTTTTAAAAACCAATGGAAAAAAGACAGATGGGGCCCATACACGATCGGTTTGTCCAATGAAAAAAGTCCATCGGACTGTTTTCATCGGTAAAACCGATCGTGTGTACGCTCCCCTCCCTGCTGACTAACAGTGCTACTGTCCTAATGTGACCCCTGTGCTCCTTCATCCAGTGGGGGCACTCTAATGCAAGAGTTGTGGTACTGGCTAAATAATCAGGTGAAGACAGAGGGGGAAAAAAAGCCTAAATAAACAAAACCAATGCAGCCACCGCATCTAATAATTGATAAGCTGCAATATATTACATTTTACAGTTCCCCAGCACTGACTCAGTATTATTTCCTTTATTTCACTGGTTGTTGTGAACAAACCGTGACATAAGGCTCAATTCACAAAGCTAACACACCAGGATCTATGTTTTGAAAATAACAGTTAATAATAAGATTTGAAAATGACTGTCACATTTAAAGGTTCATGAATTGAGTCAATTAGCATTATTGTTTTTAAGCAAAGCCTTTCTTATATGCCCTGTTCTTAATGCCTGTGGGGTATCACGGGTCATTGTTACTGGTCCCCAAAAAACTGTCAAAAGTGTCACTTAGTATCCGATTTGTCCGCCGCAATGTTGCAGTCCCGCTATAAGTCGCTGGTCATTGTTATGATATTCATTTTGGATAACAGGTCTCGGTTTCAAAATCATTCTCAAAACAAAATGAAAAAGAAATGATTTACAGATCTATGTGGGCAAGTTGGTAAAAAAAAAAAAAAAAAAATATTGTCCTGATCGAATATTTATTTTGCTGACTTGATTATTTTCACACTCTGCAGGTTGTTGACTCGCAGACATTTGGGTTCAATGATTACCACTGAAGAAAAAACTACAATCATCTGATAATTGTAACTCTTCTTTAAAGTATAAACAGTAAAATGACAGCTATTAGGAGATGCAGGGGTTGCAGCTAGCACAAATGGCATTATGCCATGCTTATATATTGAAAAGAAAGGTGTATTTTTAACCACTTCAGCTCCGGAAAATGTACCCCCTTTCATGACCAGGTTATTTTTTGAGTAACGGCACTGCATTCATTTAACTGACAACTGCGTAGTCGTGCGACGCTGTACCCAAATAAAATATATGTCCTTTTTTTCCACAAAAAGAGCTTTCTTTTGTGGTATTTGATCACCACTGCGGTTTTTATTTTTTGCTCTATAAACAAAACAGTTTAAAAAAACAAAAAAAAACAATATTTTTTACTTTCTGCTATAAAACATATCCAATAAAAAAATGTAAAGAATCAAATTTCTTCATCAATTTAGGCCAATATGTATTCTGCTACATATTTTTGGTAAAAAAAATCCAATAAGCGTATATTAATTGGTTTGCGCTAAAGTTATAGCGTCTACAAACTATGGAATATTTTTATAGAAAGTACTAGTAACTAGTAATGGCGGCGATCAGCGACTTATAGCGACATTGCGGCGGACAAATCGGATACTAAGTGACACTTTTGACAGTTTTTTGGGGACCAGTGACACTAATACAGTGATCAGTGCTAAAAATATGCACTGTCACTATACTAATGACACTGGCAGGGAAGGGGTTAACGTCAGGGGTGATCGAAGGGTTAAATGTGTTCCCTGGGAGTGCTTGCTAACTGTGCGGGTTGTGCTTTGACTGGGGGAAGACAGAGATCTCTGTTCCTGCTTAGCAGAAACACAAGATCTCCATCTTCCCCTCTGACAGAATGGCGATCTGCCTTGTTTAAATAGGCAGACCACCATTCTGCCTCTCTCAGAAACGATCGCCGGGTGCTGGCAAACATTGGGTCTGCTGGATCCGCTGATTGGCTTCTGTTGTGTTCAATCACATCAGAAGCTGGTCACCGGTGGCGCACATGCGCACCCCAGACCCAGAAAAGAAGATCACGTACAGGTATGTGATATTGCCCTAAAGGGCCGCCCTGCCACAGTATATGTTCGTTGGGCTTAAAGCGCATTTTAACTTTTAGGCCCCTTTCACACTGGGGCGGGCAGGAGCGGTGGCGGTATAGCAGCGCGATTTTCAGCGCTGCTATACCGTCGTTCTTACCGCGGTATGCGGTCGCTAGGGGGTTAAATTTAACCCCCGCTAGCAGCCGAAAAAGGGTTAATACCGCCCGCTGTAAAGAAGCGGCTAGCAGGACTTTTGGAGCGGTCCTGCTAGCGCACCGCTTCAGTGTGAAAGCCTTCGGGCTTTCACATTGAAGGCTAAAGGGCATGATTTTTTCATGCGGTATAATAGCGCTAATATTAGCGCTAAACCGCATGAAAAACGCCCCAGTGTGAAAGGGGCCTAAAAGTTAAAAGTTAAAATCTTACACACCCCCATTAAATCAGAGCTGGAGCTCTCCAATAGGCAAGGGAGCATGTGCTTTGCTGATCAGAGAGCTCAAGTTATGACTCAGTAGGGATGTATCAGACCTCTGCAGAGAAACCACTGCTTCCACACAAAGAGCAAGGGTCTTTCTCCAGAGCATGCTGGCAGGAGACATATTTTTCTACTCAGGATATGACTGCTTTATAAAGAAAACAAACTTTAAAGTATATGTGAACCCTCACCTTGTAAAATAACTCATTCAGTTTAAAAAAGAAATGAAAGGCAAAACATTTGTGTGTGTGTGTGTGTGTGTGTGTGTGTGTGTGTGTGTGTATATATATATATATATATATATATATATATATATATATATATACACTATATTACCAAAAGTATTGGGACGGTTGCCTTTACATGCACACGACCTTTAATGGATTCCCAGTCTTATTCCGCAGGGTTCAATATTGAGTTGGCCCACCCTATGCAGCTATAACAGCTTCAACTCTTCTGGGAAGGCTGTCCACAAGGTTTAGGAGTGTGTCTATGGGAATGTTTGACCATTCTTCCAGAAGCGCAATTGTGAGGTCAGGCACTGATGTTGGACAAGAAGGCCTCGCTCTAATTCATCCCAAAGGTGTTCTATTGGGTTGAGGTCAGGACTCTGTGCAGGCCAGTCAAGTTCTTCCACCCCAAACTCACTCATCTATGTCTGTATGGACCTTGCCTTGTGCACTGGTGTGCAGTCATGTTGAAACAGGAAGGGGCCATCCCCAAACTGTTCCCACAAAGTCGAGAGCATGAAATTGTCCAAAATGTCTCAGTATGCTGATGCCTTAAGAGTTCCCTTCACTGTAACTAAGGAGCCAAGCCCTGAAAAACAACCCCACACCTTAATCCCCCCGCCTCCAAATGGTTTGGACCAGTGCACAAAGAAAGGTCTATAAAGACATGGATGAGTTGCAGCTGCAGGCATCATTCAGATATCATCTTTAAGGCTGGGTTCACACTTGTGCGACACGACAGCCGTCCTTCTTTGGATCTGACTTTGCCCTGCGACATGAAGCCGACATATGTCCGACTTTCAATGAACGGGGATTCGACTTGGATCCCCGCCAATACCAGGCACTGTGTTTGGTATGAATCTTGAGGGGGAACTCCACGGCAAATTTTAAATAAAAAACCGGCGTGGGTTCCCCCTTCAGGAGCATACCAGGCCCTTGGGTCTGGTCTGGATTTTAAGGGGAACCCCTAGGCCGAAAAAACGGCATGGGGGTCCCCTCAAAATGCAAACCAGACCCTTATCTGAGCACGCAACCTGGCAGGCCGCAGGGGAAGAGGGGGGACGAGAGAGCGGCCCCCCTCCCTCCTGAACTGTACCAGGCTGCATGCCCTCAACATGGGGGGTTTGGTGCTCTGGGGCAGGGGGGCGACCTGCGGCCCCCCCACCCCCAAGCACCCTGTCCCCATGTTGATGAGGACAGGGCCTCTTCCCGAAAACCCTGGCCGTTGGTTTCGGGGTCTGCGGGCGGGGGGCTTATCGGAATCCGGGAGCCCCCCTTTAATAAGGGGCCCCCAGATCCTGGCCCCCCCACCCTATGTGAATGAGTATGGGGTACATCGTACCTCTACCCATTCACCTGGTGGAAAAAAATGTCAAGAAAAAAAACACAACACAGCTTTTTAAAGTAATTTATTGCACAGCTCTGGGGGTCTCCAGTGTCGTCTCCGCGCTCTCCGGTTCTTTCTTCCTTCCGCCGGGCCTCTGCTATCTTCTTCCAGCTCTTTTGCTAGCGGGGCCCGGTCTTCTCCATCGCCTTCTTCTTCTCCCGCTCTCCGGTTCTTCTCTCGCTCTCCTGTTCTTTCTTCCGCCGGGCCTCCGCTATCTTCTTCCAGCTCTTTTGCTAGCGGAGGCCCGGTCTTCCCGTCGTCTCGTCCGGCTCTCCGTTGTCCTTCTGCCGGCCCCTCCACTATCTTCTTCCAGCTCTTTTGCTAGTGGAGGGGCCGGTCTTCTCCGTCGCCGTCGGCGTCTTCTTCTCTCTTCTCCTCCTCGATGTTGACTCGTCGCTTCCTCCCGCTGTAATACTGGCTGTTCGCTCCGCCCCAAATTAATATAGGCTTCTCATGACGTCACAGTCACATGCTCCCATGACGTCACAGTCACATGCTCCGGGTGGCCCGTCATGAGAAGCCTATATTAATTTGGAGCGGAGCAAACAGCCAGTATTACAGCAGGAGGAAGGGACGAGTCAACATCGAGGAGGAGAAGAGGGAAGAAGACGCCGACGGCGACGGAGAAGACCGGCCCCTCCACCAGCAAAAGAGCTGGAAGAAGATAGTGGAGGGGCCGGCAGAAGGACAACGGAGAGCCGGACGAGACGACGGGAAGACCGTGCCTCCGCTAGCAAAAGAGCTGGAAGAAGATAGCGGAGGCCCGGCGGAAGAAAGAAACGGAGAGCGGGAGAAGAAGAAGGCGACGGAGAAGACCGGGCCCCGCTAGCAAAAGAGCTGGAAGAAGATAGCGGAGGCCCTGCGGAAGAAAGAACCAGAGAGCGAGAGAAGAACCGGAGAGCGGGAGAATAAGAAGGCGACGGAGAAGACCGGGCCCCGCTAGCAAAAGACCTGGAAGAAGATAGCGGAGGCCCGGCAGAAGAAAGAACCGGAGAGGACACCGGAGACCCCCGGAGCTGTGCAATAAATTACTTTAGAAAGCTGTGTTGTGTTTTTTATTGACATTTTTTTTCCACCAGGTGAATGGGTAGGGGTACAATGTACCCCATACTCATTCACATAGGGTGGGGGGCGGGATCTGGGGGCCCCCTTATTAAAGGGGGGCTCCCGGATTCCGATAAGCCCCTCGTCCGCAGACCCCGAAACCAACGGCCAGGGTTGTCGGGAAGAGGCCCTGTCCTCATCAACATGGGGACTGGGTGCTTTGGGGTGGGGGGGCCGCAGGTCGCCCCCCTGCCCAAGAGCACCAAACCCCCCATGTTGAAGGCATGCGGCCTGGTACGGTTCAGGAGGGAGGGGGGCCGCTCTCTCGTCCCCCCTCTTCCCCTGCGGCCTGCCAGGTTGCGTGCTCGGATAAGGGTCTGGTTTGGATTTTGGGGGGGACCCCCACGCCGTTTTTTCAGCGTAAGGGGTTCCCCTTCAAATCCAGACCAGACCCAAGGGCCTGGTATGCTCCTGGAGGGGGAACCCATGCCGGTTTTTTATTTTAAATTTTGCCTGGAGTTCCCCCTCAAAAGCAGCACAGCACAAGTCGCATGCCAAAGTCGGATCATGCAAGACTGCGGTCCGACTTTGATCCGACTTCAATGATAGTCAATGGGCTGAAGTCGGATCAAAGTCGGACCAAAGTAGTACAGGGAGCATTTTCAAAGTCGGACCGACATGTGTCGGACCAGTTAAGATGGCTCCCATAGGGAAACATTGATTTTCACACGTCATGCGACATGAGCTCCCAATGTCGGAGCGTTTGTCGCCCCAGTGTGAACCTGACCTTACTGTGAATTCTGTGCATATACCATAGTTTGTAAGGCACTGTAACTTTAACAAACACCAATCAATATGCACTTATTGGGATTTTTTTTATCAAAAGCAGAATTCATTATGGCCATAATTTATGAAGAATTTAGATTTTTACATTGTTTATTGTATATGTTTTATAAAGTTAAGTACAAAATATATTTTTTAACATTTTTTGTCTTTTTTAGTTTATTTTGCACAAATATATATATATATATATAATAAAAAAATAAAAAAACAGTGGTGATCAAATACCACCAAAAGAAAGCTCTATTTGTGAGAAAAAATTATATAAATTTTGTTTGGGTACAGTGTTGCATGACCACACAATCGCCAGTTAAAAGTGCGCAGTGCTGAATAGCAAAAAATGGCCTGGTTAGGAAGGGGGTAAAATCTTTAAAGCCCCCTGTTCAGCCAAAACCTTTAAGTACGTTTTGCAGAAAGCAATGAAAGTTTACAGCCTCTGTCAGGTTTTTATGCCATCTTCGTCCATATTGGAGAGATCTTACTTTTGTTATAAATACAGTATCTCACCAAAGTGAGTACACCCCTCACATTTTTGTAAATATTTTATTATATCTTTTCATGTGATAACACTGAAGAAATTATACTTTGTTACAATGTAAAGTAGTGAGTGTACAGCTTGTATAACAGTGTACCAGTGGCGGCTGGTGCTCAAATTTTTTGGGGGGGGCGCAAACAAACTGAAAAAATAAATAAATCATCAATTGCCGCCACTGTGCCCATTAAACGCAGCCACTGTGCCCAAACGCCACTAGTTTGTCCCCAAATGCAGCCAGTTTCCCCCCATATGCAGCCAGTTTCTCCCCCATAATACAGCCAGTTTCTCCCCCATAATGCAGTCAGTTTCTCCCCCATAATGCAGCCAGTTTCTCCCCCATAATGCAGCCAGTTTCTCCCCCATATGCAGCCAGTTTCTCCCCCATATGCAGCCAGTTTCTCCCCCATAATGCAGCCAGTTTCTCCCCCATAATGCAGCCAGTTTCTCCCCCATAATGCAGCCAGTTAATCCCCCATAATGCAGCCAGTTAATCCCCCATAATGCAGCCAGTTTCTCCCCCAAAATGCAGCCAGTTTCTCCCCCATATGCAGCCAGTTTCTCCCCCATAATGCAGCCAGTTTCTCCCCCATAATGCAGCCAGTTTCTCCCCCATATGCAGCCAGTTTCTCCCCCATAATACAGCCAATTTCTCCCCCATAATGCAGCCAGTTTCTCCCCCATAATGCAACCAGTTTCTCCCCCATAATGCAGCCAGTTTCTCCCCCATAATGCAGCCAGTTTCTCCCCCATAATGCAGCCAGTTTCTCCCCCATAATACAGCCAGTTTTTCCCCCGTATGCAGCCAGTTTCTCCCCCATAATACAGCCAGTTTCTCCCCCATAATACAGCCAGTTTCTCCCCAATAATGCAGCCAGTTTCTCCCCCATAATGCAGCCAGTTTCTCCCCCATAATGCAGCCAGTTTCTCCCCCAATATACAGCCAGTTTCTCCCCCATAATGCAGCCAGTTTCTCCCCCATATGCAGCCAGTTTCTCCCCCATATGCAGCCAGTTTCTCACCCATAATGCAGCCAGTTTCTCCCCCATAATGCAGCCAGTTAATCCCCCATAATGCAGCCAGTTAATCCCCCATAATGCAGCCAGTTAATCCCCCATAATGCAGCCAGTTTCTCCCCCATAATGCAGCCAGTTTCTCCCCCATAATGCAGCCAGTTTCTCCCCCAATATACAGCCAGTTTCTCCCCCATATGCAGCCAGTTTCTCCTCCATATGCAGCCAGTTTCTCCCCCATAATGCAGCCAGTTTCTCCCCCATAATGCAGCCAGTTTCTCCCCCATAATGCAGCCAGTTAATCCCCCATAATGCAGCCAGTTAATCCCCCATAATGCAGCCAGTTAATCCCCCATAATGCAGCCAGTTTCTCCCCCATAATGCAGCCAGTTTCTCCCCCATAATACAGCCAGTTTCTCCCCCATAATACAGCCAGTTTCTCCCCCATAATGCAGCCAGTTTCTCCCCCATATGCAGCCAGTTTCTCCCCCATAATACAGCCAGTTTCTCCCCCATATGCAGCCAGTTTCTCCCCCATAATACAGCCAGTTTCTCCCCCATAATGCAGCCAGTTTCTCCCCCATAATGCAGCCAGTTTCTCCCCCAATATACAGCCAGTTTCTCCCCCATAATGCAGCCAGTTTCTCCCCCATAATGCAGCCAGTTTCTCCCCCATAATGCAGCCAGTTTCTCCCCCATAATGCAGCCAGTTAATCCCCCATAATGCAGCCAGTTAATCCCCCATAATGCAGCCAGTTAATCCCCCATAATGCAGCCAGTTTCTCCCCCATAATGCAGCCAGTTTCTCCCCCAATATACAGCCAGTTTCTCCCCCATAATGCAGCCAGTTTCTCCCCCATATGCAGCCAGTTTCTCCCCCATAATGCAGCCAGTTTCTCCCCCATAATGCAGCCAGTTAATCCCCCGTAATGCAGCCAGTTAATCCCCCATAATACAGCCAGTTTCTCCCCCATAATGCAGCCAGTTTCTCCCCCATAATGCAGCCAGTTTCTCCCCCATAATGCAGCCAGTTTCTCCCCCAATATACAGCCAGTTTCTCCCCCATAATGCAGCCAGTTTCTCCCCCATATGCAGCCAGTTTCTCCCCCATATGCAGCCAGTTTCTCCCCCATAATGCAGCCAGTTTCTCCCCCATAATGCAGCCAGTTAATCCCCCATAATGCAGCCAGTTAATCCCCCATAATGCAGCCAGTTAATCCCCCATAATTCAGCCAGTTTCTCCCCCATAATGCAGCCAGTTTCTCCCCCATAATGCAGCCAGTTTCTCCCCCATATGCAGCCAGTTTGTCCCCCATATGCAGCCAGTTTGTCCCCCAAATGCAGCCAGTTTGTCCTCATAATACAGCCAGTTTCTCCCCCATATGCAGCCAGTTTGTCCTCATAATACAGCCAGTTTCTCCTCCCCAGCCCTGCACTTACCTTCCTTGAGTCAGCGCCGTCCTTCTTCCGTCCTCGATGTCTTCTCCCGCCCTTGATGTCACTTCAGCCAATCAGGTTACCGGTAACCAGACCCGGTGAACCTGATTGGCCAGGGAACGCACCCCTGTGCGTCCTCTCATTAGATATTTAGAAGCCGATTACAGCCCTCAGGCTGTAGTCGGGAAGCCTATCAGAGCCTGCTGGCTCTGATAGGCACTTCTAAAGGCCAATCAGACGCTGTGATTCAGATGGCCGGCGCTCAAGGGGCCGGCCATCTGAATAGTGGGCGGCAGCAATACATAGGTTCATGCAATGCATGAACCTATGTATTGTTGTGGTGAGAGACGGCCGGGCGCAGAAGCGAGCGGTAGCGGCGCTTCTGCGCCCACTATGGTCGCGCCACCATGTGTGAAAAAAAGACATTAAAAAAAAAAACTCTTAAAGGGCCCGTTTTTTTTTTTTTTTTTTTGGTGACCACAGGAGGGGGGGGGGGGGGGGGGGGCGGCGCCCGGGCGCCCCCTATGGACGGGCCGCTACTGCAGTGTACATTTGCTGTCCCCTCAAAATAACTCAACACAGCCATTAATGTCTAAATCGGGGATCATGCTCTGCTTCAGTATGTCACAGTACATGTTGGCAATTATGGTTCCCTCAATTAACTGTACCTCCCTAGTGCGGGCAGCACTCATGCAGCCCCAGACCATAACACTCCCACCACCATGCTTGACTGTAGGCAAGACACACTTGTCTTTGTACTCCTCACCTGGTTGCCGCCACACACGCTTGACACCATCTGAACCAAATAAGTTTATCTTGGTCTCATCAGACCACAGGACATGGTTCCAGTAATCCATGTCCTTAGTCTGCTTGTCTTCAGCAAACTGTTTGCAGGCTTTCTTGTGCATCATTTTTAGAAGAGGCTTCCTTCTGGGATGACAGTCATGCAGACCAATTTGATGCAGTGTGCGGCGTATGGTCTGAGCACTGACAGGCTGACCCTTCACCCCTTCAACCTCTGCAGCAATTCTGGCAGCACTCATACGTCTATTTCCCAAAAACAACCTCTGGATATAACGCTGAGCATGTGCACTCAACCTTTTTGGACGACCATGGCGAGGCCTGTTCTGAGTGGAACCTGTCCTGTTAAACCGCTGTATGATCTTGGCCACCATGCTGCAGATCAGTTTCAGAGTCTTGGCAATCTTCTTATAGCCTAGGCCAGTGATGGCAAACCTTGGCACCCCAGATGTTTTGGAACTACATTTCCCATGATGCTCAACTACACTGCAGAGTGCATGAGTATCATGGGAAATGTAGTTCCAAAACACCTGGGGAGCCAAGGTTCGCCATCACTGACCCAGGCCTTTTTTTTTTGTAGAGCAACAATTCTTTTTTTTTAGAGTGCGAGTGATAACACCAAATTTAACACACCTGCTCCCCATTCACACCAGAGACCTTGTAACACTAACGAGTCACATGACACTGGGGAGAGAAAATGGCTAATTGGGCCAAATTTTGACATTTTCACTTAGGGGTGTACTCACTTTTGCCAGCGGTTTAGACATTAATGGCTGTGTGTTAAGTTATTTTGAAGGGACAGCAAAGTCACATTGTTATACAAGCTGTACACTCACTACTTTACATTGTAGCAACGTGTAATTTCTTCAGTGTTGTCACATGAATAAATATAATAAAATATTTACAAAAATGTGAGGGGTGTACTCATTTTTGGGAGATACTGTATATCCAATGGAAAAACAGAGAAGAACACATATGTAACAGAGTGAGGATGGGTTAGAGCGTTTGACAGTTGTTTTATAGTTTTTTTGTGTTTTCCTGTCCTGATAACAACTGCCCCCCTTCTCCTGTTTCTTGTAGAGAATTGACAAGGTCAGGAGTGGGGTAAATCTGATAGAAACGTTAACTCTTCCCCATTCTATGGAAAAGTTAAAAAAAAAAAAAAAAAAGGCCTGGAATTAGGCTTCAAATAAAAAAAAAAACAAAAAAAACAATTTCTATCTATAGTTTTTATTTCTATAGAGTGTATAGATGCACTGCATCCGAAAAAATTCACAACGCTTCACCTTTTCCACAATTTGTTATGTTACAGCCTTATTGCAAAATGGATTAAATTCATTATTTTCCTCAAAATTCTACAAACAATACCCATAATAACAACGTGAAATAAGTTTGTTTGAAATCTTTGCAAATTCATTGAAAATTCAAAACAAAAAAAATCACATGTACATAAGTATTCACAGCTTTTGCCATGACACTCAAAATTTAGCTCAGGTGCATCCTGTTTCCACTGATCATCCTTGAGATGTTTCTACAACTTGATTGGAGTCCACCTTTGGTAAAAACCCGTTGGTCACTCTGACAGAGCTCCAGCATTTCTCTGTGGAGAGAGAAGAACCTTCCAGGAGAGCAATCATCTCTGCAGCACTCCACCAATCAGGCCTGTATGGTAGAGTGGCCAGACAGAAGCCACTCCTCAGTAAAAGGCACATGACAGCCCACCTGGAGTTTGCCAAAAGGCACCTGAAGGACTCTCAGACTATGAGAAACAAAATTTGCTGGTCTAATGAACTCTTTGGCCTGAATGGCAAGCGTCATGACTGGAGGAACCCAGGCACTGCTCATCACCTGGCCAATACCAATCCTGCAATGAAGCATGGTGGTGGCAGCAGGGGCGTTTGAAGGAATTTTTGGGTCCCCAAGCAACAATTTTAAAATTGAGATATGAGATACGGGGGCGTTGCTGCCGCGGGACATTCACATTTTTTTTCAGGACGATCGCAAAGTATTACGGTGGATATGCGGGGGGGGGGGAATGTCTTACCTCCTCCACCTGTGCTGCCTCCTCGAGTCCTCTGGCTCCTCTTTCTGCTGTGCTGTCCTCTGCTGCCCTCTGCTGGGGCCCCAGGACAGGTCGGGGCCCCAAGCAGCTGCTTGGTTTGCCGGTCCTGTTCCGACGCCCCTGGGTGGCAGCATCATGGGGATGTTTTTCAGCGGCAGGAATGGGGAGACTAGTCAGGATCGATGGAAAGATGAATACAGCAATATACAGAGACAACATTGATGAAAACTTGCTCCAGAGTGCTCTGGAACTCAGACTGGGGCGAAGGTTCATCTTCTAACAGGACAACGACCCCAAGCACACAGCCAAGATAACAAAGGAGTGGCTACAGGACAACTCTGTGAATGTCCTTGAGTGGCCCAGCTAGAGCCCAGACTTGAACCTGATTGAACATCTCTAGAGAGATCTGAAAATTGCTGTGCACCGAGACTCCCCATCCAACCTGATAGAGCTTGAAATGTCCTGGAAATAAAAATGGGAGAAACTGCCCAAAAATAGGTGTGCCAAGCTTGTAGCATCATATTTAAAAAGACTTGAGGCTATAATTGGTGCCAAAGATGCTTCAACAAAGTATTGAGCAAAAGCTGTGATACTTACAGTGCCTTGAAAAAGTATTCATACCCCTTGAAAATTTCCACATTTTGTCATGTTAAAACTAAAAATGTAAACGTATTTTATTGGGATTTTATGTGATAGACCAACACAAAGTGGCACATATTTGTGAAGTGGAAGGAACATGATCAATAGTTTTCAAATGTTTTTACAAATACATTTGTGAAAAGTGTGGTCGTGCATTTGTATTCAGCCCCCCTAAATCAATACTTTGTAGAACCATCTTTCGCTGCAATTACAGCTGCAAGTCTTTTTGGGGATGTCTCTACCAGCTTTGCACATCTAGAGTGACATTTTTGCCCATTCTTCTTTGCAAAATAGCTCAAGCTCTTTCAGATTGGATGGAGAGCATCTGTGGACAGCAACTTTCAAGTCTTGCCACAGATTCTCAATTGGATTTAGTTCTGGACTGGGCCATTCTAATGCCGCGTACAAACGACCATTTTTCTCGTCGGGAAAAATGAAATTTTTTCTCTTTGACGAGAAAAACGACCATGTGTGGGCTTTTCATCATTTTTCCAGATGAGAAAAACGGAAAGAATCACAACGAGAAAAATTAGAACATGCTCTAACTTTTCTCGTCGTGATTCACGGTATTTTTTTCCACTGCAGTTTTCCCATAGGGAGACACTCCCAGGGAGCCAACACACGGTCGTTTTTCTTGAAAACCGGCTGTGTGTAGGTTCCTCGTTTTTCCCGTCGATTTTCTCGACGGTGTTTTCACCGTCGAGAAAATCGATTGTGTGTACACGGCATAACACATTAATATGCTTTGACCTAAACCATTCTATTGTCGATCTGGCTGTATGTTTAGGGTCGTTTTCCTGCTGGAAGGTGAACTTCCGACCCAGTCTCAAGTCCTTTGCAGACTGTAATGCCTTGTACACACGACCGGGTTTTCCGACGGGAAAACTGCCAAACCCGCCGGCAAAAAGAGAACTGGCTCTCTTTTTTCCCGTCGGGATTCCCGACTGACTTTTTCCTGTTGGAAATCCTGAGCGTGTGTACGAGGCATAACAGGTTTTCTTCTAAGGAAAGCATCACCACAACATGATGCTGCCATCACCATGTTTAACGGTGGGGATGGTGTGTTCAGGGTGATGTGCAGTGTTAGTTTTCCACCACACAGTGTTTTGTTTTTAGACCAAAAAAGTAAAATTTTGGTCTCATCTGACCAGAGCACCTTCTTCCACATGTTTGCTGTGTCCTCCACATGGCTTATCACAAACTGCAAACGGGACTTCCTATGGCTTTCTTTCAACAATGGCTTTCTTTTTGCCACTCTTCCATAAAGATTTGTGGAGTGCACAACTAATAGTTGTCCTGTGGACAGATTTTCCCACCTGAGCTGTGGATCTCTGCAGCTCCTCCAGAGTTACCATGGGCCTCTTGGCTGCTTCTCTGATTAATGCTCTCCTTGCCCGGCCTGTCAGTTTAGGTGAATGGCCATGTCTTGGTAGGTTTGTGTGAGATGTTCAAAGCTTGGGATATTTTTTTAATAACCTAACTTTGCTTTAAACTTCTCCACAACTGTATCCGTGACCTGTCTGGTGTGTTCCTTCGCTTTCATGGTGCTGTTTGTTCACTAAGGTTCTCTAACAAACCTCTGAAGGCTTTACAGAACAGCTGTATTTATACTCAGATTAAATATCACAGGTGTCTATTTACTAATTAGGTGACTTCTGAAGGCAATTCCACTAGATTTTAGTTACGGGTATCAGAGTAAAGGGGGCTGAATACAAATACACACCACACTTTTCAGATATTTATTTGTAAAAATAATTAAAAAACATTTATCATTTTCCTTCCACATCACAAATATGTGCCACTTTGTGTTGATCTATCACGTAAAATCCCAATAAAATCCATTTATGATTTTGGTTGTACCACGACAAAATCTGGAAAATTTCAAGGGGTATGAATACCTTTTCAAGGCACTGTACATAGGATTTTTTTTTTTTTTTTTTTATTAATTTGCAAAGATTTCAAACAAACTTCTTTCATGTTGTCATTATGGGGTTTTGTTTGTAATTTTTTAAAGAAAATAATGAATTTATTCCATTTTGGTATAAGGCTGTAACATAACAAAATGTGGAAAAAGTGAAGTGATGTGAATACTTTCCAGATGCACTGTATGAGCAGCCATGTTTGTTCTACCTTCTGACATTTTTGTATGGTGTACCTTGACAATCAGGTTTTACCGACAAACTAAATCACTATTGATGTGGTTGAGATTTCATTGGTCATTCGTCAGAGAGATTAAGTGACTTCAGTGAAACATAACTGGAAAAACCTAAAATATATTTTTATAGCATAAGGAAAATATGGATTATCGAGCATATAAAAATGTTGAAGTAATAGAAAAATTTATTTTAAAGCGATCCTTGCATAAAACTACAAGTTCCACTTAATGCCTAGCCCCCATCCATACAAAACAAAAATGCAAGTTACAACTTTGTGGTCCCACTGGCAGGCCTGTGACATTGTTCTTGCTTAGGTGAGCCTGCCAGAAGTCAGGGTTTAAAAAAGTATTTTTTTTTTACATAGTAATGTTTAATTTTTTAATATATTTTGGGTAGTTATGCATTAAGTGGATCTTGCATTTTCTTACAAGGTCTTCTTTAAGGTTCACTATTCACTAATAATGCAAAGAGCAGTATGAATTAAATATACACCACAAGTTTCTCTCACAATTACAAATACAAAATGTTTGTGCAAAGGAGACCGTAGTCTAAGAAATTTGAAATATGTGGTAGGTAATATGATGCAACAGTCTGCAGTCCTTTTCAAGCCAAGGTGACATTTTTTTGAGGTGGTAAGGGTCAATGATAAAAAAAAGCATGTTTGCTTTTCAAACATGTGTTATTTATAACAAAATGGATAGTATGTTAAATACAATTTAAACATATTATAAAATGTATTCGTAAGCAAAAAAACAAAAACAAACAATTTACAAACTACTATAAAATTCATGCTGATTCATAACTGATTTTATTTAGCATATCTTGGTCACCATGGACCAGAAGACTTTAGCATGGGGACTGCTAAAGGTCCATATATTGAAGTTCTAAGGCGCATCCAAATACTAAAATTCAGTGGCCACAGTAATATGGTATGTATGTGTAGCAACCCCTAGCTGTCTTGCTAGAGTGTTAAATTGTCAGGCTTGGCTGCCAGCCAAGCCTGCGTTGTTTGTTGATCTGGGTCAGGTGAGTGACTCAGGGAGGTTGGTATGACTCACAGGCAGCATCTCTGATACCTCCCCCTACTTCTGGAAACTAGCAGAAGATTCAACAAGGATGGGTGTGGAGGGGAGGAGGAGCTGCCTGGAGTATTCTGAGGGTCCTGATTAATCCCCAACAGATGGGTTGGCAGGGGGAAGGCCTCCTCAAATACTCAGGGTCAGCCCAGCTGGGGCAGTGTGAGTTCGGGTGCAAGATGGAGATGGAGTGTTAGGCTGTCGGAGGCCTTTGAGTGTAGCCCTATAGTCTGGTGGGGAGGGATGAACTCAGGCATGGGCTCAGGTGCAGAAGGGACTCCTTCTCATGATACATGGAGGGATCCTGACCAGGAGGCACCAGAGCAAGGAGAGGACAACAGGAGAACACTGCCGGGAAAATCTCCAGGGAGAAAGACAGCCAGGAGGGCTGGTGAGTGTTACAGTCAGGGGACTGAGAGGCATGCCTGAAGGAACTGGGTGCAAGCAGTCTGGGGTGGATGCAGAGTCAGTCTGGGAGGACTGTGGAGAAGTAGCCAAAATGCCTAGTGAAAGGGGCAGCTGCAGCCAGGCGGGCTGGCAGTGCCTGAAGAGGTGGTACTGGGATCAGTATCCATAGGAATAAGACAACTAAGCACTAAAGACCTCTTTTCTGCTACACTACCAAAGGGGCATGCGGTCCCTGCCTGCAAAGGGCATTTGCTCTGGATCTGACTGAGTTTGTATTGGATCAAATTGTCAGTGCTAGCTGGCCCTGGGAGATGTAGTTCTACAAGCAAGGTTGTGTAGGAGGTAGAAGAGTATATATACTGGATGTATATAGTTGTGTCCTTAAATATGACCAGAAATATGTTAACATCCCTCTACATTATTGAATCCAAAAATTCATGGTTTGATGAGTTTGGTGTGGAGCATGGATATGCAATTAGCGGACCTCCAGCTGTTGCAAAACTACAAGTCCCATCATGCCTCTGCCTCTGGGTGTCATGCTTGCTGCTGTCAGAGTCTCGCTATGCCTCATGGGACTTGTAGTTTGGCAACAGCTGGGGGTCCGCTAATTGCATATCCCTGGTGTGGAGGAACCCAAGTGGCCAGCACATGACCTCTGCCTTATTAAACACCTTTGGGATGAATTGGATCTCCAATGGCGAGCCAGTTCTTCTCATCCAACATCAGCACAAGACCTCAGAAATGCTCTTTTGGTTAAATAGGCACAAATTCCCTTAGACAAATTCCAAAGTCTTGTGAAAAGGCATTCCAGAAGAGTGGAGGCTAACAAAGCCACAAAAGGGAAAACCAGATGCATATAAATGACTATGATTTTAGAATGGGATGTCATATAGGTGAAGACCCAGTGTCCCCAAATGTTTGGTCTGATATTATATGTCAGCATTACCAATTTAAAGCTTCCTCGCTAGCTAAACTTCCCTAAACATTAGATTTTTGCTACATTAAGCCTAGCTGGGGTTGTTTCACTCAGACTAGCTCTCCTAACTGTCCTTGGATCAAGACCTCCATTTTGTTTTGGGTTCTTGTTCATTCAGACTCAGAGAGGCTCCTACAAACACTGCCAGTGTGTTGATCTAACATGCTGTCTCAGCAGCTTTGTCCTACACAGGACATCTGTCTGATTGAAGCCTCCTGTATGTGCCTTGAAAGCATTGTTATACATAGGTTCCTTACAAAGATCATACAGAAGAGGTTATGCTTACAAGGGCAAATGCACTCAAAAGTCCATCAATTAAAATACTTTAAAGTACAGCATTTGCAAAATACATCTTCCCATAGGATGCATGCTTATTATTTGTCTAAATATTCACAAACACAGTAATCCCTTTACAACCCAATGGCAAAATAAATGCTCAGAGCTGCTGAAATGTTCAGAACCATAAAGGGAGAGAAACATGGATGTTGTGTAGTGGGTGGTTGCTACGAGTTACTAAATCCACACATTTCACCCTGTTGCCAGACATCCAATAGACACACTCCTTTAGTCAATGAACAGTCTTTTGCTTGTTTTTGTTATTTTATTAGGGGAAGGGATGTGGGATGCCCATAGAAACAGATGAATAGTTGAAATGTTATAGCAATAGATGCGTTACACTTCTTCAGATAGGATAAGATGGCTGACACTAAACTTGACAGACTTTTACCTCAGAACATCTCCTCCTGTCACAGTATTAGTATTCCTGTCACGCCATCAGATATGACTAGGCCTCACTCTGAATAAGTCCCAGTTTAAGTAGAAGATGAAACAGTTGAAGGCCTGGGGCCTGCAGTACCCCTCATGGCGACAACCGGTAATTTTAGTAGATTTAATGGTGATGGACTACTGATTCCAGCGGTCCGACATGCAAATCCTGCCCGCCCTCATGGTTGCATCGACTAAAAACAATCTCCACAGTCTCTCCCTCTGGCTCTGCACCCAGCTCCCCTGGCATGCCTCTTCCAGATCTCTCACTGTGCTTCCACTCACCGACACCTGCCCTGGATCCTTCCTGAAGGCCTTACTCCGGACGTGCGGACCAACTGCCTCTCCTAGCTTCTGTTCCAGGACACCTCTCCATGACCGTTTAAGGAGAGGCTCCCTCCCAGCCTCCGCCGGATTTACACCCCTTCCAGATGGAGGTGTTCCTCCTGCACAGCAGTCTAGCACTCCATCCTTTAGTTCACCCAGCCGACAACTCCTCCCCCAGCAGGCTGACCATGGGTATATGCAGGAGGCCTGCCCCCTGCCAATCCTAGATGAGGATTGGTCAGAGCTCCTTACATGTACCCCATGTCACTCCAGCACGCAGCCCTGCCTCTTTTCCAGAACATTCTCCACTGGAAACAGGGGAGGCCCTCAAGAGCTGAAGTACATGCCAATCACCTACTGCTACACTAAACCACTCCCCTGCCCCCAGATCAAAAACAAACAGGCCTAGCATGCAGCATAGGCCTGCTTAAATTTACCTGCACTGGCAGATAACACAAAAACCCTACACATAGCATCTACCTAAAGGTAGAAGGTGCTACAGTTGCTATTTCTGACCTCCTTCTAAAAAGCATTTTTGGCTAGCTGATTGTCTTAGTTTTCAGTAGTCTGTGAATCACTGAACCAGAATCAGCATGCAGATCAGGAAAGTCAGAACGAAACAGGGCTCCTAATCTGTGGTCTTGTTCCAGATCAGTGACTTAGAAAGTACTTTAGTCACTGATTCAGCATGACAGTCAGGCAGCTAGAAGTTCAGAGGGAGAGGTCAGCAATAACAGCTTACATACCTCAATACAGGTTTCCTTTATAGGTAAATAAATAAATGTATTGCTAACCCCATAGGAGCCGCTAGTTATTCCGGTCCTCTACTTTGGTCTAACCCTATGTGAGGCCTTCTCCTCACTGACACCACCAGTATAACTTTCTGTAAACCTCAACAGGCACACAATAAATCGGATTCACAACTCTAGAAAAGATAAACAGACTGTATTGGAAGGTTAAGGTTATCAATGACAGCTTACATACCTCAATACAGGTTTCCATAAAGGTAAAGATGAAGCCTAATATGTAAAGTCACTAACACACAAAAATACTTATCTGTATGAAGTTGTTAGTCTTCAATCATTACCAGGGGCATAGATAAGGGGGAGTTAGGGGGGTTGAGGTTATTATTGCATCCACTGACACCAGTGTTGGAACTCATGGTCAATTTAAAGAATAATTCCAAGTATGTATATTTTATACATAGTTACATTGTTCCAGCTTGGACTAGTGTAAACATATGTAGTGCTACCCCCATAGGAGCTGCTAGTTATTTGGGTCCTCTACTCTGGTCCAGCCCTATGTGAGGCCTCCTCCTCACTGACACCACTAGTATACCTTTCTGTAAACCTCAACAGGCACACAAGAATTGGACTCACAACTCTAGAAAAGATAAACAGACTGTTAAGGTTAAGGTCATGAAAGTTTAACAGAGTACATTGGCATGTGAACATCAATCAGCATGAACACAATGATAACTGAAATCTGACCTCACAGGTCTTCTTATACAAACTTCAGACTCCAGCATATACTGTGACCACCATAGGCATAAACAGTAGCTCTCCGTATGAGATCCAAGTGACTAAACAAAAGTTACAACGTAGACAGCTAGGCCACTTGATAGCTTTCAAACAAGGAGGCTAGATTTAGGCCTGCAAAGTAACAATTTAGAGTTAGACACAAATTTGCCCTCAGGTTAGAGTGGTTTGAGAAAGCCTTTGTGGTGGATCTTCTGCCAGCTACTTTGAGGCCCTTTAAGAAAGTTGGCATGCAAGGTAGTGGGGGTATGTCAGTGAAATGAGTATTGCAGCAGTGTATCTAGTAGACTGATCTTTAGGGAGAAAGGGACTTCTTAGTTGTATATGAATTCTTAGAAGAAACAGATCCAGTTGCAGCAGCCAGGTGCTAAGTAGTGATGAGCCGAACACCCCCGGGTTCGGTTCGCACCAGAACCCGCGAACGGACCGAAAGTTCGAACGAACATTAGAACCCTATTAAATACAATGGATGCGAACGTTCGAATTCTAAAGTGCTAATTATAACAACTATTATGCATGTTATTGTCCTAAAAAGGGTTTGGGAACCCGGGTTCTGCACCAGGGGACATGTATCAATGCAAAAATAAGTTTTAAAAACGGTCGTTTTCCGGGAGCAGTCATTTTAATGATGCATAAAGTGAAAAAAAAAAAGTCAAATATTCCTTTAAATATCGTACCTGGGGGGTGTCTAAAGTATGCCTGTGAAGTGCCACGTGTTTCCCGTGTTTAGAACTGTCCCTGCACAAAATGACACTTCTAAAGGAAAAAAAAGCCATTTAAAACTGCTTGCGGCTTTAATGTAATGTCTGGTCCCGGTAATATGGATGAAAATCTTTAAGAAAAATGGCATAGCTACCCCATGACCCCCCCCCCTACCCCAGCCCATTACCAGCCCCTTTGGGTCTTGTATGGATATTAAGGGGAACCCCGCACATAAAATAAAAAAGGCCCTATATACTCTGAACAGCCGTATACAGGCGGTGCATACAAGACAGGGACTGTAGGTTTGTTCTTATGTAGAATCTGTTTGTAATTTTGAACAGGTACATTGTTGAAGTGTAGCTCCAGACCAAAAATCTATTTTTAAACTTTTTGGAAAACATAGGTAAGGGTTATCACCCCTGTAACATTTGTTTTGCTGTCTGTGCCCCTGTTCAGAACATTTCACCTCACTTTCCGTCCTAATGACAACTGTTTTTGAAATGTGGTGTTTTTCTTGAAACAAGGATTGCTGATAAAGCATCAGTACAGAGGAGACACCTTTCTCCCATATTTATTCTTACAGGAGAGAATTTTCCTTCCTAGTGGTAGATTTCCTCTCACTTCCTGTTGTCTTCTTGCGTTTGCAAGTAGGAGTCGTTTGTAAGTTGGATGTTTGAAAGTAGGGACCTGCCGTATATACTCTGCAGAAATAGGCCCCTTAGTTGTTGGTGTTGGCACAACACTGTAAGCACTCACAGTTACTCTTGGTTGGTGCTGGAACGCCCTGCTGTCAACTATTATATCAGGAATTTTAATTACATATAATTGTTGAACAGTGGTAGTAAAAATTGGGCCTTTGATGGTGGTGCTGGTGCCACAACACTGTAAGCCCTGACAGTTACTCTTGGTGGGTGCAGCAATGGGCCCTGCTGTGAATTATTAGATCAAGAATTGTAATTACATGCCCCTGTTGAACAGGGGCTGAAAAATTGGGCCTTAGGCACTGGTGGCACAACACTGCAACCCTTCACAGATACTGTACTTGGAGCACAGCAATGAGCCCTGTTGCAAAGTATTGCTTCAAAAATTGTAATGACACGCCCCTGTTAAACAGGGGCTGAAAAATTGGGCCTTAGGCACTGGTGGCACAACACTGCAACTCCTCACAGATACTGTACTTGGAGCACAGCAATGAGCCCTGTTGCAAAGTATTGCTTCAAAAATTGTAATTACACGCCACTGTTAAACAGGGGCTGAAAAATTGGGCGTTAGGCACTGGTGGCGGCACCCATAAACAAAAATGATCTTCCAAGCTATCATCATCAATCGTATCATTGAGGACTCGGAGGAGGAGGATAGCCAGTCAACATAACAGCACAGGCACTCAGCATCAGCATCAGTCTTGAAGGGATGTGACATTTTAAAATCAATTAGTCTGTTATATCAGCATCAGGTGTGTGGTAGCTGGTGGTGATCCAAGACTGGTTCATCTTGATGAAAGTCAGTCGATCAACCGAGTCGGTGGACAGGCGCACCCTGTGATCCGTGACAAATCCTCCAGCAGCACTGAATGTGCGTTCCGAAAGAACGCTGGATGCAGGACAGGCCAGTAGCTCAATTGCATACTGTGCAAGCTCTGGCCAGTGATCCATCCTCAAGACCCAGTAAGCCAGAGGATTTTCGGTGGGGAAGGTGTCCAAGTCTGACCTTGCCCCTAGATATTCCTGCACCATGTTTATCAGACGCTGGCGATGGTTGCTGGAACCGATCATACTTTGGGGCTGCGGACTAAAGAATTGTCTGAACGCATCGGTCAGACGGCCACCTTCCCCACCGCTCCTTCTTTGACTGGCCGAAGCCTCAGCAACTCGTTGTCCAGGACCAGGAGTTTGCAACCTCCCAGTCTCTGGGAACGCGTTGCACAGACCTTTCTGCAAGGCCTCCCGGAGTTGTCTCATCCTCTGCTCCCTCTGCGACGGTAACATAAGGTCCGCAACCTTACCCTTGTACCGTGGATCAAGGAGAGTGGCCAGCCAGTAATGGTCCCTCTCCTTGATCCGAAGAATACGAGGATCCTTCCGCAGACTTTGCAGGATCAGGGAGGCCATGCAGCGTAGGTTTGCTGAGGCATTCGCTCCGGAGTCCTCTGGGTCACTAAGGACGACATGATCCGCAGCCACCTCCTCCCAGCCACGTACAAGTCCACTGGTTTCTTGGGACTGTAAATCATCCCTAAAAGACTGCTGCTGATGATGCTGAGTGCCAGCCTCCACCTCCATGCTGACACAATCCTCCTCCTCCTCCTCCTCCTCCTCCTCCTCCTCTTCCTGTGCGATGGGTGGGACAGAAGGAACACTGTCTGGGTAAAGGGGGCCTTGAGAGGCAAGGAAGTCCTCCTCTTCCTGCCTCTGTTCTGCCTCAAGTGCCCTGTCCATTATTCCACGCAGCGTGTGCTCCAACAGGTGGACAAGAGGTACAGTGTCACTGATGCATGCACTGTCACTGCTCACCATCCTCGTGGCCTCCTCAAATGGTGCCAGGACAGTGCATGCATCCCTGATCATGCCCCACTGGCGTGGAGAAAAAAAACCAAGCTCCCCTGACCCTGTCCTGGTGCCGTAGTCGCACAGGTACTCATTGATGGCCCTCTGCTGCGTGTGCAGCCGCTGCAGCATGGCCAACGTTGAGTTCCACCTGGTGGGCATGTCACATATAAGGCGGTTCTTGGGCAGGTTCAACTCCTTTTGCAGCTCAGCCAGGCGAGCACTGGCATTATAAGATCTGCGGAAATGCACACAGACTTTCCTGGCCTGCCTCAGGACATCCTGTAAGCCCGGGTACCTGCCCAAGAACCGCTGCACCACCAGGTTAAGGACGTGAGCCACACAGGGCACATGGGTCAGTTGTCCCTGTCGGAGGGCGGAGAGGAGGTTGGTGCCATTGTCGCAAACCACCATTCCTGGCTTAAGCTGGCGTGGCGTCAACCACCTCTCGGCCTGGCCCTGCAGAGCAGACAGGACCTCTGCCCCAGTGTGGCTTCTGTCCCCCAAACACACCAGCGCAAGCACGGCATGGCATCTTTTTGCCTGCGTACTTGCGTAGCCCCGTGAACGGCTACGGAGCACCGCTGGTTCATAGGACAAACCACAGGAAGAGGCCATGGAGGAAGAAGAAGAGGAGGGGTGGAGGAGAGAGGTGTGTCACAACCAGTAGTAGCATTTTGGAGGCGTGGCGGTGGGACAACCTCCAACACTACTGCACCTTGTCCTGAATCCTTCCCAGCTGCCAAAAGAGTGACCCAATGGGCCGTGAAAGAAAGGTAACGTCCCTGTCCATGCCTGCTGGACCATGAGTCAGCGGTAATATGCACCTTACCGCTGACCGCCCTGTCCAGCGAGGCCAAGACATTGCCTTCCACATGCCGGTAGAGAGCCGGAATAGCCTTCCGTGAGAAAAAGTGGCGTTTGGGAACCTGCCACTGAGGAACCGCACATTGCACAAACTCACGGAAGGGGGCCGAGTCTACCAACTGAAAAGGCAGCAGTTGAAGCGCTAGCAATTTAGCCAAGCTAGCATTCAACCGCTGGGCATGTGGATGGCTGGGAGTGAACTTCTTTCGACGGTCCAGCAGCTGGGGCAGGGAAATTTGCCTGCTAGAATCGGACGTCGGTGTACTGCTAGCAGAGTGGGCGCAAGTACTTGGCTGTGACACACCTAATTCTACACCTTCATTCCTCTCAGTGCATGTTTCAGAGAGGACTGAAGTTATAGTGGGGTTGGAGATCCCAGCTGATGCGGTGCAAGGAGAGGTCCGCTTTGTTCTTTGGTGTGGGTCTTTGAGGTAGGCTTGCCAACGAGCTGCATGGCAGGTCAACATATGTCTGGTCAGGCATGTGGTACCCAAGCGGCTGATGTTTTGGCCACGCGATATACGCTTGAGACATATGTTGCAAACAGCAGCTGTGCGATCTGATGCACTAGCCTCAAAAAAGGCCCACACCAAAGAACTTTTTGAATGACGGGCAGAGGCAGCGCCCTGCACAGGCGGAGCTCTGCGGTGTGATTCCGTCGGTGTACTGCCCTTACGCTGGCCACCAAAGGGCATCCTGCCTCGTTGGAGATGTGCCTCCTCCTCATCCTCCTCCTCCTCCTCTCTCCTATTAGGCACCCACGTGGAGTCATTGACCTCATCATCCCCTCCCTCCTCATCACTGGAGCCAATCTGGCAGTATGCTGCAGCTGCTGGAACATGACTGCCAGATTGGTGTCCTTCTTGAGCATCCCCTCTGTCTGCTCTCACGCTACTGCCTTCCTCTAGCTGGGTTTCATCATCAGACCCTTCGAAACGCTGGGCATCCTCCTGGAGCATGTACCCAACACTGTGCTGAAACAGTTCGGGGGACTCCTCAGGAGGAGGACATGGTGGGTCTAGGGAAGGAGTGACTGATGATTTGTCTGACATTGATACCAGGGAAGACGACGCTTTGGCAGCTGCTTTTCCAGTACCCTGAGCCTGGGTGAGAGAGGATGAGGAGGAGGAGGAGGGCTTGGTCATCCACTCTACCAAGTCTTCGGCATGATGTGGCTCAACATGTCCAGCTGCCGAAAAGAAGGACAAGCGTGTCCCATGGCCATGTGCTGATGACAATGCACCGCGTCCACGACCAGCACTGTTGCCCCCAGACACAGAGCCTGCTTGCCCTCTTTTATTGCCTCCTGACTGTCTGCCTCTCCTTGTTTGCCTTCCAGACATTCTAATAGATGGCCTGCAGGGAGATGGGAAAAAAGCAATAAGGGCTACCTTCAGGTGTCCTTCTCTGTCCCTTGAAACAAGGACTTTCACAGTGAAAGAAACTGACACTGTCCCTACCTAGAGTTTTCTATCCCTAGAATAAATGTTTTTTTTAATCACAATATAGCACAAGGACAATTCACTCAATGTCTCTCCAGGTCCCTGGAAACAAGGACTTGCAGAGTGAAAGAAACTGACACTGTCCCTACCTAGAGTTTTCTGTCCCTAGAATAAATGTTTTTTTTAAGCACAATATAGCACAAGGAAAATTAACTCACTGTCCTTACAGGTCCCTGGAAACAAGGACTTGCAGAGTGAAAGAAACTGACACTGTCCCTACCTAGAGTTTTCTGTCCCTAGAATAAATGTTTTTTTTAAGCACAATATAGCACAAGGACAATTAACTCACTGTCCTTACAGGTCCCTGGAAACAAGGACTTGCAGAGTGAAAAAAAAAAAACACTCTCCCTACCTAGAGTTTTCTGTCCCTAGAAAAAATGTTTTTTTTAAGCACAATATAGCATAAGGACAATTAACTCACTGTCCTTACAGGTCCCTGGAAACAAGGACTTGCAGAGTGAAAGAAAAAAAACACTCTCCCTACCTACAGTTTTCTGTCCCTAGAAAAAATGTTTTTTTTAATCACAATATAGCACAAGGAAAATTAACTCACTGTCCTTACAGGTCCCTGGAAACAAGGACTTGCAGAGTGAAAGAAAAAAAACACTCTCCCTACCTACAGTTTTCTGTCCCTAGAAAAAATGTTTTTTTTAATCACAATATAGCACAAGGAAAATTAACTCACTGTCCTTACAGGTCCCTGGAAACAAGGACTTGCAGAGTGAAAGAAACTGACACTGTCCCTACCTAGAGTTTTCTGTCCCTAGAATAAATGTTTTTTTTAATCACAATATAGCACAAGGACAATTCACTCAATGTCTCTCCAGGTCCCTGGAAACAAGGACTTGCAGAGTGAAAGAAACTGACACTGTCCCTACCTAGAGTTTTCTGTCCCTAGAATAAATGTTTTTTTTAAGCACAATATAGCACAAGGACAATTAACTCACTGTCCTTACAGGTCCCTGGAAACAAGGACTTGCAGAGTGAAAAAAAAAAAAAACTCTCCCTACCTAGAGTTTTCTGTCCCTAGAAAAAATGTTTTTTTTAATCACAATATAGCACAAGGACAATTAACTCACTGTCCTTACAGGTCCCTGGAAACAAGGACTTGCAGAGTGAAAGAAAAAAAACACTCTCCCTACCTACAGTTTTCTGTCCCTAGAAAAAATGTTTTTTTTAATCACAATATAGCACAAGGAAAATTAACTCACTGTCCTTACAGGTCCCTGGAAACAAGGACTTGCAGAGTGAAAGAAACTGACACTGTCCCTACCTAGAGTTTTCTGTCCCTAGAATAAATGTTTTTTTTAATCACAATATAGCACAAGGAAAATTAACTCACTGTCCTTACAGGTCCCTGGAAACAAGGACTTGCAGAGTGAAAGAAAAAAAACACTCTCCCTACCTACAGTTTTCTGTCCCTAGAAAAAATGTTTTTTTTAATCACAATATAGCACAAGGAAAATTAACTCACTGTCCTTACAGGTCCCTGGAAACAAGGACTTGCAGAGTGAAAGAAACTGACACTGTCCCTACCTAGAGTTTTCTGTCCCTAGAATAAATGTTTTTTTTAATCACAATATAGCACAAGGACAATTCACTCAATGTCTCTCCAGGTCCCTGGAAACAAGGACTTGCAGAGTGAAAGAAACTGACACTGTCCCTACCTAGAGTTTTCTGTCCCTAGAATAAATGTTTTTTTTAAGCACAATATAGCACAAGGACAATTAACTCACTGTCCTTACAGGTCCCTGGAAACAAGGACTTGCAGAGTGAAAGAAAAAAAACACTCTCCCTACCTACAGTTTTCTGTCCCTAGAAAAAATGTTTTTTTTAATCACAATATAGCACAAGGAAAATTAACTCACTGTCCTTACAGGTCCCTGGAAACAAGGACTTGCAGAGTGAAAGAAACTGACACTGTCCCTACCTAGAGTTTTCTGTCCCTAGAATAAATGTTTTTTTTAATCACAATATAGCACAAGGAAAATTAACTCACTGTCCTTACAGGTCCCTGGAAACAAGGACTTGCAGAGTGAAAGAAACTGACACTGTCCCTACCTAGAGTTTTCTGTCCCTAGAATAAATGTTTTTTTTAAGCACAATATAGCACAAGGACAATTAACTCACTGTCCTTACAGGTCCCTGGAAACAAGGACTTGCAGAGTGAAAGAAAAAAAACACTCTCCCTACCTACAGTTTTCTGTCCCTAGAAAAAATGTTTTTTTTAATCACAATATAGCACAAGGAAAATTAACTCACTGTCCTTACAGGTCCCTGGAAACAAGGACTTGCAGAGTGAAATAAACTGACACTGTCCCTACCTAGAGTTTTCTGTCCCTAGAATAAATGTTTTTTTTAATCACAATATAGCACAAGGACAATTCACTCAATGTCTCTCCAGGTCCCTGGAAACAAGGACTTGCAGAGTGAAAGAAACTGACACTGTCCCTACCTAGAGTTTTCTGTCCCTAGAATAAATGTTTTTTTTTAAGCACAATATAGCACAAGGACAATTAACTCACTGTCCTTACAGGTCCCTGGAAACAAGGACTTGCAGAGTGAAAAAAAAAAAAAACTCTCCCTACCTAGAGTTTTCTGTCCCTAGAAAAAAAGTTTTTTTTAATCACAATATAGCACAAGGACAATTAACTCACTGTCCTTACAGGTCCCTGGAAACAAGGACTTGCAGAGTGAAAGAAAAAAAACACTCTCCCTACCTACAGTTTTCTGTCCCTAGAAAAAATGTTTTTTTTAATCACAATATAGCACAAGGAAAATTAACTCACTGTCCTTACAGGTCCCTGGAAACAAGGACTTGCAGAGTGAAAGAAACTGACACTGTCCCTACCTAGAGTTTTCTGTCCCTAGAATAAATGTTTTTTTTAATCACAATATAGCACAAGGAAAATTAACTCACTGTCCTTACAGGTCCCTGGAAACAAGGACTTGCAGAGTGAAAGAAAAAAAACACTCTCCCTACCTACAGTTTTCTGTCCCTAGAAAAAATGTTTTTTTTAATCACAATATAGCACAAGGAAAATTAACTCACTGTCCTTACAGGTCCCTGGAAACAAGGACTTGCAGAGTGAAAGAAACTGACACTGTCCCTACCTAGAGTTTTCTGTCCCTAGAATAAATGTTTTTTTTAATCACAATATAGCACAAGGACAATTCACTCAATGTCTCTCCAGGTCCCTGGAAACAAGGACTTGCAGAGTGAAAGAAACTGACACTGTCCCTACCTAGAGTTTTCTGTCCCTAGAATAAATGTTTTTTTTAAGCACAATATAGCACAAGGACAATTAACTCACTGTCCTTACAGGTCCCTGGAAACAAGGACTTGCAGAGTGAAAGAAAAAAAACACTCTCCCTACCTACAGTTTTCTGTCCCTAGAAAAAATGTTTTTTTTAATCACAATATAGCACAAGGAAAATTAACTCACTGTCCTTACAGGTCCCTGGAAACAAGGACTTGCAGAGTGAAAGAAAAAAAACACTCTCCCTACCTACAGTTTTCTGTCCCTAGAAAAAATGTTTTTTTTAATCACAATATAGCACAAGGAAAATTAACTCACTGTCCTTACAGGTCCCTGGAAACAAGGACTTGCAGAGTGAAAGAAACTGACACTGTCCCTACCTAGAGTTTTCTGTCCCTAGAATAAATGTTTTTTTTAATCACAATATAGCACAAGGACAATTCACTCAATGTCTCTCCAGGTCCCTGGAAACAAGGACTTGCAGAGTGAAAGAAACTGACACTGTCCCTACCTAGAGTTTTCTGTCCCTAGAATAAATGTTTTTTTTAAGCACAATATAGCACAAGGACAATTAACTCACTGTCCTTACAGGTCCCTGGAAACAAGGACTTGCAGAGTGAAAAAAAAAAAAAACTCTCCCTACCTAGAGTTTTCTGTCCCTAGAAAAAATGTTTTTTTTAATCACAATATAGCACAAGGACAATTAACTCACTGTCCTTACAGGTCCCTGGAAACAAGGACTTGCAGAGTGAAAGAAAAAAAACACTCTCCCTACCTACAGTTTTCTGTCCCTAGAAAAAATGTTTTTTTTAATCACAATATAGCACAAGGAAAATTAACTCACTGTCCTTACAGGTCCCTGGAAACAAGGACTTGCAGAGTGAAAGAAACTGACACTGTCCCTACCTAGAGTTTTCTGTCCCTAGAATAAATGTTTTTTTTAATCACAATATAGCACAAGGAAAATTAACTCACTGTCCTTACAGGTCCCTGGAAACAAGGACTTGCAGAGTGAAAGAAAAAAAACACTCTCCCTACCTACAGTTTTCTGTCCCTAGAAAAAATGTTTTTTTTAATCACAATATAGCACAAGGAAAATTAACTCACTGTCCTTACAGGTCCCTGGAAACAAGGACTTGCAGAGTGAAAGAAACTGACACTGTCCCTACCTAGAGTTTTCTGTCCCTAGAATAAATGTTTTTTTTAATCACAATATAGCACAAGGACAATTCACTCAATGTCTCTCCAGGTCCCTGGAAACAAGGACTTGCAGAGTGAAAGAAACTGACACTGTCCCTACCTAGAGTTTTCTGTCCCTAGAATAAATGTTTTTTTTAAGCACAATATAGCACAAGGACAATTAACTCACTGTCCTTACAGGTCCCTGGAAACAAGGACTTGCAGAGTGAAAGAAAAAAAACACTCTCCCTACCTACAGTTTTCTGTCCCTAGAAAAAATGTTTTTTTTAATCACAATATAGCACAAGGAAAATTAACTCACTGTCCTTACAGGTCCCTGGAAACAAGGACTTGCAGAGTGAAAGAAAAAAAACACTCTCCCTACCTACAGTTTTCTGTCCCTAGAAAAAATGTTTTTTTTAATCACAATATAGCACAAGGAAAATTAACTCACTGTCCTTACAGGTCCCTGGAAACAAGGACTTGCAGAGTGAAAGAAACTGACACTGTCCCTACCTAGAGTTTTCTGTCCCTAGAATAAATGTTTTTTTTAATCACAATATAGCACAAGGAAAATTAACTCACTGTCCTTACAGGTCCCTGGAAACAAGGACTTGCAGAGTGAAAGAAACTGACACTGTCCCTACCTAGAGTTTTCTGTCCCTAGAATAAATGTTTTTTTTAAGCACAATATAGCACAAGGACAATTAACTCACTGTCCTTACAGGTCCCTGGAAACAAGGACTTGCAGAGTGAAAGAAAAAAAACACTCTCCCTACCTACAGTTTTCTGTCCCTAGAAAAAATGTTTTTTTTAATCACAATATAGCACAAGGAAAATTAACTCACTGTCCTTACAGGTCCCTGGAAACAAGGACTTGCAGAGTGAAAGAAACTGACACTGTCCCTACCTAGAGTTTTCTGTCCCTAGAATAAATGTTTTTTTTAATCACAATATAGCACAAGGAAAATTAACTCACTGTCCTTACAGGTCCCTGGAAACAAGGACTTGCAGAGTGAAAGAAACTGACACTGTCCCTACCTAGAGTTTTCTGTCCCTAGAATAAATGTTTTTTTTAAGCACAATATAGCACAAGGACAATTAACTCACTGTCCTTACAGGTCCCTGGAAACAAGGACTTGCAGAGTGAAAGAAACTGACACTGTCCCTACCTAGAGTTTTCTGTCCCTAGAATAAATGTTTTTTTTAATCACAATATAGCACAAGGAAAATTAACTCACTGTCCTTACAGGTCCCTGGAAACAAGGACTTGCAGAGTGAAAGAAACTGACACTGTCCCTACCTAGAGTTTTCTGTCCCTAGAATAAATGTTTTTTTTAATCACAATATAGCACAAGGACAATTAACTCACTGTCCTTACAGGTCCCTGGAAACAAGGACTTGCAGAGTGAAAGAAACTGACACTGTCCCTACCTAGAGTTTTCTGTCCCTAGAATAAATGTTTTTTTTAAGCACAATATAGCACAAGGACAATTAACTCACTGTCCTTACAGGTCCCTGGAAACAAGGACTTGCAGAGTGAAAGAAACTGACACTGTCCCTACCTAGAGTTTTCTGTCCCTAGAATAAATGTTTTTTTTAATCACAATATAGCACAAGGAAAATTAACTCACTGTCCTTACAGGTCCCTGGAAACAAGGACTTGCAGAGTGAAAGAAACTGACACTGTCCCTACCTAGAGTTTTCTGTCCCTAGAATAAATGTTTTTTTTAATCACAATATAGCACAAGGACAATTAACTCACTGTCCTTACAGGTCCCTGGAAACAAGGACTTGCAGAGTGAAAGAAACTGACACTGTCCCTACCTAGAGTTTTCTGTCCCTAGAATAAATGTTTTTTTTAAGCACAATATAGCACAAGGACAATTAACTCACTGTCCTTACAGGTCCCTGGAAACAAGGACTTGCAGAGTGAAAGAAACTGACACTGTCCCTACCTAGAGTTTTCTGTCCCTAGAATAAATGTTTTTTTTAAGCACACTATAGCAGAAGCACAAAACACACTGACACTCTCCCTACCTATCCTTCTCTTTCCCTAAACTAAAGGAATCCAGGTTAAGCAAGAAAGAAATAACAGTCACTGTCCCTGCCTATGCTACTCTATCCCTGCTCCGGAACACACTACACTAGGCCGCCGTGCTGGCGGCCTTTTATAGTGTGGGGCGTGTACTAAACACCCTCAGCAATAATTGGCCACAGGCATCCTGCCTGTGGCCAATCATTGCTCTCCTCGCTGCCGGCGCTGTGATTGGCCAAGCATGCGGGGTCACAGTGCATGCTTGGCCAATCACAGCGCCTGGATGACACTGCGATGGCGTAGTGCATTGTGGGCCGTTCGCGTCACTCGAATTTGGCGCGAACGGCCCAAATCGTTCGATCTTCGTCGAACGATCGAACAGCCAATGTTCGAGTCGAACGTATGTTCGACTCGAACACGAAGCTCATCCCTAGTGCTAAGACGTGCCCAGTGGCAATAGTTAGATAATAGTAACAAAATTAGCACTTTGGGGAGCATATAAAATAACTGGACTGCGTTGGGCCTGGCCTATAATAGCATTAACAGTTCACCTAACAGCAGGAGTGGGGTCTATGGATGTAGGTTAGTTGTGAATGGATGCAGCTTAACGGTGGGACCCTCTACAGCTTCCTCTCTCGATAATTCTCAGATGGTTGTTGGTTGGATGAACAGAGGGGGGCCCCCTTTCCTGTAGTTGACCGATGGTAGAAGCAAGTAGGAGAGTGACCACCTCAGCAGATCTGGACAATAGTGACCTGGAATACAGCAAGCGTGTCAGGATGAGCAGTTGAGCACCAAACTGATAATGCAGTGAACTCTGCCAAGTGAAGCCTCCTGGCTCCTAGATTTAGCATTGTCCAGCAAACTCAGCTCAGGAACAGCTCAGCCAGGACAACACGGCACAGCCCTTCCTTTCTCTGGTTGTCGCGCTGTTCAACTTCCCTGCTCTTTCCTAGGCTTTTCTTTTTATATGACCCCTCCAGTTCTCAGGTGTGCTTGGGTATTGTAGTTGTTTCCCAGTCATGGTTGCAGTCCAGGTTCTCCTCCAAACTGCATCTCCCATGGTGCCACTGCCTAAAGTCAAATACAGGCAAAACAAAGCACACCTGTTACTGCCATCTTATGACATAATAAGAGTTCTGCACCCAGTAACATTACCAACTGATGCACACTCACCCCAAAAAAACCTCTTTGGACACCAAAGAGGAATAACACTTTCAAACAGTGTTAGTAACAAAACAAGTTACAAGCAGATGAGCAACATTAACTAGGAAGAAAGTAGGTTTGAACAACTCACATTGTGGTACAAACTCAGCAAAGGAACCTTCCACCATGAGCTTGCACAGATGGAATTAATATGACCAAATGTCAATAATTTGGGATCTACCCTTCTGATGGTGTCAGATCAGAGGGTATGCACTTATTACCCAGCATGTAATGGGCTGTGCAAGGGATTGGCTCATCAAGAGTCTGTTGGCTTGCATGGGTTATTTCTTCAGCGCTCTCGCTCAACACGTCATACCACAGTCTTTTTGGGGGTCTTATCACACGGTTGTCCCTTGGTTCAGAGAATTGTGCAGGCTCATCTTCGTGCTCGGAGACCACCTCCTCCCTCGGCTTTTGCTCAGCACTGATGATCTCTGTAGTTCGTAACTCAGTGGGGTTTCTGCCTCTTCAGGAATTTGCTTGTAGGGCTCAAGGTCAGGCGTTTGTGGGTTGAAGGTCTCTATTTCGATATCTGTGCTGGGTGTATCCCCCTCGACAGGTGACAGGGTCCCCCACCAATCGGACTCTATTTTGTCTCTTTTCCTCTTCAGGGGCCCTTTGTTCTCGCAGGACACTTTGATATGCATGGAGCAACTGAGGGTGAATACTTTCTGAAGATACATTTTTCTTCATGGCCAAACGAGTGAGCAACCTCCGTACCAGATCAGTGTTGGTTATTATCAGTATAGAGCTTTGCTTCGACCCTTGGGGGTGCAGACACACGACCTCCAAAGTTTAAAAGGCCTCGGAACTTCCTACTACCAATGAGCTGAAAGTGAGCCTGATGGGCACATATCCGTCATATGGAAACTTTGGGGTCCTGTTTTCCAAGATCGCTAACTCTTATAACTTCTGAAGTGGTATGTGCTTTAGATACTTTTCAAAGATGTCTCGGTATAGCAGTGTTACTTGTGCTCCGGTATCTAGCAACACCTTAGTGTAGACTCCTTCCACCTGAATAGGGATGATGGGCGAAGGGTTCACTAGATCACCAGGAAGTTTGTCTGGGCCAGGCTCAGCAGTCCAGATATAGGCACTTCTCTTCCTTGGTGTCAGCGTTCTTGAATAGTCCTTTGCAAGCCTAGGAGGAGAGTGTGCATCGACGCCCCACAACCGATGACCAGTAAGCGGACTTTGCCGATTGACCTGGTCTATGGCGGGATCACTGGGGCCGATCTTTGCTGTCCCCAGTTCTCATGTTTGGTTTTCTTGGAATATGGAGCTCATGATAGTTTCCGAGTCCTCAACTAGCTCCTTCACTAAGGTCCTTTGAAATTTCTCTCCGGCTTCCCTAGGTACAGTTTCCACGATGCTTTCACAACTTTAAGGCTGGCCATAGTCTTTTCACCCATAAATTGTGTTCTGAAATCCCTTGCTTCTCCACAATGATAGCACTTTCTAATTAGGCATAGAGTCAGTTCTCTTCTTTCTGCAGCTTGCATCATTGATTGTTTTACTTTAGTCAACAACTTCTGCATATCCGTATGAGCTCAGAGCTGAGGGACTATGCGGTCTAAAGGCTGGGCCCCTTTCTGAACTTGCGACCACAAAGCTTTACTGGTGGTTTTGGCTTCCATACCGCTCTTCATTATCATCTGATGAAGGATTTTGTCTATTCACCTGACAAAGCTTGATTCTCATTCTCTCATTGATAGGTATGTTTGAAAAGGTAAATTGCCTTTTGAAGTGCCTCCAGGCATTCAGATATGGTGCACCATGGCTTATCGTGTTTTAGGTTCCGTATCACATCTAAAGCTGGGGCCTGTAGATTCTTGAACACTCTTTGTCTCTTAATAGTGTTGGTCACCTCCCACTCCTTGGTCGCTTCAGGTGTCGGGGACTTGCCAGGAAAGAACCTTAGCTGCAACTAGTTGGTGTGGCAAAATTCTTCACAAGGCTATCTATAAGCTGCCCAAACTCGTCCAAGAGGGAAGCTGAGACCCCATGAAATGTTGTGGCTGAGGCGGGGGTGCCCATCTCTGGGTAGCCCAGAGCTTTCTCGATTTGGCCGTGGTCTGTCTGTTTTAATAAACTGGGTCTCGGCTGAATCATACAGGTGGAGCCTTCCTCCTTGTAACACAACAGGAATCCCTTTCTTCCATTATGTCAGAACGTATGTGTGAGGTGTATCTGGATTTCACCTTCACTTCACATCGAGGATAAACACTCAGTGGCCCAGAACCAACACTGCTATCGCCTGTTTTACTTGCTCTTCAGACCAGAAACCCCAGAGTATATCAAGCAACCCACACAATTCCGTTTGACCGGTTTGGCATGTAAACATAGCCATCTGCTGCCTATTGCAGCTTAATGAAGGGGGGTGGTTGGTGGGTGGAAAAAACACGGCTCAACTGTATTTTTTTCCACCCCTCAACCGCAAGTCTAAACAAAGCCTTAGGACTCCATTACACTTGCATCGCTCTTTAAACAGTGATTCACAGCAAGGACATGTCCTTGATGACGCTCTGTGGGAGGGGTTAAACACGCGTTGATGTAATTTTTGCTACCAAAGACGTCACTTCTGCCTCCGTGGAATGCACGTCAATTGTGGTGAACCCGGAAGAGCCCCGTTGTTGGTTTAATGCCCATTTTATTCAGAGAGTCTGTAAGTGTAATCTTTTATTGCGTAAATAAACCTGTTTTGCTTTTCTTCATTATTGGTACAATCTTTTTCTATTGAGCCTGGTGAATATTTCAGCAGCCCTAAGAGCAGCGTTTGGAGACCTCATTAACCGTTTGACGACTGCCGCATGATCATATACGTCAATAGAATGGCACGGCTGCGCAAATGGGCAATATTTATTAATAATATATATAAATAATATATATAAATAATAATATAAATATAAATATTTACGTCCCCTTTAATTTGCCGCTGTGTGGTCGAGCAAGCGCCGCCGGTGGCGCGCTCGCAACCCTGTCGTGAGCTCCGTGACCGTGCCCGCAGACTCGATGTCCACCGGTGTCCCGCGATCGGGTCACAGAGCTGAAGAACGGGGAGATATCAGTGTAAACACAACATCTCTCCGTTCTTCCTAGTGACATGTTACTGATCGCCTGTTCCCTGTCATCGGGAACAGCGATCAGTGACGTGTCACGGCAAGCCACGCCCCCTAACAGTTAGAATCACTCCCTAGGTCACACGTAACCCCTTCAACACCCCCTACAGGTTAACCCCTTCACTGCCAGTGTAATTTTTACAGTAATCAGTGCATTTTTATAGCACTGAATGCTGTAAAAATGACAATGGTCCCAAAATGGTGTCAAAACAGCAGCTACAGGGTTTTGAATTTTTATTTTCACATAGCACAAGCAATTATATGACTTCTGTTTACAATTATATGATTATTGTTTACAATTGTCGTGATCTGCTCTGATTGGTCACAGCAATCACATGATGCTAGCAACATGACAGTATAGTGATCAGTCATTGGTTGTGTCTGGTGGACACAGCTGGTGACAGATCGGGCCGCTGCGCGGCCCCTTCTGAGAGAACGTCATATGACGTCCACTCAGAAGGAGGAATGCTATTAAAATATATTTTTATTAAAATAAATTGTAAGTTAACCAGCATTTTGTTTCTTGAACTCTTTTGTTTACCATAAATATACATTGTAACGTCTAATATGCTGTGCAAGCCATACTAGCTAAAAGCACTCCAGTTACCTGAATTTGTGAAAGCATTGGTATTTGTCCACTGGGGAAGGTAAGTAAAAGCAGGCAGGCGTTGATATTTTAAAGGAGTAGATGACAAGTCTGGATGTCTGCCACCATTCTCTCCCAAATAGCTGGCCAATTGTTGAAGCTGAACTGAGTCCCTAAGGCTTCCTGAAAATACATGCAAACAACAACAGAAAATTAAGGAGCTCCGTACTCAACCAGTATGGCAGGTCACAGTTCTGCCCAGGGACTTTCTCTGATGTTTTCAAGTCCTCTGAAAGACCACCAAACCTGCATATGTAAAGCTCTCTTTAGGCATTCATAAATATTGTTTACACAACATAAAAAGAGCAACAAATAGGAACAATGGTATCAGTATCACAAGGTCTGTATATTTACCTTCAGGGGAGTTTCACTGTCATGGTAAAAATCATGTGTTTCCATATGCTATGTTGTTCCCTCTTGTAAAAAATCCATTATCTGGTGGTAAAGTGACCACTAATTTATAGAATCCACCTCATAAAAAATAATATATCGATGTAAATGAATCTTGAGTGTGTAAACCAGTATTAGCAGCTGGCTTTTCATAAACATTATTTTACAGCAAGATAAACTATGAAGCTGTAAAAAAAGGCAAATGAGTACTTTGACCAAATCATCATTTTTATGCATATTGTCCAACTCCAAGCTGTATAAACTTGAATGCTTATTGGATTTAAGCATATCAGGTGATGTGTATTTGTGTAATGAGGGAGGGTGTGGCCTAAGGAGATCAACACCCTATATCAAGGTGTGCAAAAAATGTATAAAGTCTTTCAGAGGGATGCAGCACTCTTGAAATTGCTAAGATTATTGGGGCGTGATTACAGAACCATCAAACATTTTATTGCAAATAGTCACAGGGTCACAAGAAACCTGCTGAGGAAAAAAAGACACGTATTAACTGCCAAAGATTTGAGAAGAATCAAACGTGAAGCTACCAGGAACCCATTATCCTGTAAAATTCCAGAACTGCAACCTACCTAGAGTGCCCGGAAGTACAAGATATTCAGTGCTCAGAGACATGGACAAGGTAAGGTAGGCTGAAACCTGATCACCACTGAACAAGACACATAAATGAAAATGTCAAGACTGGGCCAAGAAATATCTGAAGACAGATTTTTCAAAGGTTTTATGGACTGCTGAGATGAGAGTGAGGCCGCGCAAACACGACTGGTTTTCTCAGCAAAAAACGACAAGAAAACCGCCGGGAGAGCTTTCTTGCCGAGAAAACCGACTGTGTGTACGCGGGTTTCAGTTTTCTCATCAAGAAAACTGCCCAGATTCCCAGACGAGAAAAAAGACGACCTGCGGTCTTTTTTCTCGTCGAGAATCTCGTTCGGCCTGTTTCTCGACGAGAAACCAGAGCGTGTGTACACTTACCTGTCGCCGTGTAAACCAGTGCATGCTCAAAATGACTTTGACGCATGCGCGGTAGCTTCCTAGGCATAGGCATAGGGTGTAGCAAGATGGCGGCGACGGCATCGAATGTGACGACGTCACCGCATTCGTGCCATTCAAAAGAACGGCGGTTCTTTTGAATCATACGTGTGTACACTCGGCCGGGACAAGTTTCTTGTCAAGATTCTCGTCAGGAAAAACAACGTTTTTTTCCTGATGAGAATCTCGGCCGTGTGTACGAGGCTTGACTCTTGACGGATCAGATGGAAGGGCCTGTGGCTGGATCAGTAATGGGCACAGAGCTCCACTTCGACTCAGACGCCAGCAAGGTGGAGGTGGGGTACTGGAAAAGGGTGGTATTATTAAAGATGAGCTAGATGGACCTTTTCGGGTTGTAGATGGACTCAAAATCAATTCCCAAACCTACTGCCAGTTTTTAGAAGACACATTCTTCAAGCAGTGGTACAGGAAAAAGTCTGCATCTTTCATAAAGACCATGATATTTATGCAGGGCAATGCTCCATCGCATGCATCAAAGTACTCCACTGTGTGGCTAGCCAGTAAAGGCCTTAAATATGAAATAATAATGACATGGCCCCCTTCCTCACCTGACCTAAACCCTATTGAAAATGAGTGGGCCCTTCTTAAAGGGGTTGTAAAGGTTCGTTTTTTATTTTCTAAACAGGTTCCTTTAAGCTAGTGCATTGTTGGTTTACTTACCTTTTCTTTCGATTTCCCTTCTAAATGTTTTTTTTCTATGTTTTCTTTGTCTGAATTTCTCACTTCCTGTTCCTCCTCAGTAAGCTGTTCAGTAAGCTGTTCTTGCTGACTAAACACGGCTCGGATGATGGGGGAAAGCTTACTGAGGAGAAACAGGAAGTGAGAAATTCAGACAAAAAAACATTTAGAAGGGAAATCTAAGGAAAAAGTAAGTGAACCAACAATGCACTAGCTTAAAGGAACCTATTTAGAAAATAAAAAACGAACCTTTACAACCCCTTTAAATGGGAGATTTACAGTGAAGGAAAATAGTACACCTCCCAGTGTCTGGGAGGCTATGGTTGTCGCTGCACAAAAAGCTGATCGTCAACAGACCAAAAAACTGTCAGCCTCCATAAATGGAAGTCTTGTGACTCTCATTGAAAAGAAGTGTGGCTATATTGGTCACTTTTGAGTTGTTTGTTTATTATTCTCACTTTAACAGATAAAAATAAACAAGTGAGATGGGGAAATTTTTGTTTTTCATTTAGTTGCATAATAATTCTGCACACATAGATATTCTACTTAGAAAGCCAAAACCTCACAATTACCTTCTTAAATATTCAAGTTTGAGGTTTATTAAAGCGGAGGTCCACACAAAAAGTGAAATTCCGCTTTTCGGAACCCTCCCCCGCCTCTGGTGTCACATTTGGCACCTTTCAGGGGGAGAGGAGTGCAGGTACCTGTATATATAAAGTCACTCCACTTCCCCCCCGCGCGTTGTCTTCTGGGAGACAGCGGGGACAAGTGAGGGCGCGCCGCGCGGCTCGCGCATGTGCAGTAGGGTGGGCAGTGAAGCCACAACGCTTCACTTCCTGATTCCCTCACTGAGGATGGCGGCGGGGGCAGCTGAGAGATGAGCGATTGCTCGGCCTCGGCTGCTGACATCGCGGGCGCGCTGGACAGGTATGTGTCCATTTATTAAAAGTCAGCAGTTGCAGTATTTGTAGCTGCTGGCTTTTAGAAAAAAAAAATTGGGTGGACCTCCGCTTTAACATTTTGGATTGACATAGCACTGTAGTTGTTCAATAATTAAACTTAATCCTCAAAAATACAACTTGACTAGTAATTGTGCATACAGTGTATTCTGAATATGAATGTATTTTTTTATTTTTAGATCACATTCTTTATTTACATTTTTTTTACAACATTTACTAGTCTACTATTACCAAGTTGTTTAGCGATGTGACAATGACAGGGATTGGGACAAATTATAAAGCTATATGAAATAAAAGAAAGAATATTCTGCACTGGTATTTTTATAGTTATCAGAATACTTTTCAATTTAGTGATACTTTAAAAACTTTCAATCACGACTAGCAAAATATTTTTCAAAGCTAACCTGTTTGTTGCAGCTTGTAAAGGTAGTTTGGATCCCAAGTATGGAGAAGACGCGTAAGATATCTCTTGGGTGAATAGCCAGGCCGGATCTGTCTGTTATACTGAATATCCTCTTCATTTAGAAAATGTAGGTATGGCTGCCAGTTGGAATCTATATGGCCATTCTGGAGAAACACAACAGTGGTTAGTAGCATGCATTAGTCATAGTCAGTATGTTCTCAGCAATGTTCTGTTATGTGATGTCTACCAGTACAATCATAAAATCATGAAAGGAAAATAGCTATCACCTACTTTGTCTAAGTTTTTTTGTTATTGACCTCACATGGAATACTAATCACTTTTTTCAGAAAAAGTAAGGCAGTAAGTTCAAAGATAGAAGAATGGCAGTGATGCATACTGAAATTCTAATGCCGCGTACACACGACCGTTTTTAATGTCATTGAAAAAAACAACGTCTTTCTCGACGTGATTCTTCTCAAGCCTGCCTTGCCTACACACGATCATGAAAAAAAAATGCTCGAGCAAAGCGCCGTGACGTACGAAATGTACGACGGCACTATAAAGGGGAAGTTTCATTCGGATGGCGCCACCCTTTGGGCTGCTTTTGCTGATCCTTGTGTTAGTAAAGTTTGGTGAGATACGATTTGCGCTTTTCAGCCTCGTGCTCTTCAGTCCGTTATAGCGTGACGAATGTGCTATCTCTATTACTAACGCTAGTTTTATCAGAACAAGCGCTCCCGTCTCATACTTGATTCTGAGCATGCGCATTTTTTTTCACATTGTTAAAGCCTACACACGGCCGTTTTTCATGACGAGAAAAACGACGACGTGAAAAACGACAAGAAAAATTAGAGCATGTTCCAATTTTTTCATGGCCATTTTTCACGTCGTGAAAAATGCTCTGAAGCCCACACACGATCATTTTTAATGACCATTTTAAAAAATTGCATTTTTTTCGTCATAAGGCTTGAATCACACTATTGCATTGTGGTAATGACTGCATTAACAAAAAGCATGACGATACACATTACTTGTGCTGGTGTGATGCAGTATCAATTATTCTGAAAGGTACGTCAAGCACCTTCCCAGTGGACCTGTGCTGTAGCGCTAATATGTGTGCATTACCAGTAATGGTGCAGGTACGATTTCTGGGACATTAAGGTGTGTTGCCAGCCCATTCATATGAATAGGATACCATACACATGGCAGGTTAATGTACCAAAAAGAGCACATTAACGACTAACGACTAACATGCATGCGTTAATGTAACACCCCAGCAAAACAGTGTGAATCTAGCCTAAAAAAAAGGTGCATAGTATAAAGGCAGTTTAATGGGCATAGTAAGAGTCCTATGAATATAAATTACTAATCACACATTGCATTTTAACCAAGGACATTGTACGCTTCACATAATGACTGTCTATATCTATGCACTCCAGTGGCAGATGCATGTAATTTGTCAGAGACATTTTCCTAATAGTGACAACAGAAGACCATGCCATTGCAGTGTGCACTGGAACAGCTGCTTGTAATCTACAGTACACTGGAAGTTTTTGTGACATGACAAACAGAAAAATAGGTCGGAAAGAGGGATAACAAGAACAAAAAGTGCCGCTACAAGGACCTAATGGCAGGCTAATCAGGTATTATTTTAAAGCATTAGTAAACTCTACTATAGCATACTAGCAGATACAGTACTGCACAAAAGTTTGAGGCAGGTGTAAAGAAATGCTGTAAAATAAGAATGCCTTCAAAATATATATTTTAATTGTTTATTTTTATCAAGTTACGAAATGCAAAGTGCACTAACAGAAGGAAAATCTAAATCAATTCAATATTTGGTGTGACTACCCTTTGTCTTTAAACCAGCATCAGTTCTTACACTTGCACAAAGTCAATGATTTTGTACGATTAGAGTCAGGTGTATGATTAATCAATTATACGAAGCAGGTGCTACTGATCATAAATTTCATATGTAGTGTGAGGGGGTTAGCTCGGCAGCGGGTGTGTGTGACCCCCGGGATGGGCTCCCCACACAAAAACAGGCCCAGCAGACGGAGGTTGTGGTTTTCAAAATCAACAAGGTGCGGTTTATTTTCTATTTACAGTGACAAAAACACAGCAAAGCAAAAGAAACATAAACAAAATAAATCCTGGTCAATTTGACCTCTGACTAAACATACAGGTTTCCTAACTAACAACTGGGATCAGCCTAGTGCTGTCCTAGTCCCTAAGTCCCTGGTTTTAAATGTCCAAGCAAATAGCCACACAGGCTTTGTCTCACCGCACAAGGGTTCACTCTCTCCAGGAAGTCCACACAGGTCTGCTTCCAGGCATGAGCTAACCCCTAATGAAGCTGGGAGTTCTTATAGAGGCCTAAATGAGCTGACAAGCTTCAGCTGGTCTCATCAACTCCCTGTCTGCACGACGCCCCACACTCTCCCTAGAGGTATGAGTCATCCATGAGCCCACTATCCTCAGCTGGGCTTATACAACTCTCCACCTAGTTGTATAAGTCGGCGTAAAGCCTGAATCTGGGCGAAATATATCTACCCCCCTGGATGCAACCAGGTGACTTTACCTTCCTGCTGTCACATACCCCCCCTCTTGTTTTAACCTCGGGGTTGGAACACCAGCAATCAGGCATTCATGTACTCGAGACAAAGCATCCACATTCCCCATTTGAACGCCAGGGCGATGCTTTACTGTGAAGTTGAATTCCTGGAGGGCCAGGAACCACCTATTCACTCTTCTATTTGTTTCCTTGTTTTGAGCCATCCACTTTAACGGAGCGTGATCCGTAACCATGTCAAAGTGCCTACCTAGCAGGTAGTACCGAAGGGAATCTAGAGCCCACTTCACCGCTAAACACTCCTTTTCAACGGTGGCGTAATTTACCTCATGGGACTTCAACTTCCTGCTGAGGTAAATGACTGGGTGCTCTTCCCCGTTCCAGACCTGGGACAATACTGCTCCTAACCCCACATCTGACGCATCACTTTGTACGACAAAGTCTTTAGAGAAGTCGGGTGAGTACAACACTGGCTGGCTACATAAGGCTTGTTTCAAGAATTGGAATGCTGCCTCAGCCTCGGGGGTCCATTTAATCATGACCGACCCTTTCCCCTTCGTCAGGTTGGTTAGGGGCACAGCCTTAGAAGCAAAGTGGGGAATGAATCGCTGATAATACCCAGCGATTCCCAGAAAGGCTCGTACCTGCTTCTTGCTGTTGGGACGTGGCCAACTCTGGATGGCCTCGACTTTGTTGAGTTGGGGTTTTATTACTCCCCTCCCAATGGTGTACCCAAGATATTTGGCCTCCTCCTGCCCAATGGTACACTTCTTGGGGTTAGCCGTAAACCCCGCTTCCCGAACAGAGTCCAGGACTGCTTGCACTTTTGGCAGATGTGAGGCCCAATCTGTGCTATGGACAATTACGTCATCCAGGTAAGCCGCAGCATACTTCCGATGGGGCCTCAGCATCTGGTCCATTTTCCGCTGGAATGTGGCCGGCGCATTCTGTAACCCGAACGGCATTCTTTTATATTGGAACGCCCCGTCTGGGGTTACAAATGCGGTTTTCTCTTTGGCCGACTTGGCCAGGGGGATTTGCCAATACCCTTTTGTGAGGTCAAGAGTCGTCATGTATCGGGCTGTTCCCAGCCGGTCGATCAACTCATCTATACGTGGCATGGGGTAGGTGTCAAATTTTGTAACTTTGTTCAACTGACGAAAATCGTTACAAAATCGCCAGCTCCCATCCGGTTTAGGCACCAACACAATGGGACTAGACCAATCACTTTGGGACTCCTCTATCACCCCTAAGTTCAGCATTTTCTGTACTTCCTCCCGTATTGCCTCCCGTCGGGCCTCTGGGATCCGATAGGGTTTTAACTTCACCCTTTCACCGGGCGGGGTAATAATGTCATGCTCTACCCCAGATGTTTGTCCCGGCAGCTCAGAGAATACCTCCTTGTTGCGAAGCACAAACTCCTTAACCTCCTGTTGTTGGGGTTGTGACAAGGTGGCTGCGATTCCAACCTCAGGAATCACGCAACCAGTTTGAGCTGGTGACCAAGTGTCTGCGACTAGGGACTCTCTATCCCTCCAGGCTTTCAACAGATTAACATGATAGATCTGTTCGGGCTTTCGCCTTCCTGGTTGTCTGACCTTGTAATTCACTTCGCTCACTTTTTCCATTATCTCGTAGGGGCCTTGCCATTTGGCAAGGAATTTACTTTCAACCGTAGGGACCAGTACCAGTATCCTATCCCCCGGGGAAAAGGTACGGGTCTTGGCTCCACGGTTGTACACTCTCTGCTGTGCTAACTGCGCTTGGGCCAAATGTTCCTTCACGATGGGCATTACCTGTGCAATTCGGTCTTGCATCAGGGCGACATGCTCAATCACACTCCTGTGGGGAGAACTCTCACTTTCCCAAGTTTCCTTGGCAATATCCAACAGCCCTCTTGGGTGTCTCCCATACAGTAACTCAAAGGGGGAGAATCCCGTAGAGGATTGGGGCACCTCCCTAATAGCAAACATCAGATAAGGAAGTAGACAGTCCCAATCCTTTCCATCTCTATCCACCACTTTCTTCAACATTTGTTTTAGGGTTTTGTTGAATCTTTCAACCAGCCCATCGGTTTGGGGGTGATACACAGATGTACGTAATTGCGTCACTTTGAACAATTTACATAGCTCCTTCATAACCCGGGACATAAAGGGTGTACCTTGGTCCGTAAGCAGTTCTTTACAAATACCCACCCGGCTAAACACAAGAGATAGCTCTTTGGCTATGGTTTTGGCCGAGGTATTTCGGAGAGGGATCGCTTCTGGATAACGGGTGGCATAGTCCATTATAACTAATATGTACTGGTGCCCCCTAGCGGACTTGATTATAGGACCTACCAAATCCATGGCGATCCTCTCAAACGGGACCTCAATGATGGGTAGAGGGACCAGCGGGCTACGGAAATGTGGCATCGGGGCCGACCTCTGACACACAGGGCAGGAGGAACAATAATTTTCTATGTCCTTCATCACCCCCGGCCAATAGAATCTCTGTAATACCCTCTCTCGGGTTTTCTCTGTCCCCAGATGACCTCCAAGAATGTGCCCATGGGCCAACTCCAACACCAACTTCCTGTATGGTTTGGGCACCACAAGCTGCTCAACGGTTTCTTCTGCCCTTTTTGCCACCCGATACAGTAGGTCCTTCTCTACGCTGAAGTATGGGTAAGTGCAGGTATTATCTGGGTTCACTAACTCGCCATCTATTTTCACTACGTTTTCCCGTGCCTTTATTAGGGCGGGGTCTTTCAACTGTTCTGTGGCAAAGTTTTCCCTGTGAACCTCAAGATCAGAAAACTCCACAGACGGTAGGTTTTCGTCTGAGGAGGTGGGCTCCTCTCCAGTTTCTTGAGTCTCCCCTGCCAATACTGACAAGGGAAATTCCGGAGAGTCCTCACCACTCTCAGGGGAGTTCTGGCTATCACATTCCTGGTACATAGGGGCACCAGTGGGGGGCTCAGGATCATCCCACAGTTCCCAGAACTTCGGAAAATCCCTTCCCACAATGGCGTCATGCGGTAACTGAGATACTAAGCCCACTGGATGAGAGAGGGTACCTTTGGGGGTCTCGAAACACACTGTAGTCACTGGATACTCTCGGGTGTCCCCATGCACACAAATAACAGCTACCTTGCTATTCCCAGAGACCTCTGTTTTAACTAACTCAGCCTTTATCAGGGTCACAAGGCTACCTGAATCCAGCAATACCACAACATTTCTACCATTAACACACATTTTGCATAAATGTTTCTCAGTTCCTCGAATGGCAGTGCATGCGACTGTCGCACACAGCGACTGACGTCTGCCCGTCAGAAAGTCACACTGCATGGGTTCCTCCACAACCGGGCAATTTGCTGCAATATGTCCCGCTTGCCGGCAGCGGTAGCAAACGATCCTTCTTGCCGCCTCTTGAGCCGCTGATTTCCCAGGCTGTTCTCGCCAAACTTGGGGTAGAGCTCCCACCCTCTCACTCTCTCCACCCTTACCCCTTGGAATCATCTTTTCCGCCCCTGGGGATGGTCTGGTCTTAGGGTGGAAAGTCCGAGTGTCTCTGGAAGAGACCGTCAGGTTCTCTGTAGCCAAGTATTTCTCCACACGATCCACAAGACCATCGGCCGTCTCTGGGTCTCCATGGCTTACCCACTTTTGGATGGCAGTAGGAAGAGCTCTCAAAAACCGATCCATTACAACACGTTCCACAATCTTTAGTGCGGACAAAGTCTCTGGCTGTAGCCACTTTCTGCTCAGGTGAATGAGATCATACATTTGAGACCTGGGGGGTTTTCCAAGCTGGAAAGTCCAGTTATGCACACGCTGAGCCCGGACAGCCAGGGTGACACCCAGCCTTGCCAATATTTCAGCTTTTAGCATCACATAGTCTTTTGCTTGGTTAGGCTCTAGGTCATAGTAAGCTTTCTGCGATTCACCAGTTAACAGAGGAGCCACTAGTCCAGCCCACTGCTCCTCAGGCCACTTTTCTCTTTCAGCGGTCCTTTCAAATGTGGTCAAAAATACCTCTGGATCATCCTCTCCAGTCATTTTTGTCAATAAACGACTCACCCCAAAGGACGCGGTATTAGTGGGACGGCTTTCCTCACTGGTCTGCGGACGTTGCTGCATTACTGCTTCCATCTGTTGTTGTAGTCTCTGCTCTTGCTTCTGCAACAGGTCTATGAAGCGGGCCTCAGATTGCTGCTGGGCTTGTTGCTGAGCCTCCAGACTCTGTTGCAAAGTTGCGTTTGTCTGCTGCTGGGCTGCAAGGCTCTGTTGATGAGCTTGCTGCTGGGCTGCGAAGTTCTGTTGTTGAGCTGCAAGGCTCTGTTGATGAGCTGCAAGGCTCTTTTGCAAACCTGCATTTGTCTGCTGTTGATTGGCATTTGCTAGAGCCAGCTGTTTCAGTATCTTCTCCATGCTGGCTTAAAAAAAACTGCCACTGGTTCTCCACCAACTGTGAGGGGGTTAGCTCGGCAGCGGGTGTGTGTGACCCCCGGGATGGGCTCCCCACACAAAAACAGGCCCAGCAGACGGAGGTTGTGGTTTTCAAAATCAACAAGGTGCGGTTTATTTTCTATTTACAGTGACAAAAACACAGCAAAGCAAAAGAAACATAAACAAAATAAATCCTGGTCAATTTGACCTCTGACTAAACATACAGGTTTCCTAACTAACAACTGGGATCAGCCTAGTGCTGTCCTAGTCCCTAAGTCCCTGGTTTTAAATGTCCAAGCAAATAGCCACACAGGCTTTGTCTCACCGCACAAGGGTTCACTCTCTCCAGGAAGTCCACACAGGTCTGCTTCCAGGCATGAGCTAACCCCTAATGAAGCTGGGAGTTCTTATAGAGGCCTAAATGAGCTGACAAGCTTCAGCTGGTCTCATCAACTCCCTGTCTGCACGACGCCCCACACTCTCCCTAGAGGTATGAGTCATCCATGAGCCCACTATCCTCAGCTGGGCTTATACAACTCTCCACCTAGTTGTATAAGTCAGCGTAAAGCCTGAATCTGGGCGAAATATATCTACCCCCCTGGATGCAACCAGGTGACTTTACCTTCCTGCTGTCACAGTAGGTTGAAACACAGTCATTAATGAACAGAAACAGCTGTGTAGAAGGCTTAAAACTGGGTGAGGAACAGCCAAATTTCGCTATTAAGGTGAGGTTGTGGAAGACAGTTTCATGTCACAGGTCATACACCATGGCAAGACTGAGCACATCAACAAGACACGAGGTAGTTATACTTCATCAGCAAGGTCTCTCCCATTCAAAGAATTTAAAGCTGTTTAAGATCTCTTTAATAAAACACAAAGAAATGGGCAACGTTGAGGCCCGTTCACACAGTGGCTGGCCAAGAAAACTTAATGCAGCAGATGAAAGACACATTATGCTTACTTCCCTTCAACATCAGATGTCCAGCAGTGTCATCAGCACAGAACTGGTGGAAACTAGTGGGACTCCAGGTACACCCATCTACTATCTGGAGACATTTGGCCAAAGGGGTCTCCATGGAAGAATTGCAGCCAAAAGGCCAATCCTCCGATGTGGAAAGAAGCCAAAATTGTTAATATTTGGCTGTAGCAGGGGGCAGTTTGCTCACCAAAGGGCTAAAGAGTGGTACAATAATGAGTGCCTGCAGGCAACAGTGAAGCATGGTGGAGGTTCCTTGCAAGTTTGGATCTGCATTTCTGCAAATGGCCTAGGATATTTGGTCAGGATCAATTTTGTCCTCAATGCTGAGAAATACAGGCAGATACTTATCTATCATGCCATACCATTAGGAAGGTGTATGATTGGCCCCAAATGTATTCTGCAGCAGGACAACAACCCCAATACATACAGCCAATGTCATTAGGAACTAACTTCAGCGTAAAGAAGAACAAGGAGTTCTGGAAGTGATGGCTTGGCTCCCACAGAGCTCTGATTTCAACATCATCGAGTCTGTCTGAAATTACAAGAAGAGACAGAAGGATTCAAGGCAGATGTTTGGAACAACCTACCTGCCGAATTCCTTCAAAGTGCAAGTGTACTTAAAGTGGAGCTCCACCCTAAATAGCAACTTTTGCTATTTGGAACCCTCCCCCCCTCCGGTGTCACAATTGACACCTTTCAGGGGGGAGGGGGTGAAGATACCTGTCTAAGACAGGTATTTTCACCCACATCCGGGAGTCCTCTCTCCGGGAATCTGCGGGAGTGACGTCACTTCCCCCAGACTTTCCGTAGTGTTCTGGGAGACACTCGGCTCCCAGAACACAGGAGGACAAATCAGAACGGCGCAGCGCGACTCGCGCATGCGCCGTAGGGAACCGGGCATGAAGCCGCAGGGCTTCACTTCCTGGTTCCCTCAGCGAGGATGGCGGAGGGAGCAGCAGAGTGACGAGCGATCGCTCGTCCTCTGCTGCGGACGTCGCTGGACTCCAGGACAGGTAAGTGTCCAAATATTAAAAGCCAGCAGCTGCTGTAGCTGTAGCTGCTGGCTTTTAATATTTTTTTTTCCGGCGGAGCTCCGCTTTAAGGAATTGATGCTGTTTTGAAAGCAAAGGTTGGTCACATCAAATATTGTATTGATTTGGATTTCTCTTCTGTCAATTTACTTTTGTTTTGTTGATAAAAATAAACTATTAACGCTTCTATGTCTGAAAGCATTCTTGTATCCTTTATGTAAAATGGGACCTAAAAGTGAGTGTGACAGAAGGCGTTGTTTATGGAGAGTGTGATGATGCTGAGGCATTGGGTGGTACATATGGGTGTGAATTTTGCAAAGATAATTTTAGGAGTGTGTTATAGCTCACCCAGCGTTAAGCTCCATGCACCCTGGGTGTTTATCTGGTGTACCTAGCATTACTAACATTCAGGGCAGTATACGTCCAGGGAAGAATTCTTGGAACAGACTTGTTACTGGGCATTTGTCCCTGGGTGCATAATGCCCCAAACAATCATACTGCTAGGTGTACCGTCCAGTCACAGCAGCTGTCCACCTCTCATAGAATTCGACAGGCTGCCAGCAGCAGCAGTGCACCTATGCACATCATGAACTGGGGCTAAATGCTCAGTGTGCATAGGGGTTTAATGAAGAGGTAGCGACTCATCTCATTACACAGATAGATAGGGCTGCAAGTGCTAGGGCAGTGTTAATATTAGGAGATTTTTAACTACCATGAAATTGACTGGTGTTAAGCCCCATACACACGGGCAGAATGTTGGGAGACGTTTGTTGGTACAAAAAATACCGGCCGACATTCTGCCCGTTTGTGTATCAGGCATTCCGACAGAAGCCAGTCGTGCATGCTGGACATCCTCCCCATGTTGAGGGCATGTGGCCTGGTACAGTTCAGGAGGGGGGGGCCCGCTCTCTCGTCCCCCCCTCTTTTCCTGCGGCCTGCCAGGTTGCATGCTCGGATAAAGGGTCTGGTCTGGATTTTTGGGGGGAACTCCACGCCATTTTTTTTTAAATTTGCGGCAGGGTTCCCCTTAATATCCATACCAGACCTGAAGGGCCTGGTAATTGAATTCAGGGGAACCCCCACACATTTTTTTTTTTTTTTTTATCAATGACTTTTCTATGTATTGCCGGGAGCCGACAATTCATTATAGCCGCGAGTGAGTTTTAAATGACTTTTTTTCCTTCAGAAATGACACTTTGTGCAGGGACAGTTCTAAGCACGGGAGACAAGCGCCACTTCACAGGCATACTATACACACACCCTAGGTACGAAATTTAAAGGAATATTTCACTTTTATTGTTTCACTTTAAGCAATATTAAAATCACTGCTCCCAAAAAAACTGCAGTTTTTAAAACTTTTTTTTGCATTGATACATGTCCCATGGTGCAGGACCCGGGTCCCCAAACCCTTTTTAGGACAATAACTTGCATATTAGCCTTTATAATTAGCACTTTTATTTTGAACGTTCGAGTCCATTGTATTTAATAGGTTTCTAAAGTTCACGCGAACATTCTGTCTGTTCACAGGTTCTGGTGCGAACCGAACAGGGGGGTGTTCGGCTCATCCCTAGTGTTCTGCTATAGTGCTAATTCTCAGACTTGCTATGGGGTGGAAACCACTGATAATCACCGAATAAATGTCAGTTGTAATTAGTGTTTGCTCCCCATGTATCAACTAACATTCCATGTCATATGTTGCAAAGCCATAATAATCTAAGGATGGGTAGGGCACTTTTAGTTAAGCAGTAGTGCGACTGAAAAAAATGAATTGCAGAAAATCTCTAAGATCTCTAACTGTGGCAAATATAGTTGTATAATTTCTGTAAAATGTTACAATTGCCAACTCTATTATATTGACAGTATTGATATATTATATTTATTTTTCTAGCGGTCACGAATAGTTCTCAAAAAATTGTATGTGCTGTCATTGTTTTACATGTTTGCATTTGTTAACAGACTTTACTTAGCAATAGTAACTGAAGCAGCTTAGCAACAAAGGTGTGTGTGAGAACAGATTATGGCCCTTCAATAACTCTTCATTCCAATGAAGCCAACCATTCATTTTAAGAAAGCCCATCAAATTGCTTTGCGTTTTAGGAGCACGCCCATGTTATGAAATCCCAGTAATACAACAAATGCTTATATGAAACAAATAAACGATGGGTGGGTTAGGAGAATCACTCGTATCACTGGTTATCCATTTAGTGGAGCCAAATTCCCAACTGTCAGGATATTTGTAATAAATGACAGATATCAGAGAGCCGTCTTTATTTACAATGATCTCCAGACACCCATCATGGCCAAGAGTTATGGATTCTTTTTATCCATGCTATTTTTATGAGTCATCACTAGGTTATCACATCCTGTCACTAGGTCATCATACATCAAACAAAAAAAAAAACAACAAAGTGTGTGGCATGGCTATATCTTACAGTCTAAGTCTAAAACAAAAATCATCCCCCTAAGTGGTCTAAATAAAAAAATAGCTCTGACGGCAATTGTCACCTCCTGTTTGGTGCTGTCCCTTGCAGTAATCCCTTTCTGCCACTAGATGCCTTCAGACTTCCAAAGTAGATGACACCTAGTGTAATTAAACCTACAGACTGAGGACAGTCGGAGTGCAGGACCTTATTAACTAGCACTGTGAATGGGTGTCAATTCGGTGATCTGCGGTCACATGCGATAATGCAACAATACTTGTACATCTTCTGGCTTGCCTAAAGGCAGCTAAAAAAACATTAGTAAAGACAAAGTAAAAGAAAAAAAAAAGCAAGGGGCTTCCAGGGAGATCTTGGAGTTGGCCTGGAAGCCGATTCTAAGAAGCATCCAATCCAAAATTGAACCACCACCAACTTTTATTAATTGCTGTTTGTGTCCCCATTTAGAAAATTTCCCCTCACATCTGTATATTAAATTGGTTTTAGACAGAACAGGAAATGATCAAATAAAAAAATCATGATTTCCTGTCTAGGGTGTCAGACAGAAGACCCCAACTCAACAGAATTGGTACACTTGAGTTACCCCATCTGAATTGGTGTCATACTCCCCTGGGCTGGGGGAACCTGGAATCTGACAACATGGCACCTTCTCATAGTTCTGTCGTGCCACTTTTGTGAGTCACACACATCTGCCAGACATCCTCATATGGCAGTGGACAAAAAAGCAGCAGCAACAAACTGATAATTCATGTCTCTCTGCTGTATTCTAGAGCCTGATTATCTCTGACTGTTGACTCTTCCTCTCCAAGTCTGAGTCCTGCTGTGTAGGGGTTGGTAAGAGGCAGGTACATAATTTGGCCATACACATATTGATTTATTTTGTTCAGCTGAATAGCTAACAGTGGCAAATGGATGAATCTCCTGATGCTGGCTATCAGAATATCAGAACAGTGCCTGTAACTGATTGATGAAAGCACTGTTCAGTCAACAATTTCCCACCTGGCAGCTTCAACAAAAACTAATTGAAGAATCAACTTTTGTAGATCTGGGTGTACCCGATAGGGCCACCCATGGATCAAATTTTGGCTGATTCAGCATAAATTGTCCGAAATATGATGCGTGTACGGCCAGCTTTATTCTGGTTGAAGGACATGTATTTATTATTATTAGGAAACCACAATTACAATAAATTACATATCTTTATATCTGCTTGAAATTCTCTGTCAAACAACTTTTTAGTTGAAATTTGTGAATATTGGTCATTTAAATTAAGGTTGCACCTATCTTTACTTAAAGGGGTTGTAAAGGTTTGGTTTTTATTTTCTAAATAGGTTCCTTTAAGCTAGAGCATTGTTGGTTCACTTACCCTTTCCTTTGATTTCCCTTCTAAATGTTTTTTTTCTTTGTTGGAATTTCTCACTTCCTGTTTCTCCTCAGTAAACTTCACACCATCATCCGAGCGGTGTTTAGTCAGCCAGAAAAGCTTACTGAACAGCTTACTGAGGAGGAACAGGAAGTGAGAAATTCAGACAAAGAAAATAAAGAAAAAAATATTTAGAAGGGAAATCAAAAGAAAAAGTTAAGTGAACCAACAATGCACTAGCTTAAAAGGAACCTATTTAGAAAATAAAAAAACTAACCTTTACAACCCCTTTAACCACTTCCATACAGGGCTTTTTATACCACTTCAATACCGGGCCTATTCTGGCACTTCTCTCTTACATGTACAAATCATCATTCTTTTGCTAGAAAATTACTCAGAACCCCGAAACATTATATATGTTTTTTTTATCAGACACCCTAGGGAATAAAATGACGGTCGTTGCAACTTTTTATCTTGCACGGTATTTGCGCAATAATTTTTCAAACGCCTTTTTTTGGGGAAAAAAATGGTTTCTTGAATTTAAAAATAACAAAACAGTAAAGTTAGCCCAATTTTTTTGTAAAATATGAAAGCTTATGTTACGCCGAGTAAAAAGATACCTAACATGTCAGGCTTTAAAATTGCGCGCACTCATGGAATGGCGCCAAACTTCGGTACTTAAAAATCTCCATAGGCGACGCTTTGAAATTTTGTACAGGTTACCAGGTTAGAGTTACAGAGTAGGTCTAGTGCTAGAATTGTTGCACGCGCTCTAACGCACACGGCGATAACTCACATGTGTGGTTTGAACGGCGTTTACATATACAGGTGGGACTTACGTGTGTGTTCGCTTCTAAGCGCGAGCTATTGGGGACGGGCGTTTTAAAAAGAACAATTTTTTTTTTTTTTTTTGACTTTTTTTTGACTTTTTTTTTTACACTTTTATTACTATTACAAGGAATGTAAACATCCCTTGTAATAGGAATGTGTGTGACAGGTCCTCTTTATGGAGAGATGCGGGGTTAATAAGACCCCACATCTCTCCTCCAGGCTGGAAAGCATGAGATCAGTGAAATTTTTTTCACGATCTCATACTTACAGCCGCAATGGCGGCTTTGTTTACATTTAAAGACGTCATCACATCGCGCCCGTGCCTCTGACGATCATAGAGATGACTGGTGACCATCTGGTCACCAGTCATCTCTATGCTCATCACGTGACCCACCACCGGCGCCGACGATTCTCTCCGGGTCCCCGATCGCACGGGAGAGCCCGGAGAAGCACCGGATGGCGGCGGGAGGGGGGGGATGTCCCCTCCCGCCGCCTATAAGAACGATCAAGCGGTAGAACCGCCGCTATGATCATTCTTATGGTGCGCAGAATCGCCGGCAGAAGAGAAGGATATCTGAATGATGCCTCTAGCTGCAGGCATCATTCAGATATCCCCCCACAAAGCCCAGGACGTCATATGACGTCCACCCGGAGGGAGAGAGGGTTCCTGCCGGCGTCATTTTGCTATGGCCCGGTATGGAAGCGGTTAACTATACACCTTTAAAGTAATAACATACAAAAGTGATAAAGTAAATTTTTCCATTCAGGCACATTCTTTGTCATTAATGTTGCATTATTTTCATTCCCCAGCAGGTATAGCACCGTTGGAGATTTATTCTACAAATACCCATATCTAAGAAATGATTCACATATTTGGAATATTTGCAATACATTAGCCACAGGAGGGAAATACACTCAGTGCTGAGCTATGTGAATTGGATAGCCCATTTTCTATAGAATTTAATACAGAATGACAATATCTTTCACTACAATTTGTTTCCACCAATCAGATTCCAGAAAGCAGCCCGCTGTCTTACAGAGTTGATGCTTTGTGTTGATAGTGGAGCCAGTTAGGGAAAACAATGTAATAGTTTTCCAGGCTAGGCATGTTTCAGCAGGCCCTAAATATCCACCACCCTTGTGATGGACATTTAAGCATACCCTGGCCGCTCCCTTATATTTGTGTTATATAGAGAATGAAACACTCAGGGATGTATCAATCTGCCATGTTACATTACTTTAATTAAGGCTGCAGTCAACCATTAGTAGGCATTTTTTAAAATGTGGCAACATAAAGCCAAAGGCTTGTTAAAGGTTGAATGCATATTAAACAACCCCTCAGTTAAAAAAATACTTTATAGGGTATACACCTCTTAAAAGTAATTGTTTATTTTTTCTGTCCCTTTTTTAAAACACCTGTATTAGGCCCAGTTCACACTGCCACGACTTAGAAGCTGACATTCCAGCGCGACTTCAGCACGACTTGCATGCGACTTCTTTAACAGAAGTCGATGTAAATTGTGCCGAAGTCGGACCAAGAGTAGTTCAGGAACCTTTTTCTAAGTCGGAGCGACTCAAGTCACTCCTATTAGAATGGTTCCATTGCACTGAATGGGGCGAGACTTGTCATGCAACATGTGCTCCTAAAGTCGGAGTGCATGTCGCACCATTGCGAACCGGGCCTTAAAGTGGAACTTAACCCACTGATGTAACTGTTTCCCAAAACAGTTACATTCAAGGCATGCCTTTGGTGATAACGGTTACATTTGCCAGTGTGCTTATGCCAGCTCTCTAATGAACTTTTAACCAGTCCCGTCCTGCCTATAGTAAAATGACGGTCTGGCGGGACTTTTGTCGATTCAGGTGGACATCATATGACGCACCCCGCGACAAAGCCGATGAATGAGCAGTGTACCAGCCAGCTGCCGATACCATACGATCTCTGTCAGTGGCATTGCTATATGGGTGCAGGGGGGGCCTGCACGGGGTGACACCCGCCAGAGGGGTTTCCCTGGAGCAGTGCAAGCAGGGCACCCAGTGGTGCGGGGGAGGCTGCCTATAACACTCCTCAGTCACATTAAGCTGTCACTCGGGGATCTCCAATATCTCCCAAGCAGCTTGGTGGGCGGAGCTGGGGGTGTGGCTGCCTCCACTCCTCCCACAGACTCCTTCACTCTGGCTGATCCCGCAGCTGAAGGAGATAGAGGCGAGGATGCAGCAGCTCCGCCCGGGTCTTCATCTGCAGTCATGAGGAATGCTGTAAGATACTGCACAGTGTCACTACATGGAGTCCTAACCTGCCCTATACTACCTCAACCTGCCCTGTGCCACCCTAACCTGCCCTTTACCACCCTAACTTGCCCTATTCCACCCCAACTTGCACTATACCACCTCAACATGCTATGTTCCACCCTAACCTGTCCTGTACTACCGTAACCTGCCTTATACCACCCCAACCTACCCTATATCACCCAACCTGCATATAAATCACCCCAACCTGCCCTATACCACCCCAACCTGCCCTATATCATCCTAACCTGCCTTATACCACCCTAACCTCCACCCTAACCTGCCCAAAACCACCTCAACCTGCCAATATACCACACCCACCTGCCAGATACCACCTCAACCTGCCCTATACCACCCTAACCTATCCTGTACCACCCCAACTTGCCCTATACCACCCCAACCTGCCACTATACCCCCCAACCTGCCACTATACCACCCTATATGACCCTAACCTGCCCTATACCACCCCAACCTGCCAATATACCACCCCCACCTGCCTGATACCACCTCAACCTGCCCTATACCATCCCAACCTGCCACTATAACCCCCCAACCTGCCACTATACCACCCTATATGACCCTAACCTGCCCTATACCACCCCAACCTGCCAATATACCACCCCCACCTGCCTGATACCACCTCAACCTACCCTATACCACCCCAACCTGCCACTATACCACCCTATACCACCCAAGCTGCCACTATACCACCCTATACTACCCTAACCTGCTCTATACCACCCCAACCTGCCAATATACCACCCCCCACCTGCCTGATACCAGCTCAACCTGCCTTATACCACCCTAACCTGCCCTGTACCACCCCAACCTGCCCTATACCACCCCAACCTGCCACTATACTACCCTAACCTGCCACTATACTACCCTAGCCTGCAACTATACCACCCTAGCCTGCAACTATACCACCCTAGCCTGCAACTATACCACCCTATACTACCCTAACCTGCCACTATACCACCCTATACTATAATTTACAGGGGCTGGTTTGGGGTGCGCCCCGTGACTGTGTGCTGCCTGCCTAGACAGGAGGGGGGTGACACCATGTTTTACCGCACCAGGTGACACAAATCCTAGTGACGCCACTGATCGCTGTGACCAATCATAGCGGATCACATGACAATTGTAAACAATGGGTGGCTTCCTTTCATGCCATCCATTGTGTACAATTGTGTTGCCAGCTGTGATTGGTCACAGTGATCATATGGTATAGACATGGCCATTCACAGCCCATCTGTACCATGTGATTAGCTGTGGCTAATCACAACAAAACAAACTGAATTATTCCATTTCATTCAGTAAAATGCTTGATTATAGCAATGACATTAATTGCTTTAAGCAATCATAATGTGTAAAAAAATTACTTCCCCAGATTAATACAATGTTACTATGGTAATATTATATTGCTCTGGTCACAGTGTGTTAAAAAAAAAAATTATATATATATATATATATATATATATATATATAATATATATTCCATATTTTTTTTCATACTGTCACAAGTCAGTATCCTTGATCACCACCACACCTTTTGTATGATGACGCTGTACTGCACTGGTGACAGTATGTAAAGAAAAAAACATTATTTTTATTTCAAAATTTTCCAGAAAATTATGAAAAAAAGTGCAACTTTAAAAAACTTGTTATGCCTCTTACTAAATACCTTGGACTGTCTACTTTCCAAAGAGGGATTATTTGGGGGATATGTGTACTGCCCTGATAGGCCCTTTTGGCCCTCAATCAGTACATTGGGATTGATCGATTTTCAGTTATATGCCATAATTTGTGGACTCTATAACTTTCCTACAGACTAAACAATATACACTGATTTGGGTTATTTTCAGCAAAGAAACGTAGCAGAATAAATTTTGTACTAAACGTATGAAGAACGATTATTCATTTGCAAACTTTTATAACAGGAACAAAGAAAAACATTTTTTGGGATTTTTTCCTTTATTTAGCAAAAAATAGAAAACCCAGTGGTGATTAAATACCTCCAAAAGGAAGCTCTAGTTATGTGAACAAAATAATAAAAGTTTAGTTTGGGTACAGTGTTGCATGACGGCACAATTGTTATTCAAAATAGGTTATTTTCTCCAGTCCAACATTACTACTGTGTCCTGTTGTGATCTAGGGGCTGAGGAGTCACAGAGCACATGGGAGGATGCTGGCCTCCTACACTCCTGTAAATTTTGAATGTAGAAGATCTTTCAGCAAGCCTAAATTTCAACTCTTACTCACGCACTGTAAGGGTAAATAACTTGTTTTGTCTAGGGGAGAGGAGAAACTGTTATACTTACCTGATCCTCCACTCATATGGCAGGTGTTGCTCCCTCACAATCTGGTGGTGGACTGTCCATTGGTGTTCTCAAATCCAGGGCAAGGCTGTGGACTCTGCTCTGGTCTGGATGTAATCAGGACCATAAACTGGTTGATCTTGGGGGTGTGGAAGCTGCAGGGACTGGACAAGCTGCAGGGAGGAGCGGAGGATAATGTAAGTAAATCTCCATGTATTGTTCCCCTAAGCATAAACAAGCAATTACCCTTGCAGTGTGGGCACAGCCCCACTACCAGGGATAATGTTAAATTTGTCCAGAGTTGGGCTTAAAGTAGAAGTTTAGCTTAAAATGAACTAACTCTAAATCGACTGGCAGCCACATTCTAAAGCCTCATACACATGATCGGACTTCAAACAAACTTTTCCGTGGATATTTGTTTGAAGGGCGTTGGCCGGGAACACCCATAGTATACACATGGCAGGACTTTTCTGCAAACTTTCCCAAAATCACGTGTTTTTTCTATTCTTTTCTCCTCTATACCGCCACCCTTTGGTCAACTTCTGCTATTGTTGGTTGATTTTAACATTGGTTCTGGGCATGCGTGTTTGTACTTCAGACTAAAGTCCGATGGATTTCTGTACACATGATAGGACTTTGCACCATAGGTTGCCGCAAAGTTTGTCCGTTTGCAGAGCGAATATTTGTCCGATGAAAACCGAAAAAGTTTCACTAGTGGATGTGAACGTGCTAATGAAAAACATAACCTGATATAGTATGTAGTGTCCTCACTAAAAATAAATCCTAGGACCTGTCTTGGGCCCAGGTGTGGTGATACAGTATATACTGAGTGTTGGTGAACACCCTTCCCTCAGTAGGGATGCCTATGTGTTAGAGTGATTAAATTAGACCTCCTCAAGCAATAATATAATTAATACCTTAGAACACAATACACAAAACAACTGAAATGTGGGCCAATAGTAATAACCCAAAAAGTCACCGGTTCCAGTTTGGAACCAAAAGTATTCCTTTACTAGATAGTTCCTGAACCCCACTATTTTCCTAGGGGTCAGTATCAGCTCCCTGATATGTTTATCAGTAGGAATTCTTTAGGGGGGCAGCAGCCTTTACACGTAGCGCGGATACCTTTGTATTTATATTTGAAATTTTACCGATGGAAAAAAAAACAATAGCAAATTCTGATGGGGAACTCCATCGGAGAAAAAACCCACGCATGCTCAGAATCAAGTTGACGCATGCTCAGAAGCATTGAACTTAATTTTCTCGGCTCTTCTGAGTGTTTTACGTCACGGCGTTTGAGATGGTCAAATTTTTGACTGATGGTGTGTAGGCAAGACTGATGGAAGTCAGCTTCATCGGATTTCCGATGGAAATATCCATCGGATTTTATACCATCGGAAATCCGATCGTGTGTACAGGGCATTAGCATGTGGCTTCCAGTAGATTTAGAGTTAGTTAGTTTAAAGCCTCGTACACACGGTCGGACTTCCATCGGACTTTTCTGTGGATTTTTGTCCGAAGGGAGTTGGCCGGGAACACCCATAGCATACACACCACAGGACTTTTCTGCAAACTTTCCCAAAACTTCTTCCAACATTGCGTGGTTTTTCTGCTCTTTACCGCCACCCTACCGTCAACTTCTGATATTGTTGGTTGATTTTAACATTATTTGTTTTGTCCATCGGACAAAAGTCCGATGGTTTTCTGTACACACGGTCAGACTTTGCTCCATCGGACTTTTGTTGGCCAAAAGTTTGTCCGTTTGCAGACCGAACTTTTGTCCGATGAAAACAAAAAAAAAAAAAAAAAAAGTTTGTCCGATGGAGCGTACACACGGTTGGATTGTTGGTCCAACTTGCTCACAATGAAGTTTGTTGGCCAAAAGTCCGACCATCAGGGATGAGCCGAACACCCCCCTGTTCGGTTCGCACCAGAACCTGCGAACAGACAGAATGTTTGTGTGAACTTTAGAACCCTATTAAATACAATGGACTCGAACGTTCGAAATCTAAAGTGCTAATTATAAAGGCTAATATGCAATTTATTGTCTTAAAAAGTGTTTGGGGACCCGGGTCCTGCCCCAGGGGACATGAGATCAATGCAAAAAAAGGTTTAAAAAATAGACGTTTTTACGGGAGCGGTGATTTTAATAATGCTTAAAATGAAAAAATATAAGTGAAATATTCCTTTAAATTTCGTACCTGGGGGGTGTGTATGATATGCATGTAAAGTTGCGCATGTTTCCCGTGTTTAAAACTGTCCCTGCACAAAGTGTCATTTTTGAAAGAAAAAACGTCATTTAAAACTCACTCGCGGCTATTAATGAATTGTCGGCTTTTATCAATACATAGAAAAGTCATTGATAAAAAAAAAATAAAAAAAAGCGTGGGGGTTCCCCCAAATTCAATTACCAGGCCCTTTAGGTCTGGAATGGATATTAAGGGGAACCCCGCCGCAAATTAAAAAAAAAAATGGCGTGGGGTTCCCCCTAACTATCCATACCAGGCCCTTGAGATCTGGCATGGATTTTAAGGGGAACTCCACCCCAAATTTTTAAAAAAATGGCGTGGAGTCCCCCCAAAAATCCATACCAGACCCTTATCCGAGCACGCAACCTGGCCGGCCGCAGGGGAAGAGGGGGGGACAAGAGAGCGGCCCCCCTCCCTCCTGAACCGTACCAGGCCACATGCTCTCAACATGGGGAGGATGTCCCCATGTTGATGGGGACAAGGGCCTCATCCCCACAACCCTTGCCCGGTGGTTGTGGGGGTCTGCGGGCGGGGGGCTTATCGGAATCTGGAAGACCCCTTTAACAAAGGGGACCCCCAGATCCCGCCCCCCCATGTGAATTGGTAAGGGGTAAATTGTACCCCTACCATTTCACGAAGAAAGTGTCAAAAAATGTAAATAAAAAACACACAAACACCTTGAAAAAGTCCTTTATTAAAAAATAAAAAAATAATAAAAAAAATAAAAACATTCCAGCGATGAAATTCAGAGTCCCGCGGCGATCCCGATGTCCAGCGCTGTCCGTCATTGGTTGTGCCTGTGCGGACCTGATGGGGAACTTCCTCCACTGTGTTTTAAATGTATAGACCCGCCCCTTCTAAAGTTCCCCATCAGGTCCGCTCAGCGGACCAGATGCGGAACATGAGAAGGGGCGGGTCTATACATGTATTACACAGCGAACAAAGTTCCCCATCAGGTCCGCCCCCTCGGTATGTCCGACCCCGCCTATGTCATTGGCCTGAGCAGGGAACTTCCTTCACTGTGTAATTTAAATTTACACAGTGAAGGAAGTTTCCCGCTCAGGCCAATGACGTAGGCGGGGTCCGACATACCGAGGGGGCGGACCTGATGGGAAACTTTGTTTGCTGTGTAATACATGAATAGACCCGCCCCTTCTCTCGTTCCGCATCTGGTCCGCTGAGCGGACCTGATTGGGAACTTTAGAAGGGGCGGGTCTATACATTTAAAACACAGCGGAGGAAGTTCCCCATCAGGTCCGCACAGGCACAACCAATGACAGACAGCGCTGGACATCGGGATCGCCGCGGGACACTGGATTCCATCGCTGGAATGTTTATTTTTTTTTATTTTTTTTTATTTTTTTTTAATAAAGGACTTTTTCAAGGTGTTTGTGTGTTTTTATTTACATTTTTTGACACTTTCTTCGTGAAATGGTAGGGGTACAATGTACCCCTTACCAATTCACATAGGGGGGGGCTGGGATCTGGGGGTCCCCTTTGTTAAAGGGGTCTTCCAGATTCCGATAAGCCCCCCGCCCGCAGACCCCCACAACCACCGGGCAAGGGTTGTGGGGATGAGGCCCTTGTCCCCATCAACATGGGGACATCCTCCCCATGTTGAGAGCATGTGGCCTGGTACGGTTCAGGAGGGAGGGGAGGACGCTCTCTCGTCCCCCCCTCTTCCCCTGCGGCCGGCCAGGTTGCGTGCTCGGATAAGGGTCTGGTATGGATTTTTGGGGGGGACTCCACGCCATTTTTTTTAAATTTGGGATGGAGTTCCCCTTAAAATCCATGCCAGATCTCAAGGGCCTGGTATGGATATTTAGGGGGAACCCCACGCCATTTTTTTTTAAATTTGTGGTGGGGTTCCCCTTAATATCCATTCCAGACCTAAAGGGCCTGGTAATTGAATTTGGGGGAACCCCCACGCTTTTTTTTTTTTTTTATCAATGACTTTTCTATGTATTGATAAAAGCCGACAATTCATTATAGCCGCGAGTGAGTTTTAAATGACTTTTTTTCCTTCAAAAATGACACTTTGTGCAGGGAGAGTTCTAAGCACGGGAAACATGCGCCACTTTACATGCATATCATACACACCCCCCAGGTACGAAATTTAAAGGAATATTTCACTTTTATTGTTTCACTTTAAGCATTATTAAAATCACTGCTCCTAAAAAAACGTCCGTTTTTTAAAACTTTTTTTTGCATTGATACATGTCCCCTGGGGCAGGACCCGGGTCCCCAAACACTTTTTAGGACAATAACTTGCATATAAACCTTTATAATTAGCACTTTAGATTTCTCCCATAGACTTTTCGAATTTGCCACGAACACCCCAAATTGTTTGTTGTTCGGCAAACGGGCGAACAGGCAATGTTCGAGTCGAACATGAGTTCGACTCGAACTCGAAGCTTATCCCTACCGACCATGTGTATGGGGCTTTAGGCTGAAGTTCTACTATAAAGAACACCAATGCAGTGCAGTTTGGTGCTGCGGGCAGCATCATAGATAAGCATTAAGGCTGGATTTACACCTATGCAGTTTTAGTGCTTTTTGCATTTTGCAGATTTGTACTACAGTCCATGGAACACGTTCTGTAGTGCAAATCTGCAAAATGCAAAAAGCACTAAAAATGCATAGGTGTGAATCCAGCCTAATGGCTTGTTTTGCAGGAAGAACTTATTTTAAGCTTACAAAATAGTGATTTTTTTTTTGGGGAATATCTTTAATAAAAGGTATTTACAAAGTTACAGTCATTAAAACGTGAAACTCTAGGGCAAACAACTAACTATTTGGTAAAAATACATATATATGTTTTACCTGCCAAAGTATTTGTAAATTTGGTTGCACCCTCTGCTCATTGGACAGACGTGATGATGCTTATTCACTGTCCAGTAAAGAAGCTGGCACATGGGAGGATGCTGGCCTCCTACACTCCTGTAAATTTTGAATGTAGAAGATCTTTCAGCAAGCCTAAATTTCAACTCTTACTCACGCACTGTAAGGGTAAATAACTTGTTTTGTCTAGGGGAGAGGAGAAACTGTTATACTTACCTGATCCTCCACTCATATGGCAGGTGTTGCTCCCTCACAATCTGGTGGTGGACTGTCCATTGGTGTTCTCAAATCCAGGGCAAGGCTGTGGACTCTGCTCTGGTCTGGATGTAATCAGGACCATAAACTGGTTGATCTTGGGGGTGTGGAAGCTGCAGGGACTGGACAAGCTGCAGGGAGGAGCGGAGGATAATGTAAGTAAATCTCCATGTATTGTTCCCCTAAGCATAAACAAGCAATTACCCTTGCAGTGTGGGCACAGCCCCACTACCAGGGATAATGTTAAATTTGTCCAGAGTTGGGCTTAAGGTAGAAGTTTAGCTTAAAATGAACTAACTCTAAATCGACTGGCAGCCACATTCTAAAGCCTCATACACATGATCGGACTTCAAACAAACTTTTCCGTGGATATTTGTTTGAAGGGCGTTGGCCGGGAACACCCATAGTATACACATGGCAGGACTTTTCTGCAAACTTTCCCAAAATCACGTGTTTTTTCTATTCTTTTCTCCTCTATACCGCCACCCTTTGGTCAACTTCTGCTATTGTTGGTTGATTTTAACATTGGTTCTGGGCATGCGTGTTTGTACTTCAGACTAAAGTCCGATGGATTTCTGTACACATGATAGGACTTTGCACCATAGGTTGCCGCAAAGTTTGTCCGTTTGCAGAGCGAATATTTGTCCGATGAAAACCGAAAAAGTTTCACTAGTGGATGTGAACGTGCTAATGAAAAACATAACCTGATATAGTATGTAGTGTCCTCACTAAAAATAAATCCTAGGACCTGTCTTGGGCCCAGGTGTGGTGATACAGTATATACTGAGTGTTGGTGAACACCCTTCCCTCAGTAGGGGTGCCTATGTGTTAGAGTGATTAAATTAGACCTCCTCAAGCAATAATATAATTAATACCTTAGAACACAATACACAAAACAACTGAAATGTGGGCCAATAGTAATAACCCAAAAAGTCACCGGTTCCAGTTTGGAACCAAAAGTATTCCTTTACTAGATAGTTCCTGAACCCCACTATTTTCCTAGGGGTCAGTATCAGCTCCCTGATATGTTTATCAGTAGGAATTCTTTAGGGGGGCAGCAGCCTTTACACGTAGCGCGGATACCTTTGTATTTATATTTGAAATTTTACCGATGGAAAAAAAAACAATAGCAAATTCTGATGGGGAACTCCATCGGAGAAAAAACCCACGCATGCTCAGAATCAAGTTGACGCATGCTCAGAAGCATTGAACTTAATTTTCTCGGCTCTTCTGAGTGTTTTACGTCACGGCGTTTGAGATGGTCAAATTTTTGACTGATGGTGTGTAGGCAAGACTGATGGAAGTCAGCTTCATCGGATTTCCGATGGAAATATCCATCGGATTTTATACCATCGGAAATCCGATCGTGTGTACAGGGCATTAGCATGTGGCTTCCAGTAGATTTAGAGTTAGTTAGTTTAAAGCCTCGTACACACGGTCGGACTTCCATCGGACTTTTCTGTGGATTTTTGTCCGAAGGGAGTTGGCCGGGAACACCCATAGCATACACACCACAGGACTTTTCTGCAAACTTTCCCAAAACTTCTTCCAACATCGCGTGGTTTTTCTGCTCTTTACCGCCACCCTACCGTCAACTTCTGATATTGTTGGTTGATTTTAACATTATTTGTTTTGTCCATCGGACAAAAGTCCGATGGTTTTCTGTACACACGGTCAGACTTTGCTCCATCGGACTTTTGTTGGCCAAAAGTTTGTCCGTTTGCAGACCGAACTTTTGTCCGATGAAAACAAAAAAAAAAAAAAAAAAAAGTTTGTCCGATGGAGCGTACACACGGTTGGATTGTTGGTCCAACTTGCTCAAAATGAAGTTTGTTGGCCAAAAGTCCGACCATCAGGGATGAGCCGAACACCCCCCTGTTCGGTTCGCACCAGAACCTGCGAACAGACAGAATGTTTGTGTGAACTTTAGAACCCTATTAAATACAATGGACTCGAACGTTCGAAATCTAAAGTGCTAATTATAAAGGCTAATATGCAATTTATTGTCCTAAAAAGTGTTTGGGGACCCGGGTCCTGCCCCAGGGGACATGAGATCAATGCAAAAAAAGGTTTAAAAAATAGACGTTTTTACGGGAGCGGTGATTTTAATAATGCTTAAAATGAAAAAATATAAGTGAAATATTCCTTTAAATTTCGTACCTGGGGGGTGTGTATGATATGCATGTAAAGTTGCGCATGTTTCCCGTGTTTAAAACTGTCCCTGCACAAAGTGTCATTTTTGAAAGAAAAAACGTCATTTAAAACTCACTCGCGGCTATTAATGAATTGTCGGCTTTTATCAATACATAGAAAAGTCATTGATAAAAAAAAAATAAAAAAAAGCGTGGGGGTTCCCCCAAATTCAATTACCAGGCCCTTTAGGTCTGGAATGGATATTAAGGGGAACCCCGCCGCAAATTAAAAAAAAAAATGGCGTGGGGTTCCCCCTAACTATCCATACCAGGCCCTTGAGATCTGGCATGGATTTTAAGGGGAACTCCACCCCAAATTTTTAAAAAAATGGCGTGGAGTCCCCCCAAAAATCCATACCAGACCCTTATCCGAGCACGCAACCTGGCCGGCCGCAGGGGAAGAGGGGGGGACAAGAGAGCGGCCCCCCTCCCTCCTGAACCGTACCAGGCCACATGCTCTCAACATGGGGAGGATGTCCCCATGTTGATGGGGACAAGGGCCTCATCCCCACAACCCTTGCCCGGTGGTTGTGGGGGTCTGCGGGCGGGGGGCTTATCGGAATCTGGAAGACCCCTTTAACAAAGGGGACCCCCAGATCCCGCCCCCCCATGTGAATTGGTAAGGGGTAAATTGTACCCCTACCATTTCACGAAGAAAGTGTCAAAAAATGTAAATAAAAAACACACAAACACCTTGAAAAAGTCCTTTATTAAAAAATAAAAAAATAATAAAAAAAATAAAAACATTCCAGCGATGAAATTCAGAGTCCCGCGGCGATCCCGATGTCCAGCGCTGTCCGTCATTGGTTGTGCCTGTGCGGACCTGATGGGGAACTTCCTCCACTGTGTTTTAAATGTATAGACCCGCCCCTTCTAAAGTTCCCCATCAGGTCCGCTCAGCGGACCAGATGCGGAACATGAGAAGGGGCGGGTCTATACATGTATTACACAGCGAACAAAGTTCCCCATCAGGTCCGCCCCCTCGGTATGTCCGACCCCGCCTATGTCATTGGCCTGAGCAGGGAACTTCCTTCACTGTGTAATTTAAATTTACACAGTGAAGGAAGTTTCCCGCTCAGGCCAATGACGTAGGCGGGGTCCGACATACCGAGGGGGCGGACCTGATGGGAAACTTTGTTTGCTGTGTAATACATGAATAGACCCGCCCCTTCTCTCGTTCCGCATCTGGTCCGCTGAGCGGACCTGATTGGGAACTTTAGAAGGGGCGGGTCTATACATTTAAAACACAGCGGAGGAAGTTCCCCATCAGGTCCGCACAGGCACAACCAATGACAGACAGCGCTGGACATCGGGATCGCCGCGGGACACTGGATTCCATCGCTGGAATGTTTATTTTTTTTTATTATTTTTTATTTTTTTTTAATAAAGGACTTTTTCAAGGTGTTTGTGTGTTTTTATTTACATTTTTTGACACTTTCTTCGTGAAATGGTAGGGGTACAATGTACCCCTTACCAATTCACATAGGGGGGGGCTGGGATCTGGGGGTCCCCTTTGTTAAAGGGGTCTTCCAGATTCCGATAAGCCCCCCGCCCGCAGACCCCCACAACCACCGGGCAAGGGTTGTGGGGATGAGGCCCTTGTCCCCATCAACATGGGGACATCCTCCCCATGTTGAGAGCATGTGGCCTGGTACGGTTCAGGAGGGAGGGGAGGACGCTCTCTCGTCCCCCCCTCTTCCCCTGCGGCCGGCCAGGTTGCGTGCTCGGATAAGGGTCTGGTATGGATTTTTGGGGGGGACTCCACGCCATTTTTTTTAAATTTGGGGTGGAGTTCCCCTTAAAATCCATGCCAGATCTCAAGGGCCTGGTATGGATATTTAGGGGGAACCCCACGCCATTTTTTTTAAAATTTGTGGTGGGGTTCCCCTTAATATCCATTCCAGACCTAAAGGGCCTGGTAATTGAATTTGGGGGAACCCCCACGCTTTTTTTTTTTTTTTATCAATGACTTTTCTATGTATTGATAAAAGCCGACAATTCATTATAGCCGCGAGTGAGTTTTAAATGACTTTTTTTCCTTCAAAAATGACACTTTGTGCAGGGAGAGTTCTAAGCACGGGAAACATGCGCCACTTTACATGCATATCATACACACCCCCCAGGTACGAAATTTAAAGGAATATTTCACTTTTATTGTTTCACTTTAAGCATTATTAAAATCACTGCTCCTAAAAAAACGTCCGTTTTTTAAAACTTTTTTTTGCATTGATACATGTCCCCTGGGGCAGGACCCGGGTCCCCAAACACTTTTTAGGACAATAACTTGCATATAAACCTTTATAATTAGCACTTTAGATTTCTCCCATAGACTTTTCGAATTTGCCACGAACACCCCAAATTGTTTGTTGTTCGGCAAACGGGCGAACAGGCAATGTTCGAGTCGAACATGAGTTCGACTCGAACTCGAAGCTTATCCCTACCGACCATGTGTACGGGGCTTTAGGCTGAAGTTCTACTATAAAGAACACCAATGCAGTGCAGTTTGGTGCTGCGGGCAGCATCATAGATAAGCATTAAGGCTGGATTTACACCTATGCAGTTTTAGTGCTTTTTGCATTTTGCAGATTTGTACTACAGTCCATGGAACACGTTCTGTAGTGCAAATCTGCAAAATGCAAAAAGCACTAAAAATGCATAGGTGTGAATCCAGCCTAATGGCTTGTTTTGCAGGAAGAACTTATTTTAAGCTTACAAAATAGTGATTTTTTTTTTTGGGAATATCTTTAATAAAAGGTATTTACAAAGTTACAGTCATTAAAACGTGAAACTCTAGGGCAAACAACTAACTATTTGGTAAAAATACATATATATGTTTTACCTGCCAAAGTATTTGTAAATTTGGTTGCACCCTCTGCTCATTGGACAGACGTGATGATGCTTATTCACTGTCCAGTAAAGAAGCTGGCGGTGGAGATGTGTGTGACATAGAAAGCTGAATTGCTGAACCAGGCATGTCAATTTCTTAATTAGGAACTACATATATTATCCATATAGCTTTGCAATGTGACAAATGTGACAAATGTGTGTAAATTTAAAGACTGGCTGTACGGAAGTACAAATCTTTGGCAGATAAAATAGTAAACAGATCTATTTCAAAAGTGTGTTTAGCTGTTTGCCTAGAGCCTCTCTCTAAATAGATATATGCGTTATGCCATTAATAATGCAGTTGGAAAAAATCAAGCTTTCAAATAAGAGCAATCATGTTAAACATAGTATGCCATTTTTTTTTTAAATAACGATACAGTGAAATTAAGTCCTAGAGAGGGGTTATGCATTTATCAGTGTAATAGGAAACGGCACTAATGTGAGAAAATGGCTGCTCATTTCTCTACAGTTTATTTTTGGATGAACATTAATAATTATCTTGCACTTACACTTATTTTTGATAACGTTAGATGGTAGTCTTTGAGTTATTAGTCACGTTATTTGCACAGTAAAATTTGTTTGCTCTAATGATACGTGCCCCATCTCAGTATTTCAATGTTTGTTACATTTTACTCAGCCAGCCATCTCCTGTTGGCATTGAACATCTTATGCTAATGCCGCGTACACACGACCGTTTTTCATGACGAGAAAAATTTTATTTTTTTATTTGGTCATTAAAAATGATCGTGTGTGGGCTCAAGAGCATTTTTCACGACGTGAAAATGACCATTAAAAATTTGGAACATGCTCTAACTTTTCTCGTTGTTTTTCACGTCGTCGTTTTTCTCGTGATGAAAAACGGCCGTGTGTAGGCTTTAAAGACGTGACAAAAATGCGCATGCTCAGAAGCAAGTTATGAGACAGGAGCGCTCATTCTGGTAAAACTAGCGTTCGTAATGGAGATCGCACATTCGTCACGCTGTAACGGACTGAAAAGCGCAAATCGTTTCTCAAACATTACTAAAACGAGGATCAGCAAAAGCAGCCCAAAGGGTGGCGCCATCCAAATGGAACTTCCCCTTTATAGTGCTGTCGTACGTGTTGTACGTCACCGCGCTTTACTCGAGCATTTTTTTCCACGATAGTGTGTAGGCAAGGCAGGCTTGAGAAGAATCACGTCGAGAAAAACACAGTTTTTTTCAATGACATTAAAAACGGTCGTGTGTACGCGGCAAAAGACTTCTAGATCCGACTGCAGTACACAAATCAGAGGCAGTCACTCATTTGATACCTCCTCCTTTCAGAATATGCCTTACATTTATCTTAATGGATGCAGGGTGTTCTGTGTATAAGGGAGGGGAGACCATGATGTTCATCCACACTTCCTCCAATCACAAAGTGCCTTGCATTCATTGAATAGAACCGGTGCTCTGTTGAGGAGTGCCCCCCCATCGAATAGTGCCCGGGACGAACGGCGCATGCGCCGTACGTCATAGCACAACAGCTGATTTGGCGATCAGCTGGGCTGACTTAACCATGGCGCATGCGCACATCGTAAGAGGTATCTCTCGATGGGAGATACCATTTCAAAGGCACAATTTAAACCTATGCAAACAGCAGGGGGAGACCGTAGTTCTCAGATTGTGCATCGCTGCTGCTGGAGGGTGGCTAGTGGCCGTGTTGAAGGGCTGGTTTTGTCTGTGTTGCAACCCACCCTTTCACACAAGCAAAACCGGCCGTTCCACACAGCAAACCCACCCTGCAACACAGACAAAACCAGGCCATCAGCACACTGTAAATCCGCCGTGCAACAACGAGGCACAATGTAAGAACTACAGTCTGCCTCCACTGTTTGTATAGGTTTCAATTGTGCCAGTGAAATGGTATTTCCCATCGAGAGATACCTCCTACGATGTGCGCTTGCGCCTTGGTCATGTCACTCCAGCTGATCGGCAACTCAGCTGGAGTGCGGCTCCGTCCTGCGCATGCGTGGGCACTATTCGATGGGGGACACTTCTCACCAGAACTACAAGTTTCAGTGCCGAACATTCGCTGCCAATAGGAGACTCATGCCCGAGAAAAAGCAAGATATTTAACATGCTGCAGCAGCCAGATATGGGCCACACATCATTAGAGCTAACTTATTTTCACTCTGACAACATTCATTTTGCCCATACTTTATCTTTAATTAGTTGTATAGTAAATATGGTTAGGCTATAATTTTTGCTTGCACATGATTGGATGATTGAAGTGAATTCAACTTCACCTTATTTACTGATCTATGTGAACATTTTTTAGGTCTTTAGTAAATCAACTCCAGTAAATGAATGCTTAAAATGGAAAGAGTATCCTGGCTCCTCAGATCTATAAAAACACATTTATTTAGAGAACACGGGCTCCTTTCTATACATGTCAACCCTTCATTAGCTCTTATGCACTTTTACTGCGGTTTGTGCTGCTTTCCTTCCACTTGACAGATGGCAGATTTTGCTGTTTAAGCTCAATGCTCCAATATTAACAAGGTACAGAAGGTACAAACCAGAGGTTGAACCTTGTTACTTCATTTACCAAATATTGCTCACTGAAATGTTGTTTTCTATGCCATTTTTAACAATAATAAAAACACATGCAGCAGGATTACTTACAGTAAATTGGATAGTTGCTTATTATACGCGTTCTTCCATTAGCTGAACAGCAGCAGAAGTTTTTGGCCTCTGCTAGCAATCATAGTTTATGCCAACATTAAAATGGTTTTATGTGGCCTCATACGCTTGACTTTTTATTTGTCCAACCTTTTACAGTTTCTTTACTGTAACTAGGGCCAGTTTAAGGTGGGCCTTAGAGCAAAATTGCATCCTATCTTGTCATTTCCCAAACACAAAAAAGAATGCTAACACCAAGTATAGAAACAAAGAGTAAAAGATACAGAGTTTGTGGGTAAGGTTTCATGCACATGGAAAGTTTGTCCCATCAGCGTCAAATCATGGCAATTTTGGGCACCTAGGAGTCACTGATGAAGTGTACAACCCCATTGCCAGCTGCCTGTAAACATCTATGACAGGCTACGGATGGGAATGGTCACTCACTGTACCGAACAGTACTTATGTTTAGGGCTGTATGCATTCAAGGATGTAAACCCCCAAAGCAGAATTCCTGCATTCGTGGCATACATTCATTAGCGCATATGGCCCCAAATGCTTGGTACATCATTGAACCCTAAGAAGCCGCTACATATTTCAGTTTGACATAGACTTTGAGAGACTGCTTGCAGCGGAGCTGGATGTTGCATCTGTGCGTCCCAGGTGCTTGACTGGTGGCAGCCTTGGATTCCCTGGGATGGGGCTTCTTTTCTCTTTCATAACTCCTCTTCTTGGTTTTCTACTATAAAGCCTCGTACACACGGCCGAGATTCTCGTCGAAAAAAACATGTCCTTTTTTTTTACGAGATTCTTGGACAAGAAACTTGTCCCGGCCGAGTGTACACACGCTCGATTCAAAGAACCCGCTGTTCTTTGAATGGAGCGTACGCGGTGACGTCATCGACTATGACGAGCATGCGCTCGTCACATTCGATGCCGTCGCCGCCATCTTGGTATACCCTACCTATGCCTAGGAAGCTACCGCGCATGCGTCAAATTCATTTTGAACATGCGTGGGCTTCCCGGAGGACAGGTAAGTGTACACAAACTCACTTTTCTCGTCGAGAAACATGCCGACGAGAATCTCGACGAGAAAATAGAGAGAAGTCGGCAAGGATGTTTTTCCCCTTTTTTGTTCCCTTTAAGGCATACTTGATTTGAAATGTCTCTGGGTTTTGTTTAACGTTCCTCTGGATCCAAAGAGCTGTAATTCCTGAAGCAAACCTTAGGGAACCCCCCATATTGGTAAATTTGTTTAGATTATTGCACTTTATTGGGGATTGCCCAAAGGTTAGCCTCTGAGTCCCAGGGATTTATTGCAAACATTTAGAAAATTATGTTAGCTACTATTCTTGTTATTGCTAAATAAAAATATTCAGGTTAGAAATGATAATTTGGCACTTTTAACACACTTTTAACACAGCACTTTAACCAAGGTACTTCAATATAGGTAAGTACAAGCAATCCACTCCAAACTCTCAGCCTGCTTTTCCCCTTTCTCTACCCTCCAACATGCTCTCATTACCCTCTCTCCTCAAACTCTCATTTATTTACCCCTGCTCACCACCCCACAGCTTATACATATCATCCTCACTTCTGCCCTCTCAGTATTACTGCACATATCAACTACTGCTCCTTCTGAGCCCACATAAGCTTCCCCCTTCCTGTGTGTTCTCTGGAATGCCCAATCAGTCTCTTACAAGCTGGCCTCTGTCAATTACCTTTGCCTTTCCAACTCACTCAACCTACTTGTTGTTACTAAAACCCAGCTCCAGGAATCCAGTTCTGCCACTCCAGCTGCCCTCTCCCATGGGGGATTCCACTAGACTCACTCACCCAGACCCAGTGGATGAAAAGGAGGTGAAGTTGGACTTCTCCTTTCCCCACAAAGCCCCTTCCAGGTTCTTCCTACACCGCCCTCTCAGTTTATCTGCTCTTTTAAAGTGCGCTATATTCATCTTTTTTTTCTCCAGTTTGTCTGAGGATTGCGGTCAATTATTGTCCACCTGGACCCAGTGTCACGCTTTGTCGATAACTTCTCTGCACGGCTACCCTGTTTTCTCTCCCTAAACGCAGAACCTGGACTCGCTATAGCCCTGGGAAAGAGACAACACCAGAACAGCAAGTGCTCTTGAGAGAGTGTGGCATGAAACAAAATACCTGCAAGACTTAACCCTCTATAAATCTGCCCTTCTCAAATACAATTTTTACCTGCACACTGCTAAATAAACCTACTACACCACTATTATGAAAACCCTCTACCCTTTCTACCCTTAATTCTCTACTTTGCCCTCACGACCTTCACTCACTAACTTACTTACTGCCCAGGAGATTGCCAATCATTTAAAAAAAACAAGATTTATACAATTTGTAGTGAGATCTCCAGTGCTCTACTTTCTTTTCCAACTGACATACCAACACCACAATCAACACTTTCTTCCTTTGACCCTGTTAACACATTAAAATACCAAACTCCTTTCTGAGACCCACCTCCTCACCTGTCCCCTCACATCTATTACAGCCCCTTTCCTGCTCTATCCTACACTCTCTAACCCACATCTTTAGTCTCTCCCTCTCTACCAACACCTTTCCCTCCCTGCTCAAACATACACTGGCTTACTTAAAAACCCTCATTGGACCCCACCTGTTTGAACAACTTAAGGCCCATCTCTCTGCTCCAGTTTCCCTCCAAGTTTTTTGAATGCCTTGTCTATACCCGTATGAGTTGCTACTTCACTTATAACAACCATCTCAACCCCCTACAGTCTGGCTTTCGCCGGCAACATTCCACTGACACTTAGCTGCTAACTGCTAAAACCAACTGCCTTTACTCCATACTCATAGACCCTTTGCTGCCTTTACACCGTTGACCATCGATTCTTCCTCAATAAAATCACCTCTCTTGGCCTCTGTGACTCTGCTCTTTCCTGGTTTCCCTTCTACCTATCTCAGTGCGCCTGCAGCGTTACATACAACTTTATCTCCTCCGCTTCTCTTCCTCTTTCTCTTGGGGTACCCCAAGGCTCTGTCCTTGGTCCCCTCCTATTATCTCTCTACACCTCTTTCCTGGGCCAGTTGATAACCTCCCATGGCTTCCAATGCCATTGCTATGCCAACGATACCCAGATCTATCTTTCTACTATTACTCAGTGCCATTGTTCACACTCATCCCAGAAGCTGCACATAATTGTCGACCTCCATAAGGATTACCTTTGTATTCAAGTTAATTTGTTCTGTGTTAACAGTTCCATTTCATGGATAATGTTGTTATTTATTTAACCTCAATTGCCCTGTGGAATTGCACAGTCAAAAAGAATTGCTGTAGTCAATTATTCTTGCACAGGCAAAAGCTGTCTTTTACGATAATTGAATACAGTTTGTGTTTATTTAATTTGTAGGTTAGATTATTTGTAGACATTAGAGAGCAGCTGGATCTTGCCTGCATGACAGAAGGTTTTCAAAGCATTGCAGAGCACTCCTTTAAGCTGAATTGCAGGAATTCTGCTCCATTTAAAAAGTGAAGGCACACTATGAGTTAAGTTGAAGAAGGAGTATGATATCTCCTGGATTTATCGCTATTATTTATATCGGGCAGGTTTAACGTACTCCCCGGAAGACACCTTTTGCTCTCTTTTCAAGAGTCCAACGCGGATCCTTCTATCTCTACTTCTTCAACAGTAGAGACTCTGCAGCTGTTATGCCTGCCCCTCTCCTGCCCAATCACAGAAGTCTTTGTATTTTGTGAATGTGATCACATATTACAGAGGCTTTTGTGACTGTGCAGCAGAGGAGAGAGGCGGGCATATTTGCTCTGTGTGCTTCTCTCCTCTTAGATTCCATGGTGCCTCTCCGGCATAGCAATAAACCAATAAAAAGAAGTCTAGAAGATGTCATGCACCTAGTTGGACTTAACTCAGCGTGCATTCTCTTTTTACAAAGTGTCTGAATTCCAGGAATTTAGCTATAAACTTGTAAGGTCTGCTCCATATATATTTATTTTCTTCAGACTGTGGGCTGAATGAAAGTAATCTAACAAATTCAGCCATCCAAGCTAACGGTGCAGAGAGACAAAGTCCTCTGCCAGGCTATTATATTCTGACAACTGATGCTGTAGGCTTTCTGATTAACCGAACAGTGTCTGTACCGGATCACATGCAGGCACTGTTCAGCTGGCAATTTCCCAACAGGCTTCTTTAACAAAAGTCGATTAAAGCAACTCTGTCACTGTTTAGAAAAAAAAAAAAAAAAATTAAGGTATCCGTGTATAGCAAGCAATAATTACCTATTTAAGTTCTAAGCTTGCTGAAAAATCTTTAGCAACTAAGACAATTGCGGATGTCTCAGATGCCTGGTCCTCCTGCTCTGTGTTTCTTTTTTATTGGCTCCTTCCACACTACTGTGTCCTGAAGTAATGTAGGGGCCAGCTGAGGAAACCACAGAGCACAGTGGGTGACACCAACATCCAACACTCCTAGAAGGGACAAATGCTGGACTTTTAGTCAGGTAAATATGAAATATTGCACATGTATATTATGCAGTCTGCTATTATTTAGATGGTAGAACTTTTGGCTTCTGTTTACATTTCCTTGTTTCTCATTATTTCTTGACATAAAAGCTTGATTTACAGCACTCAATAGCTTAAGCTAAAATTTACACACACACTCAAGTGAATAATGCATAGGTGTGACTCCTCCCTTATTGGATATTTCTGTGTGAGGTTTAAAATAGGGCAAAGGGAAGTTTGAGGCAAGGGCTGCTGTTATGCTGTCTCCTATAATGCCATGGGAATCCACTGTCATGTAATAAATCCTTATATATATGTAGCGGGGTGTTCAATCTAGGGGAAGTGTCTGAGTGGTAACCAGGCTCAGACACCTTAAATTGTTAGGAGTTATGGACCATTTTTGTCCTCAGGGGATAATGCTGGTGATGTGTTCCCTGTGGCCTGTGGGTGGCGCTGCCATTCTGGACCAGGGTTGAACCGCAAGCGTAGTGCTGTGCCTTTTGTGACCCCTCTCGGCAGCTGTACAGTGGGGCGGGGAACCTGCTGTGCATGCCGGGAGGGGATATAAAGGGGCAGACATCTTCTGAGTGGGGAGGTCGACGCCCAGGCACCTTCAGCCTGGGCGTGTGTGGGTCATCTCGGGGTGCCCTAGGCCCGAAGGCCGTGTTCCGGTTCCACCTCAGGCACAATTAACATGGGGTGAGGTACTACCTCACCGTTTCTGACTGCCTGGTTATGGAGGCCCAGGAGCTGCAGCAACGGCCCGGGCCCAGCAACCTTAGGCTGGGGCCCACTAGGGATCGAGGAGTCCAGGGTGCCGCCTTGCGAGGGGACCCGCGCCCTAAGAGAAGGGAGGATCTGTTCCGAGGGACCGATGCTGTAGTCACGGTGAAGGAAGGGTCTGTTGACTCTCTGGGGGGGACGTCTTCTCCCTGAAAGGGGCCATGTCCTAGGAAGAAACCAAGGTTCACCAGGTCAGTGGCAGTGACCTTGTTGACCAGGTCAGTGGCAGTGACCTTATTCACAGGGTCTGTGGCAGAGACCAACCTCATGGTCTGTGGCAGAGACCGTGCCTCTAAACTGTTTGAGAAACCCGAACAGTCAGAAGAGTTTGAGCTACGTTTGTGCCTGGACCTCCTCCACACCTTAAGCTGTCCTGTGTCTTTGCTCCAACCTTTCTTCTATCCAAGAGACTATTTGCTATTCAAGTGAAAATAAATATTGAGTTGGACTTTCAGCTGGTGTGGACATTCACGTTCCTGGGGAAGTCAAGGACTTGCATCTACCCACGGTAGAGGTGAAAATCATTCTTAGGAGGACTTTAGACTCTGGCTGCAGACAAGGCCCAAAAACAACACCGCTTAACCTCTTTACACAGGAGGGTACGGGCTAGTGGTACGGTGTGCCTGTCTCCCCTTGCGAGGAGCCGAGTTTAATGCAGGAGGGGGATAGGTGGGTGCGCTAGATATAAAACAAATATTTTATGCATCAAGTAAAAAATAGATGTAAAATATCACTTTTAAAACATAAAAAAATAAAATTGACCCAAATCATTATAGCATTCCTATAAGACACTCATACGATTCAACTTCCTGCCTGCAATGCACACATCACCGATATAGCCATGACTCCAGATGACATCAAGTACCCTTACAATACTTTATTTTCTCTGAATAAAAGAGAATGCTTTCTTAACCACTTCTGCCCCGGACCATTTGGCTGCCAAATGACTGGGCCACTTTGTGCGATTCCTCACTGCGTCGTTTTAACTGACAATTGTGCAGTCATGCGACGTGACTCCCAAACAAAATTGACGTTTTTTTTCCACAAATAGAGCTTTCTTTTGGTGGTATTTGATCACCTCTGCGGCTTTTATTTTTTGTGCTATAAACAAAAATAGAGCAACAATTTTGAAAAAAAATCAATATTTTTTACTATTTGCTATAATAAATATCCTCCAAAAATATATTAAAAATTTTTTTTTTTCCCTTTGTATTCTTCTACATATTTTTGGTAAAACAAAAATTGCAATAAGCGTTTATTGATTGGTTTGCGCAAAAGTTATAGCATCTACAATAGGGGATAGTTTTATGGCATTTTTATTCATTTTTTTTTTTTTTTACTAGTAATGGCGGCAATCAGCGACTTTTAATCAGGACTACGACAATATGGCGGACACATCAGACACTTTTGGCGCTATTTTGGGACCATTCACATTTAAACAGAGATCAGTGCTATAAAAATGCATTGATTACTGTGTAAATGTGACTGACAGTGAAGGGGTTAACCACTAGGGGGCTAGGAAGGGGTTAAGTGTGTCCTAGGGAGTGATTCTAACTGTTAGGGGGCGTGGCTACGAGTGACACGTCATTGATCGCTGCTCCCGATGAGAGGGAGCAGCGATCAGTGACAGTGTCATTAGGCAGAATGGGGAGATGCTTGTTTACACTTGCCTCTCCCTGTTCTGCAGCTCTGTGACTCGATCACGGGACACCGGCGGACATCGAGTCCGCGGGTCCCGCGGGCACCGTCACGGAGCTTGCGGCGGCAAATTAAAACTGACGTAAATATACGTCGATTTGCCTGTCCGTGCCATTCTGCTGACGTATATGTACAGGACCTGGTCCTTAAGTGGTTAAGCATTCAGACCATTGTCAAAGTGTGAATAAATAACACATATTTTATCTAAAACACATAATGATACTTCTATTATATTGTGCTAAAAGTTACCTTTCTTGCAAATAAGTGTTAACTAAAGTTCAGGCTATATAGTTTCTTGGCTCTTAGCGGTAGTAAACTGTAAATAAAAAATAAATAAACGGTCCCCCTGTAGGTTAATGTTATAATGTGCTAGAACGCACTGCAGTCTAGCACATTATGACTGACTTACCTAAAAAAAGAATCTCTCCAGTCGCGGCAAACAGGGATTTCATTTTCACTCAGTCCTTCTTCCGGCTTTTGAATGGGCGAGCCGCAATGACGTCACTCCCGCACATGCGTGCTGGAGTCGCACAGCACTCTCAATGGACAGCACTATAGAGCAGAGGTAGGCAACCTTAAAGAGATGGAGATCTACCTGAACAACATGGGGAAAGTCAAAGATCATCAGGCACAGTGTCGCCTCCTGACACCTGACTTAAACCTCTAATTGCCGTACTACCGTGTTGCAAACACGAGCATTGCATGGCAATAATGGGTTTAATTCAGTTGGTGAGGAGGCAACACACTTGGATTGCTTTTCAGAAGAGAAGCAGTGCCTGTGATCACCTGTCTGTGATCTACTGGTAGATTGTGATCTACAGGTTGTTATCCCCCGCTCTAGAGTGTGCCATCTATCCAGAGTGTAGTGTACAAACGCCAGTGACGTCACCGGCTGCTACACATGTGAAAATCTCCTAAACAGAAACATGTTAACTGTACCTACAGGTAAGCCTTATTATTGGCTTTCCTGTAAGTACAAGTTGTAAAGTGGAGTTTACTATCGTTTTCTGCTCTAACTGGCCATATACACATAGATTTTTGTTCCCTAACATTCCTCCATCGATGAATCTCCCACTGTGGCTACTTTATTCTGATGCTGCCAACTGTCAAAATACCCAAATAGTGCCTGCCTCTGATTGGATGCAGGTGCTTTTCATCCGTCAATTTTCCATCTGGCTCCTTCAATTTTTCAATCAAAGGATTTTGGGCAGGAGGGCACCCACAGGGACACCCATGGAGAAAATTTCAGACAGTTCATTGGGAACTGATTGGTATTCACTTTGTCTATGGCCATATTTAGTTCTGTCCAGCTACCGGTCAGAATAATATGCACAAGACAAGGGGTATGGAGATACCAGCAGTGTGACTATAGATGTAGAGGAGGGAAACCTGCTTCAGATAACCCATCTCTTGCAATGTGTTTCCAATATAAGGATTCTGGAAACAGCGTGGTTTAAAATAAAACTTTATGTGCACATGAATTTGATGAATATATGTTCCAAGCTGAGCTGCAAGCATAGACATTTTTATTCAGATATGTTTGTCAATAAGAACACATGATAAAACTCCCCTTTGTGTGTACAAAATGCCTTTGAAAGCCCAGATATTACCTTGTAAAAGTAGCAATGACCAGAGATCGGCAAGGTGTCCGTACACGGACACTGGTTTCCGTGAGCGGTCCTTGCAGGGTCCGTGGCTGCCTGTTCTGCCTGTTTTGTGTTAGGCCGCGGGGAGTTGGTCAGAGGAACAGGACAGATGAATATGCTGTCTGACAGTCACAGCTTCCACTGATCCACCTCCCCCGCCACTACCCACTTGTTGGTAGGCCTGCCTGTGTCCTATCAACCAATCAGGTACTTGCCCCGCCCCAGGCCCTGACCTTCAGAGGAGGAGAATGGAACTTCCTCCTCTAAACCTGCCCGTGCCCGGTCTCAGTGCCCTGACCCCCAGCCTTCTTGTGAGTCGTGTATGTGTTATATTCCTATAATTCCACTAGAAGAATTGGATCATCATGTAAGGGGGATCTATGGGGACCCTGGCCTGCTCTAAAGGGGGATCTATGGAGGCCCTGCTCTAAAGGGGGATCTATGGAGACCCTGCTCTAAAGGGGGATCTATGGGGACCCTGCTCTAAAGGGGGTTCTATGGGTACCATGGCCTGTTCTAAAGGGGGATCTATGGGGACCCTGCTCTAAAGGGGGATCTATGGCCAGAGAGTAGACAGAGTGTTTTTTGATGGTTTTAATTTGAAATGTATTCAAATGTATTCAAGTAAGAATACTTACGCGTCTTGTATTTAGACATTATTCGCTAAACGTTAAACGCTAAATGTGCAGCTCAAATTTTATCTCCTTTTCAGTGTTATGAAAGTGTCTTTAACTTGCCAAACATAACCTAATGTCTCCATGTTTCTATAAACAGCAGGGCTGGTTATAACCAGAAATACATGATAATTGGCTTCTGACAAAATTAGCTGTACTATTTATGTGCACACTTGTAGTTGGGAAATTAACTTGGTAGTGTCAGTAGCATAAGAGACATACAAACTATCATAAGACTTTACACAGCTGGGAATAATAATACATTTATATTAAGACCCCTTTCACGCTGGAGCGTTTTGCAGGCGCTATAGCGTTAAAAATAGCGCCTACAAACCGCCCTTAAACAGCTGTTACATTCACTCCAGTGTGAAAGCCCGAGGGCTTTCACACTGGAGCGTTGCGCTAGCAGGACTGTAAAAAAAGTCCTGCTAGCAGCATCTTTGGAGCGGTGAAGGAGCGGTGTGTTTACCGCTCCTCCACCGCTCCTGCCCATTGAAATCATTGGGACAGCGCGCCTATACCGCCCGCAATGCACTGCTTCAGCAGCGCATTGCGGGCGGTTTTAACCCGTTCTCGGCCGCTAGCGGGGATTAAAAGCTCCCTGCTAGCGGCCGAAATGCGCCGCAAATCCGCCCATAGCGTCGGCGGTAAAAATGGCGGCGTTTTTCCGCCAACGCTATGGGCGGCTCAGTGTGAAAGGGGTCTCAAGGATCAGTCCACCCAATACCGATATCTAAGTTTTGTTAAATGCTGGAGATAAATCAACAGCCAACGTCTTATATCGCTGCTAGTTATTTCACTGTGCTTAATTTTCTGTGTTCTTATACTTCCTGTGAACATTACAAGGGGCTCACACTCCGTTTTGGATTTTTAATATAAAGCTTATTATGGAGAATGCAACAGGAGATGCAGAAATGGGTATGAAAAACCCTACATTCCAGGTAGACTGGAGCAAAGTAGGAAATTAGGCACAAAAATCTTATTGTTGGAGCAACCAAAACATATAGGAAGCCAAGGGCTGACACAGCCCATCACTTGAACCTAATATAACACTTTTGGACTGAAATATCAATGCTGATCATTTGCTTTTTTATTTATTACCTTGAATTGCTACTTTACCTGTTTTCGCCCATAAGATAGAATAGCTCCAGATAAGTCCAGAAGAGTGCTGAGCTCAATCTTGAACTTTTTTCTCTTGTATCGATGACTTCTATGACCATGTTTGTCTTGGGATAAATTCCATGCCGGCAATGCCAAATCCTCAGAATAAAGAACCAGCGGCCCCTTTTTAGTACTGTAGGTTTTGTGTGTGGGAATCTCCCAATAGTTGTGCGAAGCACATTTTCCATTCAGGAATCTTCTAAGCTGAAAATCATGGTGGGATCTCCAGTTGAAGTAATCCTAGATAATTATAAATGTGCACACATATGAGAACATTTGCATGACTAAGCAAGAATACATTTTCAAATGTATGCCAAAATGAAATAAAAAACACGTTTTGTCCTCTACACATGCATAATTCTTGTTTTATCCCTTTAAACATGCTGCAGGTACAGAAAAAATAATTGTTGATGATGATAAACGTTGATGCTTCAGAAATATAGTGTGCTCCTACCTTCCTTTTCATCTTGACAACACAGCATGGTGAATTTAATAAGACTGGAGCTACCAGAGTCTGGAGCAGAGCAGCATGGCAACCAATCAGCTTCTATCTTTCACTTTTAAAGCTTAACTGAACAAGCTTAATATGGAAGCTGATTGGTTACTATGCACAGCTGCTTTAGTTTCTGGCTGCTCCAGTTTTAGTAAATTCCCCCCACCATGTTCTTGGCACTGAATTCCAAAAGCATGTGTTGTCAGCCCTGCCTACTTCAATTCTGATAGATCCGATAGAACACAGACCTCTTTTCATCTCCCTCCTCGTCTCCATAACCCCTCCTTGTACACAGGCAGAGAACACAGGAAGTTATCAGCTCACAAGATTTCTGGCAAAATCAACTTTTATTATTTGAATTTACGAAACAGATATAACAAAACACATTCAGTTCTATACTTAGCAGACCAAAGGGAAGCAAATAGGAGAAGTTTATTTCTAGGGTTTACATGCATGTTAGGCCCCTGTCACACTGAGGCGCTTTACAGGCGCTATTGCGCTAAAAATAGCGCCTGCAATGTGCCCCAAAAAAGCCGCTCACTGGTATCCAATGTGAAAGCCCGAGGGCTGAAGCGTTGCGCTTGCAGGAGGGTCAAAAAACTCCTGCAAGCCGCATCTTTGAGGCGTGATATGAGCGGTAAAAATACCGCATCAATAGCGCCCCTGCCCATTGAAATCAATGGGGTAGCGCCTCCAAAACGCCCTCAAAACGCCGCAAAGAAGCGTTATTGTGGGCGTTTTTAACCCATTTTCGGCCGCTAGCGGGGGTTAAAATCCCCCGCTAGCGCCCGCATATCGTGGGAAAAACGACGGTATAGCGGCGCTAAAAATAGCGCCGCTATACTGCCAGCGCATCCAGCACCTCAGTGTGAAAGTAGCCTAAAGGATCCATGCACACTGGGCTTAAAAAAATGCCTGTAGAAGCAGCTCAATGTTATCCTATGTGTCCTTGCACATTAGGATGTTTAGAGTCAAAAAACCCTTCTGGTTTGCGTTTTTGAGCGGAGTTTTCTGGCAGATAAAAATCCTAATGCTCCCAAACGCCTAGTACAAAAGTTCTCTGTATGAGTGTTTTTTTTTCTTCCAAAAGTACTGGCATTTTTTAAACCCATTGTTCCTGGCCCTTATGCCGCGTACACACGACCGGTTTACATGACGAGAAAAATGCATCTCTTTCTTCTAGGGGTATCACACACGATAGGGTGAGATGCGCTATGTCCCATGTCCTCCCCATAGCTGTGGGTGAGGTGAAGGCCAGTACCAGATATTTCCTCGGACCTGTGTGCTTCTGTAAAGGATTAAGTCCTGCTGTGCCAACACTTCCCTTTGCTCCCATTAACCAGAGTTCCACACACCGATCACAGTCCAACTCTTGTTTTATTGAATTTCTCACAATAAACAGTGCTTCAGTAGCCAACTGGTTGTGACTTGATAACATTTTGATACAGGGGATGAGCAGGTTGAGGCACTGTCCTAATTATCAGCTAAACCACTGCGATCTCGCCAGCGGTTACTATAGCCATAGCTCGAAAGGACTTAAAACTTGAGAGTCTCTACCAGCGACTCAAGAGAACATAGATAGGAGTACCTTCGATGCGTTGTGGCCCCTATCTGGGGAAGATGTCCCTCCAAGAGAGTTACCAGAGGCCCATCCGTCACTGGGTTGATGCTGCTCCAGACTCTCCGAATGGGTAACCTCCCCGGCCTCCTCACCTCAGACATGGGCCCCATCCACTTCAGGGACCCTCGGACTTCTCCACCCTCGCGGGACCCAGTCGAAGTCACTGGGCCCCAGGCCTCCTGGTTTAGTACCTCACCCCAGGCTAAAGGTGCCTGGGATGGACTCCAACTCCATTCCGGTCAGGCCTAGGGCACCTGAGCCAGAATCTGTAACCGCCCACACCCAGGCCTAAGGTGCCTGGGCGCGTGATGAAGAACCTCCAGAAGAGCAAGACCTCGTGACCAGGGCATCTCCCCCTTTTATCCCCTCCAATGACGCCACGGCAGGTTCCCCGCCCTCGCCGTACCATCTCCGAGAAGGGACAAAAAGGACAGCACTATGGCAGTGAATCTACCTTGAGCCTGCAGGCACTCACCACCCACCGGCCAAGGAGATTATTATACCGCCCAATCCTCCACGAATACAAATGGTCATTACTCCCATACCTACACACCTGAACTTCCACCCAGGTGTACCCCACCTAACTTTAAAGACCCCGCTACACAAGTTATGAGACGGGAGCGCTCGTTCTGGTAAGACTAGCATTCTTAATGGAGGTAGCACATTCGTCACGCTGTAACGGACTGAAAAGCACAGAGACTGAAAAGCGCGAATCAGCTAACACTAAACTTTTACTAACACGCGGTAACACAAAATCAGCAAAAGCAGCCCAAAGGGTGGCACCATCCAAATGGAACTTCCCCTTTATAGTGCCGTCCTACGTATTGTACGTCACCGTGCTTTGCTCAAGCATTTTTTTTCACAATAGTAAAAGGCAAGCTTGAGAAGAATCACGTCGAGAAAAACATTTTTTTATTTCCATGACATTAAAAACGGTCGTGTGTACGTGGCATAAGTGTAAACCCCAAATCTATTTTTTTTCTCAGTATATTTTGCAATATGTCTCACTTTGTTTTATTATGAGTCTGTTACAATGTTTCTCACCTGGAGTTTCTGGCAGTAACAGCACTTCCTGTTGCAGGCTGACAACACTAAGAGCCGGTTCACACAGAGGCAACACGACTTTGAGCGCGACTCTGCGAGGCAACTTGGACATGACTTGAGCCTGAACCACAGCGCGACCTGGAGCGACTTGAAGTCGCCTCCAGGACAGGCTGCCCCCTGTGTTTGGTATGAATCATGAGGGGGAACTCCACGCCAAATTTTAAATAAAAAACCGGCATGGGTTCCCCTCCAAGAGCATACCAGGCCCTTAGGTCTGGTATGGATTTTAAGGGGAGCCCCCTACACCGAAACAAACGGGCCTCTTCCCGACAACCCTGGCCATTGGTTGTCGGGGTCTGTGGGCAGGGGCTTATCGAAATCCGGGTGCCCCCTTTAACAATGGGGCCCTCAGATCCCGGCCCCCCCACCCTATGTGAATGAGTATGGGGTACATTGTACCCCTACCCATTTACCTGGGGGAAAAGTATCAATAAAAAAAACACACTAGACAGCTTTTTAAAGTCATTTATTAGGCAGCTCCGGGGGTCTTCTTCCGACTTCGGGGGTCTCTTCCGACTTCGGGGGTCTCTTCCGACTTCGGGGGTCTTCTTCCTACTCTCCGGTGCCTTCTCTGCGCTCTCCGGTTCTTCTCCCGCTCTCCGGTGCTTTCTGCCTTCTGCCGGCCCCTCCGCTGTCTTCTTCCAGCTCTTTTGCTAGCGGGGGCCCGGTCTTCATCTTCGTCTTCTTCCCTCTTCTCTCCTGGAGATGTTGACACAACGAGGTCTCCCGCTGTAATGCAGTGTGAGCGGCATGCAATCATTTATATAGGCATGGGACGTGGTCACCGGGTGATGCCACCCGGTGACCCCGCCCCCTTTGACGTCACAGCCCGGGGCATTATGGGACTGTGAAGTCATAAGGGGGCGGGGTCACATCACCCGGTGACCCCGCCCCATGCCTATATAAATGATTGCGTGCCGCTCACACTGCATTACAGCGGGAGACCTCGTTGTGTCAACATCTCCAGGAGAGAAGAGGGAAGAAGACGACGATGAAAACCGGGCCCCTGCTAGCAAAAGAGCTGGAAGAAATAAGCGGAGGGGCCGGCAGAAGGCAGAAAGCACCGGAGAGCGGGAGAAGAACCGGAGAGCGCGGAGGAGGCACCGGAGAGTCGGAAGAAGACCCCCGAAGTCGGAAGAAGACCCCCGAAGTCGGAAGAGACCTCCGAAGTCAGAAGACGACCCCTGGAGCTGCCCAATAAATGATTTTAAAAAGCTGTCTAGTGTGTTTTTTTTATTGACACTTTTCCCCCAGGTGAATGGGTAGGGGTACGATGTACCCTATACTCATTCACATAGGGTGGGGGGGTCGGGATCTGGGGGCCCCCTTGTTAAAGGGGGCTCCCGGATTCCGATAAGCCCCCGCCCGCAGACCCCGACAACCAACGGCCAGGGTTGTCGGGAAGAGGCCCTGTCCTCATCAACATGGGGGCAGGGTGCTTTGGGGTGGGGGGCCGCAGGGTGCCCCCCTGCCCCAAAGCTCCCACCCCCCATGTTGAGGGCATGTGGCCTGGTACGGTTCAGGAGGGGGGGCGCTCGCTCGTCCCCACCCCCTTTCCTGACCGGCCGGGCTGCGTGCTCAGATAAGGGTCTGGTATGGATTTTAGGGGGCCCCCACGCCGTTTTTTTCGGCGTAGGGGGTTCCCCTTAAAATCTATACCAGACCTAAGGGCCTGGTATGCTCTTGGAGGGGAACCCATGCCGTTTTTTTAGTTAAAATTTGGCGTAGAGTTCCCCCTCATGATTCATACCAAATACCAGTTCCGTGGGAAGGGTTTGCCTTAGAGCCGGTTCACAGAGGGGCGACTTCCTGTAAAGTTGCCTCTCTATGAACGGGGATGCGACTTGGAGGCGACTTCCATTGAAGTCAATGGGTACAATTCGCCTACAAGTCGGATTGAAGTAGTACAGGAACCTTTTTTGAAGACGGAGTGACTGCAGTCGTGTACATTAGGACGACTCCATTCACTTCCATTAGTTTTAAAAACAGCGCGACTTGGGGCGACTTGGGGCGACTTCAAGTCGGATCCCAAATCGCCCCTGTGTGAACTGGCTCTAAGCCACTGCCTCCCAGTTAGTAGCTGCTTTGTCAGCCTGCTATGCAAGCTCTCCCATTTGATCATTGGGCTGCCTATTTGATAGACACGATTGGTATCCCAACTGCCAACTAAAAGAGTGCACATGGCAGGCCGACAATGTTGTTACTAATTGAGAAGCAATGGCTTAGCATTGTCAGGCTGCAACAGGAAGTGCTGTTACTGCCAGGATCTCCAGATAAGAACATTTGCAACAGATTCTCATAAAAAAAATTCTCTTAAAGGGGAACTTCAGTCATTTCTTCATCTTTCCATCTATTAAATCTTCTGCCCTTGTTGTTTTAACCTTGGGTAGTAAAACAGTTTTCTTCTTCCAGTTAGTACCTTTCACAACCAACTTCCTGTTTCTTGTCTGGTAAAAAGCCTAGGCTTATGACATCATGCACAGCTCTCTCTTTCACTCTTGTGAGAGTTTGCCAGGAAGGGAGGGGGTGATGAGTCATAAAAGGGCCAATGAGAGCTGCAGAGCTGCAGGTGTGCCTCTGTGTAAATCCAGGAAGTGAACAGGCAGCATTATTAACATACACTGTGCTGTTTTTTAAAATATTCTTTACAGCCATGCCTGTAGGCCATTTCTGTTACCCATGAAGCCTGGCTGGGTTAATCTCAATTCTTATGTCCTGGCTTATTTTCAGGACATTGGCTACAACAAAATGGCCACTGAGCCTACTTCGCTGAGGACAACTAAAGTGAAAATCTCTTTAGCTGAGATGGAGGCCCTGTGGCCATTTTGTTGGTACCCAGACTATGAGATGAAAAGGGGCTACAATAGTGTGAGAATCCATAGGGATGTGCCAATGGAGTGACTTTGCTGCAATGGGTGAGAGCGCACTGCGCATGTGTGGCTTTTTTTTTATCAGGAAACATGCTTGCTTGTGTAACTGCCAAATGACAGTCATGTCCTGGAAATAAACCAGGACATAAACATTTGGAGTATTTCAACTGTGTTTTATGGGTGGCAGAAAAGCCTACAGGTAAGGCGTTTGCATTAAGCAATATTTTTTATAAAAAGATACAGTGTATTTTAAACTATTGGGGCACCTTCTCTGCATGGGACAGTTTATGTAAAAGGGTAATATAGCCCTATCAACGAGGACCAACTGGCAGACCTCTTATCTAAGTTATTACTTAATTTTCATTAAAAATGTAAGTCATTGCAAAGTTGACAGGAGTCTGTCTTCTCCAGCACCATTACCTTAATTTTTTCACTTCGTTTAATGCCAAGGTATGGCAGAGGTCTGGATCCAAAATAGATTAAATCTCACAGTAATAAAAAAAATCTATATTGTAGAGTACATTTATTTATTAAAGGTACTTATTTATGCAGTGTTTTACATACATATTGTACATTGACATCAGTCCCTGACTTTAAGGAGCTTACAATCTAAGGTCCCTAACTCACATTCAAACATACATATACAAGGCCCAATTTACTTACCAGCATGCCTTTGGAATGTGGGAGGAAACCTTTGCAGGCAAATGAGAACATGCAAACTGCATGCAGGTAGTGCTGTGCATGGGATTCAAACCAACAACCCTAGTGCTACTAGGTGGAAGTGCTAACCACTGAGCCACTGTGCTGCCTATTAACTGCTTGCCGACTAGCCGCCGTCATTATACGGCGGCAGGTCGGCTTGTTCGACACATCCCTGTTCTGAGAGGAGATGCAGATTGTGAGTTCCTACAAGCTGGGAACCACGATCTGTCATCTCTTATAGTGAGTGTCCTCCCCCAACAGTTAGAACACACATTGCGAACACGGTTAACCCCTTGATCGCCCCTAGTATTAACCCCTTCCCCGCCAGTGACATTTACACAGTAATCAGTGTATTTTTATAGCACTAATCGCTGTATAAATGGCAATGGTCACAAAAATGTGTCAAAAGTGTCCAATATGTCTGCCATAATGTCGCAGTCCCGATAAAAATCGCAGATCCCCGCTAGGGATGAGCTCGGTGTTCGAGTCGAACATAGGTTCGACTCGAACATCGGCTGTTTGCGCGTTCGGCGAACAACGAACGATTTGGGCCGTTCGCGCCAAATTCGAGTGACGCGAACGGCCCACAATACACTGCGCCATCGCAGTGTAATCCCGGCGCTGTGATTGGCCAAGCATGCACTGTGACCCTGCATGCTTGGCCAATCACAGCGCCGGCAGCGAGGAGAGCAATGATTGGCCACAGGCAGGATGCCTGTGGCCAATTATAGCTGAGGGGGTTTAGTACACGCCCCACACTATAAAAGGCCGCCAGCGCGGCGGCCTTGTGTAGTGTGTTCCGGAGCAGGGAAAGTGAAGGATAGGCAGGGACAGTGTCAAATCTTGTCAAATCTATTCTTTGCTAAACCTTGTGTGTAGGGACAGAGAAGGATAGACAGGGAGAGTGTCAGTGTCATATTCTTTGCTAAACCTTGTGTGTAGGGAGAGAGAAGGATAGGCAGGGAGAGTGTCAGTGTCATATACTTTGATAAACCTTGTGTGCAGGGAGAGAGAAGGCTAGGCAGGGGACAGTGTCATATTCTTTGCTAAACCTTGTGTGCAGGGAGAGAGAAGGATAGGCAGGGAGAGTGTCAGTGTCATATACTTTGATAAACCTTGTGTGCAGGGAGAGAGAAGGATAGGCAGGGGACAGTGTCAGTGTCATTGTTGCTAAGCCTCCTGCACATTATACACCTTAACTTAGCCTGCATTGCTGCTTTTTCCTGGTGTGTTACACCAACAGGATTTTGCGGCACTTACAGCGGGCGGAGTGTGCCTCCTGACCATATTACACCTTAACTTAGCCTGTATTGCTGCTTTTTCCTGGTGTGTTACACCAACAGGATTTTGCGGCACTTACAGCGGGCGGAGTGTGCCTCCTGACCATATTACACCTTAACTTAGCCTGTATTGCTGCTTTTTCCTGGTGTGTTACACCAACAGGATTTTGCGGCACTTACAGCGGGCGGAGTGTGCCTCCTGACCATATTACACCTTAACTTAGCCTGTATTGCTGCTTTTTCCTGGTGTGTTACACCAACAGGATTTTGCGGCACTTACAGCGGGCGGAGTGTACCTCCTGACCATATTACACCTTAACTTAGCCTGTATTGCTGCTTTTTCCTGGTGTGTTACACCAACAGGATTTTGCAGCACTTACAGCGGGCGGAGTGTACCTCCTGACCATATTACACCTTAACTTAGCCTGTATTGCTGCTTTTTCCTGGTGTGTTACACCAACAGGATTTTGCGGCACTTACAGCGGGCGGAGTGTGCCTCCTGACCATATTAAACCTTAACTTAGCCTGTATTGCTGCTTTTCCCCTTTCCCTGCAGGCCATTAGAATGTCTGGAAGGCAAACAAGGAGAGGCAGACAGTCAGGAGCCAATAAAAGAGGGCAAGCAGGCTCTGTGTCTAGAGACAACAGTGCTGGTCGCGGACGCGGTGCATCGCCATCAGCACGTGACCATGGGACACGCTTGTCCTTCTTTTCGGCAGCTGGACGTGTTGAGCCGCATCATGCGGAAGACTTGGTAGAGTGGATGACCAAGCCCTCCTCATCCTCCTCATCCTCTCTCACCCAGGCTCAGGGTACTGGCAAAGCAGCTGCCAAAGCGTCCTCTTCCCTGGTATCAATGTCATCATCAGTCACCCCTTCCCTAGACCAACCATGTCCTCCTGAGGAGTCCCCCGAACTGTTTGAGCACAGTGTTGGGTACATGCTCCAGGAGGATGCCCAGCGTTTCGAAGGGTCTGATGATGATACCCAGCTAGAGGAAGGCAGTAGCGTGAGAGCAGAGAGAGGGGATGCTCAAGAAGGACACCAATCTGGCAGTCATGTTCCAGCAGCTGCAGCATACTGCCAGATTGGCTCCAGTGATGAGGAGGGAGGGGATGATGAGGTCACTAACTCCATGTGGGTGCCTAATAGGAGAGAGGAGGAGGAGGAGGAGGAGGATGAGGAGGAGGAGGCACATCTCCAACGAGGCAGGATGCCCTCGGGGGGCCTGCGTAAGGGCAGCACACCGACGGAATCACACTGCAGAGCTCCGCCTGTGCAGGGCGCTGCCTCTGCCCATTATTCAAAAAGTTTTTGGTGTGGGCCTTTTTTGAGTCGAGTGCATCAGATCGCACAGCTGCTGTTTGCAACATATGTCTCAAGCGTATATCGCCTGGCCAAAACATCACCCGCTTGGGCACCACATGCTTGACCAGACATATGTTGATCTGCCATGCAGCTCGTTGGCAAGCCTACCTTAAAGACCCACACCAAAGAACAAAGCTGACCTCTTCTTGCACCGCATCAGCTGGGATCTCCAACCCCACTATACCTTCAGTCCTCTCTGAAACCTGCTCTGAGAGGAATGAAGGTGTAGAATTAGGTGTGTCACAGCCAAGTACTTGCGGGCACTCTGCTAGCAGTACACCGACGTCCGATTCTAGCAGGCAAATTTCCCTGCCCCAGCTGCTGGACCGTCGAAAGAAGTTCACTCCCAGCCATCCACATGCCCAGCTGTTGAATGCTAGCTTGGCTAAATTGCTAGCGCTTCAACTGCTGCCTTTTCAGTTGGTAGACTCGGCCCCCTTCCGTGAGTTTGTGCAATGTGCGGTTCCTCAGTGGCAGGTTCCCAAACGCCACTTTTTCTCACGGAAGGCGATTCCGGCTCTCTACCTGCATGTGGAAGGCAATGTCTTGGCCTCGCTGGACAGGGCGGTCAGTGTCTTGGCCTCGCTGGACAGGGCGGTCAGCGGTAAGGTGCATATTACTGCTGACTCATGGTCCAGCAGGCATGGACAGGGACGTTACCTTTCTTTCACAGCCCATTGGGTCACTCTTTTGGCAGCTGGGAAGGATGCAGGACAAGGTGCAGTAGTGTTGGAGGTTGTTCCACCGCCACGCCTCCAAAATGCTACTACTGGTTGTGACACACCTCTGTCCTCCACCCCCTCCTCTTCTTTTTCCTCCGTGGCCTCTTCCTGTGCTTTGTCCTCGGAACCAGCGGTGCTCCGAAGGCGTTCAAGGGGCTATGCAAGTACGCAGGCAAAAAGATGCCATGCCGTGCTTGCGCTGGTGTGTTTGGGGGACAGGAGCCACACTGGGGCAGAGGTTCTGTCTGCTCTGCAGGGGCAGGCCGAGAGGTGGTTGACGCCACGCCAGCTTATGCCAGGAATGGTAGTTTGCGACAATGGCACCAACCTCCTCTCCGCTCTCCGACAGGGACAACTGACCCATGTGCCCTGTGTGGCTCACGTCCTTAACCTGGTGGTGCAGCGGTTCTTGGGCAGGTACCCGGGCTTACAGGATGTCCTGAGGCAGGCCAGGAAAGTCTGTGTGCATTTCCGCAGATCTTATAATGCCAGTGCTCGCCTGGCTGAGCTGCAAAAGGAGTTGAACCTGCCCAAGAACCGCCTTATATGTGACATGCCCACCAGGTGGAACTCAACATTGGCCATGCTGCAGCTGCTGCACACGCAGCAGAGGGCCATCAATGAGTACCTGTGCGACTACGGCACCAGGACAGGGTCAGGGGAGCTCGGGTTTTTTTCACCACGCCAGTGGGGCATGATCAGGGATGCATGCACTGTCCTGGCACCATTTGAGGAGGCCATGAGGATGGTGAGCAGTGACAGTGCATGCATCAGTGACACTGTACCTCTTGTCCACCTGTTGGAACATACGATGCATGGAATAATGGACAGGGCACTTGAGGCAGAACAGAGGCAGGAAGAGGAGGACTTCCTTGCCTCTCAAGGCCCCCTTTACCCAGACAGTGTGTCAGGAAAGGCATTTACATAATCTGCCCGGCAACAGCAGCATCAAAAGAATGCCTGCTTTTGGAGGAACTGTTCGGCGCATGCGCGATAGCGCAACGGGTGCGCGCGCACGAGTGCGCGCGCCCGCGGCAGCGCGCACGCACGCACAGTGACGGCGCTTGGCGCCAGAATCGGTATTTAAACTCCCCTGTCATGCTGCCCAGTGCTGTCTGGTCTACAGCGTTTCCTGAGACCCCTGCTGATTGATACCCCGCTGCTGAACTTCCTACCTGATCCGGCTTCCCTCTGTGTATCCTGTTTGCTGCCTGCCCTTCTGATCCCGGCTTGCCTTGACGACTCTTTTGCTTATCCCTCTAACCTGATTTCTGCCTGCCCAACGAACTGACCCGGCCTGGACTCTGACTCCCGTTTTGGATCCCGCTTTTGTACCTGAACCAGCCTGCCAGTGTTTGACCCGGTCTGCCCTCACCTGCTCTGCTGCTCTGCCACGAGTGTTCCACTACTGCACCCTGCCGTGGACTACAGCTTCTGCTCAAGGCCCCTACTCAGCTTACCAGTCAGGCACTTGTGCCCTCTGCCCTCGCGAGCTCCTGTTCCCTCTACCAGGGCCTCGTGAATCAGAGGCTACGAGAAGCCGCTCCCTGCACATTGGGCTCGTCTACCAGGTACGTGACAGTACCAGACAGCCATGTCCGAGCCCACGCAGGGAGCCTCTCCAATGGAGGACTTGTGCCGCCACCTGGACGGACTTACCTCGGCCGTCAGAAGTTTGCAAGAGGGGTACACCCGTCTGGAGGAACAAGTCCGGACCTTATCCACCCCGGCCTCTGGAACTTCTCCTACGCCATCTGTGGTAATGCTGCCACCAGAACCTAGGGTCCCCACTCCGGAAAGATTCTCGGGGGACCGCAGCAAATACAGGGCCTTCCGTAACGCCTGCGAACTGTTCTTTGCGTTACAGCCCCGGACATTCTCGCTTGAATCCACCAAGGTGGGTTTTGTCATTTCCCTACTTTCAGGAGAACCCCAGACGTGGGCCCATCGTCTCTTGGAACACAAGGACATCTGCCTGGACCTGCTAAGTTCCTTCCTTCAAGCAATGGACCTCCTCTATGAGGACCCCCTTCAGGCGGCCACTGCAGAAGCCGCATTATGCTCCCTACAACAAGGCCGCAGGGCCGTGGAAGATTACGTGTCCGAATTCCGGCGTTGGAGCGCGGATACTAACTGGAATGACGCTGCCCTGCGTCACCAGTTCCGCCTAGGCCTCTCGGAACCTCTTAAGGATGAACTGGCCCGGGTGGGCATCCCCGCAACGCTTGACGCTCTGATTCTGCAGGCTACCCAAATCGACAGACGGCTAAGGGAACGAAGGGCAGACTGCACCACGGGCCCTTCTCGCCCTGTCTGGATGCTTCCCCGTGTGTTTAACCCAAACCTTCCTCACTCCGCTCCTCCGGCGTTCGCTCATACGCCCACCGACGTTCCAGAGCCCATGCAGCTTGGTTTGCTTCGACCCTCGCTTACTCCCGAGGAGCGTCAACGCCGGCGGAACAACAACCTCTGCCTGTACTGTGGCGAACCGGGACACTACGTGAGGTCCTGTCCCGCCAAGTCCCGTAAGTCTTCCTCTGTTTATTCTACCTGCTCACCTGTTTCATTTGATAACGCAACTCATCTGGCTGTTTCAATTTCCCTACAGCTTCCAGGAGGGAATATCCAAGCTACCGCCCTAATTGACTCCGGAGCGTGTAGCGGCTTTATGGATGCATCTTTCACCAGCAAGTTCCGAATCCCCCTACAACCCAGAGCTAAGGGCCTATCCATCCATCTGGCCGACGGATCAGCCATCAAATCCGGGCCTGTTACCCAGGAGACGGCCCCTCTGGACACAATCATCTCCAATAGCCACCGGGAATGGCTTTGCCTGGACATTATTGAGTCCCCCTTATTTCCCATTATACTGGGTATGCCATGGCTGAGGGCTCACAACCCCAAGATTGACTGGACTACTGGAAAGATCAGCTTCCGCTCTCCTTATTGCCGCCAGCACTGCCTATCAAAAAACACTGATACGCCTTCTTCATTACTGTGTCTCGATGCTGATACCGAGACCCGCCAATCCGTCCCCAAAGCATACCACACCTTTCTGGATGTATTCAGCAAGAAAGGTGCAGAGACATTACCCCCACACAGGCCCTACGACTGCCCGATTGAACTCCTCCCTGGGGCAGAGGTACCGTTCGGGAGGATCTTCCCGCTGACCGAATTGGAGCTGGGGACTCTCAAAACTTACATTGATGATAATCTGAAAAAAGGGTTCATCCGCCCTTCCACCTCACCGGCAGGAGCGGGGATATTCTTTGTCGAGAAGAAGGACCACTCACTACGCCCTTGCGTAGACTGCCGTGAGCTTAACAAGATTACGATCAAGAATCGTTACCCCCTTCCTCTGGTGCCTGAACTCTTCCAGAGACTCGGAACCGCTTCTATATTCACCAAATTAGACCTACGTGGGGCCTACAACCTAGTCCGGATTCGAAGCGGGGATGAATGGAAGACCGCCTTCCGTACCCGATTCGGGCATTTTGAATACCGTGTGATGCCCTTCGGTCTATGCAACGCCCCAGCTACATTTCAACATTTTGTGAATGAGGCCTTCAGAGACTATCTTGACCTGTTCGTTATCGTCTATCTAGACGACATCCTAATTTTCTCTCCCTCTCTGTCCATCCATCGGGAACATGTTGGGAAGGTACTAACCCGACTCCGTCAACACGGTCTGTATGCGAAGCCTGAAAAATGTGTCTTCGAGCAGCAAAGCATCCAATTCTTAGGGCTGATTATCTCCGTGGAAGGCATCAAGATGGACCCACAAAAGGTCTCCGCCATCCTGGATTGGCCAGCCCCTACGGACAAGAAAGGGATCCAGCGGTTTGTGGGGTTCGCGAATTTCTATCGCAAATTTATCCGGGGTTTTTCCACCATCATCGCCCCCATCACCAGCCTGACAAAACAAGGCACGCGCTTCAACTGGACCCCTGAGGCTCAGGCTGCCTTCTCTACCCTCAAGGGTCAGTTCATCTCAGCCGCTGTCCTAAGACACCCAGACCCAGCCCTGCCCTATACCCTAGAAGTCGACGCCTCAGAGATTGCCGTGGGAGCAGTACTCTCCCAGAGGCAGGGTCCCAAGGCCCTGTTACACCCTGTAGCTTTCTTTTCTCGTAAATTGTCCGAAGCAGAAAGAAACTACGATGTCGGGGACAGAGAATTACTCGCAATTAAGGCAGCACTGGAGGAATGGCGCTACTTGCTGGAGGGGGCAGCACACCCCATTTTGGTCTACACAGACCACAAGAACCTGGAGTACTTGAAAACCGCCAAGAGACTGAGACCACGTCAGGCTAGGTGGGCACTTTTTTTTACCAGGTTCTCATTTCACATTACTTACAGGCCCGGGTCGAAGAACACAAAACCTGATGCACTTTCCCGGATGTTCAGTGAACCTCAAACCTCGTCACCCCCGGACACCATCCTGACGCCTGGAAACTTTCTTTTATTACAAGAAGACGTACTATCTCAGATCAAACGAGCTTACACAAGTGAATTACACCTACCGGACGTTACCTTACAGCGGAGAAATGACCTGCTGTGGTTCCAGGACAGGATTTTCGTACCTCAACAAGCACGAGTCAAGGTCCTTAAGTCTTGCCACGACCATGAACTGGCTGGCCATTTCGGTATCCGCAAGACATCTGAACTTCTTCAGCGCATGTTTTGGTGGCCTCGCCTATTAAAGGACTGTAGAGACTACGTGGATTCATGCGCCGTTTGCACCCGAAACAAGGGCAGCAAGGCCAAAGCATGGGGACTATTAAAACCCCTACCCATTCCAGAAAGACCCTGGAGAATCATTTCCATGGATTTTATTGTTGAGTTACCTCCATCCGAAGACTGCACTACCATTTTTGTGGTAGTAGACAGACTATCCAAAATGGCCCATTTTTTGCCTATGAGAGGCACACCTTCCGCTCCTGAAACCGCAAGACTGTTCATCAAGGAAATAGTAAGGCTGCACGGTATCCCTTCAAACATCGTATCCGATCGAGGAGTGCAGTTTACGTCCAGATTTTGGAGAGCACTTTGTGGATCCTTAAAAATTGACCTGTGCCTTTCTTCGGCTTATCACCCGCAGACCAATGGGCAGACTGAACGAACCAATCAGACGCTCGAACAATATCTACGCTGTTTCTCAGGCTTTTCTCAGGACGATTGGGTACCCTTACTACCTCTTGCCGAGTTTGCGTACAACAACTCTGTCCACTCAGCTACCAAACAGTCCCCCTTTTTCGCAAACTACGGTTTCCACCCCTTGTTCCTATCCAATAATATACCGGAATGTGCAGTTCCAGCCGCCCAAGAGACTCTGAACTTCTTTAACGATAACAACAAACTACTACAAGAAACAATGGCAAGGACCCAGAAATATAACAAAGAGATATTCGACAGGAGGAGGAGGGGGGAGCTTAACCTAGTGCCCGGAGACCAAGTCTGGCTGTCCACGGTGAACTTGAAATTAGCATGCCCTTCCAAGAAATTGGGCCCCAAATTTGTGGGCCCCTTCCCTGTTTTAAGACGGATTAACGATGTGGCTTATGAGTTGAAACTGCCGGAATCCTTCCGGATACACCCGGTGTTCCATGTGGCCCTACTCAAACCTGCAGTTCCAGATCCATTCTCCGATCGGGGTATAGGCCCCCCAGAACCAGTACTAATCAATGGGGAGGAGGAGTTCGAGGTCGAATCCATCCTAGACTGCAGGAGGAGGCGCAACCAAACCCAGTACTTGGTAAAATGGAAGGGCTATGGCCCAGAAGAAAATTCCTGGGAACCAGAGACTAACATCCACGCAGAGAGACTAATTCTGGCCTTCAAAAGATCCCACCCAGTTAAGATGGCCCAGTTGGGCATCCGGAGGCTGCCCGTTGGAGGGGGCAATGTCAGGAAAGGCATTTACATAATCTGCCCGGCAACAGCAGCATCAAAAGAATGCCTGCTTTTGGAGGAACTGTTCGGCGCATGCGCGTGCGCGATAGCGCAACGGGTGCGCGCGCCTGCGGGAGCGCGCACGCACGCACGGTGACGGCGCTTGGCGCCAGAATCGGTATTTAAACTCCCCTGTCATGCTGCCCAGTGCTGTCTGGTCTACAGCGTTTCCTGAGACCCCTGCTGATTGATACCCCGCTGCTGAACTTCCTACCTGATCCGGCTTCCCTCTGTGTATCCTGTTTGCTGCCTGCCCTTCTGATCCCGGCTTGCCTTGACGACTCTTTTGCTTATCCCTCTAACCTGATTTCTGCCTGCCCAACGAACTGACCCGGCCTGGACTCTGACTCCCGTTTTGGATCCCGCTTTTGTACCTGAACCAGCCTGCCAGTGTTTGACCCGGTCTGCCCTCACCTGCTCTGCTGCTCTGCCACGAGTGTTCCACTACTGCACCCTGCCGTGGACTACAGCTTCTGCTCAAGGCCCCTACTCAGCTTACCAGTCAGGCACTTGTGCCCTCTGCCCTCGCGAGCTCCTGTTCCCTCTACCAGGGCCTCGTGAATCAGAGGCTACGAGAAGCCGCTCCCTGCACATTGGGCTCGTCTACCAGGTACGTGACACAGTGTTCCTTCTGTCCCACCCATCGCACAGGAAGAAGAGGAGGAGGAGGAGGAGGAGGAGGATTGTGTCAGCATGGAGGTGGAGCCTGGCACTCAGCATCATCAGTAGCAGTCTTTTAGGGATGATTTACAGTCCCAAGAAACCAGTGGACTTATACGTGGCTGGGAGGAGGTGGCTGCGGATCATGTCGTCCTTAGTGACCCAGAGGACTCCGGACCGAATGCCTCAGCTAACCTACGCTGCATGGCCTCCCTGATCCTGCAAAGTCTGCGGAAGGATCCTCGTATTCTTCGGATCAAGGAGAGGGACCATTACTGGCTGGCCACTCTCCTTGATCCACGGTACAAGGGTAAGGTTGCGGACCTTATCTTACCGTCGCAGAGGGAGCAGAGGATGAGACAACTCCGGGAGGCCTTGCAGAAAGGTCTGTGCAACGCGTTCCGAGAGACTGGGAGGTTACAAACTACTGGTCCTGGACAACGAGTTGCTGAGGCTTCGGTCAGTCAAAGAAGGAGCGGTGGGGAAGGTGGCCGTCTGACTGTAGCGTTCAGACAATTCTTTAGTCCGCAGCCCCAAGGTATGATCGGTTCCAGCAACCATCGCCAGCGTCTGATATACATGGTGCAGGAATACCTAGGGGCAAGGTCAGACTTGGACACCTTCCCCACCGAAAATCCTCTGGCTTACTGGGTCTTGAGGATGGATCACTGGCCAGAGCTTGCACAGTATGCAATTGAGCTACTGGCCTGTCCTGCATCCAGCGTTCTTTCAGAACGCACATTCAGTGCTGCTGGAGGATTTGTCACGGATCACAGGGTGCGCCTGTCCACCAACTCTGTTGATCGACTGACCTTCATAAAGATGAACCAGTCTTGGATCACCACCAGCTACCAAACACCTGAAGCTGATATAACAGACTAATTTATTTTCAAATGTCACATCCCTTCAAGACTGATGCTGATGCTGAGAGACTGTCCTGTTATGTTGACTGACTATCCTCCTCCTCCTCAATGATCCGATTGACGATGATAGCTTGGAAGAACATTTTTGTTTCTGGGTGCCGCCACCAGTGGCTAAGGCCCAATTTTTCAGCCCCTGTTTAACAGGGGTGTGTTATTACAATTTTTTATGCAATGCTTTGCAGCAGGGCTCATTCCTGCACTCCAACTAGAGTATCTGGGAGTGGTTGCAGTGTCGTGGCACCAGCACCAGTGGCTAAGGCACAATTTTTCAGACCCTGTTTAACAGGGGCGTGTAATTACAATTTTTGATGCAATACTTTGCAACAGGGCTCATTGCTGTGCTCCAAGTACAGTATCTGTGAGGGGTTGCAGTGTTGTGGCACCAGTGGCTAAGGCCCAGTTTTTCAGCCCCTGTTTAACAGGGGCGTGTAATTAAAATTTTTGATGCAATACTTTGCAACAGGGCTCATTGCTGTGCTCCAAGTACAGTATCTGTGAGGGGTTGCAGTGTTGTGGCACCAGTGCCTAAGGCCCAATTTTTCAGCCCCTGTTTAACAGGGGCATGTAATTACAATTTTTTATGCAACGCTTTGCAGCAGGGCTCATTCCTGCACTCCAACTAGAGTATCTGGGAGAGGTTGCAGTGTCGTGGCACCAGCACCAGTGGCTAAGGCCCAATTTTTCAGCCCCTGTTTAACAGGGGCGTGTAATTACAATTTTTGATGCAATACTTTGCAACAGGGCTCATTGCTGTGCTCCAAGTACAGTATCTGTGAGGGGTTGCAGTGTTGTGGCACCAGTGCCTAAGGCCCAATTTTTCTGCCCCTGTTTAACAGGGGCATGTAATTACAATTCTTGATCTAATAATTCACAGCAGGGCCCATTCTTGCACCCACCAAGAGTAACTGTGAGGCCTTACAGTGTTGTGTCAACACCACCACCACCACCACCAAAGGCCCAATTTTTCAGCCCCTGTTCAACAGGGGCATGCAATTACAATTCTTGATCTAATAATTCACAGCAGGGCCCATTCATGCACCCATCAAGAGTAACTGTGAGGGCTCACAGTGTTGTGGCAACACCAACATGTAAGGGGCAAATTTCAGCTGAGTATATACGGCAGGCCCCTACTTTCAAACATCCAACTTACAAACGACTCCTCCTTGCAAACTCAAGGATACAACAGGACGTGAGAGGAAATCTACCCCTAGGAAGGCAAATTCTCTCCTGTAAGAGTTAATATGGGGAAAAAAGTGTCTCCTCTCCACTGATGCTTTATCACTAATTCTTGTTTCAATAAAAACCCCAAATTTTCAAAAAACATTTGTCATTAGGACGGAAAGTAAGGTGAACTGTTCTGAACAGGTGCACACTGCACAGACAGCAAAACAAATGTTACAGGGGTGATAACCCATCCCTATGTTTTCCAAAAAGCTTAAAAATATATTTTTTGGCTGGAGCTACACTTAAACAATGTACCTGTTCAAAATTACAAACAGATTCTACATAAGAACAAACCTACAGTCCCTGTCTTCTATGCACCGCCTGTATACGGCTGTTCAGAGTATATAGGGCCTTTTTTATTTTGTGTGCGGGGTTCCCCTTAATATCCATACAAGACCCAAAGGGGCTGGTAATGGGCTGGGGTAGTGGGGGGGGGGGGGTGTGATGGGGTAGCTATGCCATTTTTCTTAAAAAATTTCATCCATATTAGCAAGCAGTTTTAAATGGCTTTTTTTCCTTTAGAAATGTAATTTTGTGCAGGGACAGTTCTAAACACGGGAAACACGTGGCACTTCACAGGCATACTTTAGACACCCCCCAGGTACGATATTTAAAGGAATATTTGACTTTTTTTTTTTCACTTTATGCATCATTAAAATGACTGCTCCAGAAAAACGGCCGTTTTTAAAACTTCTTTTTGCATTGATACATGTCCCCTGGTGCAGAACCCGGGTTCCCAAATCCTTTTTAGGACAATAACATACATAATAGTCGTTATAATTAGCACTTTAGATTTCGAACGTTCGCATCCATTGTATTTAATAGGGTTCTAAAGTTCGTGCGAACGTTCGGTCTGTTCGCGGGTTCTGGTGCGAACCGAACCCGGGGGTGTTCGGCTCATCACTAATCGCCGCCATTACTAGTAAAAAAAATAAAAAAAATAAAAATGCTATAAATCTATTCCCTATTTTGTAGACGCTAGAACTTTTGCGCAAACCAATCAATATACGCTTTTTGCGTTTTTTTTATTACCAAAAATATGTAGAAGAATACATATCGGCCTAAACTGAGGAAAGATTTTGCTTTTTTTTTTTTAAATTGGGCTATTTATTACAGCAAAAAGTACAAAATATTGAGTTTGTTTCTAAATGTTCACTCTTTTTTGTTTATTGCACAAAAAATTAAAACCGCAGAGGTGATCAAATACTAGGGGTGCAACGGATCAAAAAACTCATGGATCGGATTGTTCCTTGGATCAGAGTCACGGATCGGATAATTTTTCGGATCAGCAAGAAAAAAAAAAATACAAGACAAATCTTGTTACACTCACCGGAGTTTTCGATTTCACAGTTATTTTCAACACAAAACGGAGCTTATAAGCTTAAATACAGTATTTGTAAATCCGACGGACTGTTTAGATGTTACATTTTAAAAGCAGCAGCAAACCTGCTGACCTTACATGTGTAGCGCTACCCCCAGTTAAGAGAGCCACTGGTTTTGTTTTGGGCCCTGTAGTGCACCGCTGTCAACCCCTGGCAATCGGCTCTACCTCCCGTGGCACAGCTAGTAAGGGGAGATAGGACCGCGTGACCGCAACTCTAGGTGACGCAGTCCTATGGCAAACACACACAGTGATATACTTTAAAACTTTTATTAAAGTAAGTGAAACTGACACCCATGTACTTGACCCAGATATTTTACTGAGGCTAATGGGAAAGTAATAAACAACATTATAACAAGTTGCAGATCCCTGCAATAAACAGTAATAAAGATAAACAGAGTAATCAGAATAATAAGGTATTGCTATGCAACTCTAGCGCTGCCCTTTTACAGCTACTTCCCCTCATGGGTAGACTAACACCCAGTAATGTCTACCTATGCAGTCAGGCCTGACTGATCTAAATGGAAGTTCAGTGAAACAATATTCGCTAGCAATCTTTCGGTGGTGCACTTGAAGAACAACTTTGTAATCCCAACGAATAGTAAAGATAAAGTATCTGTCTTTAAACAGCTCTCACCACCCGGACAAGTCCAAGTCCGTTTCCTCCGCCGATTCATCTAGGAACAGGAATCCACCGACATTCAAGTCTTCATTCCTTCTGGTGTACTGCAGCAAGGAGGAGAAGATGTCTCTAAGGCTCTGCATAGGGTCTCTTTGGAAAAGAGCACAAGGCCCAGGCTTCAGGCCTTGTGCATACAGCAGTTCAGCACAGAGATCCTCTTGCTAGGAGAGGGGGTGTCCAAAAGAGCCAGAACAAACTCCACCATCCCTTTATAAAGTCTGCCCCAGCAGTCTCTGTTCCGGAGCAATGTACCCTGGGTGCTGCAAGATGTACTGGGAGATGTAGTCTCTCTGTATTAAAGGGGAATACCCCGCTACACACTCCCCCCACTTTGAATCTTTGGTCCCCAAAGACATCTAACATTTTTAGATCTGCAAAACATTTTAGCTTCAATGCGGTTACATAGGATTGACATAGGAGCCTCCCACCAATCATCATATGATGGGGGAGCTGTCCTGTCCACAGGTCGCTTCAATGGGGGCGACCTGTCTAACTGTTCCAGGAAGTGAGTTGGGGTTGCCCTCCACCAAATGTACAGTGGAGGGACCAGATGTGGGCATGGTCCTTCTTGAGGTTAGGACCGTGTCTTTGGAACTTTCTCCCATCTGATCATGAGTTAGTTTCCGGGGAGGATGAATGACTCTCTTCCTTCTCTTCTCCCTGGGAGTCACAGTCTCAGCTACTCTTGGTTCTTCCTCTGGTACTGAAGCAGGAACCTCTTCCGGTAGTGAGGGTATGGGATCACATCTGGGGACAGCAGGGGTTAAAAGCCGTTTCACCAGATCGGTATTGGTCCCAACGATGAGAGAGCTTCTTGAGGGCCCTGGCAGCCAGGGACAGACAATGGGCAGTGTCTCAAAGTTCTGGGACTCCCCAGCCCTCAATGGATCACACGACAACTTGATCCGCACACATCCATCACAAGAGTACTCTTCTGCTTGGATACCCTGAATCTTGGTGTATCCTATCTCTTCCAGGGGCAGGTATGATAGGTACTTCTTGTAAAAGTCTCTGGTCATTAGGGTAACCTGAGCACCTGTATCAAGGATGGCTCTGGTGTAGATCCCTTCGATCAGAACAGGCACTACAGGCAGAGGACCTACCAATTGGGTAACAGTCCTTTTGGAAACACCTGTAACATCAGGCTGGCATACTTGGACTTGTGCTCTCTTCAGCTTCCGGCGCTGGGAATGCCGTTTCTGGCGTTGTTTGGAAGGCTGATAGGCGTTGTTCACTGAGACGGCATAAACTGCAGGTGTCCTCCACCGTTCCCTTGCAGGTTCAGGGAAAGTTATTTTTGAAGGCCCGGATCTTCTCTCCATTCTTGGGTCACTTCTCTGAGGCCTCCGCCAGCCTTCTGTCTCCATTCATGGACTTGGACATAGTCGCTGGTAGTGGCCTACACCTCCACAGTTTTGACAGATGTCTTGCTTCGTGGGCTTTTGGGCGGACAATCCAGTACTTTCTGCCATCAATTTGTACATCATCTCCGCCAGCTGGGACACTTGCACCTTCAGTGTGTCTTTCTCAGACCTGACATCCAGTGACCCGGTCACCATCTCCATTATTTTGGACATCTGAGTCTTCAGAACCCCAAACCCTGGATCTCTGTCGGTTGTGCTTGCTGCCAGACCAGTACACTGAGTTCCCGAGTGTCTGAGGGGACATCTATCTGCTGTACTTTGGCACTTGTGGTGCTAGGAGGTTGAAGTTTCCTCTGTTTTTGGTCCCTCTCAATCTCCATCTTATCTGCTTCATTCACTTTCTCAATGAGGACCTCATCCGGAGTTGAAGGGTCTTCCAAATGCTGCTTCAGTTGTAGCTTGATATAGTCACTCCTCAATCCCATAGTCACAGATCTCCGGAATTTCTTTTGGACTAGCTTGGCTCCAAAATGCTCCCCAGTTCCTTCTTCCTTAGATGTGGACAACAGGCGGTCCTTGAGCTCAATGGCCCGGAATAGGAAGTTCTGAGGAGTCTCTCTACTATCCTGGGTCATATTTATCAGTCGATGAAATAACTCAGCGGCATCTTCCTCCTCATAATAGCTTTTCAGTATCCTCTTTAGCTGGTTCAGGGTCAATCCACTCTTCCTCTCTAACATGCCCCTGACACTTGAACCTGGGCTGATGGCATGGATTACAGCCTCTCTAATGTCAGATTCCTGATATCCTTTCTGTAGCCTCAACTCTATTTGGTGTAGGAGGCTGGTGTAGGACAGTTTGTCCTTCTGCCCTCTTTCTCCTATCTGGCCGTCAATGCGGAAATCCTTCCGAATGGTTACTTCCTGCAGGCGGCCCTGAGCTTGTTTCTGCAGTACCTTCCCAGGTTTGGGCGTTATCTGACCATCTTTCTGATCCTCAAAAGCGACACGTAACCCATTAATGTGTTCAGCTATTATACTGGAAGTCTCCTGAAACCTCTCTTGTATGTCACGGTACTGTCGTTTCAGATCAACCAGCTGTTGTTCTGCCTGCGATTTAACAGCAGCCCCTGCTTTCCTGTCCAAGGGTTCTAGCTGCTTCTGACTGGGATGTGTCAGGTGGAACTCAGTCTTTTCGGACAATTTTATACTGGCACCGTGGAAGTTTTCAGGGACACCCTGTCCCCACTCTATCAGTGCATAGGTGCAGTTGGTCCTTGGGTCTGGTCTCACTGCGACCACGTAAGCCTTTCTATCCGGGGACAATGTTTGTACCACCTCTTTAATTAGTTTCTCTCCCCAGTCACTCCCTGGAAGTTCAATGGCCACGCTCGCTTCTGAGCATGTCCCTTCTGCTTCGCACCATTGGACTACTTTGATGGGGTCCATGCTGGTACTTCTGACCGGCTTGATTGCAGCGTGCAGCGTACAGAGGTCCCAGACGAGCCCCCACGTGTAGCGCTACCCCCAGTTAAGAGAGCCGCTGGTTTTGTTTTGGGCCCTGTAGTGCACCGCTGTCAACCCCTGGAAATCGGCTCTACCTCCCGTAGCACAGCTAGTAAGGGGAGATAGGACCGTGTGACCGCAACTCTAGGTGACGCAGTCCTATGGCAAACACACACAGTGATATACTTTAAAACTTCTATTAAAGTAAGTGAAACTGACACCCATGTACTTGACCCAGATATTTTACTGAGGCTAATGGGCAAGTAATAAACAACAGTATAACAAGTTGCAGATCCCTGCAATAAACAGTAATAAAGATAAACAGAGTAATCAGAATAATAAGGTATTGCTATGCAACTCTAGCGCTGCCCTTTTACAGCTACTTCCCCTCATGGGTAGACTAACACCCAGTAATGTCTACCTATGCAGTCAGGCCTGACTGATCCAAATGGAAGTTCAGTGAAACAATATTCGCTAGCAATCTTTCGGTGGTGCACTTGAAGAACAACTTTGTAATCCCAACGAATAGTAAAGATAAAGTATCTGTCTTTAAACAGCTCTCACCACCCGGACAAGTCCAAGTCCGTTTCCTCCGCCGATTCGTCTAGGAACAGGAATCCACCGACATCCAAGTCTTCAATCCTTCTGGTGTACTGCAGCAAGGAGGAGAAGATGTCTCTAAGGCTCTGCTAGGCTGGCAGAGGGGCTCTTTGGAAAAGAGCACAAGGCCCAGGCTTCAGGCCTTGTGCATACAGCAGTTCAGCACAGAGATCCTCTTGCTAGGAGAGGGGGTGTCCAAAAGAGCCAGAACAAACTCCACCTTCCCTTTATAAAGTCTGCCCCAGCAGTCTCTGTTCCGGAGCAATGTACCCTGGGTGCTGCAAGATGTACTGGGAGATGTAGTCTCTCTGTATTAAAGGGGAATACCCCGCTACACATGGTTGCTAATGTGACAGAACACCTCTGATTTTCACATTTAACTAAATGACTAAATGTTAAATGTGAAAATCAGAGGTGTTCTGTCACATAAGGTCAGAAGGTTTGCTGCTACTTTTAAAATTTAACATCTAAACAGTCCGTCGGATTTACAAATACTGTATTTAAGCATATAAGCTCCGTTTTGTTTTGAAAATAACTGTGAAATCGAAAACTCCGGTGGGTGTAACAAGATGTCCGATTGCCCCCTTCTCACTCTATCATTACTGTGCAGGAGTGTGGGGTGTATCAAGATGGCGGCGACGAAACGTCACTTCATGACGAGACAGCGGCCGCCGCTGGGTGTACCAAGATGGCTTCCGCTCCAGAGCTAGGCCGAAGCCGCGGTCTTTCCTATGGCCAAGGCAGCGGAGCGCTCCGCGGATCGCGTGGTGTGCCGATCCGAACAGGTTGACCTGTTCGGATCACGGATGCACCACTATCAAATACCACCAAAAGACAGCTCTATTTGTGGGAAAAAATGGACGTCAATTTTGTTTGGGTACAACGTCGCACGACCGCGCAATTGTCAGTTAAAGCGACGCAGTTCCGAATCGCAAAAAATGCTTTGGTCATTGAGCAGCAAATTCTTCCGGGGCAAAAAGTGGTTAAACAACAAGATTTTAGGGGGCACTTTAGGTGTGAGAAATTAGGTATAACTATAAGGGAGCACCAAACAAATGCTTAGAAATCTATCGGTAATGTCCACAACACATCTGACCAATACAATTGTTTGGACTTTTAATCATCAGTTTGGTGTTCTCTTCCTTTTTTCATAACTTGTGCCAAGGTATGGCAGTGTTCTGTTAGAATGTCTTTAGAATATTCCCTATGTCGACCCCCGGCCATATGCTTTTAATGTGCACTATTCAGCTGTGCCATGTCATGCTTATTGTTTATATCCCCTGCGTGGGATTATTGCAGTAGTTCTCACTTCTCAAAAAAAATAAAATAAAAAAAGATTGTACCAGAATGTCTTTAGAATGGGGACAGAAAGGGGAGAGCCATTTTAGGCCCCCCTTTCCTCATGGGATCATGGCATTGGCAGTAGGATAGAGGTTAAGGGATATGGAGTTTAGTCAGGATTGGTTAAGAAGGGTCAGGTGATAAGGGCCATAAGTTCAAGGGGTTTATTTAACCACTTCCATACCAGGTCATTGTAAAATGACGCCAGCAGGAACCCTCTCTCCCTCCGGGTGGACGTCATATGACGTCCAGGTCTTTGTGGGTGGATATCTGAATGATGCCTGCAGCTAGAGGCAACATTCAGATATCCTTCTCTTCTGCCGGCGATTCTGCGCACCATAAGAATGATCATAGTGGCGGTTCCGCCGCTTGATCGCTCTTATAGGCGGTGGGAGGGGACATCCCCCCCTCCCGCCGCCATCCGGTGCTTCTCCGGGCTCTCCCGTGCTATCGGGGACCCAGAGAGAATCGTCCGGCGCCGGTGGTGGGTCACGTGACGAGCATAGAGATGACTGGTTATTTTTTAATTCATGAAACAATTTTTTTTCCAAAAAAAAGGCGTTTGAAAAATTATTGCGCAAATACCGTGCAAGATAAAAAGTTGCAATGACCGTCATTTTATTCCCTAGGGTGTTTGCTAAAAAAACATATATAATGTTTGGGGGTTCTGAGTAACTTTCTAGCAAAAGAATGATGATTTGTACATGTAGGAGAGAAGTGCCATAATAGGCCCGGTATGGAAGTGGTATAAACAGCCCTGTATGGAAAGGGTTAAGGTCAGTAAAAGGTGAAAATTCTGGAAGGTTAGCTAGATAGTTAGGGATTGGTCGGTTAAGTCATGTGCCTTAGAGGGTTCTGGAAAGGGTTGAAGGTCAAGCAGGGATTGGTCAAGAGGGTCATATGACCTGGGAAGAATATTCTGGAAACCGGTACTGGCCTATTTAAGGGCCAGTGAAGTGTGGATCAGTGCCGGTTCCAGAGGATGACAGCAAGGGGACTCCCCGCCCTACCCTCCCCCACTTTTTTTTGTCGTGGCCGATTCATGTGTTGGCTCCCTCTGGTGATCAGCTGGAGGGGAGGTTTAAGTGAAGGGTTAATAAAAATGCTGAATCAGCTCGATTCTCAGTGGCTGGGCTGAATATGGTTTATTGTGAGAATATTTGATTAAGAGTTTGAATTTATGATACAAAAGTTTGATGTGATATTTATGGATTTAAAAAACCAATGAATCAGGCCGTGGCCAATATTATTCCAAAAAATAAAATAAAAAAATCGAATATGTGAGATTTAAATAAAATTATTGTTGTGAATTGAAATGGTGGTGTGGTTTATTTCTCTATGTATGTTTGTGGTTTGCATGAAGCCTGTGATCCCTTAGTTGAATACGGGAATATCAGGTGATGTGGGTAATGAGTAATTTTGGGAAGAGCTCTCTACATAGATGTTTGAATGTTATAATTAGCTAACAGATCAACGAATTTATCAAGGTCACCCAAAACATTTCCAGTTCTGGGTGGACTCGTTCAACAGAATTAGTACTCTTCACCTGTATATAAAAAATGAACAAATCATTGTTTATATGGGTCAAAGGTAACTAGTTACTGGGAATCTTTATAGCTGAGGCTCCCACCCAGTGATGGAAACAGCCATTGCCTGAACCCAATCAAATAGTGAAAATGATGAATCATGCCAAAGTATGCTGTACCCTAGACCTAGCACCACTATTGGAGGGTGCCCCCCACTTCTGGGTGATGGGCAGTAGCTGCCTCTAGTGCTGGACAAGAGCACCATCTATAAAAGTTAATGGCTGAGGAGATCCAGCTTAAAGAATTTGTTTAACTTTTAACAAAAATAAAAAAATGACCTAACGTATAAAACCTTCCCCAACCCCAATTCCTACTGGACTTAGCTCCTTCTTTATAATTAGAGCTCTAAATATATCAGCACAGGCAAGAAGAACCATGTTCTATGGTGAATGAAGGTTATCATACACACACAGCACATGTTAGGACTGCAACATTCTTCTGTAGACACAGGAATGGTTATCCATTTACTTCATAAATATTCTAATCTGAAATTTTTACACACAGCAAAATATTAAGGCATACTATCTCTCTCTATGTATGGATACCCTAAAAGAAACCTGCAGTGAGAGAAATATATAGGCTGCCACTGCTTACATTTCCCTATAGCCTCCTACACACGATCGGACTTCCATCTGACTTTTCCAGGGATTTTTGTGCGAAGGGTGTTGACCGTGAACTTGTTCTGCATACACACGGCAGAACATTTTCAGCCAACATTCACCAAACCACGTGGTTTTTCAGCTCTTTACCGCCACCCTTTGGGCAACTTCTGCTATTGTTGTCTGATGTTCAGCATTGGTTCGGAGCATGCGTGTTTGTATTTTGTATTTTAGTTGGATGGATTTGTGTACACACGATCGGATAATCCGACGTAACAGATTTATTGTCAGACAGTTGGTGAGCATGAACAGCCAATATTTAAGAAAAAATATAATGATGCGCTGAAACCAACCCTCTATAAATGCACAGTGCAGTATAAAAAGGTGAAGCAAAAAATGCGTGCTAGTGTAGGTAAAACCATATACTAAAAGCAGCCTGTGGAAAACAATAATCCGTGCAACAATATGTGGTATCCTGCAATTTCAATAAAATTGCAATCTGTGAGAAAAACCAATATGTAAAATCCTGCAATCAATAATACATAAATATAACAGCCTATGGGTAAAATAGTCCATACATCAATATGTGGAATCCTGTGATCACAATAAGAAAAGTGCAATGGTGCAATAGGTAGACCACTCTGGAGATAACCCCCCCCAAGGTATAATTATTTGAGTTGCTGTTTGCTACAGCTGCACACAGTCAAACAGTTCAGCGGTATGTGTAAAGTCTCTGCTACTTTATACTCAGAAATACCTCTTGATGCTTTTATACTGTTAGTTTGTGCTCATATATGGGGAAAAAATAAAAAATGCAATCATTGTGCAGTGTGTTTAGATCCACACACGTTTGGCAAATGTAGTTGTTTGAACTCACATGTACCAGTAGGATAGATAGCGCATAAACACTCAGCTCAGTGAAGCGAAGATCATCTCACTCGGCTTCTGGTGTATTGGAAACACGGCTGATAGCGTCACTCGGCTCCTCCCCCTACGCGTTACGTCACACGCCACGTGACTTATTCATATACTGCACTGTGCATTTATAGAGGGTTGGTTTCAGCGCATCATTATATTTTTACTTATACTTTTTTGATCACCAGAACACCACCGAATGTTTTCAGCTGTTACCATTCATTTATCCTTTGTATTTTTACCCTAATTTATATTTATAAGAGCGCTTCAGTTTTTCACATTTTTAACAGCCAACATTTGTTGTCGTTAATTCCACCAACAATTGTCTGATGGAGTATACACACGGTCGGATTATCCGACACAACGCGTCCATCAGACAATTATTGTCGTAAAATTGGACCGTGTGTACGTGCCTTAATGAGGAAGTAAACCCTGATGGGTTTTACTTCCTCTTTGTTTCCCTGCAAAGGTAAAGCATAATGGGCTACTATGCATCGCATAGTAGCCTATTATGTGTCACTTACCTGAAACCGAAGCCTGCGGTGTCCCCAATTTCCTCGCCTCCACAAAGCTTCCATCTTTCACCCTCTTCCTTCTGGGTATCACGGCTCCAGCTTCTAAAGGTTTCTAAAGTGCGCCTGCGCCGTTGTTTATGGCGCATGCACTGTAGACACCGGCGCCCGTCTGTTTTGCAAATATCTCCTAAGCCGTGGAGGTTTAGGACATATTTCGAGCGCCTACAGGTAAGCCTTAATCTAGGCTTACCTGTAGGTAAAAGTGGTTGTAAAGGGTTTGCAACCACTTTAAGAAATGCACATTTTTTGGCTTTCATTCAATCTATTGTCTTCATTACTAGATGGGTAATTGACTTGTAAAAAAAACATGCAGCAAATAAAGTCTGACATAGGTGAGAATTCGATTTTTGGATATTTATTTTAAGACGGTGAAGCAGAGATCAACAAAGCCAAAGCGGCAGAATGACAGCCAGGCAACAAGGATTTTTTAAAATGGAAAGGTCTGTCATGGAAGACTACATGTTTCACTTGCTACAGAATTCCTTTAAATTATTCCTGTAAGCAATGAGTTCTCTCAAAAATCGCATTGTCCGTGTTAAACATTGAAAAGAACTTTGCTGTGTAAACATAGAGGCTTTTGCATATCACAGTAAAACTACTATATATAAACTCATGGCTTCACTTTCAAGCATTGCATGCTGGTAACGTGATTACTTTACAGGATGTGACATTTGCAAATATTTAAACCTTTTGGCTCATAACCATCCCTGGGATCAAAGGAAAACATGGAGGAGCTGGCGTAATGACCATCAAAATTCATAGCAGCTGTGCTCAGGTCCGTTCCAACACCTGATATGTGACACATTTAGCTAATATCTCACATCCACATGACTGTTTCAGCTTTGTATAGTTCACTCTATGTCCCTTGATGGCACAAACAGCAAATAAAATAAAAAAATGTACATATAAAACTCATGTATTGTATAATTATGAAGCACTCCTAACATCGTCATGATTCAGTGAAAATATGTCTATTATCATGATGCAGTATGCTGGGTTTCATTTCTGGTAACAAAAATATAGGAACTAGTCCATTTTGCTTTGTGTTATACCCATGTATATACAGACTGGAAACACATGAGTATTTTGTAACATGGAAGAAATGATGCACATTGTATCGTTGCAAATCTGTATTCTTTACTGACTTTCACGGAGACCAATGTTGGGGGTTATTATTACTGTCACTGTCCCCAATGTTGGGGGTTATTATTACAGTAACTGACAACAATGTTGGTGGTTAAAGTGTTTGTAAAGGCTGAAGGTTTTTTGGAAAAATAAAAATATAAAAATATAAAGTGTGGCGCTATAAGTGGAAAAAATAGGATGTCCTACTTAAAAATATCAATGATGATGTAAGGTGTTAGCCTATAGAAAATGCAATATAATCAGTTATGCAAGTGCAAGTGACAGCCTATGCATCAGGCAACGGTCTGTGAAAGATATCAAAATGTGTTTAAGAAAAAATATTAAATATGATCCCCAAAAAAATGATATTGGGAATAAGAAACACACATAAGTCAATAAAAATGTGTTACAAACACAGAAAGTGGAAAGGGAAGCAAGGAGGTGGGACTTTGAGTGAAGCTCAAGGACGCAAGGGCATAAATAGGTGAACAATAGGAATTGTATTTATTAGGTACAGTAACAACATGTAAGCATTGCTGGTAATAGGTAGACAGTAAACATGATATTAACAATGGACATGGTGATGCCATTGAAGCCTCAGGGTGTGACCACTGCTGAGGAAAAACAATGTACAAGATATGAACCAATAAACATAGTAAAATTGATGGTAGTGTCTTTATAAGAAAGTAACAAAATGATCCCATCATTCTCACCCCCAGTCACTCCTTACCACCCCATCCTTTCCTAACTAGTTACCACTTCCCACAGGGTTGCCCAGTTATCCGTCCCTGCCTGGCGGTGGTCCGTGTGTGTTGCCCCTGGTGAGCCGCCTGCCATGGCCCCCGATTTGGAGGTATACCTGGATGTCTGCTATGCCCTACCACCACACTACCTACATGTGAACCACTTTTAGTAAGTATGCACTTAGGTGCTGGGGGCTTACCTATACCCCCATATATACTTTAATCTAATATATACATCTATATATCCCTTTCATTTTAGGCCAATCACGTGTACGCTCCTGATGAGTGGCGTAGAGGCCACGAAATGTGTCAAGCCAACTGGTGCCGTGGTTTCATTCACATATGTTCCCAACAACCTCCCTACCATTATACTTATCATACCTTTCCAGGTCCAGTGAGGCCATAGGTCCTGCAGGTTCTACTTCTTAATATGTTTTTAACAAACCTTGATATTGGTGTCTTTGGGAATTTTGTTACTGTCTTATAAAGACACTACCATCAATTTTATTATGTTTATTGGTTCATATCTTGTACATTGTTTTTCCTCAGCAGTGGTCACACCCTGAGGCTTCAATGGCATCACCATGTCCATTGTTAATATCGTGTTTACTGTCTACCTATTACCAGCAATGCTTACATGTTGTTACTGTACCTAATAAATACAATTCCTATTGTTCACCTATTTATGCCCTTGCGTCCTTGAGCTTCACTCAAAGTCCCACCTCCTTGCTTCCCTTTCCAATTAACTAGGGATGGAAATGTATGGCCTTACCGGGTCATGATTTCATTTAAAGTCCCAAGTGATGGACATGCACGGCCTTACCAGGCAATGTTCTCCATAAAATCCCTTACATTTTTCCTCTTTTTCTCAAACACAGAAGGTGCTATGAAGTGACCCACAACAATAAATGAATGAAACCAAAAAATAGTGAAAAATAGTCACAGATGAGTGTATAGGCTTAGGTAGAGTTCCCAGGGTTCAGTAATGTCTGACCCTATAGAGTTCATCACTGGGCATCCAAAATGGAACCTGCATCAAATGCTAACACATTTGTGGTGACAAATGTCTCAAAAAGTCTTTTGTAGACACATATGTTATGCCATTTGTAGTATCACCCGGGAGTGCCTTCACCTTGGGCCAGTGGGGAAGAAATTAATACTCTTACCAGCCAGTATGGACCCAGCTCACCGTATGGTGGTGGATCTGTTGCGCTTATGCCCACTGTATGGACTCGAGGGAAAGGGATCCACGAATCGCCTCCTCTCTCAGCTGGCGGCACCTCCGTCCGAATCTGTGACTCCAAAGCAGGAAGCAGGACCCAAGCGTGAAGAAGTCAGATGTCCAAGTTTAGATTGCACCAGGCTTTAGAAGCCCTCTCAGCACCCTTGTATTCTATGCATGAAGATAAAAAACCTTCAGTGTACAGCTCCCCCTAATATTTACATAAGCCCGATCTCAATCCAGCGATGTACATGAGACCCTAAGTTTTCCCGGGTCTCTCCCTAGTGATTTGCTGAGATGCACCAGCAGGAGGCAATGCTGTCAATCACAGCCAGTGAGGTGGGAGCGGGGGGGGGGCTTGTGGATGCAGGTAGCTGAGCATGCACGAGTACCCCCACAGCAAGCGGCATGCTATGGGGGGGACTTGGCAGGGGGGAGGGGCCCAGAGTGCCCGGCCCTGAGAAGAGAAGGATCGGGGCTGCTCTATGCAAAACCACTGCACAGATAAGTATGCCATGTTTTTTTTTTGTTTTTGTTTTCCTTTACAATCTTTTTAATATTGCAGTCACTAACGCCAATGTGGGGGTCTCTGCTATCACTGACATTGGGGTAAATATTGCAATCACTGACACCAGTGTTCGGGGTTGATATTGCAGTCACTGACAACAATGTTAGGGGTTGTTATTGTAGTCACTAACCCCAATGTTGGGAAATTATACTGCAGTCATTGACATCAATGTGGGGTGGGGGGTTAATATTGGCATCACTGACACCAATTGTGAGGGTTATTATCGCAGTAACTGACACCAATATTGGGAGTTGTTATTGTAGTCACCGACGCCAATTTTGGGGGTAGTTATTACATTCAATGGCTCCAATGTTTGTTTGTTTTTTTTGCAGAATGTAGTTTATAGCATCACAATAACTTACTAAATATTCCTCTTCCTGATTGAGAATGTAACACAGACATTTTTTTTTTATATATCTGGAACTCTTTTTCTTTCAATTTTTTTTAGCACACTAAACTCAAAAGGTTGCCCATCCTTGCTCTATAGTGAATACTATAACATAGCATAAACATAATTTATCACAAGCAGCGCTCCTGTCAATATTAAAATGACTAGGCTAACAAATGTCCATTTGACATAAGAGATAAAGAGAGACACACACAAAACAGGGGTTGCAGATGGTGTTGAGGGAGAGTCCGAAGTAGACACAGGTGGTAATCTTAGTGTTGTCTGTAAACTATGCACCTTTCACCAGATCCCTCCAAATAGCACGTCACACTCCCCTCTGGGGTTTAAACTCACCAGACTTCTGAAATTATCAGGCCTCAATAGATATCCCAAAGGCTGCTTCCTTGTGGTGTCCTCTGATCGGGGTTTTCAAACGAAAATCATCCGGAACCGTGATATGAGAAGAGAAAAACACTCCACATAGTCTAATCCCGTTTTGAACTTTTATTGAATTTCCTCCGATATTAAAAACTTGTTCTCATAAAAAACTTTCCACAGTCCTTGTTCCTTGATTGACCAGACCATATAACTTGTTGTCAATGTTATTACCAGTCATTTACTGAGGAGTCCAAAATATGGTCCCGTAGCGTGCTTGAGCTGGACACGCCGTTAGACACACTGCTATGCACCACTTCCGATTTCTCCACTCAGTAGTTTGGAACACAAGGCGTCTGTACGTCACTTCCGGCTGCCGTAAGATCACTCACTGACGCGTTTCGTCATTACGACTTTGTCATAGGCCGCCGTAAGCTCACGAGCTGACGCGTTTCATCATTATGACTTTGTCAAAGGAGAAACCGGAAGTGGTGCATAGCGGTGTGTCTAACGGCGTGTCTAGCTGAAACACACTACGGGACCATCTTTAGACTCCTCAGTAAATGACTGGTAATAACATTGACAACAAGTTATATGGTCAATCAAGGAACATGGACTGTGGAAAGTTTTTTATGAGAACAAGTTTTTCATATCGGAGGAAATTCAATAAAAGTTCAAAACGGGACTAGACTATGTGGAGTGTTTTTCTCTTCTCATATCACGGTCTCTGATGATTTTCGTTTGAAAACCTCGATCAGAGGACACCACAAGGAAAACAGCCTTTGGGATATCTATTGAGGCCATGGGCGTCCGCTGAACTTTTTTCAGGGGGGGGGCATCATTTTAAGGTCATCCATGCTCGGTCCCATTTTGACAATGTCATGAAGGGGAGGGGCTTAGTCATTATGACATAAAGCGCAGGCATGCAAAGGTTTGAGAAACCTGATGCAAAAGCTTTATAGGAGGATGAAGCTGCCATTGTCTTATTAGCAATTTCTATTTTTTTTTTAAACCCCACCCCCTCTAGCGGCCGAATAGTGCCACTAAAACGATGGTAAAGCGCCGCTAAAACTAGCGGCGCTTTACCGATAACGTGGCCAGCTGGCAGTGTGAAATAGCTCTTGAGGATAATTCCGCTTCACTCCATGTCCATTTAAATATAGTGCGTCTCCAGGGGGGGGCAATTGATCCCCCTTGCCCTATGGAGCGGACGCCCATGATTGAGGCCTGATAATTTCAGAAGTCTGGTGAGTTTAAACCCCAGAGGAGAGTGTGATGCACTATTTGGAGGGATCTGGTGAAAGGTGCACAGTTTACAGACAACACTAAGATTATCACCTGTGTCTACTTCGGACTCTCCTTCAACACCATCTGCAACCCCCGTTTTGTGTGTGTCTCTCTTTATCTCTTATGTCAAATGGACATTTGGTAGCCTAGTCATTTTAATATTGACAGGAGCGCTGCTTGTGATAAATTATGTTGATGCTATGCTAGTATTATTAATATTTTGTCATATTGAAAGTTTATTGTTTTATGTTTAAGCGGCTGCTGATGCACATTATATGTGAAAAACAATAGTTTTATTTTTATTTTGGATATTTTTATCTGTGTCTGCTGAGGAAAATTTGAAGACCATAGTGCTGAGATAGGAGAAGTCGGTACCAGCTGCATTAGTGTGTTTTCCTTTTTTTGAATACTATAACATGTTTATTAAAAAGATTCTAAAGAATTACTCTGAGCATTATACTTTGGAAAATACAGATGCTTTGATTGGTTTGCCCCAGTATTATCACATTATACAGGTGGAAAACTGATACAAGTGTAGCAACCGGCCCTCCTTCTCCACTCGCTCACAGGAGAAGAAGGCACACATTCTCCACCATGCCCATACCCCCTGGGTTGCAGAGGTTAAGCACACTTGTTTTCACTTACGGGTCTTTGCAGTGAGGTTCCCTTCAAAAGCTGGTTTCTGTCCCTAGTATGTAAGGACAAAGTCTCTATGCCCCAAGTAACTCCAAGGTCCAAACCAGCGTCAACTCCAACATAGAGTTTATTTCTTTATGCATGAACATCCACAAATTGAGGAGAAGAGAGAAAGGTGTTAGGAAGACAGATCAATTCAGGCACTCTTGTTTCTTCGTCACTCGATCCCGAGTGGGTATAGCTCACCCGGATAGTCACCCAAAGGCACTAGCAGCCGGCGTGTAACTTGAACAGTCTATTAGATTCCTTAATGGATGCATTCAGGAGATCTTCTGCCACAGAATCTATAGTGTCCCAAACCTCCTAATGGTCCCGTTCTTTAGATCCCTTTTTCCGGGTGGATGACATCCCTCCAGAGAGTTACTGGGCCCCTTCCTTCACTGTGATCTCTCACCAGTCCTTCGGAACGGTCCTCCCCCAGCCTCCTCTTCTAGAAACGGGTCCCCTCGCAAGGCGGCATCCTGGGATTCTTCCTCCCGAAGTGGGCTCCAGCTAAAGGTGCTGGGCCCAGGGCTGAAGTTGCAGTCCCAGGACTAAAGGTGCCTGGGACTGAAGTGCACATGGCCCCATGGACTCCAACTCTGGAACCAAAAAGAACCGACCCCTCCCAGGCAGCGTCTACCCCTTATGTATCCTCTCCCGGCATGCACAGCAGGTAGACCACACCCACTGCATGGCTGCCAAGAGAGGACACCAAATCGCTGCCCCATCACCTGTGGTTCAACCCCGAGTACAAGTGACAGCGCCACCCATACTTCCAAGGGGAACTGCACACCAGGTAAAACAGCAGCAAGGCAGAGTCCAGCAAATTGAAAGATTCGAGCCAACTACCACTCGAATCACCCTTAAATTTGGTATAGCAATCCCTAAATTTAGGACCCCCGCTACACAAGAAAGCAAGAAGCTAGGACGCATAACTTAATTAGGAGACAGAAGTGGGGTCACTGGAGTAAGATCACAGGGAGCCAGGTACGTAAGGGGAAGGCAGAAGGGATGTGAGACAAAAATGCAACTCGGGACAAAGTCAATAACAGAGGTTGGCAATGAGAGACAGGATGCAAGACAGAATTAGAAATAAGGAGGCAATCATAACCATTCCTAACCAAGTCACAATGAAGGTCAGCCAGCTGATCAAAAATACAAGACATACAGAACAGCATACTGATGATCACTCAACAACTATGTCAAAGCCTATGGGTCCTTATAAAGAATAGAGAAAATAGACTGGTGTCTTTCTACATATTAATATGCATCCACATCCTTGGGTACATGTAAGTACACACAAATTTCCATAGGACACACATGCCTTTGTGTCTGGATAGCCAGCCTAAGTAGAATTTGGGATAAACATGTCACAGTATACTGTCCATCACAGCAATGTTCGTGGAGCTTTCATAAAGGCTAGCAAAAGGTAAATGGTGTTAATGCACAGATGGATTGGCATGGATGTGTTTCTACACAGATGGGTGGGCAAATGTGAAGATGCCTGGACACATACACAGGTTGCAATAAGGCATGCACGCCTGTATGCCCAAACACCTGGTATAACTGGCAAGAAATCAGACAATGACTTTACCTTACTGATATAACCCACACCAAATGCCAGATTATACTGAACCGATTCATAAAGAATAGGGATGAGCCGAACACCCCCGGGTTCGGTTCGCACCAGAACCTTCGAACGGACCGAAAGTTCGCGCGAATTTTCGAACCCTATTCGTTATAATGGACGCGAACGTTCGAAATCAAAATTGCTAATTACAACGGCCAATATGCATGTTAATGTTATAAAACAGGTTTGGGGACCCGGGTCCTGCCCCAGGGGACATATATCAATGCAAAAAGAAATTTTAAAAACTAAAGTTTTTTTCGGGAGCAGTCATTTTAATGATGCATAAAGTGAAAAAAAAAAAAGTGAAATTTTCCTTTAAATACGGTACCTGGGGGGTGTCTAAAGTATGCCTGTGAAGTGGCATGTGTTTCCCGTGTTTAGAACTGTCCTTGCACAAAATGACATTTGTAAAGGAAAAAAAAGAAGCCATTTAAAACCACTTGCGGCTTTAAAGTCATGTCTTGTCCTGGCCGCCATATGGCTGAAAATCCTTGAGAAAAATGGCATGGCTACCCCATCACCCCCCCCCCCACCCCAGCCCCTTTGGGTCTTGTATGGATACTAAGGGGGACCCCGCACCCAAAATAAAACCCTATACCTACAACCCTATATACTCTGAACAGCAGTATATAGGTGGTGCAAACAAGACATGGACTGTAGGTTTGTTCTTAAGTAGAATCTGAACAGGTACATTATGAAGTGTAGCTACATCCCAAAAAAATCAATTTTTAAGCTTTTTGGAGAACATAGGGAGGGGTTATCACCCCTGTAACATTTGCTGTCTTTGCACATCTGTTCAGAACATGTCACCTCACTTTCCGTCCCAATGACAAATGTTTTTGGAAAAGTGGGGTTTTAATTGAAACAAGGATTGGTGATAAAGCATCAGTAGAGAGGAGATACCTTTTTCCCAAATTAAATCTAACAGGATAGAATTTTCCTTCCTAGGGGTAGATTTCCTCTCACTTCCTGTTTTCTCTTGCCGTTTGCAAGTAGGAGTCGTTTGTAAGTTGGATGTTTGAAAGTAGGGGCCTGCCGTATATACTCTGCAGAAATTTGCCCTATTAGATGTTGGTGTAGCCACAAGACTGGTGGGCACAGGAATGGGCCCTGCTGTGAGTTAATAGATCAAGATTTGTACTTGCATGCACCTGTTGAACCGGGCAGAAAAATTGGGCCTTTGGTGGTGGTGGTGGTGGTGGTGGACGGTGTTGCCACAAGACTGTAAGCCCTCACATTTACTCTTGGTGGGTGCAGGAATGGGCCCTGCTGTGAGTTATTAGATCAAGATTTGTAATTGCATGCACCTGTTGAACAGGGCAGAAAAATTGGGCCTTTGGTGGTGGTGGTGGTGGTGGACGGTGTTGCCACAAGACTGTAGGCCCTCATAGTTACTCTTGGTGGGCGCAGGAATGGGCCCTGCTGTGAACTATTAGATCAAGATTTGTAATTACACGCCCCTGTTAAACAGGGGCTGAAAAATTGTGCCTTAGGCATTGGTGCTGGTGCCACAACACTGCAACCCCTCACAGATACTGTACTTGGAGCACAGCAGTCACACCTGTTGCGAAGCATCTTTTTAAAAAATTGTAATTACACGCCCCTGTTATACAGGGGCTGAAAAATTTTGCCTTAGGCACTGGTGCTGGTGCCACAACACTGCAACCCCTCACAGATACTGTACTCTGAGCACAGCAATGAGACCTGTTGCAAAGCATTGCCTAAAAATTGTAATTACACGCCCCAACAGGGGCTGAAAAATTGTGCCTTAGGCACTGGTGCTGGTGCCACAACACTGCAACCCCTCACAGATACTGTACTCTGAGCACAGCAGTCACACCTGTTGCGAAGCATCTTTTTAAAAAATTGTAATTACACTGGTGTGGTGGCATGGATCATTGAGGAGGAGGAAGAGGATAGTCAGTGAACATAACAGGACAGTCACTCAGCATCAGCATAGGCAGTCTTGAAGGGATGTGACATTATAAATTATTCCGTTATATCCGCTTCAGGTGTCTGGTAGCTGGTGGTGATCCAAGACTGATTCATTTTTATGAAGGTCAGTCGATCAACCGAGTCGGTGGACAGGCGCACCCTATGATCGGTGACAAATCCTCCAGCAGCACTGAATGTGCGTTCGGAAAGAACGCTGGATGCAGGACAGGCCAGTAGCTCAATTGCATACTGTGCAAGCTCTGGCCAGTGATCCATCCTCAGGACCCAGTAAGCCAGAGGATTTTCGGTGGGAAAGGTGTCCAAGTCTGACCTTGCCCCTAGGTATTCCTGCACCATGTATATCAGACGCTGGCGATGGTTGCTGGAACCGATCATACCTTGGGGCTGCGGACTAAAAAATTGTCTGAACGCATCGGTCAGACGTCCACCTTCCCCACCGCTCCTTCTGCTACTGACCGAAGCCTCAGCAACTCGTCGTCCAGGACCAGGAGTTTGTAACCTCCCAGTTTCTGGGAACGCGTTGCACAGACCTTTCTGCAAGGCCTCCCTGAGATGTCTCATCCTCTGCTCCCTCTGCGACGGCAAGATAAGGTCCGCAACCTTACCCTTGTACCGTGGATCAAGGAGAGTGGCCAGCCAGTAATGGTCACTCTCCTTGATCCGAAGAACACGAGGATCCTTCCGCAGGCTTTGCAGGATCAGGGAGGCCATGCAGCGTAGGTTAGCTGAGGCATTCGGTCCGGAGTCTTCTGGGTCACTGAGGATGACATGATCGCCAGCCACCTCCTCCCAGCCACGTACAAGTCCACTGGTTTGTTGGGACTGTACATCATCCCTAAAAGACTGCTGCTGCTGATGCTGAGTGCCAGGCTCCACCTCCATGCTCACACAATCCTCCTCCTCCTCCTCCTCCTCCTCCTCTTCCTGTGTGATGGGTGGGACAGAAGGAACATTGTCTGGATAAAGGGGGCCTTGAGAGACAAGGAAGTCCTCCTCTTCCTGCCTCTGTTCTGCCTCAAGTGCCCTGTCCATTATCCCACGCAGCGTATGCTCCAACAGGTGGACAAGAGGTACAGTGTCACTGATGCATGCACTGTCACTGCTCACCATCCTCGTGGCCTCCTCAAATGGTGAGAGGACAGTGCATGCATCCCTGATCATGCTCCACTGGCGTGGGGAAAAAAAGCCAAGCTCCCCTGACCCTGTCCTGGTGCCGTAGTCGCAAAGGTACTCATTGATGGCCCTCTGCTGCGTGTGCAGTCGCTGCAGCATGGCCAACGTTAAGTTCCACCTGGTGGGCATGTCACATATTAGGCGGTTCTTGGGCAGGTTCAGCTCCTTTTGCAGCTCAGTCAGCCGAGCACTGGCATTATAAGATCGGCGGAAATGCACACAGACTTTCCTGGCCTGCCTCAGGACATCCTGTAAGCCTGGGAACCTGCCCAAGAACCGCTGCACCACCAGGTTGAGGACGTGAGCCATACAGGGCACATGGGTGAGCTGCCCCTGTCGCAGGGCGGAGAGGAGGTTGGTGCCATTATCAGAAACGACCATTCCTGGCTTAAGCTGGCGTGGCGTCAACCACCTCTCGGCCTGCCCCTGCAGAGCTGCCAGAACCTCTGGCCCAGTGTGGCTCCTGTCCCCCAAACACACCAGCGCAAGCACGGCATGGCATCTTTTTGCCTGCGTACTCGCGTAGCCCCTTGTACGCCTACGGAGCACCGCTGGTTCCGAGGACAGAGCACTCGAAGAGGACATGGAGGAAGAAGAAGAGGAGGGGGTGGAGGAGAGAGGTGTGTCACAACCAGTAGTAGCATTTTGGAGGCGTGGTGGCGGAACAACCTCCAACACTACTGCACCTTGTCCTGCATCCCTCCCAGCTACCAATAGAGTGACCCAATGGGCCGTGAAAGAAAGATAACGTCCCTGTCCATGCCTGCTGGACCATGAGTCAGCGGTAATATGCACCTTACCGCTGACCGCCCTGTCCAGCGAGGCATGGACATTGCCTTCCACATGCCAGTAGAGAGACGGAATTGCCTTCCGTGAGAAAAAGTGGCGTTTGGGAACCTGCCACTGAGGAACCGCACATTGAACAAACTCACGGAAGGGGGCCGAGTCTATCAACTGAAAAGGCAGCAGTTGAAGTGCTAGCAATTTAGCCAAGCTAGCATTCAACCGCTGGGCATGTGGATGGCTGGGAGTATACTTCTTTCGACGGTCCAGCAGCTGGGGCAGGGAAATTTGCCTGCTACAATCGGACGTCGGTGTACTGCAAGTACTTGGTTGTGACACACCTAATTCTACACCTTCAGTCCTCTCAGAGCAGCTTTCAGAGAGGACTGAAGATATAGTGGGGATGGAGATCCCAGCTGATGAGGAGCAAGGAGAGGTCCGCTTTGTTCTTTGGTGTGGGTCTTTTATGTGTGCTTGCCAACGAGCTGCATGGCAGGTCGACATATGTCTGCTCATGCTTGTGGTGCCCAAGCGGCTGATGTTTTGGCCACGCGAGATACGCTTGAGACAAATATTGCAAATAGCAGTGGTGCGATCTGATGCACTCGTCTCAAAAAAGGCCCACACCAAAGAACTTTTGTGATAACGTGCAGAGGCAGCGCCCTGCATAGGCGGAGCTCTGCGGTGTGGTACAGTTGCTGTGCTGGCCTCTAGCTGGCCTCCAGGGGGCATCCTGCCTCGTTGGACATGTGACGCTGCATCCTCCTCCTCCTCCTCCTCTCTCCCTTCAGGCACCCACGTGGAGTCAGTGACCTCATCATCCCCTCCCTCTTCACCACTAGAGCAAACCTGGCAGTAAGCTGCAGCTGGTGGAACACTACTGCCAGATTGCTGTCCTTCAGCATCCCCTTTCTCTGCGCGCACACTACTGACTTCCTCAAGCTGGGTATCATCATCCGAGCCTTCGAATCGTTGGGCATCCTCCTGGAGCATGTACCCAACACTGTGCTCAAACAGTTCGGGGGACTCCTCAGGAGGACATGGTGGGTCTAGGGAAGGGGTGGCTGATGATGCCATTGAGTACGCGTTGGCAGCTGCTCTGCCAGTACCCTGAGCCTGGGTGAGAGAGGATGAGGAGGATGAGGAGGGCTTGGTCATCCATTCTACCAAGCCTTCGGCATGATGCGGCTCCACATGTCCAGCTGCCGAAAACAAAGACAAGCGTGTCCCATGGCCACGCGCTGATGACGATGCACGACCACGTCCACGGCCAGCACTGTTGTCTCTAGAAACAGAGCCTGCCTGCCCTGTGTTCTTGCCTCGGCACGCTCTGCCTCTCCTTGGCGGTCTTCCAGCCATTGTAGTCGGTAGTGTATATAGTATAAAAAATAGAACTCCTATGTGTGCTCACAACACACTGTAGGTCCTATGGGTGCTGACACTAACACACTATAGGTACTATGTGTGCTGCTGACAAGAAAATATAGGAGCTCTGTTTGCTGCCACTAACACACTAGAAGTCCTATGGGTGCTGCTGAGAAGAAAATATAGGAGCTCTGTGTGATGCCACTAACACACTAGAAGTCCTATGGGTGCTGCTGAGAAGAAAATATAGGAGCTCTGTGTGATGCCACTAACACACTAGAAGTCCTATGGGTGCTGCTGAGAAGAAAATATAGGAGCTCTGTGTGATGCCACTAACACACTAGAAGTCCTATGGGTGCTGCTGAGAAGAAAATATAGGAGCTCTGTTTGCTACCACTAACACACTAGAAGTCCTATGGGTGCTGCTGAGAAGAAAATATAGGAGCTCTGTTTGCTGCCACTAACACACTAGAAGTCCTATGGGTGCTGCTGAGAAGAAAATATAGGAGCTCTGTTTGCTGCCACTAACACACTAGAAGTCCTATGGGTGCTGCTGAGAAGAAAATATAGGAGCTCTGTGTGATGCCACTAACACACTAGAAGTCCTATGGGTGCTGCTGAGAAGAAAATATAGGAGCTCTGTTTGCTGCCACTAACACACTAGAAGTCCTATGGGTGCTGCTGAGAAGAAAATATAGGAGCTCTGTTTGCTGCCACTAACACACTAGAAGTCCTATGGGTGCTGCTGAGAAGAAAATATAGGAGCTCTGTGTGATGCCACTAACACACTAGAAGTCCTATGGGTGCTGCTGAGAAGAAAATATAGGAGCTCTGTTTGCTGCCACTAACACACTAGAAGTCCTATGGGTGCTGCTGAGAAGAAAATATAGGAGCTCTGTGTGATGCCACTAACACACTAGAAGTCCTATGGGTGCTGCTGAGAAGAAAATATAGGAGCTCTGTTTGCTGCCACTAACACACTAGAAGTCCTATGGGTGCTGCTGAGAAGAAAATATAGGAGCTCTGTTTGCTGCCACTAACACACTAGAAGTCCTATGGGTGCTGCTGAGAAGAAAATATAGGAGCTCTGTGTGATGCCACTAACACACTAGAAGTCCTATGGGTGCTGCTGAGAAGAAAATATAGGAGCTCTGTTTGCTGCCACTAACACACTAGAAGTCCTATGGGTGCTGCTGAGAAGAAAATATAGGAGCTCTGTGTGATGCCACTAACACACTAGAAGTCCTATGGGTGCTGCTGAGAAGAAAATATAGGAGCTCTGTTTGCTGCCACTAACACACTAGAAGTCCTATGGGTGCTGCTGAGAAGAAAATATAGGAGCTCTGTTTGCTGCCACTAACACACTAGAAGTCCTATGGGTGCTGCTGAGAAGAAAATATAGGAGCTCTGTGTGATGCCACTAACACACTAGAAGTCCTATGGGTGCTGCTGAGAAGAAAATATAGGAGCTCTGTTTGCTGCCACTAACACACTAGAAGTCCTATGGGTGCTGCTGAGAAGAAAATATAGGAGCTCTGTTTGCTGCCACTAACACACTAGAAGTCCTATGGGTGCTGCTGAGAAGAAAATATAGGAGCTCTGTGTGATGCCACTAACACACTAGAAGTCCTATGGGTGCTGCTGAGCAGAAAATATAGGAGCTCTGTTTGCTGCCACTAACACACTAGAAGTCCTATGGGTGCTGCTGAGAAGAAAATATAGGAGCTCTGTGTGATGCCACTAACACACTAGAAGTCCTATGGGTGCTGCTGAGAAGAAAATATAGGAGCTCTGTTTGCTGCCACTAACACACTAGAAGTCCTATGGGTGCTGCTGAGAAGAAAATATAGGAGCTCTGTTTGCTGCCACTAACACACTAGAAGTCCTATGGGTGCTGCTGAGAAGAAAATATAGGAGCTCTGTGTGATGCCACTAACACACTAGAAGTCCTATGGGTGCTGCTGAGAAGAAAATATAGGAGCTCTGTTTGCTGCCACTAACACACTAGAAGTCCTATGGGTGCTGCTGAGAAGAAAATATAGGAGCTCTGTGTGATGCCACTAACACACTAGAAGTCCTATGGGTGCTGCTGAGAAGAAAATATAGGAGCTCTGTTTGCTGCCACTAACACACTAGAAGTCCTATGGGTGCTGCTGAGAAGAAAATATAGGAGCTCTGTGTGATGCCACTAACACACTAGAAGTCCTATGGGTGCTGCTGAGAAGAAAATATAGGAGCTCTGTTTGCTGCCACTAACACACTAGAAGTCCTATGGGTGCTGCTGAGAAGAAAATATAGGAGCTCTGTTTGCTGCCACTAACACACTAGAAGTCCTATGGGTGCTGCTGAGAAGAAAATATAGGAGCTCTGTGTGATGCCACTAACACACTAGAAGTCCTATGGGTGCTGCTGAGAAGAAAATATAGGAGCTCTGTTTGCTGCCACTAACACACTAGAAGTCCTATGGGTGCTGTTGGGGTGCAATGCTGTGCTAACAGCACTGCGGTTGGTACTACTGCAATACTGTACTAACAGTAAGCACGCACCAGACTAATCCCCAGCAGCAGCTAATAACACACTAACTGTGCAATCAGCAGCAATGAACGATCAATGACTTAGGTAGCAATGGTTTAGCAAAGAAATAGCCAATGGTTTAGCAAAGAAGAGCAAATCTTTCAGTATCAAGCAAAGACAGAATCAGCAGACTAATCTCTCCTAAAGCCGGAACTCATGTGACCGGGGCCGATGGCGTGGCGGCCTTTTAAATGGTGGGGCGTGTACTAAAGCCCCTGAGCTGTAATTGGCTACAGGCGTCCTGCCTGTAGCCAATTATTGCTCTCCGAGTTTCGGGCGCTGTGATTGGCCAAGCATGCGGGGTCACAGTGCATGCTTGGCCAATCATCAGCCAGCAATGCACTGCGCCGGCCGCGCCGGCCGCAATGCATTGCGGGGCCGCTCGCATCACACGAATGTGATGCGAACGGCCCAAATAGTTCTGGGCTCGACGAGCGAGCGAACGCCCGATGCTCGATTCGAACATGGGTTCGAATCGAGCACCGGGCCCATCCCTAATAAAGAATATATGCTCTATGTAGCCTAATTTTTTTTCAAATTAGTTTATCCTATTAGATGCTAACTGCACTAATTACCATACAATTAGCAACCAGGGTGAAAAGCTATCAAATTTGTATATTAAATACACTTACTAAAATATAGCAACCTAGCATGTAAAATGTGTTGGTAACATCAAAGATGAGTTTGAGACATATATAAAAGAACAGAAATAATGCAGGTCTGTATTAAATGATACATAATCAAAAGTATTTTTTAAAATATGAGCTGTGTAAGTACCTACTATTGACTTGGTATCAGCCTCTTAAAATCCCCTGTACAGCAGCACTTAGGCTCAGTGGTGTCTGGGGGGTTCTTCTTTGGGGGGGAGGCGGCATACAAACAACACCCCCCGGTGGCGTGGCACAGCACCCCCCCCCCCGTGGGCGGTCCAGCCTGGCACTTACCCGCTCGTGTGGCATCCTCTCCTGGAGTGTGGGCAGCGGCCGCGGCGGCTCCGGTGTCCGCATCTCCAGCTTTCTCCGTTGTGTGTCTTTCGCCAAAGAGCTGGAGATCGAATCGGGAAACCGGTCTCACAAACCTGTCTCCTGATTGGGGGGGAGAAACTTTAGTGTGCTAATAGCGAAAATTTATTTGCTATGGTCACACAAGTGTGTGGGCTCGGAGCGCAATGCTCTGCGCTCTGAGCTCACCCTTTTTTGAAGCCTATTAGAGACTCTTTACAGGCCGGTTGTACCCAAGTTGGTCGATCAGTCAACTTGGGTACATTCAGCCTGCCCATATATGGTTTGAATCTGGGAACCGTCTATGGTCAGCTTTAGTATAGCCTAATGCCGCGTACACACGATCGGAAATTCCGACAAGAAAAGTCCGATGTGAGCTTTTTGTTGGAAATTCCGACCGTGTTTAGGCTCCATCAGACTTTTTCTGTCGGAATTTCCACCAACAAAAGATTGAGAGCAGGTTCTCTATTTTTCAGACGGAAAAATCCGCTCGTCTGTATGCAATTCCGACGCGCAAAAAAACATGCATGCTCAGAATCAAGCAGAAGAGCCAAAATGCCTATTGAACTTCATTGCTCTCGGCTCGTCGTACGTCTTGTTCATCACCGCGTCCTTGACAGTCGGAATTTCCGACAAGATTTGTGTGACCGTGTGTATGCAACACACGTTTGAGCCAACATTCCGTAAGAAAAAATCCACGGTCTTCTTGTCGGAATATCCGATCGTCTGTACGGGCATTACTGTCACAGCAAGAAAACAGATATCCTGACCTGCCACACAGTGTTGTGCAGTGGGACAGGGTTGTGTAAATCTCAGAACTGGATAAACAGAACTATCAATTCATTAGCAGATAAAACAGCCCATATACTGTATATATATTTAATCTGTGTATTTAACTGTTTGGAGTTTAGCTTTAAACAGTGGCGGGGGCTCTTACGGGGCGCAGGAGTGCCGCCCCCCTAAACCATGCGCCCGGCCCCTAATCTACATGCAGAGTGCCGGACGCATGGATTTCAATGTTTTTTTTTTTTAAGCACATTAAAAGAGTGGGCTTGGGGCGCAGAGAGAATTAATATTTACTAATGTCTCCCTGTTTTTTCTCCCAGCCAATCAGGAAGTGGGTCCTGAGACCCGATTGGCTAAGACCCGATTGGCCCCAAGTCCTGATTGGCCATGAGCAGAAGCGACTGCCAGGACTCAGGAGGAGACGCAGGGGGGGGGGGGAAGCTGCCGAAGCCGCGACCTGGATGGGGTAAGTGCGAGGCAGGCGGGGGTCCTAGTGGGAAACGGGCGAGCGAAACAGTGATTGACTGGCTGGCTGGGGGGGGGTCGGCTGGCTGGGGGGTGGCTGGCTGGGTGGGGGCCGTGGACCTGTGGATCTCCCCACCAAGAAAATTGAGCACCAGCCGCCACTGTACGCCACATGTATCCTTTGCACTAATAACTACTCACTGAAAAACCGGTATTACTTCCCTTTCACAAACCTAAACACAAAACTATGGCCTGCGCTGGCTTTAGCCTGTAAATGCCAATTCCCATAGCCCATCCAGCATAGATTTCAAGTCAACAAAACCAAAATAATTTCATTTTGCTGTCACTAGCCAATGAATGATAGCTAAAAAAAACCATAGAAGCCAGGGTTTACAACCACTTTAAATAATTACAAATTTTTAGCAGGGCACTCTTTTTGTGGAAATAGGTTAGGGGCATTCTTTTGTTTGGGTTCCAGACATAAAAATCAGCTTTCAACTTTTAAAATAACTTTAATTTGAACTGCCTTTTGACAAACACCACTTCTTGTATACTAGCAGTCTGTCCGCCAAAGTGCTCCAGAATAGATTTATCAAGTGTTAGGGAAGGGCTGCCGAGCTTTCAGACACAAATCCCGACAGTAAATGGAACACGTTTTTTCATCTCATTAATCACACTTTGTACATGCTGATAACAATGTACAGCATACAAGCTCCATATGTCCCTGTAAGCACCCTGGATCAATCTAATTTCCAAAGAAAAAACAAATTCACTTGGTACAGCCCTTTCCAAACGTGTGAACATATCAGTGGTCATTTATCAAGTCATTGGATAGGATATCCATTAGAAACATCAACAGATACTTGGATGACATTGCCAGCTTAACTGCTGGTAGTACTATGGAACATGCTGGCTTTTCAATATTAACATTTCAATTACTATAATGTTATAAAGTATGTTTACTTTAGACCATAAAGGTAAGTAAAATATTTATGCATGTTATGGTGGCTTTTTAAAAATATACAGTAGTAACAAGGATAGGTAGTCATTATGAGAATGTCAAAAGCGACCCTTACACCCCTTTCACACTGATGAGTTTTTCAGGCGGTTTAGCGTTAAAAATAGCGCCTAAATACCGCCTGAAAACTCCTGCCCCTGCAGTCTCAATGTGAAAGCACGAGGGCTTTCACACTGAGGCGGTGCACTAGCAGGACCGCTCCAAAAGTCCTGCTAGCAGCATATTTGGAGCGGTGAGAGGAGCGGTGTGTTTACCGCTCCTTCACCGCTCCTTCCCATTGAAAGTAATGGGAAACCGCGGTAATACCGCCGGCAATGCGCCTCTGCAGAGGCGCATTGCCGGCGGTATTAACCCTTTTTCGGCCGCTAGCGGGGGTTAATACCGCACCGCTAGCGGCCGAATACCGCCGCAATTCTGCGGCAATTCCGACGGTATAGCGCCGCTAAAAATAGCGCCGCTATACCGCCACCGCACCCACCGCCCCAATGTGAAAGGGGCCTAAGTGAACAAACACCTACTCCCCAATCGGGGGACTGTTGTGACCCGGGAGACTGCCGGGACAGGCATCCCCTAAGAGGGAAGAAGGGTGACGGGCGGGGTACATCATCGGGGCTGGGACCAAGGGCTCTGTCACTCCACAGTGTGCACCCATAGGGGTGGGGTGATATTACCCTGGAGGCCCTGGCGCGGTGAGACCCTAACTCAGTCTGTTACATCATGACTACTCCACACAGTGGATATGATCGATCAGCCCACCTACATATGCAGTGGTTATAAAGGTCTAGATCAGTGGTTCTCAACCTGGGGTCGGGACCCCCTCGGGGGTCGAATGACGATTTTACAGGGGTCACCAAATCATGGGCTATTCATGAAGTCCGCACCACTCTCCCAGCTTTTTCGCAGTCGCCCAGCTGGGCTGTTCTTGGAGCCCGCAGCCGCCCACTCAGCCTCTTCACAGCCACCCATTCAGTTCACGGCATGGCTGGAGGGCAGAGACAAGAGGTCAGCTGACTGGTGAGGAATGTGAAGTGATTTCCTGATTTCGGCATAGGTGTCACTGCTACGAGACACCACAGAGCTGGAGACACAGTGAAGCCGGAGACACAGTGAGTAACACTACCTGTGATTAGAGTTGCCATTAAAAGTCCCCACTACAGTTCTCAGATCAGCAGATGACCTTGATCAAGAGCACCTAAGTTGGCTGATCAGAACTTTCCCCAGCCCTACCACTCACCCCTCCCCCCCCCTCCACCAAGGAGTAAGAGAAGGAATACAAATAGAGAATACATTGAAGGGAGAGGAAAAGAGGGGAAGAACAAAGAAAAAGGGAGATACCGAAAAAGTGAAAGAAGAAGAAAGATCGCTAGAGAGCGGGATGGGGAAAAAAACAAACAAGAATAGGATAGAGAGAGATAAAAGGGAGAAAGGGAGAAAGGAGAACAAAGAGAACGAGTGGTAAATCCTGAAATGCACCATGAGGGGTTTTAATATGGTACGAGTGGAAGGGACTCAGGGAGCGATAAATGTCCATGGGTTAGGGGCGCAAATTACTTGCCTTGAGTGCTGACAACCCACGCTACGAAAATAATTTTACTGTTAGAGGTCCCCACAACTTGGAAAATTTTATCAAGGGGTCACGGCACTAGTAAGGTTGAGAACCACTGGTCTAGATGAACACACAATACCTAGATTTTTGACAATCCTAAGAGATAGATGACCCAAAAAAACTTTCTAAACCCATTCAGGTTATGTACCAAATGTTTATGGGTGCTATTGGCCCCCCATGGGACCACCAGGTTTTATGACACCATGTTATTACTGTTACTATTTTTATATGTTTCTAATAGAAAACATCGAAACTGAGACGATAAACGTTATATTGTTAACTCATATTTGCTACTGAATTTCATATAGAGATCTATGTACAGCTATATGCCAAATGCTTCATGTTCAATATTAGACCCTTATATGTTTGCAACTCTCAGCAGGCTATGTTGGCCTGCAGGAGGGTACTTTATCTGTATTGCTACTTTTATATCTGTGCTGAAAATCTCAATAAAAACATTGAAACAGAGAATGTCAAAACCAGTGGGTAACCTTGAATCCCTGGGGCGCAGAATCTCGGGTACACCAGGTGCTTGATTAAGCCCCTTTGCAGAATGAGTGAACTAGACAGTAAACAAGAAGTCTAATAAGAAACTAAACCACCAACAGAAGAACTAGTCAGTTATTTGCTCGGCATAAAAAAGGAATGCTGAAACTAAAGATTGATTAGTAAGGACTCTATGACATGGATTATTTTCCTTAGTTTGCCTACTTAATGCTGTTGCTTGCACTGCCATAGAGGTTGATTAGAATATGGGAATCCAGGTGGTATGATGACTGACAGTTCGGAGTTCCAGGATGTGCTTGGTGAAAGGAATGAGTAGCAGGCACACTGGTGGTTGATTCCCAAGGAGTTGTCTTCTGGGTCAAAAGCTTTCTATTTGATGAGGTAAAGCACCTGATTAAGCTTTTTGCAAGAATCCAAGATGCCTCATACTCTTCTTTTATTTTTAATTATAAAAGGTCCTGGATGTGCTGAAAAATGTATTAAAGAAGGAGCTAATAAATGCTTGTGAATTCCTTGTATGGCTGGGAAATCAAGTTTGAAGATAACTGGACTAATTGCAAAACTAACATGAAAAGAACGAATAAAACTGAATGGGAGCTATTTTAGGCATTGACAGTGGGGCTTAAAATATAACTATATGAAGCAAAAAAAATATATATATATATATATATATAACTAAAGTAAATTTTTTTGACTGGATTTGACTTTTTTGACTTTTTTGGATAGAGTAGAGAGGGATTAGAACTCTTGTCAGGTTTTTACTGCTGTCTGTGCCCTCATTAAAGCGTTAGAATTCTATTCTATGGGTGTTCTGTGCGGATGGTTTCCTACCGTCTTCCTTTCAGTATAATTCTTTGTTTTCTGAGCAATGATGTCACCGGCGCATGCGCTCTTAGTTCCATTTTTCCAGCAAGCTCTTCGTGCCGGAACGATGGTGTTTACATGCTGGGGCTATGTCATTTCCTTTGCTCTGCGTCAGCCCCGCAATCTCGCGATACTACTTCCTCATTCAGAAGCAGGTCGGCTCTGAATCGCTGAATTTTGTTGTCATGGTAAAACCGTAATGAAAACGAGGCTTGGCTTGGGAAGTACTGTGCACGTGCGGGATTATGTTTACCATTATCATTGAAAAAGAAAGTAAAAGAAAGTCCCAAATTTTGGGTTGACACCAGAACAGGAAGATATGGGGAAATCTTCCAATGGGGATACAGGGTGAAGATCAGATTTGAAAAAGACCTTTGGGTTGAAACACGTTATCTGTATATTATGCAGTACTTTCTTGCATTGTTTAATGTTTTTGATCAACTTTAAAAATTTAAATTTTCCCCTAATGTGGAGGCGCTGATCATACCTTGTCTAGTTAAGCAATTACCAGCCGTGCTATAGCCGATAGACAGCTACAGTGCGGGCCTCCAGTTCTAGGAGAACACCCATAAATGTCCTCCCACATTAGTGCCTTCCACGCCCCCTGGGGTGTGAATAGGGCATGTTCTGTGACCACTGTGTGCTTAGGACACAGCTGATCACAGTGCCCATCAGTGCCGCCTATCAGTGCCCATCAGTAATGCCTCATCAGTACAGCCTCGTCAGTGCCTCCTCATCAGTGCCCATCCGTGCAGCTTATCAGTGCCCATCAGCCCTGCCTCATCAGTGCCCATCAGTGTCACCTCATCAGTGCAGCCTTATCAGAGCCCATCAGTGCCTCCTCATCAGTGCCCATCAGTGCAGCTTATCAGTGGCCATCAGCGCTGCCAAATCAGTGCCACGTCATCAATGCAGCCTCATCAGTGCCCATCATTGTAGCCTCATCAGCGGACCTCAGTGTCCTTATTCCAAAATTCCTTATTTTTTTCATATTCCTAATTTTATAATAGAAACAAAACTTTGCTGTCATTTTCATTTATTTAGCAAAAAAAAACCCAGTGGTGGTTAAATACCACCAAAAGAAATCTCTATCTGTCTCAAAAATTTATCAAAAATTTCATTTGGGTACAATGTTGCATGACCGCGCAATTGTCATTCTTATGCCGCGTACAGACGATCGGACATTCCGACAACAAAACCGTGGATTTTTTTCCGACGGATGTTGGCTCAAACTTGTCTTGCATACACACGGTCACACAAATGTTGTCGGAAATTCCGAACGTCAAGAACGCGGTGATGTACAACACGTACGACGAGCTGAGAAAAATTAAATTCAATAGCCAGTGCGGCTCTTTTGCTTGATTCCGATCATGCGTGGAATTTTGTGTGTTGAAATTGTGTACACATGCTCGGAATTTCCGACAACAAGTTTTGTTGTCGGAAAATTTGAGAACCAGCTCTCAAACATTTGTTGTCGGAAATTCCGACAGCAAATGTCCGATGGAGATAGATTTTCCGACAACAAGCTCACATCGAACAATTGTTGTCGGAAATTCCGACCGCGTGTACGCGGCAAAAGTGTGACACCGCTGAAAGTAAAAAATTTGGCCTGGGCAGGAGGGGGGTGAAAGTGCCTGTTCATTTTGTTTTGCGCTGGAGCACACCGATGTTGCTTCCCAGTCCTATTACAGGGGATGGAATAAGCATATTGAGGGCGTGAGTAGGCTGAATTGTTTTCTATACTGGAAATCTGAAGTACCCGTCAGTATCTTTCCAAAATTAAATACTAATTTTGGGTGGATTTGCCTTCTATGGGACATTCAAAAATGATTGAATTTCAAGTTGGTGACACTTGTTATATAGTAATACAATTCTAACTGTGCAAAGTTAAAAAAAAAAAAAACGACTTTAGATAATATAAGTAATCGTTTTCTTACCTGCGGTTCATAGCGGATTTCGATCCTCTCTTGGGTAGTTTTGATCACCTTGGCATTCCCTCGGCTCAGCAAGGAGAGAGTTGACATCTTTCATGGCCGAGTTCTCCTGAGACCTCCAATCCCAGCAGCCCCCACCACACTCACATTCCTCTGCTTTGAGCTAGAAGCTGATTTTGATGGAATGCTTTCTTACAGATCCACAGCAAATGTCCAGAATTGTCCAATGATTTATATTTAGGTTCAGAAGACAAAGTTTTATAGAAGTGTTAAAGATTTCTGTACTGTGCTCTCAGACCCGCCCATTGCTTACACTGTTTGTGTTGTCTTTGCTGCACTGGTTGCTAGCCTGCACCATCTGAACATCTCTACTCCTCACTGCTCTTCATTGTTAAAAGGGATTGTTTCTATTGTTACCTTGGTAGCAGATTGGGAAATCACTCGGGGACACTGAAAATGCCAGCACTTTAAAACTGGTGCAATTCAGATGGCAAAACCCAGCTAATGCATAATCAGCTCAGACAATTTATACAGTTTGGTTTTAAGTTCTAGTTCTTATAGATTTGTATCTGGTACAAAAAAAATCCATTTATTGCATAAAATATACCAGTGCTGAATCTAGAAGACAATATGTTTTTTAAAATGTGTTTTCCAGTTTACTTATTGGAAAAGTAAAATGATTTGTGTGTTTATTTTAAGCTGTTAATAATTAACTGATTGCTCCTTGTGTAAGCAGCTATGCCATTAATGATGCCGCTAGATTTTTGGCATGTCTGACTTAAAATGTAACAAATATATCCCAACAAAGAACAGGCTCTGCCAGGGGGTAAGAACGTGAGGTCAATTAAAAGGTAACTGCATAAGAAAACATCCCTCCCTCTTTCCATGATTACCCTGCTATACTTATAATCTACCGCTAAAACTACGACAGAAAATTTGCAGCTTTCTTTGCTCTCAAGTGTTTCAAGAACCACGCACATGCTAATACATGGGAAAATCCATTATTAAAAATTTGACTGATACAGTGCAGTGTGTACCAAGATAAATAAACTCATCTCACATGTTTTAAAGTGTATGTATAGTCAAAACTATTTTTTAGAACCATGGATAGAATAGTAAAGTGTTAAAGGGGTTGTAAAGGTAAAAGTTTGTTCACCTTAATGCATCCTATGCATTAAGGTGAAAAATATCCGACAATAACGCCCCCCCTCGAGCCCCCGTTTTACTTACCTGAGCCCTCGAAAGTCCCGCGCTCGCCCCCATCATCCTCCTCATTTCTGAGCCTGGCCGTTGATTGGCTACACTGGATGGATTGAAAGCAGCACAACCATAGGCTCACGCTGCTGTCAATCACATCCAATGACGCGGCGCGCCGGGGGCGGGGCCGAGTGATACAGTGAGCGGCTATAGCTGCCAGGTGTATCACTGGAGCGCGCCCGCAATCACTCACCACCATGCGAGCTTGCTCGCATATAGGTGGTGAGTTCTTGCGGGGAGGAGCCGAGACAGCTGCCGAGGGACCCCAGAAGACCAGGTTCGGGGGGCCACTCTGTGAAAAACGAGCTGCACAGTGGAGGTAAGTATAACATGTTTGTTAATTTTAAAAAATAAAAAAAAATCCTTTACATAACCCTTAATCCTTTTAAAGCTTATTTTTTGCTGCATGCATTTCATTGAGGAGATTTCCTTTCACTTCCTGTTCTGAAGATGCAAGAGGAAGTGAGAGGGAATTCTCTTCTAAGGTCTTGTTTACACTAATGGCATGGACTGCCGCATCTCTGAAAAGTGATTTGTGGTCGAATTTCTTTTCAGAGGCATGTCACCTCCTCAACGCCTGTTTTAACCTCCTAAATGCCGCATTACCACTCTGCAACCACATGCATTGCACGCAGTTGTGAAGTGGTTACAGCATGGCCCCATTCACTAGAGTGGGTCTTGTTCAGTGGGCAGTAGTGTACACCCCCAGCCGCTGCCCCGTGTCAGAGGGAAGCATCCTCAGCAGGATTTGTGTAGATGCCACTAGTTGGGCTGCCTGAGCTATATCGATACAGCCACGGTCCCGCAGTGATATGTAATCATTAGGTGTGACCAGACACCCAGGAACTGCAGCCAATCAGTAAGGCCCGCTTCACACTGGTACTACATGAAAGACGTGCGACTGTTGATCTGACTCTGCCCTCCACCTTCGGTTCAACATCAATCCGACTTCCATGTGACTTTAATGAGCGGGATCAGACTTCATCAGATAAGTGTGACTTGGGTCTTAAGGGGAAACCCCATGTTAAAAAAAAAAAAACGCGTGCCCCCCCCCCCAAAATCCATACCAGACCCTTATCTGAGCATGCAGCCTGGCAGGCCAGGAAGGGGGGGGGGAGAAGTAGGCTTGCTCTTGGGAGGAGATGTGCAAGTCTGGGGGTGTGGGCGTTCCTAGGCAGACTTCATTTTGTCCAACTTAGATATCAATAATATGATTGATAACAGCCTCATGATTGAAAAGACTGAAATTTAATGAATGAAAGGGGCAGTCCGGAGACAGTAAAGCTGGGGAGGAAAGTGCTAGATGATGCTAGACATCCAGGAAATGAGGCTGGCTCTATCAGACTGTTGCAGCACCCTAAGGCCCCATGCACACGAGACGCCGGTGCAAACTCCGCTGAACGCATGTTTTTAAAGGCTGAAACCGGCGTTTAGAAACGCTCGTTTTGCCGCGATTTCAGACGCGTTTAGCTGCGTTTTACCGCGTTTGCGTCTATAAGCGTTTAGTTAAGAAACATCATAAGACCTTCCCTAAGCTCAAAAAACTGTATTATTTAATTATTTCAGCCATTTTGTGAGACCAGAGTGAGTAGCAGAAGCTGAGAGAGCAGCAGTGTACTTGTATTTAGCGTGTCACTTGCCACATCACCTGCCACAAGCTGTGAATTGTCCACTTGCCACGTCACCTGCCGCAAGTTGTGAATTGTCCACTTGCCACGTCACCTGCCACGTCACCTGGCCACGTCACCTGCCACAAGCTGTGAATTGTCCACTTGCCACGTCACCTGCCGCAAGTTGTGAATTGTCCACTTGCCACGTCACCTGCCACGTCACCTGGCCACGTCACCTGCCACAAGTTGTGGATTGTCCACTTGCCACGTCACCTGCCACAAGTTGTGGATTGTCCACTTGCCACGTCAGCTGCCACAAGTTGTGGATTGTCCACAATGCAATGCAAGCAATTACAGTTTTTTTTTTTTTTTTTTTAATGGTTTTTGATCATTTGTTATAATTTTTGAGATTTCTAATGTAAAAAAATAGGTCACCTTTAAAAACGCTTATAAACAAAATTGCGGCAACGCGCCGGTACCGCGTTTAGTCGTGTTTTGCATCTGAAACTTGGAAATTTTTGCGTCTGAACCCATTTTTTTGCTTTCAGAAAAACAAGGTTAAACGCAACTGCATATAAACGGCAATAAACGAGACAGTGTACATGGTCACATAGGCTAACATTGAATGGGTTCATAGGCAGTTGAATAAAGTGTCCAACTGCCTCTGAACACACGTTTAATAGCGTCCCGTGTGCATGGGGCCTTATGCACACTGTTAGCAGCTCACTGTGTGCAGTGAAATTAAAGTAAACAATTTCATTAGAGAAAAGAAGTCTGTGCAATTATTTATGTAAATGAGTAATTTTTTCATCACTAATGCAACCTGTGTTTGCAGTGCCGCACAATGCTCCTTATGACTTATTGAAGACAACATACTACATGGCCCTTATCTTATGTAAACATTTGTTAAATAACTGAGCCATTCCATCTAGTGGTGAATTTACAAATTCTTAAATTCACCAATTTTTTACCAAAATTATGTAAGAGCAAGATTGTAAAAATGTGAGAATCAAATCAAAAATCACTTTAGGTTAAACACTGCAATAATAATTTAACATAAGTATTTGCTTAAGATATATCAGACTTTTAATTTATCCTCTCAAAATGGAAGAGAACTTGTAAAAGAAAAATATTTGACAAGCCCATCTTTATACATAGAGGAAGGAAGTGTGTTTGTATGTTGTGTGTAAAAAATAAATCATTAAGAAGAATGTTATTCAAATATTGTATGAGCTTAAAGGCGCTATCTCTTGCAGTAATCTAAAAGTAAACACTACTCCTTTAAGTTGTTCAGTCTTAAGCCTCGTATACATCACTAGTTTTTTTTTCGCTCAACCCGTTCAACTGACAGCTTTGGTCGGAGCCGCTGTACTAATGATCCAAAGTTAGTACAGCGATCTCCCCTGCTGTGCTATTGTGTTCTGACAGGGGAACGGCCGGCCCCTCGCTAGATCACTCTGGTCAGCTCTCTCAGCCATTAGCAGCTGGTCAGCAGACCTTTTTCGGTCATGAAGCCAGTTTCTGTCGGAGCGGCTGCCATACACACGGGCCAAATGTCGGCCGGTTTCTATTGAACCGGCCAATGCCAGCCGACATTCAGCCCATGTGTACTAGGCTTCAAGCAGGTATGCATGGACAGTTTTTTATTTCAACCACTAACATAAACAGGATAGGGAAGAGGGGAAAGCCCTTCCAGGTTCATTTTTCTGGTTGGGGAATAATGGTTGGGGTATCAGACATGAGCATTATGCTAAAGAACCTTTGACAAAGACAGGACATTTTCCTTGAATCACCTTTTAAGGAGAACATAGTGTATGTAGTACCATAAAATGTCCCATGAATGTCCTTAGGCAGATGCATTGCAATAAAGTTTTTTGGTGCATGAGATAGGTCAGATGGATAATTTTGCGGGTATTGTCTGATGCTTGTCTGTTGGCGAGGGATGAAGTCAACCTGGCCCTTATGAATCAGTGTTTCTAAAGAATATGTTACCCCAAAATTTCATATTCCTGATATGTGCCCGTTGTACCATGTACCTGTGTTAAAATGTATCCTGTTCTCTTTGCATTGCTTCCTTTGTGTGAAATACCTGGTGTTCTTGCCATCTATCTCTTAGTTTTCTGGCTGTGCTGGGTGCACAGCCTGCATGTCCTCCAATGATAAGACTTCTGCTGACACACTCCCCCTGCACAGCCATTCACTGGGAAGATACGTGTACTGCTGTTTCTCCACCTCTAGCTCTCTAAGCCCCTTATGTAGCTGAGAACAGAGATTATGTGATCTATTATAAAAACAAAAACTTGCAGATTACTTGACTTTGTTAAAGGGGAATGGGAAAGTAAACCTATCGAGCATAAGAGTGATCTTGAATATGTCTCCAAATGCAGGAATGGATCCTAACCGTGATGTCACTGGTCAAGGAACATTTGCAAAAAGCCCAGGAGGCTCAACGGTGGGTCTATAATAGGTCTGCTAAAATAAGGCACTTCCAAGTGGGGGATCGAGTGGCGATGTTGATTACCACTGTGGCCAGATGGCAGGGTCCCTTTGAAGTTGTGGAAAAAATGGGGGAGGTAACTTATAGAGTCCACCAGCCAGGCAAGCAGAAACCGTATCAGATATATCATGGGAACTTGTTAAATCCCTGGACGGACAGGGAACCGGTGACCTCCCTGGCTGGTGCAAGACTTGAGGCTCAGGTTGGGGTGGAGAGTGTCCAAGTAGCGAATACCTTGTCTAAAATCCAAAGTCAGCAAGCAAAGGAGTTCTTGAAGAAAAATAAAGAATAATTTTCAGACTAATGTCATAGAGCATGATATTATCACAGAACCAGGAGTCAAAGTTTGTGTCCGGCCTTACCGTATCCCAGAGGCTCAGAGGAAGGCCGTTTCAGAGGAAGTGAAGAAGATGCTAGGATTGGAGATTATTGAATTATCACACGCAGAGTGAATGGTCGAGCCCAATTGTGTAGGTACCGAAGCCCAATGGGACTCTGTGATTCTGCAATGATTTCCAGAAACTTAATGAAGTTTCAAGGTTTGATGCCTACCCCATGCCCCGGGTAGATGAGCTTATTGAGAGACTAGGTCCAGCCAGATATATCACTTCATTAGACCTTACTAAGGGGTATTGGCAAATCCTGTTGACTAAGGATGCTAGAGAGAAAAATGCTTTTTCTACCCCAGAGGGCAGATTTCAGTACAAAAGAATGTACTACAAACTACTCTAGCCACGTTCGAGCGAGCAATGGATAGGATTTTATGGCCTCCATATATTTGGACGACATAGGAGAGGGGGGCTGACATATATACAAGAGTGAGGGGGTGCTGAGTGCGTACAGGTGTAAGCGGGGGCTGAGTGCGTACAGGTGTGAGCAGGGGCTGAGTGCGTACAGGCGTGAGGGGGGGCTGACATATATACAAGAGTGAGGGGGGGTGCTGAGTGTGTACAGGTGTGAGCGGGGGCTGAGTGCATACAGGTGTGAGCAGGGGCTGAGTGCGTACAGGTGTGAGTGGGGGCTGAGTGCGTACAGGTGTGAGTGGGGGCTGAGTGCGTACAGATGTGAGCGGGGGCTGAGTGCGTACAGGTGTAAGCGGGGGCTGAGTGCGTACAGGTGTGAGCAGGGGCTGAGTGCGTACAGGCGTGAGGGGGGGCTGACATATATACAAGAGTGAGGGGGGGTGCTGAGTGTGTACAGGTGTGAGCGGGGGCTGAGTGCATACAGATGTGAGCGGGGGCTGAGTGCGTACAGGTGTGAGTGGGGGCTGAGTGCGTACAGGTGTGAGTGGGGGCTGAGTGCGTACAGATGTGAGCGGGGGCTGAGTGCGTACAGATGTGAGCGGGGGCTGAGTGCGTACAGGTGTGAGCGGGGGCTGAGTGCGTACAGGTGTGAGCAGGGGCTGAGTGCGTACAGGTGTGAGCGGGGGCTGAGTGCGTACAGGTGTGAGCAGGGGCTGAGTGCGTACAGGTGTGAGTGGGGGCTGAGTGCGTACAGGTGTGAGCGGGGGCTGAGTGCGTACAGGCGTGAGGGGGGCTGAGTGCGTACAGGCGTGAGGGGGGGCTGAGTGCGTACAGGTGTGAGCGGGGGCTGAGTGCGTACAGGCGTGAGCGGGGGCTGAGTGCGTACAGGCGTAAGGGGGGGCTGAGTGCGTACAGGCGTGAGGGGGGGCTGACATATATACAGGCGTGAGGGGGGCTGACATATATACAGGTGTGGGGGGCCTGCTGAGTGCGTACAGGTGTGAGGGGGGCTGAGTGTGTACAGGTGTGAGGGGGGGCTGAGTCTGTATGGGTGTGAGCAGGGGCTGAATGCGTACAGGTGTGAGGAAAGGTGTGAGGGGGGGCTGAAATATATACAGGAGTGAGGGGGGCTGACTTATATACAGGTGTGAGGGGGGCTGAAATATATACAGGTGTGAGGGGGTGCTGAGTGTGTACAGGTATGAGGGGGGCTGACATATATACAGGTGTGAGGGGGGCTGACTTATATACAGGTGTGAGGGGGGGCTGACTTATATACAGGTGTGAGGGGGGCTGACATATTTACAGGTGTGAGGGGGGGCTAACTTGTATACAGGTGTGAGGGGGGATGCTGAGTGCGTACAGGTGTGAGGGTCGGGCTGACATATATATAGGTGTGAGGGGGGCTGAGTGAATACAGGTGTAAGGGGGGCTGAGTGTGGATTCGGTAAAATTGCCCGTGGGCAGGCCCTTGGGAATGTTGGTGGGCAGGCTCGGGGGGAGGCCCAGGCCTAAAGCTGTGTAAGGGGCCCAAAAAATTCTGATGGCTGCCCTGAACAGCATTGTCAGTCTAGGGGGAGGAGAGTGTTATGCCCCGTACACACGATCGTTTTTACTGTCATTTTTTAAACCGACGTTTTTCTCCTCGTTTTTTTTCATGTTTCCTCTCAAGCCTGCCTTGCGTACACACCATCATTAAAAAAAACGATCAAGCAAAGCGCAGTGACGTTCAACACGTACGACGGCACTATAAAGGGGAAGTTCCGTTCGAATGGCGCCACCCTTCATGTTAGTAAAGTTTGTTGAGCGACGATTCGCGCTTTTCAGTCCGTTACTGTGTAATGAATGTGCTATCTCCATTACGAACGCTAGTTTCACCAGAACGAGCGCTCCCGTCTCATACTTGATTCTGAGCATGCGCGTTTTTTTTCACGTCGTGAAAGCATACACACTATCGTTTTTCACGTCGTTAAAAAAAACGACATGAAAAACGACGTGAAAAAAGAGAGCATGTCCGGAATTTTTAATGGCCGTTTTTCACGTTGTTAAAAATGCTCTGGAGCCTACACACGATCATTTTTAATGGCCATTTTTTAAAATGGCATGTTTAACGGCATGAAAAACGATCGTGTGTATGGGGCATTAGACGTACTAGCAGATTTAGATACACTAAAAATTTAAGCTCAACTCCAGATAACACTTTATAAGCAGTTACAGTGAACTTTTTTTTCCTTATGGGATAAAGGTTTTACATAAATGAAAGCCGATCATTGTAAGCACCCCTATCAGTGCTAAATGATCTCTCTCACCCCTCTAACTACTACATCTGCAGGAAAGCTTGTTCTGTTGAAAAACAACAGACTTAAGCCCTGTACACACGATCGGATTTCCCATGGAATCAAATCCGATGGATTTTTCCATCGGAATTCCGATGAAGCTGACTTCCATCAGTCTTGCCTACACACCATCAGACAAAATTCCGACCGCCCCAAACACCGTGACGTACAACACGTACGACGGCACTATAAATGTGAAGTTCAAATCCAATGGCGCCACCCTTTGGGCTGCTTTTGCTGATTTCGTGTTAGTAAAAGTTTGGTGAGAGCCGATTTCAGTCTTTGTGCTTTTCAGTCCGTTACAGCGTGACGAATGTGCTATCTCCATTACGAACGCTAGTTTTACCAGAACAAGCGCTCCCGTCTCCTAATTCAGTCTGAGCATGCGTGGGTTTTTTCGCCGATGGAGTTCCACACAGACAATCGGAATTTCCTATCGTTTTTTTTTCCATCTGAAAAATGTAAAACATGTTCTATTTTTTTTCACCAATGGAAATAAGTCCAATAAGTTTCATCGGTAAAACCGATCGTGTGTACAGGGCTTTACTGGCAAGATCACCAGGTGAAAATAGAAGAAAGAAAGTCTAAAAAAAAAAACCAACTATGGCAGTCATTACATCTAAGAATTGGTAAACTGCAATATAAAAAATGTTTGCTTTTGGGTTTGATACCGCTTTATGGTCAGTGCCATGTCCTACACTTTCCAATTCATGAAATGTTGATCTCATGTTCCCTAACATTTGCAGTTACCTTACTCTATTGAAGTCAGTGCTTTCTCATACATGGATATGGAGTTTAAGAAACAGTTCTCTAAACTGGAAATCCGGCTTCTTCCTCAGTGAGCTATGGCAGTTTTGTAATTATTGCATGTTTCATAATGCCAGCCTGTTGCTGGTGGGTACTGTGCTCTTTTGCCACACCATTACCCTAAAAAGGAGCTGCAGGCGAACTGGTACCCCCTGCATCAGTGATCTTGTATTGGGGTATTGCATGCCACTGAAGTCAATTCGGAACAAATTATTTTATTTTCCATTGGCTTCAATGGGGAAACTCGCTTTGATATGCGAGTACTTTGGATTACGAGCATACTCCTGGAACGGATTATGCTCGTAATCCAAGGTTCCACTGTATTTGAAGTTCATTCTCATTTTCTTGATAATTGCAGCTTTCCTTGATGTTGGGCACCGATAACCCCTAGGCAGGCTAAAGCCTCATACACACGATCAGATTTTCTGCGGACAAAGCGTAGGACGTTTGTTCGAAAGGCGTTGGCCAGGAACTTGTCTTGCATACAAACGGCAAAGAATTGTTGGCCAACAAGCACGAAACGACGTGGTTTTTCAGCTCTTTAGCGCCACCCTTTGGGAAACTTCTGCTAATGTAGTGTTATGGTGAGCATTTCTTCTGAGCATGCGTGTTTGTACTTTGGAGTTTTGTCCGACAGACATGTGTACACACGATCGGAAAATCCGACAACACACAATTGTTGGCAGACAATTTTAACCACTTACCGACTGCCCAACGTAGATATATGTCGGCAGAATGGCACGGGCAGGGAAAGCAATCGTGATTGTGTCACAGAGCGGCAGAACGGGGAGATGCCTATGTTAACAAGGCATTTCCCTGTTCTGCCAAGTGACAGGACAGTGATCTACTGCTCCCTGTCATGTCAGTGGTAGCCCAGCCCCCTCACAGTTAGAATCACTCACTAGAACACACATAACCCCTTCCTCGCCCTCTAGTGGTTAACCCCTTCCCTGCCAGTGTCATTTACACAGTAATCAGTGCATTTTTATAGCACTGATCGCTGACAATGGTCCCAAAATAGTGTCAAAAGTGTCCGATGTGTCCGCAGTCACGCTAAAAATCGCAGATCGCCGCCATTACTAGTAAAAAAAAATTATAATAAAAATGCCATAAAACTATGCCCTATTTTGTAGACACTATATCTTTTGGGCAAACCATTAAATATACGCTTATTGCGATTTTTTTACCAAAAATATGTAGAAGAATACGTATCGGCCTAAACTGAGGAAAAAAATCGTTTTTTTATATATTTTTTGGGGATATTTATTATAGCAAAAAATAAAAAATATTGCTTTTTTTCAAAATTGACACTCTTTTTTTGTTTATAACGCCAAAAATAAAAACCGCAGAGGTGATCAAATACCACCAAGAGAAAGCTCTATTTGTGGGAAAAAAAGGACGTCAATTTTGTTTGGGTGCAACATCGCACGACCGCGCAATTTTCAGTTAAAATGACCCAGTGCCGAATCGCAAAAAATGGCCCGGTCATTGGGCAGCCAATTCTTACCTTAGTGGTTAAAGCATGCTAGCCAACATTTGTCTGAGGAAAATCCGACAACAATTGTCCGATGGAGCATACAAACGGTCAGATTTTCCGACAACAGCCCGTCATCACACAATTCCCATTGGATAATCAGATCGTGTGTATGAGGCTTAACTGTTTGTACATGTTACATTGATCCAACTGTTTGTCACAGCACATTGATTGTATAACAAAACAATATGCTTGACATATTTTACTTTTTGCACTGTATGTTTCAAAATTCTATTCTCAATAAATCTTGTTTGGGAAAAAAAAAAAAATAGCAATTCATTTACATACCAGGGATCTCACATAGCTCTTTGCAAAACTAGCCTATAAGCTGATGTACTAGGCCCATTTCTATAGGCCAAGACATGCTATTCTGAGTTTAAAGGGGTTGTAAAGGTTCGTTTTTTAATTTTCTAAATAGGTTCCTTTAAGCTAGTAAACATATTGGGGTTAAGGGAAAGGGAATGCGCAAGTTCCACTGGTAAGTGGGTGATCGAGTACGTCACCCACTGGGGATCATTTACCTGGTGAGATATTGTTGCTGTAACCAAGCAGGCATACAAAATTGGGTAAAAGGGGGAAAGGGGACAGCCTGTTTAGGACAGGCAAAAAGGGGTTACTACAGGCAACAAATTATAGATCCAAGAACGGGAATAATTTAAAATTAATTGTTTATTCCTATTATCTTTTAATATATGTAAAAGATATTACAAAGTGCAGTGTTAGTACCAAAAGGTGAATTATCATACAGTACATTGATTAATTAGGAACATCAAGGGACAAACAAGACTAACAAATTACTATACATATAACAACACACAAGTCCGGACGTGTGGTTCGGCCCTATGTGAAAAGGCAACCCAATAAAGAATAATATATTTATTGTTTAATTACCCTCCACTAAGGGTTATGGGGTAATTAAGTCCACTTACTAGTATGTGGACTCATTCATTAGGTCCAAATGGGTGCCATGTAGCAAAGGGCTGAACCTGATGGGGTGTAGGAAATGACCCGGGGCAGGGAGAGGGTTGAACTGGAAAAGCCTAAGGACTAGTAAATTCAAGGCAAGTGATTGGATTGTTAAATGGCATGAAATACGTCATGCATGGGGATCCTCTGATGATGGTATTCCTTGAAGGATTGAAGAGGTTAATTAATGCTCCTATGGAAGATGATTTACTGAGGAAATAATAAAGATATGTTTTCTCTGAGAGCTGCTGACATGAAAAGTTTGCCCAAGTTGTTTAACTACATATGTCGATAATTAGTTTACAGCATGACTCTAGTAAAGCAAGAAAAAGGAACTTTAAACAGAATAAAATTGATCTTTGATTACTGTCTTCAGCTGTACTTCAGCCTGTAAGTCAATTAGGTGCGTACAGTACATTACCGTTAGACTCCTTCATGTAGGAGCTGGGTTTAACCAGATCAAGTTCAGTGGGTCCCAGATTGCCTTGTGTCTTGCGACTAGTTTTATAATATTCTGGCCTTACCAATGGGTTGTATTGGCCGTTAATCCAAACGGATATCCGAAGAGGTCCGAGGCTACCGACCGCTACCTGCGCCGATATCAGGAGGATCCGATGTAGCAGCTCCGATGATGCCGGGTGTCGGATGCCGCAGTCATTACCGCTTAGCGTAGGTGCTGGATGCTGCCTACGTTCTCCTGATCCTGTCAGTCCGTGCACTCTGTTCAAAACCACGTCATGTGACTGTGTGGGGGATTACGCCAACGCGTTTCGCCGTGCTCTGTGGCGTAGCTTCGTCTGGACGTATCACGTAACTGGACGGGACACATATTTATGCGTCACTCGGACCAGTGACGTGCATCAATGGGAGGTTGAAATATTGTAAAAAGCAACCAATAGTTGAGTCCTGTCTGAGTTTTTTCAGAGATTCCTATTGATTATTCACATATTTGGAATTAATCTTCATTACTGTACTTGTGACAGAATGGATTAGGTTAGTCAAAAGTAAAATCCTTTATAACAGAACACTCGTTCAGTTAGTTCTGTCTGACGGCATGAACGTATCCATCATTTGTTTGCTGGGAGTCATTGGACATGTTAACAAGAGAGACAATGTACATTCATATGTATTATTCTCGGGGAGGGTCAGGGAAAGAACATATAGTTATATCGACAAATCACACCAAAAACATGTATGGAAAAGTTATTAACCTCATTAATCTATATTGTTTGATTGGGGAAAAAAGGGGGGGGGGGGAGGGGGGAAAAAAAGGATTCTTGAAGTGTAAATGGCAAAATAGTGTTAGAAGTTTTTAAGCTAGGTTTGATAGATAGCTGAAATAAATTACTTGGAGAACCCTAATATACAGAGGGGGGGGGGGAGGAAAAGGATGAAGGAAAAAGAAGGAAAAGGAAGGGGGAAGGGGAGATAGACAGGGGGGGGAAGGGAAGGGGGAAGAAGGGAAAGATGGGGATATGTGGATAAGGTTGAAAGGGGAGGGGAGGGGGAAGGGGGAGAAAAAAAGGGGGGGAAAGGAAGGATTGGCATTAAATTAATTGTACAAACTGACCACTAGTAGGAAATATCTACAAGGCAAAACGACCCATAGGTACAACCTAGTCACAGGAGTAGTGTTAGCAGGGGAAGTGTTTAGGGAGAATGAATGGTCAATCAATAAAAGGTATTAATCCAATTGACCTTGTAGGGTCCATGGAGTACAGTTATCCCTACCTATCTATGTTGGCAGCAACACCTGCAAATTTAGCTCCGTGTTTAATCCAATCGGCACAAGGGATTTTAAGCGGTATACCCACCATTTCTCCTTTTTTAGGAGGATGCGGTCGTAATCACCTCTTCTGGTAGGTAGCTTGAGGACATATATTCCTTTGACCGTCATGCCCTTGGAACTGCGTCCATGATGCTGGGCGAAATGTTTGGCTAGAGGTTTCTCAGGAATTTTCTCCTTATTGTTTATTTCCCTCAAGTGCTCGCCGATTCGTATCCTCAGCGACCTCTTGGTCTTGCCCACATAGATCTTGGGGCAAGGACAAGTGATCACATATATGACACGAGTCATCGAGCAATTAATAAGATCTCTGATCTGAAAAGATCCACTACCCAGAGCGTCAGTAAAAGTTGAAGTACGATGGACATAGGGGCAAACCTGGCATCTATTGCATGGGAACATTCCCGTTGCCCGTGGATATTCATTGAGCCAGGTAGTTTGTGGCTCTTTAATAAACTCTGATTTGACCAACATGTCCCCAAGATTTCTGGCTCGCCGCGCCACCAAAGTAGGTGAGTTGCCGACGATCCGGGCCAGATCAGGAGTGTTAATCAGAATACCCCAATGTTTTTCCAATGTTTTTCGTACTGATTCCCACTGTGACCCAAATGATGTTATAATGCGTATTGGGTCATTTGTTTTCAGTGAGTCTTCATTAATTGCCTGTTTTTTTGGGGCTAAAAGATCGGGGCGCTCCCTAATTGCTGCTCTCTTCCTGGCCTGTTTGATCTGCCTATGCGAGTAGCCGCGTTCGTGGAATCTGAGATATAGTTCATGACTTTCTCGCCTATAGTCCTCTACGCTGGAACAATTCCTTTTTATGCGTAGGAACTGGCCTACCGGAATCCCATTCTTTAACCATTGGGGGTGATGGCTTGTAGAATGCAGCAGCGTGTTGGACGCTGTATCTTTGCGATATGTGGAAGTTTTAAGTTTACCCTGCTTGGATGAGATCAAAAGGTCAAGGAAGGACAGTTTCTCACGATCAAATGTGTAGGTTAGATGTATATTCCTTTCATTGATATTAAGTTCCGACATAAATTGATGTAACTGTTCTGGCGTTCCTCGCCATAACATCAAGACATCGTCGATGTACCGCCACCAGGTCATCACGTGGGTGAGGTACATCGGCGATGGGTAGACATCCTCCTCTTCCCATTGGCCAAGATGGATACAGGCATAGGCCGGGGCCCAGGCTGCCCCCATCGAGGTACCCCTTATCTGATGATAAAATTTATTCAAAAATTGAAAGAAATTATTATACAGAACAAAATTCAATAGTTCAATTAAGAACTCATTTTGGGATCCTGATAGGGGATAGTTTAGCTCTAGGGAGCTTTCTACAGCCTGGATGCCTACCGGGTGGGGTATTGATGTATATAAGGATTCTACATCAATGCCAACCAATAGCACCTCTTCTGGTTGTTCACAATAACCAAAGTCATCAATCTTGGCCAGGACGTGACGTGTGTCTTGTACAAAAGATTTTAAATTAGTGACCATTTCTTTAAGAAGAGAGTCTAGGTATTTCCCTACTCGCTCCAATGGTCCTTGGCAGGCCGAAACTATCGGTCTTCCCGGGGGGTTCTGCAAATTTTTGTGAACTTTGGGTATAATATAAAATGTTGGTACATTATACTCATGGACGAAAAGATAGTTAAAGTCTTTTACTGTTAGTAAGCCCTCATCTTTTGCGTTTTTTTATTTTTTATTTAACTCCTCAACCAGGGGAAAGGGGTTGTGGTCAAGTTGATGGTAGGTTAATTTATCCATTAGTTGTCGTTTGACTTCTAATTCATATTGCTGTGGATTTAATAGGACCACATTACCACCTTTGTCGCTGTTTTTAATAACGATGTCCTTCCTACTCTCCAGGTCCTTGAGGGCTTGTCTTTCGCCAGTTGTTAGATTGTCCAAAGATTTTTTGGTCCAATCAATCCTTTCCAGGTCCATTTGGACCATATCCAGGAAGGTATTGAGCCATCTATTTTTTGACAATGTAGGCATCTTTTGAGATCTTATCTTCAAATTTGCTCGTCTTATTAAGGGAGTAGATTCCTCATCTGGTATGTCGTTCTCATCCAGTAGTGAATTTAGTATATCCAAAGCCAACTGATCCTCTGGATCTGTCGGCTGGATCGTCTCTACTACAGTATCCTCAGTACTGTAGAGTAATCGAAAAAAGGCCTTTCTTAGGAATAATGTAATGTCCTTGAAGACCGTAAATTCATCCATATTCGCTACTGGAGAGAAGGTCATACCCTTTCGTAGAAGGTTTAGGTGGTCCAAATTTAAATCATAGTCAGATAAGTTAATTATTTTCATATCAGTAATCTCTAATTGATCAGTCTTGACCATTGTTACTTTTTCTGACTCCTGGTATGGGTTCGTTCCTGGGTTGGTTTGGGTAATTTTTGGTTCCTGGATTGTGTCCTTGATTTTGGCTTTGGGGGTGGTACCTGATTGGATCTCAGGTCCTCCCCCTCTTGATCTAAAAAAGTTACCATTTTCAATGTGTCGTCGTCTGTATCGCTAAGTGACTTATTCCTACGGCGTCGCGATTGTGATCTAGTACCACGTCCTTGTGATTTGCTTCGTCCACAACGTATGGTGAGGTCAAAGACTTCGTCCTTATCGAAGTCAGCTAAATCGCGTCTAAATTTTCCTTGTTTGGTGACTTTAAGATTTAATTGTACTTTTTCTATCTCTTTCTTTAAAAGGTCGTTCTGCCTAGTAAATTCCTCCTGATCTTGTAGTTCCTCCAGCCCTCGAGCACTTTCCTGAATCTGTTGCTGTATGGTAATTAGTTGAATTTTTTCCTCCTCGACTATTAATCCCATGACTTTTAGCCCGTGATTAATGCAAAGTTCCTTCCATTTTGGCAAGAAGGTATCAGTATGAAGGTGCTCTGCTGGAATTGTATTATCTCTTAGGCCTCTTGGAACAATTCGGTGCAAAATATAGGTTTCCAGGGATGACACATCCCACTTACGACTCAGGTGTCTAATTAGTAGCTTCTTGTGTTCTTTAAACTTATTTTTAATTTCATCATCCTAATCGAGGGTGTGTGGTGTGTCACTCTGGAAAGCCGTTCTGATCTCCTGATCTATATCGTCTCCCAACATAAAAGCCATCCCATACGTAAATTAAACAGTAAAAAAGAGATCTTTTGATTATTGACCACTGCACATAGATAAAAAATGATTTGTGAACTTGCTAGAAGTGAACATAGAGATCCTTTAAGCTAGTGCATTGTTGGTTCACTTACATTTTCCTTCAATTTCCCTTCTAAATGTTTTTTTCTTTGTTTTCTTTGTCTGAATTTCTCACTTCCTGTTCCTCCTCAGTAAGCTGTTCAGTAAGCTGTTCTGGCTGACTCCACACTACTCGGATGATGGTGTGAAATTTAGTGAGGAGAAACAGGAAGTGAGAAATTCAGACAAAGAAAAAAAACATTTAGAAGGTAAATCAAAGGAAAAGGTAAGTGAACCAACAATGCACTAGCTTAAAGGAACCTATTTAGAAAAAAAAAAAAAAACCTTTACAACCCCTTTAACCACTTCACGCCGTACGACTATAAACGGTCACAAGGTGGCTCTACAATGCCAGGAGGCTGTCTTTATACGGCCTCGGCTCCTCCGGCCACTGGGGGGCGCGCGTGCGTGCCCGGCGCGTCACTGAGATGCCGATGCGCATGCCTGGCGACCGCGATGTCTGCCAGGTACCCGCGATCGGAAGTTACACAGACAAGGACGTGGATCTCTGTGTGAGATCCACATCCTGTCAGGGAGAGGAGACCGATGCTGGGTCCCTTGTACATAGGGACACAGATCGGTCACCTCCCCCAGTCAGTCCCATCCCCGTACAGTAAGAATCACTCCCACACATTTACCTTCTTCCTTGCCCTTCCCTGCCAGTCACATTTATACAGTAATCAGTGCATATTTATAGCACTGTTCGCTGTATAAATGTGAATGGTCCCAAAAATGTGTCAAAAGTGTCCAATGTGTCCGCCATAATATCGCAGTCCTGACAAAAATCGCAGATAACCGCCATTGCTAGTAAAAAAAAAATAATAAAAAAAAAATGTCAGAATTCTATCCCCTATTTTGTGGCCGCTATAACTTTTGCGCAAACCAATCACTATACGCTTATTGCGATTTTTTTTTACCAAAAATATGTAGAAGAATACGTATCGACCTAAACTGAGAAAAAAATTGGCGGTATTCTTTTGTTTATAGGGCAAAAAATAAAAACCGCAGAGGTGATCAAATACCACCAAAAGAAAGCTCTATTTGTGGGGAAAAAAGGATGTCAATTTTGTTTGGGAGCCACGTCGCACGACCGCGCAATTGTCATTCAAAGCGTGACAGGGGGTATATGTGCCCAGTAAGCAAGTGGTTAATAAAAAGTGTTTAGAATATACTTTTAAAAAAGAAGATCCAAACCTGACTAATTTGAGTTTGAAACAGATCAGCAAACCGGAGTCAATGCGATTTACATTATTCACTCATCTGCAGAATATCCAAAGCTAACTACTTTGGCGCAAAACTGAACTTTTATTTTTTTGACTTTCTACTTTCATTTCAGTCCCTCCCCAATGAACCTGCTTTGAAGATAACACAAAGAGCCTGAATTTAGAGTTGGACATTTTAATTATAGCCCTTTTTATGTCAAGAGAGCTGGGGAGATGAGGTATGAATACAACTGCTTTCTCATTGATGCCAGCATAAAAAGAGTTAACAAAAGACTTTGGTCTCTGCGATCCTCACATGGTTTGTATTCTTCTGCTACTGGAGAGGTCTGTTCAAGGCATCTGCTTCCCTGGAAACAGCTTACATTGGATCAATCAAAGCCTTTTCTTCTAAAGAAAGACTCCTACTTTGAAGCCCTTCACCTCCGCTAATCATGCCATCCTAACCAGGACAAGAAGGTGCCACCAGTAATAACCCTTCACATACTAAAGTTTCAATGCAATAAGTATGATGCTAAACATTGCCATAACAATTTAGGAGGATTTACTTTTTTTTTTTCTTTCTGAAAGTGGAAATCCTGCCTCCCTGCTGCTGAGTGCTGGGGGTCTCACTGTTAGCTCAACCCTTCCCCCGCTGCCAATCAGTTGTTTTAGCAGCACTACCAAGTCAATCTGAGGCTACAATTGATCAGAAAGCTGCTTATCCTTGTCTCCATGTACAACCCATGGAAATGGGTCCTAAAGTAGGGTGACCAGACATCCCCGGTTTCCAGGGACAGTCCTCGGATTGAGGACACTGTCCCCGGACCAGGTCTGTCCCCGATTTTGTCCCCGGATTGGAACAGGGGCTGGGGCAATTTCAAAGACAGTCAGTGCAGACTTAAAAAGAATAATCTGAATTACAACCTCCCCCCCCCCCCGTTTAGCCACACCTACTAGCTTAGGGGGGTGTATTTTTTTCCATTATCTGTGCCCCTTTCTGATGATCATGTGCTGGTCGGAGCGGAGAGAATATTTCTTCAGTTTCGGGTGCATGCCCATTCAGCTCCGCTCGCATGTTCTTCTGCCTTGGCTCAAGTCCCGGCCAGCCGCCTGCCTGCTTATCTCCTTGCCTTCCATGGTGGAGTGATCTTCCTCCACTCCCCACCCAACAGTAGCCGGGGCCCGGAGAGTAAGACTTGACAGGCTGTGAGGCGGGCGGCGGCGACGGGCAGAGAGACGCTGATTGGCGCCATTACTAGTATAAAAAAAAAATTGTCCCCGGATTTCATTTAAAAAATCTGGTCACCTTATCCTAAAGGCTCTGCTATGTTATTCCAAACAGTGCCCACTAGTCGTGAGTGGCAATAGCCTCATCAGTGCGTTTACAATAGGTGATCTCTGGGCATTTCAAGCAGGGAAATCCCTGGCAGTCAGTAATGGGAAAACTTGTAGACTTTTGTTCTATAAGTGAAACATATATCAAGGGAATGTAGTGATTTGCATTTATATTTTTTCCTTTTTTTCTAGAATGTATATGTATTATTATCACTGTTAATATTTTTATAAACACAAATGTAAAAAATATTTTTTGTGAAAGTGGTTGGACATGAAATACGAACAAAGCATATCCTTCTATAGGTTTTACTTGTCTCATTTAGGAGCACTAAGCATTATTTCTGTCAACTGCTTTCTTCCTGTGCTATTAGTATGTGTCACTTCTGACAAATTTTCCTGACACCAACAGAAAAAAGGTGACAGGGGAGGGAGCGTCAGCTGCTTGACAGCTTCAGATCCTGTGTGCTGTGTGGTGGGGGTTTGTCCATTCTCTTCAATCAGCGCTCAGAACTCTCCTCACTGAGTTCTGCAGAGTGTAATTTCACTTCTCCGCCCCCTTTTTTCTGACATCTCAGACAATCTCTATTAATTCTGCACTTTGTAAAGAAGAAGAGACTGTAGAAAAACAGGTACAACAGGTACAAATTATTTGTTAAAAAAGGGGGAAGAGCGAGAAGTGGGACTTTAAATGAAGCACACAGCAGTAAAGTATGAAGTCAAGCGACTGAGATAAACGTGTTTATTTATATCTTTGTATAAACTCATATAGCATTTTCTGGGCATATAACCTCCAAGCATTAGCTTTTGATTAATTTTAAATACAAAATACATAGTAATCCACAATCAGATAAAAATACATACATAGAATACACTATTAGTAGCTGATATAATCATATACACAACCAAGATAGAACATGAGCCTTATTGGTCTGATGAGTCCTTCTATATAAAAAAATATAGGAGAAGGGGAAGAGAAGAGGGGTGACACAAATTATGTGCTAAATTGTTAAAAACATGAGTTGGGTCAAATAAAATAAAGTTGATCCATGGTATGAATGATGGTGAGAATTGGTGGCTCGACGCGTTTCACGGCCTGATAACCGTTAATCAGGAGCAAAAACCATGGAATTTATTTAGAGAAAGAAAATATATATTTGTCTAGATGGTTGCAAATAATTTTTATGGGAATAGAGAGAAGAAGGGAACAAGATAATTTTCTCCCTATTAATTTTTCATTTCTCCTCTCATCACTTTTTTGTTTTTACTTTCCCTCACTTTCCCTCCTTACACATCCCACACCTAACATACAATCATAACCATTACATACACCTAATCCACATTTGTTTCACCTAGGTCCCCTTCTTTGGGGTTATCACTTCCACCCTTGATAGGACATTCACTAACACCCACCTGCTTTGGACTTGTCTGTACCGGATGCTGCTGCCCCATCCAGCCACCCAAGTGCCCGGAGATGAGGCTCCACTCTGTACTGGCGAAGCCCGTTTACAAGCTGAAGTTGCGCAGCTGCAGATGTGAGTTGGACCCACAACCTTCCTATAAATTTGTCCCCATTTTTAATTTCAATTATCTTGTTTCCCTTCTTCTCTCTATTCCCATTAAAATTATTTGCACCCATCTAGACAAATATATATTTTCTTTCTCTAGATAAATTCCATGGTTTTTTCTCCTGATGAGCGGTTATCAGGCCGCGAAACGCGTCGAGCCACCAATTCTCACAATCATTCATACCATGAATCAACTTTATTTTATTTGACCCAACTCATGTTTTTAACAATTTAGCACATAATTTGTGTTAACCCTCTTCTCTTCCCCTTCCCCTATATTTTTTTATATAGAAGGACTCATCAGACCAATAAGGCTCATGTTCTATCTTGGTTGTGTATATGATTATATCAGCTACTAATAGTGTATTCTATGTATGTATTTTTATCTGATTGTGGATTACTATGTATTTTGTATTTAAAATGAATCAAAAGCTAATGCTTAGAGGTTATATGCCCAGAAAATGCTATATGAGTTTATACAAAGATATAAATAAACATGTTTATCCCAGTCTCTTGACTTCATACTTTACTGCTGTGTGCTTCATTTAAAGTCCCACTTCTCGCTCTTCCCCCTTTTTAAAAAAAATATTATAGGGATGGAGGCAGTTACCCCTTTGGTTCCAGCCTCATTTAAAGTCCCAAAAACTTTTTCCTTTATTTTACAGGTACAAATTATGTTGGAGGATTTGTTTCATCCCTATTCAGGCCAGTCTCTTCGCTGGGCATATGTAAGGGTTTAAATATGAGCCGTTTCAAAATAATATTATGTAGTCGTCATGTTTGTTGTTTCTATCAGACAAAGTGATGTAGTTGTATTTCTGTGCCCATAGAATTGAATTTAACAGAGGCTGTGTAGAGCCCTAGGTATGTGTTAAAAGCCTTAAAGGAAACTTGTACTGAGAGAAACATGCATGCTAGAACTTCTGACCCTTTACTGAAAATGCCAATTGCCTTTTTGTCAAAAAGTACTGATGTGCTCTTTTTTTTTCACAAGAAAACTGATGTGCTCTTTAAAAAACCCATAGGGCTCTGGGAATCCTGTGTCCAAATTTTTTTTTTTAAAACCAGTATTTTATATGGATACTTAAAAAAGAGCTAAAATTATAGTTTAACATTTTTTAAATTTTACAAGAAAAAACCCAAAAAAAAATTAAAATTGACCAAAAACCATTATAGTTTCCTGTTCAAGTGAAAGCAATGTCAAGAGGAACACGTGGGCTGCAACTTCTGACCCCTCCTTAAAAAGCTTGTTGACTTGGCCTATTATGCTTTCCCTCTGGCTTCAATACTTAGGCTGGCTATACATGTAAAAATTTCTCTTGTTCTGCCATCCACACCAAATAGAATCCCCCATCCACCCTATACAGAGTGGATGGATGGACGAACTTCCCACCGATGGCTATTGTATTTTGCAAGCCAGAACCCAAGACTGTCAGAATACAGCTGATTGATTGCAGTCACTGTTCAGCAGACTTTTTTTCCACCCAGCTAACCTAAGTTTGTCAAGCCACATGGTGTCAAGCAGGACCACCCTCAGTTTGAATTGCATCCAGTGACTTAGAGAGTACTGAAGGCAAAGAAAGCCAGGCAATTACCATTTTCAGAAGGAGTAAAAATGGTAGCCTGCATATATATCACAGTACAGGTTTCCGTTAAAGTTTTTCAAGCATGGCCTAGGGCTCTACACAAAGTCTCTGCAAAATGCAATTTTGTGGGCGCTGGAATGGAACCTTAAGCAGTTTGTGCCTGCCAATGGTTGCTCTGGTATATACAGGTATATGGTGTTTACAGTAATCATTATCCCTCAACAGGTGAAGAGTGATTTCAATGACACTGTAGCTAGCTGTGTGCACAGAATGGATATACATCATAATCTGTGGGCTTGATGCCATTGTACGTAAAGGTGCCCATTAAGAGGTAGATCTCTGCTGGACTACTGTCACCAGAGTTGCTACACCAAGATTTTCTTCCAAGCATGGCTAATGCATTCCATACCTTTTTCTACATAGAAAAGGTAAGGGTTCTTTCTTTTTTGAAATGGAGAATTCAAAATTTTGAGTTGTCCCAAGAACAAGAATAGAGGGAATAGAGATGGCCCATCTTTCAATGAGGTCATCTGTTCCAGTGATCCAGTGACAACTATTAAGAGGGAGAGATGTCCTCTCATCTTGCAGGGCAAGGGGACAGTGTCTCTGCAAAGGACGTCGCCTGACCCCCTTATACTCACATTACCTGTGTCCCCTGCACTGTGTCCCCTGTCCCCGACACTAAAATCAGCTTTGTTGGTGACCAGGGGAAGCAGTGATGTTGCTCCTCCAGTCTTGTGACAGTGTTCTCCTGTGACACTGCCCAGGTCTGGCAGCCATGTACTAGGCCCAAGCAGTATCACAGGGGATCATATGTTCCACCATACCCGGAAGTGCCAGGTATTCTTGCTGCAGAGGCTCAAGGCGCTCCAACACAGGGTAGGTAAGTTGAGTATAAGGAGGTTGGGTTATGGCTTTTGTGGAGATGCTGTTACTTTGCCCTGCATGGCCAAGGTGATTGTTTATTTTTTACTTTAACAGAGGGGTTCAGCTTTAACATTGATATATACTAGTCAAATAATTCACTAACATCAGAGCCTGAACCATACGTATTAGAACCCCCTTCCAAATCCACTGACAGTATACAGGGGGTCCCCAAGTTATGAACACCTGAGTTACGAACGACTCCTACTTACGAACGGCCTCAAATGCCGGCCACTTGTGCTCTACGATAAATTTTGAGCAGCTCCGACACATTCTACACTGCCGTACTACGCCCCAGATAACATAACAAGCGCCCGGAACATCCCACATCCATGCACAGGCGGCAGTTACACTTACGAACACTTACAAATGCAGTGTTCCGACCGGAAGTTACATTTACAAATGCAGTGTTGCGACTTACGAACAACTTCGACTTACGAACAAACCTACAGTCCCTATTGTGTTTGTAACTCGGGGACCCCCTGTACATCACATGGACCATGTGATAAGGAAGTTCTGCATGTTAGTGAGAAGAAACTCATGGAGGTTGAAGGAAGCAAATATTCGTTTCACAAATACCAAAAGGAAAGGATGACAGGATGACACCCAGATAAACAAAGAATATTATGTGCCATGTTGAAGGAAACAAGGCTAATTAAGGCCATGTGCAAGCAGCCGATTTGTTTTTGCCTCACATTTTTACAAAATGGGTGAATGATGAAAAAAGGAAGTAGAGGGGAGTAAGATGACAATGGGGTTTATTTACTAAAGCTGGAGAGTGCAAAGTCAGGCTCACTTCTGCATAGAAACCAATCAGCTTCCAGTATTTATTGCCAAACTTAAAGTGGGAGTAACCTCCCATGGTTGATATTTACCTATAGGTAAACCTATAATAAGGCTTACCTATAGGTACAGTAAATATCTCCTAAACGTGCACCGTTTAGGAGACATTTACTTGTGAATGGGCCAGTGATGTCACTGGCGCATTCGCTGTGAAGAATGGCATGCCCGTGCCAGTCCTGTGCCATGAATAGTGGCTCCCGTGCACATGCGTGACGTTATTGCAACATAGCCAGATGGCCGGAGGACACAAACCCGGAAGAAAGGCCGGGTGAAGATGGAAGCCCTGTCAGCGGCGACAGCTCATTTCTAGAGGGCTTTATTTTAAAGTAAGTTTCACATAATGTGCATACTAGCACATTATAACTTTACCTTCCAGGTTAAAAAAAAAAAAAAAAGCATTGCGGTTTACTACCGCTTTAATTGAACAAGCTGAGGTTAGAAGCTGATTGGTTTATATGCAGAAGTGAGTCTGATTTTGAACTCTCCAGCTTTAGTAAATAAACCCCAATGTGTAAGGCACCACAAAACAAGCAGCAGTACATTTTATGGGATAGGATTTCCTATAAAAAAAAAAAATCCTAAGCACTCGTGTACTTAGTACAGCTAGCTAGCAAAGAGAACTATGAATACTTTCCACCATTGCACTGCAGTAATGAAAGAAAACACTCACCTAGCACTATATCCACACATGCTGATTGTCGGCCATACTTGGTCATTCTAAAGCTTTGAATATGGAACTGTGATATCAGTAGGCAAATTGGAAAATCTCTAGACAACAAAACAAACCGCATATACTGTACAGAGTAGCATGGAGCCAACATATAGGTTATTAAACAACCTAAGGAAGCCTTAAAGTAGACATGAATCATGCACCAAAATATACACTGCTGCGCTGCTAAAGATCCTGGCCATGATCAACCCTGTAGGACACTTACAAGACTGCCTTGCCTGGACACTGATGAGCAGCAAAATGAGGAAGAAGAGATGATCTGCAAAGATACATGCCAGAAAATGGGTGTTTTATTCATAAACAAGCCTCAGAACATCAGCATAAATCACAAGAAACCTTGATGTATTTTGCAACAATGGTGCTTAATCATTAGGCCTTTGGTGTGAAAAACATCAAGGTTTCTTGTGCTTCCTGCTGATGCTCTAAGCCTTGTTTACAAAAAAAAACGTCCAGTTTCCTGACAAGTATCTGTGCTGTCCCTCATTCCCTAGTAGTTCATACAAAAATAACTCCTCCTGGGGAAAAAAAAGGAAAAACACACAGAAACTACGTGTTTCAAGCTTGCCTTTTAAGAGTTGGTACATTTAAATAGGACACACGTTTGGTGGCATATTTTCACTCTTCTCCGCACACTGCTTATTTTACTGGGTGGTCCTTCTAGGGCAGTGATGGCGAACCTTGGCACCCCAGATGTTTTGGAACTACTTTTCCCATGATGCTCCTGCACTCTGCAGTGTAGGTGAGCACCATGGAAAATGTAGTTCCAGAACATCTGGGTTGCCAAGGTTCGTCATCATTGTTCTAGGGTAAAGTACTGTTCAGGTTATGTATTGCCCCTCTCTCTGTTCTGGGTGAATTTTGCTCATGACGATACACAGTTATATTAATATATACATAACATTTTTGAAAATCAGATTTTGTATATTCTGTCAGTTAGTTCAGTAGAAAAAGGCAATCAGCAAAGCACTTTGTATCACTTGAAGAATTCAGAGATGGCCACATGATCCAGTCATGAGTCCCTCTGGTAGGCGGTCCACCAGGGAGAACATTTGCACTGATGCAAAATGTTACTTTGTTCTATTTATTTAAAGTGCTTTATTTTTTTCACATGTTTTCTACATATTATGCCTGTATACCCTGTAATCTGCATGGAACACTGTACATTGGGTCTTGTACTGTATATGTAAAGGGCCTATCAGTTGAAGGAAAAACATGATATTAATTCCAGCTGTTTTGCCTATAGATAAAGTTGTTCAAAGTGATCTCTTCACCATACTTTAATAATCCACTATACAGTGCACACCATTTTTGGTAATCTGTGCTCTTTTCATAATGTTTTTCCAATTTACCTTGTTAGGGCAAAGCGCAGAAAATGGATACGTTTGGTGATCTTTATAAACTGACCTAACTGTCAGTAGTAATTGTCTTTACCTACATCCACCAATCAGGTCCCGACTTTCGGACTCCAGTTGTCATTTTCCTGTGCAGATTAAATCGAATTGGTGGATATAAATAAATAACAACAATACTTGGAATAAATCTCTGATACATGAGGCTCCCTGCAAGCTAAGCTGCTTCTGGTAAGATTTTTTTAAAACTGCCCATAGATATAAAGTTGACAGATAGGAGATATGACTACTGAAAATTACTCTGTAAAGCCGGCCATAGATGGTTGGAATCTCAGCCGGTTCAGCAGGGACCATGTATGTGCAGGCTGAATGTACCCAAGTTTATTGATCGATCAACTTGGGTACAACCAGCCTGTTGGATTATTGCTAGCTGATATTATAGCCGCTAGCAATAATCACTGTTGTCTCCCTGTGGGAACGGCAGTTGGGTTTCCACCATCAACACTAACTGTGGTGATGAGGAAATTCAGCGATTTTTCTTTCCTGCAACTTGTGGTGTAGGAAAGAAAAATGCTCATTCTTTGGCTGTCTTAAAAAAATACCGGCCGACATTTTGCCCGCGTGGATGTTGGTCGTTCCAGACGGTTGCAGGAAAGAGAAACGCCTAGTCCACTGGTCTCCAAACTGCGGCCCAGGGGCCGATTGTGGCCCTTTCTTTCCTTTATTCGGCCCTTGGGGCACTATTCCTCCCACTGATACAAGACACTATTCTGTGGGGCACTATTTCTTCCCACTAACACCAACAATGGGGAACAATTCCCACAGCTGGGACAAGGTCATCCAGCTCCCAGGGCAAAGATGCCACACCGTGCCCCCCCCCCCATTCATGATGTGCAAGCTTAGGGGATCATACGCCCAATAGTCACTTGCTTGTCAAAAATCACTGCTGCTGTCACTACTGCTGTCAGCCTTGTAACAGAAGGAAGGCGCCCCATCCCTACAGTAAACCATTGCACCCAAGGCAGCTGCCCCTCCTGCCCACCCCTTGTCCCGGCCCTGACTATTCCTCCCAATTAACCAATGATAGGGCACTGTTCCTCCACCTAATATCAAATGTAATGTTTTATCCCACTGATGCCAGGAAAATTTACACTCTCGCTGGCCACAGTCTGGCCCCCCTAAAATCTGAACAACAAAAACTGGCCCTTGGTTTAGAAAGTTTGGAAACCCCTGGTTTAGTCTATGGCCGACTTAAGATTAAGCCCCATATACACGGGCAGAATGTCAGGAGACATTTGCCCGTACAAAAAATACCAGCCAACATTCTGCCCATGTGTATGTCAGTCTGTCGGCCGGCTTCTGTCAGACATGCATGCTGGAAAACCAGCAGCCGACCAACTCCCGATCAGCGCTCTGAGCCAATGGTAGAGATCGCTGATCGGAGTTATCTGGCGGGGGGCCCTGCCAGAACACAACAGCTCAGCGGGGGAGATCAATGAATATGGAATAATACATTAAAACTAGGATTCATAGCAAATGTAGATATGGTGACACTGATTCAGGTTTTGTACAACTTTGGAACCTACACATGCATATTTGTAGAGGCAGTAAAATCTCTTTAACACAAAGATAATATAATAAATATAATAAATGTACTATAATAAATATATTGCTTTATAGACAGCTGCAGATGTATCATTCTCCAGACAGACCATTTTGGAATCAGACTTTTTAAAATTTTCTTATGACTTATGCCGCGTACACACGAAAAAATGGTAGTGAAAAACGGTCGTGTGTATGCAACAGAGCATTTTTCTCGATAAGAAAAATGGGCGATTTTTTTTTAGAACCTGCTCTAATTTTTCTCGTCGTTTTTCACGTTGTTCTTTTTAATGTTGTGAAAAACGGTCTTGTGTATGCTTTTACGAGGGGGAAAAAACGCGCATGCTCAGAATCAAGTATGAGACGGGAGCGCTCGTTGTGGTAAAACTAGCGTTCGTAATGGAGATAGCACATTCATCACGCTGTAAAGGACTGAAAAGCACGAAGACTGAAAAGCGCGAATCGTCTCTCACCAAACTTTATTAACACGAGGATCAGCAAAAGCGTCCCAAAGGGTGGCGCCATTCGGAAGGAGCTTCCTCTTTATGGTGCCGTCGTACGTCACTGTGCTTTGCTCGAGCGTTTTTTTTCATGAACGTATGTATGCAAGGCAGGCTTGAGAGCAAACACGAAAAATCACGTCGAGAAAACGCCGTTTTTTTCCATGACATGAATAATGGTCGTGTGTACGTGGCATCAGTATAACTAAGGGCAAACCTTTTTTTTTTTTTTTTGGTAGAGGACAGATGGTTTAGAACACTTGTCAGCTTCTGTTGCAGTCTGACACCTTATTTGTCCCCTTTACCATTATCATTGAAAGTGAAAGTTAAAGAAAATCCCATATTTTGGGTTGCATCCAGAAAATGAATATCAACATTCTTCTTTTTTTCCTCAAAAGGATTTTATTAAGATAAACAAGGACATACAATCCAACACTGTCGATTCCAGATACAACATTGTCATTTACAATCAGACATCAGAGCACCATCCACCATTAAAACAATAACTACAAGTTTACTCTGTTTCACCCCCTCCCCTCCCACAATGCCTTCAAATAGAGGTAAATATATCCCCCCAATACCCAACATATGTTCATTCTGAGTAAAATCAATCTCCATGTAAGAGGAGTAGTCTGTCCTAAACGAAAGAGACGGGAGAAAGGTCGGGAGTGTCTAACCAAGGAGACCATAGATCAGTGAATTTTCCAGGACGATCCCTATGCTGGAAAATGTATTTCTCCAACCTCGGGGTATCCCTCATTTGGGCAATCCATTCTCGTAAGGCAGGAGGCTCTTTCGCTTTCCAGTGCCTAAGGGTAAGCTTACGTGCCTGGAAAAGAGCTCTGGCTATGGCCTGCTTAGGGGAGTCCTCCATAGGAATGTCATCTAAGAAACCTAATAAGCAGGGCTAAGGGTCCACCTGGATATTGACCTGAAATACCCTGCTGATGGTATTAACAACTCCCGTCCAGTAAAGATGTAGCTTGAGACAGCGCCATAAAAGGTGAATAAGGTCTCCATGGTCCCTGGAGCACCAGGTACACTCAGAGCCCTCTCCGACCCCATTCTATAAAGCCTTGCGGGGGTAAGGTGCACCTGCAATACAATATACAATTGGGACAACAGCTGTGCCATGTTCAGAGAACACAACTGCACGGCCAACAGTGCCTCCTCCCACTGCTCCTCCTCAAATGTGCCCACATCTCTTTCCCAATTGGCCGCCGCTTTAGAGGGGAAGCCTTTAAAGTGCATAGACAAGAGCATAGAGTAACACTAAGATTTAAATCCTTTGCATTGAGAGACTTCTGTCATATAATGAAAAATGGGGGCCGGGGATTGCATCCACGATACTCCTTCAGACTGTGCTCTAACTGCACGGTGTAACTGCATATAGGGGAAATACATTGATTGAGGGAGGTTAAATCTAGTCTGTAAATCCGTGAAGGAGCGCAATTTGCCATTGGAGAAAATGCGTACCATTCGTGTGACTTCATGTAATTGCCATCGTGTTTGACGCGGCAATGAATGAAACTCCTTATAGTACCCCTTGTCCCATATAGGGCTGTATCCAGTAAAGCCATTAACCCCCTGTAAGTGTCTAACTTTATTCCATGTCTTCTGCATCAAGACATACGTAGGAAAACATGTATTGTATTTAGTGTAGGCCAGAGCCTCCAGGCCCATGGCCACATCGTCTACTCCCTTGACATGATGCAGAAGTGCCATGGCCGGGTCAACGGACCCCTCCTCATTGACTGCCTCCAGGGGCAAAGCCCTGGCAATGTGTTGCAGCTGGGCTGCCAAGTAATAGAGCCACGGGTTGGGCAGAGCCCAACCACCTGCCTCCTTAAGTTTTTGTAATTGCTCCAACTTATCCCTCAGAGGTTTATTCAGCCATACGAAAGAACGGAACATTGCGTTGATGATCCTAAATACTTTAAGGTGAACAACCATTGGAGTGTTATGCAGGATATAGAGGAGTTGCAGCATAAAGATAATTTTTAGGAAGGTTCACTCTACCCAACAGTGACATTTCTGAATATGAACATTCTTAAAGCGGAGGTCCACCCAAAAAAAAAAATCACATTAACAGGCTCCTTAAAATATCTTAAAAAACATTTGAAAAAAAAAACATTTTTACTTACCAGAAACGCCTAATCTGCCACTGCCAATCCTATACTGTGGAGCGCCTCGTTCTCGTCCTCCCTTGCGTTGTCTCCTGGGAAATGGGGCACTCTGTCTTCTGGGACCTGTGTGTGTCCCAGAAGACAGATGGCCATTCACAAAGCACCACGCGACTCGCGCATGCGCAGTAGGAAACGGGCAGTGAAGCCGCAAGGCTCCACTGCCTGTTTCCCTTAGTTAGAATGGCGGTGCCGGCACCCGATCCAATGCAGGGTTCCGGCATAGCGGGCTCCCTGGACAGGTAAGTGTCCTTATTAAAAGTCAGCAGCTACAGTGTTTGTAGCTGCTGACTTTAAAAAAAAAAAATATTTGGCTGGAACACTGTTTTAATTCTAATATGTTTACTTGCATTAAAAAAGTACCTCCTGAACAACAAAAAAAAAAACAGTTAAACAGTTTTTGAGCTCCCCCATGCGACCTAAAGCCAAGGCAAAGATCACATGGTCTCTGGCTCCCGACTGCACTGTAAAGCCCCGTACACACGGTCGGACTTTTGGCCAACAAACTTCATTTTGAGCAAGTTGGACCAACAATCCGACCGTGTGTACGCTCCATCGGACAAACTTTTTTGGGGTTTTTTTTGTTTTCATCGGACAAAAGTTGGGTCTGCAAATGGACAAACTTTTGGCCAACAAAAGTCCGATGGAGCAAAGTCCGACCGTGTGTACAGAAAACCATAGGACTTTTGTCCGATGGACAAAACAACTAATGTTAAAATCAACCAACAATAGCGGAAGTTGACCAAAGGGTGGCGGTAAAGAGCAGAAAAGTGCAGAAAAACCACGTGATGTTACAAAAAGTTTTGGGAAAGTTTGCAGAAAAGTCCTGTGGTGTGTATGCAATGGGTGTGCCCGGCCAACTCTGTTCGGACAAAAATCCAGGGAAAAGTCCGATGGAAGTCCAACCGTGTGTATGGGGCTTTATGCTTTCTCATCAATGGTGACTACAGACAACTGTCAGACAGAACCTGTCTAGTAGACTTTCACAGAAAAGACGATTAACAAGACACAACCATTGTGCAGAAGTACTAAGCAGGAAGCTGCATATGTAATAAGCAAATCCAGCTGCCCTATGCATGTAGAAAATTACCAACTATGTAAAGTTTTCAAAAGTAATACATATTAATAGGAATATTTCAATTAGGCTGACATTTCCATGTGTACATATAGAAACACTTGTGTGTTCAGGAGGGTCTACCCATACATAAATATCTGAAAGCGAAAAAGCATTTTGTGTTAAGGAACTCATAGATCTTCTCTACTTCAGATGATGTTTTTTGCTACAAGCTGTGTATAATGTATCAGATTGTCAGCAAGCACCTGTGGCTATAAATCAAGCAAGTGTTAGAGGAAAAAAGGAAGTAAATACATTGCATTTCCAGTCTATCCTTGCAGGAGGGTCATGAAGGTCCTCCTCTGCTGTCAATCACTCTGAAAATGTAGACATTTCTTTGGCATGCTGTTCATGTGGAATGCAGTCTGTGTAAAAAGCAAACAGTCTGTTAGTTGAAGGTATTTAAATAACTAGAATACACATAACTGTAGCTCTGCAATACAGCAAAGCTTTAGGCCTCGTACACACGACCGATTTTCTCGGCAAGAACCAGCAAGAAACTTGCTGGCAGAGATGTCTTGCTGAGTAAATCGCTCGTGTGTACGCGGCTATCGGGTTTCTCGTCGAGAAAACCGACAAGTAACCTCGACGAGAAAATAGAGAACCTGCTCTCTATTTTCTCGTCGAGATTCTCGTCAGCCTGTTTCTCGACGAGAAAAGTGAGTGTGTGTACACTTACCTGTCTGCCGGGAAGCCCGCGCATGTTCGAAATGAATTTGACGCATGCGCGGTAGCTTCCTAGGCATACGTAGGGTATACCAAGATGGCGGCGACGGCATCGAATGTGACGAGCGCATGCTCGTCGTAGTCGATGACGTCACCGCGTACGCTCCATTCAAAGAACCGCGGGTTCTTTGAAACGAGCGTGTGTACACTCGGCCGGGACAATTTTCTTGTCCAGGAATCTCGTCGAAAAAAATGACATGTTTTTTTCAACGAGAATCTCGGCCGTGTGTACGAGGCCTAAGAAGGACCATAGAACTGTCTGTTTTACTCATTTCATCGTCAGTTCTGCATTTACAGTATTTTTTAAACAGGACACAGAAAACCTAACTGAGCTTGTGCAGTCTGTTGAAGGACAACTAGAGCCGCCATTAGGAATTGGGTTGTTTGTCATTGGGCAAGATATGCTATACTCTACTTACAGACAGTATACATTTTATAGCAATCTTCTCTCTGCAGAGTCTGGTCTAGGTAAAGGTGGCATCACATGACAATATCACATCTGTGACACTGACAAGTGTCCTACCAGGGAATTGTGTTTGCTTCTGACCACACCAGCTAATACACTGGTCAGATTCCTCTTGGATTGCTTATGACCATCTTTTCAATCAGTAGCTTTTGACACAAAAATGATGGTGTTTTTATAGGAATTTTTTGGGGGACCAAGAGGTTTTCTAAATGATACTGTATGTGTCATATCATCAGCACAATACTATTATATTCAATGTTATAATGTTTTAGTTAAAAAATGAATAGGAACACATTAAAGCGGAATTTAACCAAAAACGTAATATATTGCAGCTTACCAATCATTAGATGTGGTGGCTGCATTCGTTTTCTTTTTTAGACATTTCCCCCCTCTGTTTTCACCTGATGATCTAGCCAATAACACACCTCCTGTATTAGAGGGCCTCCACTCTGCATGAAGGAGCAACAGACACCTTTGGACAGCAGCATTGTCTCTCGGTTTTGGGGGCGGGGGGTAGGGTTGCCACATCATCCCTTTAATCCAGGACACACATTAATTACACAGGTTCTGTGGCTGAATAAGGTGGTAATTAAATTCACTTGGTGCCTTATCTGCATTAAATCAGCCTCAGAACCTGTGTAATTAATATGTTTCCTGGATTCAGGCTGCGTTCACACTGGTGCGTCATGACAGCCGTCCTACGTTGGATCCGACTTTGCCCTGCGACATGAAGCTGACATACGTCCGACTTTCAATGAACGGGGATCCAAGGAACTGTGTTTGGTAAGAATTTTGAGGGGGAACTCCACGCCAAATTTTAAATAAAAAAACCGGCATGGGTTTCCCCTCCAAGAGCATACCAGGCCCTTGGGTTTGGTCTGGCTTTTAAGGGGACCCTTACACCGAAAAAATGGTGTGGGGGTCCCCCCCAAATCCACACCAGACCCTTATCCGAGCACGCAGCCCGGCCGGTCAGGAAAGGGGGTGGGGACGAGCGAGCGCCCCCCCCCTCCTGAACCATACCAGGCCGCATGCCCTCAACATGGGGGGTGGGTGCTTTGGGGCAGGGGGCGCCCTGCGGCCCCCCCCCCACCCCAAAGCACCCTGCCCTCATGTTGATGGGAACAAGGGCCTTTTCCTGACAACCCTGGCCGTTGGTTGTCGGGGTCTGCGGGCGGGGGGCTTATCGGAATCCGGGAGCCCCCTTTAATAAGGCCCCCCCCCACCCTATGTGAATGAGTATGGGGTACATCGTACCATCCTACCCATTCACCTGGAGGAAAAGTGTCAAGAAAAAAAAACACACTAGACAGCTTTTTAAAGTCATTTATTAGGCAGCTCCGGGTGTCTTCTTCCGACTTCCTTCGGGGGTTCCCCCTCAAGATCAGCAGAGCACAAGTCGCATGCCAAAGTCGGATCATGCAAGACGGCGGTCCGACTTTGATCCGACTTCAATGATAGTCAATGGGCTGAAGTCGGATCAAAGTCGGACCAAAGTAGTACAGGGAGCATTCTCAAAGTCGAACCGACTTGTGTCGGACCAGTTAAGACGGCTCTTATAGGGAAACATTCATTTTCACACGTCATGCGACATGAGCTCCCAATGTCGGAGCGTTTGTCGCACCAGTGTGAACCCAGCCTAAAGGGATGACGTGGCAACCCTAGCAGAGTAGGTGGGGGGGTGTAGTGTTGTATGTACTAGCAGATTTAGATACTAAGTACTAACAAATTTAAGCTAAATTCCAGCTTTCACTTTTTGAGCTGCTAAAGCAGTAGTTTTCTTCCTTCTGGGACACAAGTTTTGCATAAATAAAAGTTGATCATTGTAAGTACCTCTGTCAATGGTAAATGGTTTCTCTCAACAGACTTACTGACCAGATCACCAGATGAAAATAAATGGAAAAAAGCCTAAAAAAAGAAAACTAATACAGCCACCACACCTAAGAATTCGTAAGCTGCAATATATAAAAAAAATGTTTGCTTTTGGGTTTAACACTTTTAAGGACAAGTTTAGGAAAACTTTCAAATTAAAGGGAATCTGTCTGAATCAACTTGTGCATCAAACCCTTAAGCCCCATTCACACGGACGGAATGTCGGGAGACATCGGCCAGTTCAATAAAAATCGTCCGACATTCGGCCCATGTGACAGAAGCTGGCTATTTGGCCTGGCTTCTGTCGGACGAGCATGCTGGACAACCAGCAGCTGATTGGCTCCCAATCAGAACTCTCAGCCAATAGTGTGTGTTTTCTGCCCACAACAGGGTTTAGTAGCTGAATGTATTTCTGTCGGGTTACCAAGCATTTATTTCCCCTCATGCAAATATACACAGCAGCTGAAGGGCAAACCTGGTAGCGCATTATTGGGGGCCAGCTGCAAGAACCTGGAAGAGGCAGCCAGCTCCAGATGATGTAAGAAGGGTGGATGGTGGCTCGGATGGTACCCAGCCTGTGGCAGTGGATCACAGTAAAGCCCCGTACACACGATCGGATAACCTATGGATTTTCGTCCGATGGATTTGTCCATCGGAAATCCGATGAAACTGTTTTTCATCAGTCTTGGCCACACACCATCAGTCAAAAAACCGACGGCAAGAAAACGACGGCCGAACAAATCTAATGGCGCCACCCCTTGGGCTGCTTTTGCTGATTTCGTGTTACCGCGTGTTAGTAAAAGTTTGGTGAGAGCCGATTCGCGCTTTTCAGTCTCCGTGCTTTGCAGATCGTTTCCTGGTGTGCAGATTGTGCTTGTGGGTTTGTATTTGTGATTCAGTGCGTGCAGTCTGGTCATTACTGCCTTGCAGTGCCTTCTTGGCTGGTCGTTTTCTGTTTTTCAGGTCGTTCTTCTCAGGCCTTGCTGTTCCACGGTGCGTTCTGTTTGAGTGCGTTCTGACCAGGCGACCGGTTTAAAACCATGTTTGAAGTGCGTTCTCGTTCTCGAGCTCGTGCTGGCTTTGGACTTGGTGTTGCAGTTAACACTGTAACCCGAGTTCAGTCTGTGAACAGGGTGAGGAGGAGTTCATGGACTAAGAATTGGCTGCTCCAGCGGGACCAATTCTCTCATATGCCTCTGCTGCGGGAAATCCATGAGAATAATCCTGATGATTTCAGGAATTATCTCAGGATGACGGACCCCGTATTTCACCGTCTGTTGGATTTGCTGTCCCCCTATATCACGAGGCAGGACACTGTGATGCGCCAGGCCATCACTGCCGAGCAGAGGCTTATTGCCACGTTGAGATACCTGGCGACTGGGAGAAGCTTGCAGGACCTCAAGTTCTCAACAGGCATCTCCCCCCAGGCTCTCGGGATCATTATCCCTGAGACGTGTTCGGCCATTATTCAGGTCCTGCAGACGGACTATATGAAGGTAATTTTGCTCCTTTAACGTCACATTATATGTTTTTATTTATTTTTTTCCTCCTAACACAAATTTGCCTGTTTGTAATATCCTGGTAATGTCCCCATTTCCCCATGCATGTTTTTACCTGTAAAGGCCTTTTTGGGCCCTACATGCCTATTTCCCTTCACTAACCTCTCCAGCATGCTATCCTGGGCGCAAACCCAGCTAGCCTTCTATTTTCCTTTTCAAATTTTTGGGGTAAGTGCCCTCGTAGTTTGACAACCCTCCCTCCCCCCCTAAAGATGTAAAAATATTTTTAGTTCTCAATCAAGCTCAGCAGAGTGGTAGAGCCTTTTTTTGGATCCCCCACAATCACCTCAGGCCCCCCCCCCTTAGATTATTTTAGAATGTCCACTCAGCGGGGGTGAGGCATCTGCTAAGTGTGCCTTTGTTTATTGGTAGGAAATACTCCCTTAAATAATAATGTTAGAATGATGTTGGTCAACAATGTTTTTGTGTGCAATCTGCTTGCACTGTAAACATAAACCGTACTAATGTCTTCTTTTTGTTTGACTCCACAGTTCCCTAGCACACCACAGGAATGGCTGAATGTGGCCTCCCAATTTGCCCAGCGGTGGGATTTCCCCAACTGCGGAGGGGCAATTGATGGGAAGCACGTCCACATAGTGCCGCCACCCCGTTCGGGGTCATACTATTTTAACTATAAAGGTTTCAATAGTATTGTGTTAATGGCGGTGGTGTCGGCACGGTACGAGTTCCTGTATGTGGACGTGGGGAAGAACGGCCGGATGTCCGATGGCGGAGGCTGGGGGTCTTGCACTGCCTCCAGATGCAGAGAACGTGGAAGGGCTACCGTTCGTTTTCATCGCGGATGAAGCTTTTGGACTTGGACCACACCTCATGCGGCCGTTTCCCCAACGCACCCTCACCCCGGAGAGGAGGGTTTTTAATTACCGGCTGGCCAGAGCCCGGAGAGTTGTGGAGAATGCCTTCGGGATAATGGCCAGCCGGTTGCGCCTGTTTCAGACAGCTATCAATTTGGCGGAATATAAACTGAACAACATTGTGTACTGCTGCTGCTTATTGCACAACTTTTTCTGAAAATTCTCAGCTAATTATGTGTCATCAGTTGGGCCTGAGGCCAGTCCATCTGAACTGACAAATCTGGTCGGCCTCAGCACTGCCCGTACTGGCTTGGCCCCCCAAAGTGCCCGTGAAGTACGTCAGAAATACGTAGGGGGGCCATCGCAATGCCAGACCACATCTGACATTTTATTACCTTTTTCAAATAAAATAAAAATTAGATTTACTACAAACTTGTGTTGTCATTCTTGTATTTGGGGTTTATGTGTCTCCCAGGTTCTAGTAGTGCCAAGTGTATTTGTCCTTAGTAAATAGCCTCAAATCTCAGAGGTAAAAACACTGTTTTTGCATCTTCAGAACTGCTATTAAGCATAGAAAGAACAAGGCACACCTTTTTTAGACTTCCCGAATGTTTTTATTGATTGCACCACATTTTTGGGTGGTTTTCGAAATTCAAGCCTTTTTTTTGTTTGTGCGGCTTTTTTTGCAGAAACATGCATGGGTCAAAAGCCAAAAATTTTTGTCTGAAAAAGTAACAAAATAACACAGTGAAAAATACAAACATGAGATGGGGTGATGTTACCCCTGATCCAGCCCAAATGTGAAGAACCACACTTTCTTTTTGGGGCTCAAATGGGTATCTTCAACATGATCCCATGGCTAAGGTAAACATGTGCTATCTGCCATCATGGGGGATCAATGGACGTGCTTTGGGGGTGAAAATACTTTCTCTCAGCTACTTGAGGAGGGAGGAAGAGGTTGCACCCCCAAAACAGGGACATAGATATCCTGTGACGGAAGATAGCACATGTTCACTCACTGTGTGCATCTTCACATTTGGGCTGGTGGAAATCCCATTTGAAATTTCTGACGCATAACAAAACACACTATTCTCCCCAAAATATCTATCATGTTTTTATATTTTTGATCAATCACAATCATTTTCTTTCTCACATTGTCCATTTCGCTACTGCATTCCATGATTTCCTGAATGATTATTTTGGCGCTGGCACTCGAGAATGGAGGATTTGGACTTCCAGACACACCCCCACGTTCAGTCCCTAAAAACCAAAAAATTGTTTTTAACTATGCAGGCCTACATCTGTATTTACCTTGAAGTTGTGGTGACAGACACTGACCTATTGTGCTGATAAGCTCCACCTCTCCTTCCTCCACCTCCCCTTCCTCCACCTCCGCTTTCTCACCCTCCGCTTCCTGAACCTGCTGATCTTGGTCTGCTTTGGGATCTTCGGGGAGTTTCTGTGGTGTTTGGTTCCTCGTCTCCTGAGCATGGTGTCCTCCCAGTCTCCTCTCCCCTATGGGAATTTAAAAAATAATGTATCCTTTAGCACACAGACTTTTTAGGCCTGAAAATGGATTCTCATTGTTTTGAAGTGGGGTACAATTGATATTTGGCCCTGAGTTTCAAGATGAACATATGAGATCTTGCAAACTCAACAAAGCAACATGTTATTTTGGAGGACACTCACAAATACACTTGGATAACCACCAAGGTATCCACTGGACCACCTGTGTGTGACACCGTTTAGAAATTTGGTCATGTGGCCCAGAGTATAGTATCTTGATCAAGAACAAAAAAGAGTACACAACTGCTGGAGTGTCATCTCCTTTACCCAGAATACAGTTTAACCTTTCATTCACATTCTAGTTTTCCTTACAACACATCATCTAGCCAACAATGTGTAGATAAACATTGTTGAAGTAAAATGAGGCATGCCCACATGTAGTTTACGTGGATATGTGCCAAACATGTATGGGGGAAGAGCAGCAATTTTTTTTACAACACATTTACCAAATAAGTGGACTCTCCACTTAACATAAAAGTTTACATTTTAAAATGTGAAACCAGTCAAGCCAAGCACATGTTGCAAAACATGGAAGAATACATATTACAATGTGAAAGAACACAGTAAAATAAACTTACTTTTTTCTATGCTTTTTAGAAGCTTCCTATACTGCTCCGGCTCCCTCAGCTTGAGGTCAGACCACCTTTTATGGAGTTGTTCCTTGGATCTCCTGACCCCATATTTTTTATAGAGAGTCTTCGCCACTTTGTCCATAATTTGTGACTTCCGGAGATTAGGGGTGTCGTATGGGCCATGCTTGCCGTCGTAATCCTTCCTCCGCAATATGTCCACCATCTCCGCCATCTCAGAAAAAGTCATATTAGTCGCTTTGTATCTTTTTTTACTGGATCGGGACGTTTCCGCCTCCGGGCTTTCCTCGTCGGTAATTTCTAATAAAGAAGCCACCTGTGTCTGCGACATGTCGCCGTCTCACACTGTGCGCCGATCGTTAAGGGGCGGGGAAATGCAGAAAAAGTCCGCCATGGGCGGGCGACGAGGGCGGAGTTACACGCATGCGCAGGGTATAAAAAGGGGAAAGAAGTTATTAGGGATGCGCGGAGTAAGGACGACCGGAAGTGAACAAACAAACTGAACTAAGGTAAGAAGGGAACTCGGGCCTGCAGTGGCCTATTAATGGTTCATGATTGTAAAGGGCAATATTGTGATAAGTTGAGGAGAATCAAATCTGATCCTTTTCTTTTTTTTACTTGTTTTTTTACTTGCTGATCCAAAAAGATGCATAAACCACATGAGCCGGAGGTGATGCTGACTTTTATAGAAAAATATAAGGAACAGCGCAACCTGTGGGAACTGAAACACCCAGCGTACCACAAGAGTGATGTACGTCGGGCAACTATTTGCAAATTAGCAGAGGATATGAAGCCATGGATCCCAGATGCAGACTACACTATGATCAATAATAAAATCAACAACCTGCGTAATTCCTATAAAAAAAATACAAGGAAGTGCGCCAGTCAAAGAGATCAGGAGCAGCAGCCGACGATGTAGTAAAGCCCAAGCTGTGGTACTACAAACATCTTCAATTTCTGGATGACCAGATCGAGGCCAGGGAATCTATTTCCAGCCTTCCCTCAACCCTTCCTTCCACCCTTCCCTCCAGCGTTCCTTCCACCCTTCCCTCCACCCCTGCAGAGGCGGAGGAGGAGCCACCTGAACTTGAAGAGCCAGATCTTCGCATCTTCAGCCAGGTATAGTATTTTTTCTGATAATTATTGTCCACTAAGTAATATTGTGTTGAACTGTTTGGATTAGCCATAAATGATATCATCCCCCCGCAAAAAAACAATATGCACCAGTAATTATATCCAAATTGTGGGTGATAGATTCCCCAAATAATAAAATTTTTCATTTTATTTTATAAACAGGATGAGGCAAGCCAGGAGGAAGAGGCTCAGGAGTGTGGCAGGCAGGAGGAGGCAGGGCCAAGTGGGACTCAGCAGGTCCCCAGGCCTAGTGGCAGCACCGTCTCCCAAGTGCCTCCCCTCCACGTCAGACCGCCAAAACAACGGCGGATGACACAAGTGGAGGAGGAGTCACTAAAGATGATTCGGGAGGCTGCTATCATCATGAGGGCCCCCCTCAACCCTACGGAGGGGTTTAGCAGCTATCTGGCGGATAAGTTGCTCCAAATGGAAGCGGGACAACGGGCCCTTTGTGAGCACCTCATATACATGGCCGTACACATGGGGGCGAGGGGGCTGCTGACTGAGGCCACCCATCTGTCACATCAGGCCAATCCCTCTCCTCCTTCTCCTCCTCCTCCTGCCACATCACCACCCACAGTGGCCCAGCCTGCAAGGGTGCGAGGACGGGGCCGTGGAGGGAACACTGCAGGGAAGCATGGAGGGAAGGCTACAGCGAAGAGCAGGAGGTGATTCTCTGGCCTCAAGCTGCTCATCCAGAAGTTGCAGGTTGATGGAGTACCACAGCTTGGGATGATGTATGTCTTTGGCTGCTGCTCCTGATTTCATGCTGTTGTTGATTTTATTATTCATCATAGTCAGGTCTGCATTTGGGATCTAATGACTTGATATTTTCTGCTAATTTCCATGATAAATGGAAATTTGATTTCAGCCAACATATATGCCTGATGTGTTTTTTTTTGGAGTAGCAATAACATTTCATAAATACAATGTGTAATTAATAACAAGGGACACCAACCTCCATGAGGAAACGATAAAAAAAAATATGTTGTTCTGAGAAATTGACACACCAAAAAATGCACAACAAATTTAAATACAAAAAAAAAAAAAAAGTGTAATTTGTGAGGTCGGCCTTGAAGAATTAAACTAATTATTCCTAAGATCACAAGAAAGAAGAAAGACATACGTTTGTCAGAACTCATGATAAAGATCTGCAGCCAAAATGACATTTTAAACACCGTTCTAAAGCAACAAAACATGCGCTGCATTAAACGAAGCAATAACTTGCAGAATGACGAATGTGCTCTCTCCATTAGGAACGCTAGTTTTACCAGAACGAGCGCTCCCGTCTCCTAATTCAGTCTGAGCATGCGTGGGTTTTTTAACCGATGGACTTGCCCATAGACGATCGGAAATTCCCATTGGTTTTTTATCCATCGGAAAATTTTAAAACAAGTTCTATTTTTTACAACCGATGGAAAAAAGACCGATGGGTACCATACACGATCGGTTGGTCTGATGAAAACCATCCATCGGACGGTTTTCATCAGTCAAACCGATCGTGTGTACGGGGCTTAAGACTAGGGCGGAGTTGCTGGCAAAAGCCCTGCTTAGGGAAGAAAATTAAAATTAAAAATGGCAAACAAACAGGGTTTTTAATGCAGAAAAGACATACTTCTGCATTAAAGTTGCTTACCTGCCTGTACGCCTTATACACTGAACTGTGCATGAGATGCATGGGAGTGATATAAAAAATCCTGGAAGCCAACAATGTCAGCGGCTGATAGGGAACTCTGAGACACCGCAGCACTAGAGAGGCGAGAATAGCTCCACTTTAACTACTTCAATACAGGGCACTTTTACCCCCTTCCTGCCCAGATCAATTTTCAGTTTTCAGCGATGTTGCACTTTGAATGACAATTACACAGTCATGCAACTCTGTACGCATGACATTTTTTTTTAAATTTTCCCACACAAATAGAGCTTTCCTTTGGTGGTATTTCATCACCAATGGGATTTTTATTTTTTGCTAAATGAAATTTTGCTAAATGAAATTTTTGCTAAATGAAAATAAATTTTGCAAATAAATGATCTTTCCTCATAAATTTAGGCCAAAATGTATTGTTAAATATTTTGGGTGAAAATAATCAAAATCAGTGTATATTATTTAGTCTGTAGGAAAGTTATAGAGTCCACAATCTATGGTATATATACTGTATTTGAAAAAATCGATCAATCCTGATATACTGACATCCTATCTTATTTCTTGAGACCTGAAAACACCAGGACAGTACATGTGATCAATTGTTATGTGATCTGCTGTGATTGGTCACAGCAATCACATGATACCAGCAGCGAGCCAGTACACTGATTAGTCATCAGCTGTGTCCGATGGTCACAGCCAGTGAAAGATTGCGTAGCAGCATGGCCCTAGGATGACGTTATATGATGTCCATCTGAACCAACGAATGTCCCGACTAGGGATGAGCTTTGTGTTCGAGTCAAACTCATGTTCGACTCGAACATTGGCTGTTCGGCCGTTCGCTGAATTTCAAACATTATGGGCCGTTCACGCCAAATTCGAGTGGCGTTCTCTTCCTAATATACTGACAGGCAGGCAGCTGCAGTATTTTCAGTCAGTGTACTTTATCCTGTGCACAGTGTGCAACTAAAGCTAACTGCAGACAATTGCTGGTGTTCTCTTCCTAATAATACCACAGGCAGGCAGCTGCAATATTTTCAGTCAGTGTACTGTATCCTGTGCACAGTGTGCAACTAAAGCTAACTGCAGACAATTCCTGGTGTTCTCTTCCTAATATACTGACAGGCAGGCAGCTGCAGTATTTTCAGTCAGTGTACTGTATCCTGTGCACAGTGTGCAACTAAAGCTAACTGCAGACAATTCCTGGTGTTCTCTTCCTAATATACTGACAGGCAGGCAGCTGCAGTATTTTCAGTCAGTGTACTTTATCCTGTGCACAATGTGCAACTAAAGCTAACTGCAGACAATTGCTGGTGTTCTCTTCCTAATAATACCACAGTCAGGCAGCTGCAGTATTTTCAGTCAGTGTACTGTATCCTGTGCACAGTGTGCAACTAAAGCTAACTGCAGACAATCCCTGGTGTTCTCTTCCTAATATACTGACAGGCAGGCAGGCAGCTGCAGTATTTTCAGTCAGTGTACTTTATCCTGTGCACAGTGTGCAACTAAAGCTAACTGCAGACAATTGCTGGTGTTCTCTTCCTAATAATACCACAGGCAGGCAGCTGCAGTATTTTCAGTCAGTGTACTGTATCCTGTGCACAGTGTGCAACTAAAGCTAACTGCAGACAATTGCTGGTGTTCTCTTCCTAATAATACCACAGGCAGGCAGCTGCAGTATTTTCAGTCAGTGTACTGTATCCTGTGCACAGTGTGCAACTAAAGCTAACTGCAGACAATTGCTGGTGTTCTCTTCCTAATAATACCACAGGCAGGCAGCTGCAGTATTTTCAGTCAGTGTACTGTATCCTGTGCACAGTGTGCAACTAAAGCTAACTGCAGACAATTGCTGGTGTTCTCTTCCTAATAATACCACAGGCAGGCAGATGCAGTATTTTCAGTCAGTGTACTGTATACTGGCCACAGTGTGCAGCTAAAGCTGATTGCAGACAATTCCTTCTGTACCTACCTATTCCAATACATCAAATAAAGTATGTCTGGAAGGCCAACAAGGAGAGGCAGACACACACAGGCCAATAAAAGAGGGCAAGCAGGTTCTGTGTCTAGAGGCAACAGTACTGGTCGTGGACACAGTGCATCCTCATTAGCACGTGGCCATGGGGCATGCTTGTCCTTTTTTCCAGCAGCTGACTATCCTCTTCCTCCTCAATGATCATGCTGATAGCTTGTAAGAACATTTTTGGTTCTGGGCACCGCCACCAGTGGCTAAGGCCCAATTTTTCTGCCCCTGTTTCACAGGGGCGTGTAATTACAATTTGTGCTGCAATACGTTGCAGCAGGGCTCATTCCTGCACTCCAAGTAGAGTTTCTGTGAGGGGTTGCAGTGTTGTGGCACCAGCACCAGTGCCTAAGGCCCAATTTTTCAGACCCTGTTTAACGGGCGTGTAATTAAAATTTTTGCTGCTATACTTTGCAGCAGGGCTCATTCCTGCGCTCCAACTAGAGTTTCTGTGAGGGGTTGCAGTGTTGTGGCACTGCCACCAGTGCCTAAGGCCCAGATTTTCAGCCCCTGTTTAACAGGGGCGTGTAATTAAAATTTTTGCTGTAATACTTTGCAGCAGGGCTCATTCCTGCACTCCAACTGGAGTATCTGTGAGGGGTTTGCAGTGATGTGGCACCAGTGCCCAAGGCCCAATTTTTCTGCCCCTGTTCAACAGGGGCATGTAATTACAATTCTTGATATAATATTTCACAGCAGGGCCCGTTCCAGCACCTACCAAGAGTAACTGTGAGTAACTGTGAGGACTTACAGTGTTGTGACACCAGCACCACCACCAAAGGCCCAATTTTTCTGGCACTGTTCAACAATGGCATGTAATTACAATTCTTGATATAATAGTTCACAGCAGGGTCTTCCAGCGCCCACCAAGAGTAACTGTGAGGCTTACAGTGTTGTGGCAACACCAACACCTAAGGCCCAAATTTCTGCATAGTACATAGGGCAGGCCCCTACTTTCAAACATTCGAGTTTCAAACGACTTACAAACGGAGGGAGACAACAGGAAGTGAGAGGAAATCAACCCCTAGGAAGGGAAATTCTCTCCTGTAAGAGTTAATATGGGGAAAAGGTGTCTCCTCTCCACTGATGCTTTATCACCAATCCTTGTTTCCCTAAAACCCCAAAATTTTCAAAATCCAATTGTCATTGGGACAGAAAGTGAGGTGAAATCTTCTGAACAGGTGCACAGACAGCAAAACAAATGTTACAGGGGTGATAACCCTTCCCTATGTTTTCCAAAAAGCTTAAAAATAGATTTTTTGGCTGGAGCTACACTTTAAAAATGTGCCAGTTCAAAATTACAAACAGATTCTACTAAAGAACAAACCTACAGTCCCTGTCTTGTTTGCACCACCTGTATACTGCTGTTCAGAGTATATAGGGCCTGAGGGCCCCACGTCTTTCCTTTTTTTAATTTGGGTGTGGGGTTCCCATTAATATCCATACAAGACCCAAATGGGCTGGTAATGGGCTGGGGGGGTTCTCAATGATTTTCTCAATGATTTTCATCCATATTGCCGGAACCAGACATTACATTAAAGCCGTTTTAAATTATTTTTATTCCTTTTATTCCTTTATGTTCTTATGTCACACACCATTCCTATTACAAGGGATGTTTACATTTCTTGTAATAGGAATAAAAGTGTAAAAAAAAAAAAGTTAAATAAGTGTAAAAAAAAAAAAATTAAAACGCCCCTGTCCCCGGTAGCTCGCGATCAAAAGCGAACACACACGTAAGTCCCACCCACATATGTAAACGCCGTTCAAACCACATATGTGAGGTATCGCCGCGTGCGTTAGAACGCGTGCAACAATTCTAGCACTAGACCTCCTCTGTAACTCTAACCTGGTAACCTGTAAAAAAAATTAAAGCATCGCCTATGGAGATTTTTAAGTACCGAAGTTTGGCGCCAATCCATGAGTGTGCGCAATTTTAAAACGTGACATGTTAGGTATCTATTTACTCGGCGTAACATTATCTTTCATATTTTACAAAAAAATTGGGCTAACTTTACTGTTTTGTTCTTTTTTAATTCATGAAACCATTTTTTTCCCAAAAAAAAGGCGTTTGAAAAATTATTGCGCAAATACCGTGCAAGAAAAAAAGTTGCAATGACCGTCATTTTATTCCCTAGGGTGTCTGCTAAAAAAGCATATATAATGTTTGGGGGTTCTGAGTAATTTTCTAGCAAAAGAATGATGATTTGTACATGTAGGAGAGAAGTGCCAGAATAGGCCCGGTATTGATGTGGTAAAAAAAAAGCCCGGTGTTGAAGTGGTTAACCTAATCCTGCTTTAAAGTAGAACTTTAGTCAGAAAATGAAGTCCTGCTAGATCACATCATGCTGGCCCCTTTGCAGGTATAGCTATGTAAAACATTAAAAATAAGTACCTATACTGTTTAAAATCCAGTAATACTGTCTCACCCTGCTCTGCACATGCTCAGTTGCTCTCTATTTTTAGGCACTGCTAAGTTTGTAGAGGACGATCTGCTGACAGCCATAAAGCGGAAGTAAACCCTACTATCCTTTACAGCCAAGGAAGCTGCTTCTGTCTACAACTGCCATGGTGCTGCGCATGTGATCAGTTATGACATCAGTCGTTTGACAAGAATGTAACAGTTTTTTTTAACTGTTCAATCGATGTGTTCAGTTTCACTTTATAATTTACTAATGTTCAAGGGGCTCTGAGCTTCAACAAAATGGCAGCCTCCAGCAAGAAGAAACTGGAGCAATGCTGGAGGCAATTTACAGCACACATGAAAATTGATAGCATAAATATTAATGTGGAATGTATGTTACTTCCCAAAGAGCATTATTTTTTTTTATCAAGTTGTTATGGGTAAAGTTCCACTTTAAACTTCTCCACAACTTTATCCCTGACCTGTTTGGTGTGTTCTTTGACCTTCATGATGCTTTTAGTTCACTAAGGTTCTCTAGCATACCTCTGAAGTTTTCACAGAACAGCTGTAATTATACTGAGCTTAAAATTACACACAGGTGGACTCTATTTACTAATTAGGTGACTCCTGAAGGCAATTGGTTCCACTAGATTTTAGTTGGGGGTATCAGAGTAAATCGGGCTGAATACAAATGCACGCCACACTTTTCAGATATGTATTTGTAAACAATTTTGAAAACCCATTTATTATTTTCCTTCCACTTTACAAATATGGGCCACTGTGTGTTGGTCTATTACATAAAATCCCAATAAAATACATTTACATTTTTGGTTCTAACATGATAAAATGTGGAAAAAGTCAAGGGGTATGAATACTTTTTCAAGGCACTGTCAGAGCAATGTGTACAGCAAGCTTAAGGCAGCTTTGTTAAAGAATTTAAAGTCATTTATATTTGAGACATTGTACACAGGAGTTAATGGGAAGGAAGATTGTCAGCACAGAGAATCACTGCTTTCAGTACAGTTACAGTTCACCAATTAGTTGCTGTTGAGCTACTGCGCAGCCATTGAATAAAAAAAAAAAAAAAAAAAGAAAAAAACTGCTTGCATGAACGCCTAACCAGTTTTTTTTTTTATTGTGGCAGAGCCCCTTTAAGTCATTTAGTGTTAGGTCAGCTAAACATGGACTGATCTTTTTATCAGATACAATGAAAGATCAGAGAAGTACCTGTTCCTATTACAGTGGCTGACCTGCAAATTTAAATCCCAACTCAAACAATTCTCTCCAAGAGGTTTTCTTCTGAACAGATTATAGATCTTTTCAAGCACATTTGACTTTAATCTCACATGAGCACTTAACCATCTCCTACACAATTATCGCTGGTAATTTAACCTCAAGAGCTCAGCTTCCTTTTACAGAAATTGGGGGCGATTTTGCAAATAGGCTGTACACCATGGAACAACGTAAATAGCGTCCAAACGGATGATTTATTACATGATCACAACACAAGGAGAGTGCAACGTTTCGGAGCCACGCAGGACCCCTTTGTCAGGCATGTGATAAATGTGGGGTTACAGTGTGCAAAATTTAAAGAATGTGTGCGATTGGAATATGAAGTATGACTTGTGATTGGATTGTGGGTTCTTTAAATTTTGCACACTGTAACCCCACATTTATCACATGCCTGACAAAGGGGTCCTGCGTGGTTCCGAAACGTTGCACTCTCCTTGTGTTGTGATAATGCAATAAATCATCCGTTTGGACACTATTTACGTCGTTCCATGGTGTGCTGGCAAATACCCTTATTGTGACTTGTACCAGTATCCAGCTGGTTGTTGCTACAGCACCCAAATTCGAGAACTCATTTAGGAATGTGTGTGATGGGAATATGAAGTATGACTTGCAAACAGGCTGTTGACCTAAAGTACATTTTTTAACTTCGCTCAGTGAATGAGGTGAAGCTCTACAGACTACTCGGTATTCTTTGCAAAGACGTTTTCACCACATTCACGAAGCAAGATTTACTTTGTATAGTGAACATTATCTACTGCTTTGCTAAATCAACCCTAAAAGAGTCACTATCTGTTTAAGAGGCTACCAGCATATTATATTAATTTCTAGGAACTCCATAGAGAGCTCATATACCAAAGAATGTGGTCACACTCCCATTTGTTGGGGTTCTCTGCTATTCCTATGAAGAATCCAGCAGTAGGAGTATGCCTACATTACCATGGGTCAAAGATAAGGTAGATAAGTAAAAGACAGAACCGTGGTATAGCACCTAGCTCCAACGTAGAGTTCCCCCATGAGTAGCTAAAGGCAGGCCATAGACTGTGCACATTTTTTCCTGCAACAGCAGGTTGCAGGAAATAAATTTGCACGATTCCCCCATCAAGGCAGACAGAGCTAACAGGGGAATCCCTCCTGCCAAGACATTGTGGGGGAGGTTTACTAAAATTGGTGCAGCTGTGCATGGTAGCCAATCAGTTTCTAATGCTGGCCATACACGGGTCGAATTTGGAAAGAACTTTCTTTCGAAAATCTTATCTAAAAATTTTCGTTCAGATTTCGCACCATTAGTGGGCTGCAGCAACAGCCGATTTCCGTGCGGCCATCGAATTTTCATAATCCAACATGTTGGATATTTTTTGAAAAAACAAATGATTTTCTAATCAATGATGGGAGAATCGTGCGAGAAATGTAATCAAAAAAGAAATGCGCATGTGCAAGAAAAGTCCCGGAAAGAAAATTAGATCCCCAGACACGAAAATTATTTTCTGTAGGAACATGAGGTGAAATTGAAGGTTTGGTCGATCTAATTTCGAAGTCAATAGTGGCACCATTGGATCACAAAACACACAATTTTTATGATTTTCAAAAGAAAGTTCTTTTGAAATTCGACCATGTATGGCCAGCATAACTTTAGCTTGTTCAATTAAGTTTCAACAACAAAAAAAATAAAAAACAACAGGTGATTGGTTTCTATGCAGAGCTGCACCAGATTTTTGCACCATACAGTTTTAGAAAAATATCCTGTGTTCTCATGGTGGGGGAAGACAGTGATAATTGCTGCGGCTATAGCAGCTGTTAGTGATAATTGCAAGTAAAATCCGGCAGGCTGGTTATACACAAGTTGATTGATTACCTTGGTACATTAAGCCTGCCCATACACGGTTTGAGGCTGGGTTCACACTAGTGTGATGCAAATCCACTGCGGTTTCCCGCATCGCACCCAACTCACACTGCCATATGCAAACTGTTGGGGAGTGTCAATACATTGTTACTGACACCCCCATTTCAGCTCACATATCGCACTGCGAACTGTCAGTTCAGACATGAATCGGATCGCGTGGGTGTGAACACCCACACGATCCGATTCTGGTGCGGACCAAAAAAAGGGTCCTGTGCAAGTTTAGTCCGAATGCGATTTCAGCCATAGTATCTGTATGGCTGAAATCGTATTGCACTGCAGTGTGGTGCGAATCAAAAGCGATTTTTCACCACGCAGCAGTGTGAACCGGCCCTGAATCTCGGCTGGCTCCTGCTGAACCATCCATGATTCGAATGGTCTATGGCCAGCCTAAATTATTATAAAAGCAAGAAATAAAATTTTTTTGTTGAGAAATACAGGTGGATAGCATTTGCGGTCCTAAAAAGGTTTAGTTCTCTTCACTCATCTGAACAAGTATGTGGCAAATAAAAGGCGTTAGAACTCCTGATCTGCATATTTTTAAGATGAGTTTCCAAGAGAACCTAATAGAAGCCACTGGATCAGCATGCCAGCCAGCAGCGTCATGAGGTCAGCAAAGACTAACTCCACATTGAGGTTGATTTACTAAAGGCAAATATACTGTGCAGTAGAAGTACACTTGCTCTAGATCTAAGGGGAAGCTCTGATAATTTATATTATCCAACCATGTGCTAGCAAAAATGCAGTTTATTTTCTTTGCATGTTCCCCTCAGAACTAGCGCAAGTGCACTTGCATTGCACAGACTAACTTTAGTAAATTAACCCCATTGTCCCAATACAAGGTTCCTTTAAAATGATCGCTGTGCCCTAGTTAGAGGCAACGGGGTAGATAATAAAAGCAATTAAATTACTTACAGTTGAGCCCAGTACAGTAGCAAATTGCATTAAAAATACTCCTTTATTACACACCATGGGATTTATTTACCAATTTGGTACCTAGGAAAGTTCTACAGCCGACAATTTAACTATGGTAACAGTGACACCTGCAGGCTGTAAGCATCACACCTTAAAATGTAATATTCAAAAGATGTCCAATTCTACCAAAATGACGTTATCTGGATATAGTGATGTGTTCACTCTCTCTCAGGTCTGGTGCACATTTAGGTTTTAATTTTACTTTTTTAATTTCAGGTGGACTTGGGATAATAGTTTTAAAAGAAAAATTTAAATAATAATTCTACCTACCCATGTAGAACTTTCTGTGCATAGTTAAATTAAATGTAAACTGTCTCTGGCTAGTACAGAACATAAGGCTGTTCAATGAATAAATATATTATGTTTTCCTCTCTCAACAGGTATTTTTTCCTCCAAGAAAAAAAAAAAAAAAAAAAAAAAAAGGCCAAACCATTCTAAAGGCAAAAATGCCAGAAACTTGGTTTTACACATTATACCATTTTTTTTTTACCCATCTAGGTTTTCCATTATTTAATTAAACACAACCAAAAAAAAAAAAAAAAGTACCTAAATGTAGGCTTTATTTAGTGAACTGTACACAAGATAAAGTGAGGCTTAGAAACATATAAATACATATATATCTTCATACAAAAAGTTACAATTATTTACAAAAAAAATATATATAAAAACAATGTCTTCATTTGCAGATAGTTGACATGCACATAAAAAAAAATCAAGTTATAAAATAGTCTCTTATTGTCATACATAGTATTTGACTTTCAAAAATACACATTATGCAGCAACTCCCTGGATATTTAGAATAATGAAATCAACTAAAGTCAGTAAAAAAAAAAAAAATTGAATATAAAGCAGGGCTGGATTTAGGATTTATGTACTGGACATTGTGGCACTGAGCCGAAACATTTCACATAGGAAATATTGTTTAACCAGTAATTGAATTTAAATATTGCCACCGCAGAAATGTATTCCGCAAGTGACAGCAGCAAATATTAAATGTGTAATACTACTAAAGAAAATCAAAATGAAATGTAAACATATTATGAAAGGGGAGTTTGTCACCTTTCACGTGTATTCTGCTGGGGGTGACCCCTCAAAAAACAACGAAAATGCTTTCTTTGTGCTAGTGCTATAAAGAACATAAAAAAAAAGGCATAATGCATTTTAAAATAAGCTCTATAGAGCCCATTAACATTCCAGTAAAATCGTAATATTAAGGCTATTACCCACACAAATATGGGTGGCAGATTTAAAAAAGGAATCTCAGAAGCGATTTGGCATTTGTCTATAGAGGAAATGCTTTAACCCCATTTGCAGCTGGAGAAGATAGCAAAGCCTTGCAAAAGGAATGTGTTGCTGGCCCAGAGTCTAAACTCTTTTAACCATTTCTCACCTACCCTGCCAGAACACTGCATATCTTACATTACAAAACAAATCATTTACCAAATAAGAGTTAAATTATATATATATATATATATATATATATATATATATATATATATATATATATATATATATATATTTTTTTTTTTTTTTTTTATTAATTGGAGAAAACCAAAAGGCATATGAAATAAAATGTAAAAATCGTAAGGCTGTAGTAATGTAATTTGGCATTATTGTAATAAAAAAAAAGAAAAAGAAGTATAATGTAGTCACTTTAGTGTCTGCATGGAGATTTAAAGCCGTGTGAAAAGGTTGTTGACATAGCAGTGGGAGACAGTAACACCAAAAGGCATTATTTGCCCAGCTGCTGGGGTAGGTGAAGCCCACTCTGAAGAACTTTAATTAACTGCCTGCAGGGTGCTTAAGGGACCCAAACTTATTTACCAAGCACAAGACTTGATCTGTTAGGTAAACACAAAAATCCTATGCCTGGCAGCTGAGTAAATGACAAATGCAAGAATGTGGGGTCTGTTCCTGCACTTTATGCTGTAAACAACCCTACTGTTCATGTAGCAAGTTGACCCCCCTTTGGCCATCACAAATTGATTAACCACAAATAAAATCAAAAGCCCCTTATGCCAGCGTTTCAGCACACTGCGACTCACCAGGTGTTGCGGAACTATAAGCCCAGCATGTGAAGAGCAGAGTATGCTTGAACTTGTAGTTCCACAACGCTTGAGACCCACACACTGTCTAAGCACAGTACTAGACAGGACGCCAGCCTCAAATCTCTTCAATTTCCTTAAAAAACATAATACATTTTGATGAGGATCTGGAATAAATTGGGGTAAAGAGCCAAGATTAAAAAAAAAAAAAAAAAATGCATGGGGGACCCTCAACATAAACACACTGTCCACATAAAATCAATCACAGTGCTTCCTTGGATCTATTCCTGTAGAACGGTTTCTGTGGGAAGCTGTGCACCAAGTCAAGAAGTTTGTCAAGGCAAGATCCACAGTTAATGAGTACCATTGAACGAAGTCCCTTTAACTCCATAGCAAGGAGCAGAAAAGTCCCCAGGGCTCATACAGCAGTCTCCCCTTTGCTGTTGTTGCTTAGTCTGTGGTAGAACTTGCGCCAGGACTGCAGGGTCTTGCCCGACCAGATCCAGAAGCTGGAGGTGATGCCCACGATCATGGTCATCAGATACTTGATCATAAAAACAGTAAAATCCGGGCTCATGGGAGCAAAGTGATGGTTCGGGCAAGGGATGGCAAAGCTTTTGCAAGTCTGCATGAGCCAGGTCTTCTCCCAAGTGTCCCTGAAGGCCTGTTCGTAGAAGTAGCAGGCCAACACGATGGTGGCTGGCACCGTGTATAGGACGCTGAATACCCCGATACGGACCATCAGCCTCTCCAGCTTCTCGGTCTTGGTGCCGTCGTGTTTCATGATGGTGCGGATGCGGAAGAGAGAGACAAAGCCGGCCAGCAGAAAGGAGGTACCGATGAACAGGTAGACGAAGAGGGGCGCCAGCACGAAGCCACGCAAGGAATCCACACTATTGATGCCCACGTAGCACACTCCGCTCAGGATGTCTCCGTCCACTCGGCCCATGGCAAGGATGGTGATGGTCTTGATGGCCGGCACGGCCCAGGCGGCCAAGTGGAAGTACTGGGAGTTGGCCTCGATGGCTTCGTGGCCCCATTTCATGCCGGCGGCCAGGAACCAGGTGAGGGACAGGATGACCCACCAGATGGAACTGGCCATGCCAAAGAAGTAGAGGATCATGAAAAGGATGGTGCAGCCCTCCTTCTTGGTGCCCTGGGCCACCGTGCGGTAGGTATCGTCCGAGAAGCGATCCAGGCACACGCCACGCTCCTCCAGGAAGAATCCGGCGGCGTAGGCCACGGCCACCATAAAGTAACAACCGGACAGGAAGATGATGGGGCGCTCGGGGTAGCTGAAGCGCCTCATGTCCACCAGGTAGGTGAGCACAGTGAAGAGGGTGGAGATGGCACACAGGATGGCCCAGATGCCCACCCAGAGTCGGGCAAAGCGGACCTCTTCCTCCTTGAAGTACATGAGTCCATTAGCTTTGGTGGGCTCACAGGGGGCCCCACAGTCCTTCTCCCCTAGGAAGCGGTAACCCAGATAGGGGGGCACTTTGAGCTGGCGGGGGCACGTGAAGTCCCTGGGTGGGGAGTGAGGGTGGAAAGTGATGAGCTCCGGTAAGTAGGGGGTGGGGTTAGCGGTAGGTCTGCTGGGGGTATCTGAGGTGTTCTGGCCCACACAGATCTCCCCTGCCCCGTGTACTGGGAAGTTCTCACATCGGAGCCGCTCTGGCCATTGGAAGCCGAACTTGTTCATCAGGGCCTCGCAGCCTTGGCGGGCCCGCTCACATAGAGACCTGCACGGCGGGATGGCCTGCTCCAGTACCGTACACACCGGAGCGTACATAGAGCACAGGAAGAAGCGCAGCTCGGCCGAGCATTGGACCTTCACCAGCGGGTAGAACTGATGTACCTCCAGCCCGGCGTCCTCCTGGTTCGTGTGGCCGAGCAGGTTCGGCATGATAGTCTGGTTGTAGGCGATGTCCGTACACAGCGGGATGGAGATGGGCTGGCAGAAGCCGTGGTCCGGGACGGAGATCCCCTTCTCCCCATGGTAAGGCTGAGCGCCCGAGCTCAGGACACTCAGCAGCAGCAGCGGGGTCAGCGCGCTCCATAGGCGCCCCGCTCTCCTCATCCTCACCGGTCTGTAGCAGCAACAAGTGGGGGTGTACTGTGCTTCTCCGAGCACCAGGAGGCGCTGATTAATCCGGCCCGGACACACACACACTGACCGCGGGTCCACTAAGTATCTCGGCGGACTCCGGCTCGTCTATAAAGCAGTGTCCTCCGCTCCCCTGACTTTCACTTTATCCACTAAACCAGCCCGGCGCCGCTCTCCTTATAAGAGGGCGTAACTTTGGAACAAGGAAAAAGGGAGTGTTCTCCTTCTCCCTCCCCGCCCACTATTCCAATCCGGCCAAGAGACCCCCCATTCACAAACCCGTGGCTGAGCGGGGAGGGCGAGGACTCCGGAGCGAGGAGTTCGTCCAATCAGAGCCTTTGTTTTTCTACACAGCCCCCGTCCTGATTGGCCGGTGCGGGGTGGAGGGATGAGGGAATGGAGCCGGGCGGGATGTTGGAAGATGAACAAAGCAAAGGGGCGCCTGGAAGGGGGGAGGGCGAGGTCCTGTTTGTAGTGAAACTTGCATTGAAAGTCTGTGAGGGAAATGTAAATACGTTTTGTTCTTTCCTTACAAAACAAAGTTAGAAGAGTTCCCACAAAGCAGTGTCATGGTGGAGATAGGACTGTCCCTGTGCCATGGTATAGAAGGAAAAGGCTGGCTGGTGTGTGCTGCTTGTCCACAGATAAGGACATTTCAAGGACACCCATATTGGCATTCATATTTACTCTCAGTATGCTCAGAAGATGATATGCAGACGTACATAGCTAGTATTAGCATGGCGGCCAACAAATGTTTTATACATTCCCCTCACATTGCAGCCAATCAGAGTACAACATGACACCCGGTCTGTGAGAGAAGAATAGTGCCCGCTGTGGGTGTCAGTGAGAGAAGAATAGTGCCCGCTGCGGGTGTCAGTGAGAGAAGAATAGTGCCCGCTGCGGGTGTCAGTGAGAGAAGAATAGTGCCCGCTGTGGGTGTCAGTGAGAGAAGAATAGTGCCCGCTGTGGGTGTCAGTGAGAGAAGAATAGTGCCCGCTGCGGGTGTCAGTGAGAGAAGAATAGTGCCCCATTGTGGGTGTCAGTGAGAGAAGAATAGTGCCCCATTGTGGGTGTCAGTGGGAGATGAATAGTGCCCGCTGCGGGTGTCAGTGAGAGAAGAATAGTGCCCGCTGTGGGTGTCAGTGAGAGAAGAATAATGCCCCATTGTGGGTGTCAGTGGGAGATGAATAGTGCCCGCTGCGGGTGTCAGTGAGAGAAGAATAGTGCCCGCTGTGGGTGTCAGTGAGAGAAGAATAGTGCCCGCTGCGGGTGTCAGTGAGAGAAGAATAGTGCCCGCTGTGGGTGTCAGTGAGAGAAGAATAGTGCCCGCTGTGGGTGTCAGTGAGAGAAGAATAGTGCCCGCTGCGGGTGTCAGTGAGAGAAGAATAGTGCCCGCTGTGGGTGTCAGTGAGAGAAGAATAGTGCCCCATTGTGGGTGTCAGTGAGAGAAGAATAGTGCCCCATTGTGGGTGTCAGTGGGAGATGAATAGTGCCCGCTGCGGGTGTCAGTGAGAGAAGAATAGTGCCCGCTGTGGGTGTCAGTGAGAGAAGAATAGTGCCCGCTGTGGGTGTCAGTGAGAGAAAAATAGTGCCCGCTGTGGGTGTCAGTGAGAGAAGAATAGTGCCCGCTGCGGGTGTCAGTGAGAGAAGAATAGTGCCCGCTGTGGGTGTCAGTGAGAGAAGAATAGTGCCCGCTGCGGATGTCAGTGAGAGAAGAATAGTGCCCGCTGTGGGTGTCAGTGAGAGAAGAATAGTGCCCGCTGTGGGTGTCAGTGAGAGAAGAATAGTGCCCGCTGCGGGTGTCAGTGAGAGAAGAATAGTGCCCCATTGTGGGTGTCAGTGAGAGAAGAATAGTGCCCCATTGTGGGTGTCAGTGGGAGATGAATAGTGCCCGCTGCGGGTGTCAGTGAGAGAAGAATAGTGCCCGCTGTGGGTGTCAGTGAGAGAAGAATAATGCCCCATTGTGGGTGTCAGTGGGAGATGAATAGTGCCCGCTGCGGGTGTCAGTGAGAGAAGAATAGTGCCCGCTGTGGGTGTCAGTGAGAGAAGAATAGTGCCCGCTGCGGGTGTCAGTGAGAGAAGAATAGTGCCCGCTGTGGGTGTCAGTGAGAGAAGAATAGTGCCCGCTGTGGGTGTCAGTGAGAGAAGAATAGTGCCCGCTGCGGGTGTCAGTGAGAGAAGAATAGTGCCCGCTGTGGGTGTCAGTGAGAGAAGAATAGTGCCCCATTGTGGGTGTCAGTGAGAGAAGAATAGTGCCCCATTGTGGGTGTCAGTGGGAGATGAATAGTGCCCGCTGCGGGTGTCAGTGAGAGAAGAATAGTGCCCGCTGTGGGTGTCAGTGAGAGAAGAATAGTGCCCCATTGTGGGTGTCAGTGGGAGATGAATAGTGCCCGCTGCGGGTGTCAGTGAGAGAAGAATAGTGCCCGCTGCGGGTGTCAGTGAGAGAAGAATAGTGCCCGCTGCGGGTGTCAGTGAGAGAAGAATAGTGCCCGCTGTGGGTGTCAGTGAGAGAAGAATAGTGCCCGCTGCGGGTGTCAGTGAGAGAAGAATAGTGCCCGCTGTGGGTGTCAGTGAGAGAAGAATAGTGCCCCATTGTGGGTGTCAGTGAGAGAAGAATAGTGCCCCATTGTGGGTGTCAGTGAGAGAAGAATAGTGCCCGCTGCGGGTGTCAGTGAGAGAAGAATAGTGCCCCATTGTGGGTGTCAGTGAGAGAAGAATAGTGCCCCATTGTGGGTGTCAGTGGGAGATGAATAGTGCCCACTGTGGGTGTCAGTGAGAGAAGAATAGTGCCCGCTGCGGGTGTCAGTGCGATAAGAATAGTGCCCGCTGTGGGTGTCAGTGAGAGAAGAATAGTGCCCGCTGCGGGTGTCAGTGAGAGAAGAATAGTGCCCGCTGCGGGTGTCAGTGAGAGAAGAATAGTGCCCGCTGTGGGTGTCAGTGAGAGAAGAATAGTGCCCCATTGTGGGTGTCAGTGAGAGAAGAATAGTGCCCCATTGTGGGTGTCAGTGAGAGAAGAATAGTGCCCGCTGCGGGTGTCAGTGAGAGAAGAATAGTGCCCCATTGTGGGTGTCAGTGAGAGAAGAATAGTGCCCCATTGTGGGTGTCAGTGGGAGATGAATAGTGCCCGCTGTGGGTGTCAGTGAGAGAAGAATAGTGCCCGCTGTGGGTGTCAGTGAGAGAAGAATAGTGCCCGCTGTGGGTGTCAGTGAGAGAAGAATAGTGCCCGCTGCGGGTGTCAGTGAGAGAAGAATAGTGCCCGCTGTGGGTGTCAGTGAGAGAAGAATAGTGCCCCATTGTGGGTGTCAGTGGGGGCAGTAATAGTGCCCCATTGTTGGTGTCAGTGGGAGAAGAATAGTGCTCCATTGTGCGTGTCAGTGAGAAAAGAATAGTGTCCCATTACTGGTTTCAGCAGGAGATGAATAGTGACCCATTGTGGGTGTCAGTGGGAGAAGAATAGTGCCCCATTGTGCGTGTCAGTGAGAAAAGAATAGTGTCCCATTACTGGTTTCAGTAGGAGATGAATAGTGACCCATTGTGGGTGTCAGTGGGAGAAGATTAGTGCCTCATTGTGGGTCTCAGTGGGAGAAGACTAGTGCCCGCTGTGGGTGTCAGTGGGAGAAGAATAGTGCCCCATTGTGGGTGTCAGTGGGAGATGAATAGTGTCCCATTGTGGGTGTCAGTGGGAGAAGATTAGTGCCCCATTGTGGGTGTCAGTGGGAGAAGAATAGTGCCCCATTGTGGGTGTCAGTGGGAGATGAATAGTGTCCCATTGTGGGTGTCAGTGGGAGAAGATTAGTGCCCGCTGTGGGTGTCAGTGGGAGAAGAATAGTGCCCCATTGTGGGTGTCAGTGGGAGAAGAATAGTGCCCCATTGTGGGTGTCAGTGGGAGATGAATAGTGTCCCATTGTGGGTGTCAATGGGAGAAGATTAGTGCCCGCTGTGGGTGTCAGTGGGAGAAGAATAGTGCCCCATTGTGGGTGTCAGTGGGAGAAGAATAGTGCCCCATTGTGGGTGTCAGTGGGAGATGAATAGTGTCCCATTGTGGGTGTCAGTGGGAGAAGATTAGTGCCCGCTGTGGGTGTCAGTGGGAGAAGAATAGTGCCCCATTGTGGGTGTCAGTGGGTGAAGAATAGTGCCCGCTGTGGGTGTCAGTGGGAGAAGAATAGTGCCCCATTGTGGGTGTCAGTGGGAGATGAATAGTGTCCCATTGTGGGTGTCAGTGGGAGAAGATTAGTGCCCGCTGTGGGTGTCAGTGGGAGAAGAATAGTGCCCCATTGTGGGTGTCAGTGGGAGATGAATAGTGTCCCATTGTGGGTGTCAGTGGGAGATGAATAGTGCCCCATTATGGGTGTCAGTGGGAGATGAATAGTGCCCCATTGTGGGTGTCAGTGGGAGATGAATAGTGCCCCATTGTGGGTATAAGTTGGAGAGGAATAGTGCCCCATTGTGGGTGTGAGCAGGAGAAGAATAGTGCCCCATTGTGGGTGTCAGTGGGCGAAGAATAGTGCCCCCTTACTGGTGTCAGTGGGAGATGAATAGTGTCCCATTGTGGGTGTGAGCAGTAGAAGAATAGTGCCCCATTTTGGGTGTCAGTGGGGGGAATAATAATGCCTTATTGTAGGTGTCAGTGAAAGAAAGAATAGTTTCCCAGTGTTGGTGTCAGTGGGATAAATAGTGCCCCATCAGTGAGAGGAATAGTGCCCCATCATTGGGCTCCGTTCACATCTAGGCTTCCCAAATCACGACAAATCGCGGGACACCCTTGCGATCCCTGTCACTTCCACTGTGATGTCATCTGGCCACTTGAGGAGCAGAGTGTAACATGATGCACATACCGTACAACGGTAGTAAGCACTGAAGACCAGGGGGGGGGGGGGGCTTTCCTAATCTCAATGACACTTAAAATAGGGCACTATTCCTTCTGCTGACACCAATGATGGGGCACTATTGCTATCACTGACACTAAGGATAAGGTACTATTGCTCCCATTTACACCAGTGATGGGCCCACTATTGCTCCCACTGACACTAAGGATAAAGTACTATTGCTCCCACTGACACCAATGATGGGGCACTATTCCTCCCATTGACATTAAGGCTCCATTCACATCTAGGTGTCCCGAATCGTGGGCGCAATCGCCGCAATCCAAAATCACGGCAAATCGCAGGACGCCCTTGCGATCCCTGTCACTTCCAATGGCACAAACAGATTTGCGGTACGCCTGGAACTTCTTTTGGGCGACAGGTTACCGCGATTCTGTTTGCACGATTTTACAGCGATTCGTCGGGCGACAATCGCAGAAAATTCACGCTGCGAGTGGGGTGCCATTGGAAGTGGCGGGGATCACAAGGGCGTCCTGCGATTTGCTGTGATTCGGGACGCCAAGATGTGAACGGAGCCTTAATGTCAATGGGAGGAATAGTGCCCCATCACTGGTGTCATCGCGAGCAATAGTACCTTATCCTTAGTGCCAGTGGGAGCAATAGTGGCCCATCATTGGTGTCAGTGGTAGGAATAGTACCTTATCCTTAGTGTCAGTGGGAGCAATAGTGGCCCATCATTGGTGTCAGTGGTAGGAATAGTACCTTATCCTTAGTGTCAGTGGGAACAATAGTGGCCCATCATTGGTGTCAGTGGTAGGAATAGTACCTTATCCTTAGTGTCAGTGGGAGCAATAGTGGCCCATCATTGGTGTCAGTGGTAGGAATAGTACCTTATCCTTAGTGTCAGTGGGAACAATAGTGGCCCATCATTGGTGTCATCGGGAGCAATAGTACCTTATCCTTAGTGTCAGTGGGAGCAATAGTGGCCCATCATTGGTGTCAGTGGTAGGAATAGTACCTTATCCTTAGTGTCAGTGGGAGCAATAGTGGCCCATCATTGGTGTCAGTGGTAGGAATAGTACCTTATCCTTAGTGTCAGTGGGAGCAATAGTGGCCCATCATTGGTGTCAGTGGTAGGAATAGTACCTTATCCTTAGTGTCAGTGGGAGCAATAGTGGCCCATCATTGGTGTCAGTGGGAGGAATAGTGCCCTATTTTAGGTGTCACTGAGATTAGGAAGCACTGGTGTTCAGCGGTCACTTACCGTTGTACGGTATGTGCACCATGTTACACTCTGCTCCTCAAGTGGCCAGATGACATCACAGTGGGAATTGTATAGACATTGTTGGGCAGGAGCTAACTCCATACTGGCTAAAGTACATTGCCTAGAGCTGGAGCTCCCTACATTGCGGTGCCTTCTACCTGCTGCCACTTTGTATGCAGGCCTTCAGGATAAGGACTGGTAAAAGGAAGGCAGTGGGTCGTATGTTTCCCCTAAATGGTAGTTTAGGCTGGTCAAGCTGCACTTGCTGTTGACAGCTTCTTAAATTTGGCACTAAACAGACAATCTTTGTGCAACTGTATGATCATCTTTACATATATGGGCTCCGACTGTTCAATCCTTGGGACTCTTGTCTGAGCAGATCCAGTGGGTGGGAAATGTTGCAAACACAAGGTCATACACAGCACAGATAAGCTGGCACTAGGCTGAACTATGCATTGTAAATCCAGTGTGTGCAAGTTGGAGGAAGGAAAAATCAAAGAATGTGATTGTTTTTTTTTCAAGCTGCCCATAGATATGAGATAGGAGCAGACAGTGCCTCATTGTGGGTGTCAGTGGGAGGAAGAATAGTGTCTCATTGGGGGTGTCAGTGGGAGGAAGAATAGTGTCTCATTGGGGGTGTCAGTGGGAGAATATTAATACCCAATTATCGGTGTCATTGGAAGGAAGAACAGTGACTGCTGGCTAATTACTTTTGAGAAACATGTAAAGCCCCGTACACACGATCGGTTTTACAGATGAAAACAGTCCGATGGATGGTTTTCATCAGACCAACCGATCGTGTATGGGACCCATCGGTCTTTTTTCCATCGGTTTTAAAAAATAGAACATGTTTTAAATTTTTCCGATGGATAAAAAAACGATCGAAAACTCAGATCGTCTATGGGCAAGTCCATCGGATCAAAAACCCACGCATGCTCAGAATCAAGTCAACGCATGCTCAGAAGCATTAAACTTCATTTTTCTCGGCTCATCGGAGTGTTTTACGTCACCGCGTTTGGAACGGTCGATTTTTTGACTGATGGTGTGTGGGCAAGACTGATGAAAAACAGTTTCATTGGATTTCCGATGGACAAATCCATCGGACGAAAATCCATAGGTTATCCGATCGTGTGTACGGGGCTTAAGCCTCTATGCGTATGAGTATTTAGAAGATTATAGGGGTACCATCATCCTTTTATATATTTTTTATATTTTTGTTTAATAATTGGTTACTGAGATAGTCCATTGTTCTTCCTACTGGGAGTTTTGCAGGGGTCACCCCTAGTTACTCTTCCCTATTTACTTTTGAACATAGAATAGGTTGGAAATCTTGATGATAATAGGCACTGCTTGCAACACTCTTTCCCCCTCATATCTTAATTTACTTCTTTCTCCATCTTCATATGCTTGCTCCATGAACAAGTGTTCTGGTAAGGCCAACTTTCATATTTATGAGCATGACACCCAGTCCTGGTGCCTGATCACATATACACTTCAGATCTTTGCCATGGGCCTATGAGCATTTTAATATCTCTGTGCTTGAAGTTCCAGGAAAATCAGTGGTGTAGCTCAAACCACTGGTTAGCACTGCAAAGTAGTAACAAAACCACCACAAATTTTTGTGTTAAGCATGGTGAAAACTATCCTATAAGGAGACACAGTTCCGAGATGTAATGCCACTATGGTGGAATGGAAGTGGGTGGTACCTCTGTTAAAAAGGCTTGCATGAAGCTATTTTCTCAAACCACTCATGTAGTAACCCTTATAAAAAAAATTCTAAACACCTATAAAGAGCACTGTACAAAAATGCAAATGCATGTATTCCAAAGGTCTTGTGCTTCAAGTGTTATGTTGTAGACTTGTTGGAGTGCCTCTGTGCATGTATTTTAGCAATCTTTTTCGCACTCAGAAGAGAAACAAATGAGTACTTTGTGCATATGTTTACAGCTGTGTGTCCTTGTTTCCTATAAATGTAGCCCAAACAATAAGAATAATATCGCTCAAATGGCCACCTGCCCTGCCCTGCCCTGGGGCTGCTTTGAGCTGTGGCTGCAGCAGCGATCAGGGCCGATCCAAGTGCAGACTCCTCCTCTCCCTCCTTCCGCTTGTGTAATCACACACAGTGATCTCCCGCTGTGTCATGGAGCTGGGATCTGGGATCTGAAATGTTCAGCTGTGCTGTAACAAAGTCCTGCCTCCTAGACCATGACATCAGATGGAACACTGATCCAATGCCGGGAAATTGAATCAGTGTTCCGTCTATCGTGGTCTAGGAGGCGGGACTTTGTTACAGTGGCCGGCCGCCAAACATTTCAGACCCCAGCTGTGTGTAATCCAGGCACTGGCGAGGCTGCATTAATGGCACAGTGAGGCTGCAGATGGGCACAGTGAGGCTGCATTGATGGCACAGTGAGGCTGCATTGATGGCACAGTGAGGCTGCATTGAGGGCTCATTGAGGCTGCATATGGGCACAGTGAGGCTGCATTGATGGCACAGTGAGGCTGCAGACGGGCACAGTGAGGCTGCATTGATGGCACAGTGAGGCTGCAGATGGGCACAGTGTGGCTGCATTGATGGGCACAGTGCGGCTGCATTGATGGGCACAGTGAGGCTGCATTGATGGGCACAGTGAGGCTTCATTGATGGGCACTGATGAGGCTGCAGATGAGCACAGTAAGGCTGCATTGTTGGCACAGTGAGGCTGCAGATCAGCACAGTGAGGCTGCATTGATGGACACTGATGAGGCTACAGATGTGCACAGTGAGGCTGCATTGATGGCACTGATGAGGCTGCAGATGGGCACAGTGAGGGTGCATTTTATGGGCACAGTGAGGCTGCATTGATGGGCACATTGAGGCTCCATTGATGGGCACAGTGTGGCTGCAGATGCTCACTGGTGAGGCTGCATTGATCTCTTGTATCAAGTCTGCAATCTCTGACCATCTCCTGTACAGTGTCTGCAGTCTTTGACCATCGCTTCTATCCTGTCCACACTCTCTGATTATCTCTTGTACCATGTCCGCAGCCTCTGACCATCTCCTGTATCATGTCCGCAGCCTCTGACCATCTCCTGTATCATGTCCACAGCCTCTGGCCATCTCTTGTCTTTTATCATGTCTGCAGTCTTTGAGGGGGGAGTCCGGGGAGCAGTCAAGAGTGGGAGTACCACCGGGATGTGGGTCATGGGATAAGTCAGACGTGTGTGGACTGTGGAGAAGAGACTAAAGGATAAAACCAGAGCCACCAACCTGGAGCCGACTGACTGATCCCTGCACGGTGCACCTGAGAGGAGGTCAGTGACAGTGCTGCCAGGCCAGTCTGAGGGGGGGGGGGGGGGTCACTAATGTAAGGGGGGGAGTGAATACAATAATGTAAGAGGGAACTGATATAAAGGTTTCCCCCTTATATCAGTAACCCCACCCCCTTACCTTAGTGTATTCTTTCTGTGGAAGGTGGTCTCTGGTCACCAGAGTCCCCACCACCCACATTCATGGGGTCCCCCTTGATGATTGCTCCACTTTTACCACTTTTAAACGGAATTAAGCCCTAACCCTATGTGCTTTTATATCTGTCTTATCTATATATAATACAACTCTTAAAATGTGCTTTAAAATGTATGGCTTTCCCTTTCATGAACAAGAAAATAATGACGCTATGCTGTTGGGCTGGTATAAAAATGCTAGGGGCTGGTGTGAAATTTTTTCCAGGGCTGGTTTTTATTCCCAGTCCAGCCCTGATTGCCCCCCAACCTGTATCAGACGGATCAGCATGTGAATAGACAGGTGCAGGACAGACAAAATCAACTTGGCAGGCTCTAGTGGACTTAAAAAAAAATGGCACCCAGATGCACATAGACACTGGCTCACTGTAACATAAACATAGATTAAATATAGGCTTCAGCTTACGCTCTCCACTTGTGGAGGACTCCTCAGATGTGTTTTGCCCTTTTCAGGGGCTTAATCATAGAAGCCTCTACGATTAAAGCGGATATTCACTGCATCTGAGCACCAGAAACCAAAAGCACTATTTAATTAATTTTTAATATTTCTGGCTGTGGCCATCTTGAGTAAGGGTAAATGATTCATGTAGCATTTACTTCCTGGAATCCATCTGCCCTTAGTTCAAGCATGCATGCAGGAGGGTGTGCTTAGCTGAGAAAACCCCTTGTCTCCTCCCCACCTGGGATGTATGACATCATTTGCCTAGGCAAGAAACCAGGAAGTAACTAAAGAAATGCAAAAAAAAAAAGAAGTTTAAAACAAGTAAACATGATATACTTTCCTACCTATTAACTAATGTTAGCAGCATAAGGAATAAAAATAGTGAAGTTCCAACATGTCTGAGGAGTCCTCCACCGGTGATGGGTATGAGCTGAAGCCTATTTTTCATCTACAGTGCATCCGGAAAATATTCACAGCGCTTCACTTTTTCTTCTTCCACATTTTATTATGTTACAGCCTTATTCCAAATTTGATTAAATTCATTATTTTCCTCAAAATTCTACAAACAATACCCCTTAATGACAAAGTGAAAGAAGTTTGTTTGAAATCTTTACAAATTTATTAAAAAGAGAAAAAGAAAAAATCACATGTACATAAGTATTCACAGCCTTTGCCATGACACTCAAAATTGATCTTAGGTGCATCCTGTTTCCACTGATCATCCTTAAGATGTTTCTACAACTTGATTGGAGTCCACCTGTGGTAAATTCGAGGCACAGATTTGGGGAAGGGTACAGAAAAATGTATGCAGCATTAAAGGTCCCAATGAGCACAATGACCTTAATCATCCGTAATTGGAAGACGTTTGGAACCACCAGGACTCTTCCTAGAGTGGGCCTGCCCGGCTAAACTGAGCAATCGGGGGAGAAAGGCCTTAGTCAGGGAGGTGACCAAGAACGCGATGATCACTCTGACAGAGCTCCAGCGCTTCTCTGTGGAGAGAGGAGAACCTTCCAGAAGAACAACTATCTCTGCAGCACTCCACCAATCAGGCCTGTATGGTAGAGTGGCCAGACGGAAGCCACTCCTTAGTAAAAGGCACATGACCGACCACCTGGGGTTTACCAAAAGGCACCTGAAGGACTTTCAGACCATGAGAAACAAAATTATCTGGTCTGATGAAACAAAGATTGAACTCTTTGGTCTGAATGGCAAACGTTATGTCTGGAGGAAACCAGGCACCGCTCATCACCTGGCCAATACCATCCCTACAGTGAAGCATGGTGATGACAGCATCATGCTGTGGGGATGTTTTTCAGTGGCAGCAACTGGGAGACTAGTTAGGATCGAGGGAAAGATAAATACAGCAATGTACAGACACATCCTTGATGAAAACCTGCTTCAGTGCGCTCTGGATATCACACCGGGGCAAGGTTTCATCTTCCAATAGGACAACGACCCTAAGCACACTGCCAAGATAACAAAGGAGAAAGGAAAGTTACCGCTCCAGGTGAATGTGCTCAGCAATCAGTGTATTCTCAGGAAAACCGTGGGTGCTGGCAATGCACGTAGCAAATAGAAGGACATTTTGATTATGGATAGCCGCACTCCAAAAAAAAAACCTTGATGGTTGCCTTTATTGTAAAATTGGATAAGATGCACTACAAATCACTGCAAAATGAATAAGCACTAGGTTATAGTGCGAAACATGTCAGCTGTTGTCCCGGTTTTGCAGTGATTTGTAGTGCATCTTATCCAATTTTACAATAAAGGCAACCATCAAGGTTTTTTTTTGGAGTGCGGCTGTCCATAATCATTTAATTTCCTTCTACAAGATAACAAAGGAGAGGCTACGGGGCAACTCCGTGAATGTCCTTGAGTGGCCCAGCCAGAGCCCAGACTTGAACCCGATTGAACAAGATCTGAAAATGGCTGTGCACCGATGCTCCCCATCCAACCTGATGGAGCTTTAGAGGTCCTGCAAAGAAGAATGGGAGAAACTACCCAAAAATAGGTGTTCTAAGCTTGTAGCATCATACTCAAAGACTTGAGGCTGTAATTGGTGCCAAAGGTGCTTCAACAAAGTATTGAGCAAAGGCTGTAAATACTTATGTACATGGGATTTTTGTTTTTGTTTTTTATTTTTAATAAATTTGCAAAGATTTCAAACAAACTTCTTTCAAGTTGTCGTTATGGGGTATTGTTTGTAGAATTGTGAGGATAATAATGAATTTATTCCATTTTGGAATAAGGCTGTAACATAACAAAATGTGGAAAAAGTGAAGCGCTGTGAATACTTTCCGGATGCACTGTATATTTACATTACAGTGAGCCGGTATCTGTGTGCGGATTGGCATGTTTTTCTTGTTACATGTGTCTTATATGGGTTAGCATTCATCTTTATAGGAGGCAAATTTGTAGACTGCTCCAAAATGGACAAAACAAACCATACAATTGATAGCTATGGTACAAATCCAGGGAAATGCTGTTTATAAGGCGGCTGGGCACATAAGACGACCTCCTAATATTCAGTTTAAAACTGTGGTTTTGTGCTCTACCCACCGTATAAAACGACCCCCTTGTGCGACCTCCTTGTACGGTAATACCGCTCAAAAACGAAGAGGCCGCAGCCTGCCAGGTGTTCTGTAAAGCTATATGTAATTCAGTATATGCGCCGCTCAGCCAATCCCGGCGGGCGATGCACTCTGTTGATGACTACAGAGCCTGCTAAGCCTGCTCGGATTGGAGTAACAACCTCTGCCAATCCGAGCAGGCTACATAATGGTTGTTACTCCAATCCGAGCAGGCTACATAATGGTTGTTACTCCAATCCGAGCAGGCTTAGCAGGCTCTAGTCATCAACAGAGTGCATCGCCCGCCGGGAATGGCTGAGCGGCGCATATACTGAATTACATACAGCTTTACAGAGCACCCGGAGGGCTGATTTCCATTGGGCAGCTGCTTCACGCCGGAAAATACGGTATGTAGGGAATCGCTCTTGTCCTACATTCATTAAAGCAAGGAATATAAGCATAAGTACTTGCCCATTGGAGGCATACAATCTAATGCCGCGTACACAAGACCGTTTTTCCCGTCGAGAAAAATTTAATTTTTTCCTTTGGACGAGAAAAGCGATCGTCTGTGGGCTTTTTGTTGTTTTTCTCGACGGGAAAAACGGCATTAATCCCGACGAGAAAAATTAGAACATGCTCTAATTTTTCTCGTCGTGATTCCCGTCGTTTTTTTCCGTGGCAGTTTTCCCATAGGGAAACACTGCCGCGGAGCCCACACAAGGTCGTTTTTTTCGACCAAAAAAAAAATGTCATTTAAAACGGCCGTGTGTGGGGGGAACAAGCTGTTCCTCGTTTTTCACGTCGATTTTCTCGACGGTGTTTTCACCGTCGAAAAAATCGATCATGTGTACGCGGCATAAAAATATATCTCAAATGATGTTCTTTGTACCAATTTAGAGGAGGTCACATTTATAAAAAAAAGATAATAAGCTTGTAAAAAGTGCATGTCTGTAACATCTGAGATCTAATAAAGCACCAAACTTTTCTTCTTCAAAACAACACTGACAAATCATTAGGACAAAATGACAAATGATTGATATTTGACAAGTGGGATAATTTATAAATGGTTGCCAACACCCAGTTGAGAAGATTAAAAGTAGGTAGCGTCTGATGTTTTAAAATTTTGTGTTAAACATGACAGTACTGTGGCGCCTTTTTATTATTAAACATGTAATTATATTATTTTGTTTGTTCCTTTTTTCTTTAAATTACATTACAAGAAGAATCCAAGATGTTTAATTGCAAAGGACTGTGAAAGAATAGTGTAATGTGTTAACCACTTAGGCCCCTTTCACACGGAGGTCCGTTCAGGTCCGCCTGTCAGTTTTTTAGGCGGACCTGAAACGGATCCTCCATGTACCCCTATGGAGGCACGGATGTCAGCGGAGACATGTCCGCTGACATCCGCTCCGCTCCGCCAAAGTGTGACGGAGGAAAACCCTATTTTTCCTTCCGTCGGCGGAGCGGATCGGATGACAATGGACTCTACGGTCCGTCGTCATCCGATTCCCCATAGGGGAGAGCGGCGCTCTGACAGGGCGGTCCCTGCATAGTGTGCGGGGACCGCCCAGTCATCCGTCGGCTCAGCGGGGATCAACGGAGCGATCCCCGCTGAGCAAGCGGAGCTTCACGGGGCGGATCTGCACGGATCCGCCCCGTGTGAAAGAGCCCTTACACATGTGGCGTCCTTTTTTCAGAGAGCCCAATGGAAACACCACTGTCAGAGCACTGGTACCCTGCCTAAACTGACTACTTCTGGGCCCTGTGCATTACTTCAGTTGAAGTTGTTGAAACTTTAGAAATCCTTACATTACACACTTGGATCTGCCTAATGCCCCGTACACACGATCGTTTTTCATGCCGTTAAAACTGCCATTTTAAAAAATGGCCCTGAAAAATGATCGTGTGTATGCTCCAGAGCATTTTTAACGACGTGAAAAACGGCCATTAAAAATTCCGGACATGCTCTCTTTTTTCACGTCGTTTTTCATGTCGTTTTTTTTAACGACGTGAAAAACGATAGTGTGTATGCTTTAACGACGTGAAAAAAAACGCGCATGCTCAGAATCAAGTATGAGACGGGAGCGCTCGTTCTGGTAAAACTAGCGTTCGTAATGGAGATAGCACATTCATTACACAGTAACGGACTGAAAAGCGCGAATCGTCGCTCAACAAACTTTACTAACATGAAGGGTGGCGCCATTCGAACGGAACTTCCCCTTTATAGTGCCGTCGTACGTGTTGAACGTCACTGCGCTTTGCTTGATCATTTTTTTTAATGATGGTGTGTACGCAAGGCAGGCTTGAGAGGAAACATGAAAAAAAAACGAGGAGAAAAACGTTGGTTTAAAAAATGACATTAAAAACGATCGTGTGTACGGGGCATAACATTCAGGTTTATGCCCAATTCAGAGCTTTCCTGGTTTATTTTAGGGAAAAACTAAAGTGGTCTGTTAGGAAGATTTAATCAGCTGATTGACTCTTCGGCCTCGTACACACGGCCGAGATTCTCGTCGAAAAAAACATGTCGTTTTTTTCGACGAGATTCCTGGACAAGAAAATTGTCCCGGCCGAGTGTACACACGCTCGTTTCAAAGAACCCGCGGTTCTTTGAATGGAGCGTACGCGGTGACGTCATCGACTACGACAAGCATGCGCTCGTCACATTCGATGCCGTCGCCGCCATCTTGGTATACCCTACGTATGCCTAGGAAGCTACCGCGCATGCGTCGAATTCATTTCGAACATGCGTGGGCTTCCCGGCGGACAGGTAAGTGCACACACACTCACTTTTCTCGTCGAGAAACAGGCTGACGAGAATCTCGACGAGAAAATAGAGAGCAGGTTCTCTATTTTCTCGTCGAGGTTTCTTGTCGGTTTTCTCGACGAGAAACCCGATAGCCGCGTACACACGACCGATTTACTCGGCAAGACATCTCTGCCAGCAAGTTTCTTGCTGGTTCTTGCCGAGAAAATCGGTCGTGTGTACGAGGCCTCACTCTCGAAAAGGGTCAACAATAAGATGTCTGAGGTTGGAGTGTTTCCACATGCATAACAATTGTTTCCCAGCCTGAATGTAAAAGGTTGGAATGATAGATTATTATTTTATATCTGAAGACATCTTTGAACTGAAAAGTTGATATTTATATAAAGTGTATGCTCAGGTTTTGCGGAGCCAGGCAGTTCAGAAACACTTTTGGCATGAAACACAGTCTTGTGTGTACATCTTGAGATGTATCAAGGACACTCCAAACAATAGTATCTTATTCTTAACCCTTTAAAGTGGTTGTAAACCCACTTTTTCAACTTGCACCTACAGGTAAGCCTAGATTAAGGCTTACCTGTAGGTGCAAGAAATATCTCCTAAACCTACACGGTTTAGGAGATATTTGCTAAAAATGACATGCGTCGGTGTCTATGGCGCATGCGCGCCGTAGACAACGGCGCATTCATAGGGTTAATCCCATTCAGAAATCCGGCTTAGCCGGATTTGACGGCTCCCACGTGCATGCGCGGAGTCACATCTTCGCCGCTCCAGCCAATCACAGCGCCACCTTCCAGGCTATCGCTGCAGCGATTGGTGCGGCTGGAGAGGGAGATGAGGACGCCTTCGGGGACCCTGATCTAAGGTAAGTGATGCATAATGACCTAGTATGCTAGTCATACTAGGTCATTATGCCTTTGTCTTGCAGGTTAGTTTAAAAAAAATACTTTTTTAACAGGGTTTACAACCACTTTAAGGCCTAAGCCTATTTTTAACATTTGTTGCTTACAAGTTTAAATCCGTATTTTTTGCTAGAAAATTACTTAGAACCCCCAAACATTATATATATTTTTTTAGCAGAGACCCTAGAGAATAAAATGGCGATCGTTGCAACTTTTTTATGTCACACAGTATTTGCACAGCGGTCTTTCAAACGCAATTTTTGGGAAAAAAAGACACTTTCATGAATGAAAAAAAAACAAACAGTAAAGTTAGCCCAATTTTTTTGTATAATATCAAAGATGATGTTACACTGAGTAAATAGATACCTAACATGTCATTCTTTGATATTGCGCACACTCGTGGAATGGCGACAAACTAAGATACTTAAAAATCTCCATAGGCGATGCTTTAAAAATTTCTACAGGTTACCAGTTTAGAATTTATTAATAAAGGCCCATACTGTAGCAGTTTTAAGTATAAAAAGTGTTTATTTTAAATTGAATGCACTTACAGACAAGAAAGCAAACAAAGGTATATTAAGACCACTTCCAAGATGGCCACTGTGGCGCTTCCGGCGTGTGTGATTACGTCATTTCCGGCATCATACGTCACTTCCGACGCATTTCGTTGAGTTCTTCCCACTGGGCTAATGAATCTCAGTGGGAGAGTCAATTCTTCAGATAAGATTTTTCTGGTCAGTAAGGCTAGCCCTACACAAATAGATTTCTCTTGTTCAGCCCCTGGGTTCATCAGCATGAATGAAGAAAGCTTCCCAGCAGATATCAGAACACTCAAACAGTTACTGAAATATGAGTTGTATATTATTATTATTATACAGGATTTTTATAGCGCCAACAGTTTGCGCAGCGCTTTACAACATGGGGCAAACAATACAGTTACATTTCAATTTAATACAGGAGGGATCAGAGGGCCCTGCTCGTTAGAGCTTACAATCTAGAAGGAAGGGTCAAGTGGAACAAAAGGTAACAGTGGTGGGGGGATGATCAGATGGAGAAAATTAAAATACAGTTGTTAGGTGTGGGAGGGATAGGCTTCTCTGAAGAGGAGGGTTTTCAGGGATTGTCAAAAAGCTAATAGAGTTGGAGATAATCAGACAGATTGGGGTAAGGTGTTCCATAAGATTGGAGAGGCTCTGGAAAAATCCTGAAGGCGAGCATGGGATGAGGTGAGGAGGGAGCTAGAGAGCAGGAGGTCTTGAGAAGAATGAAGAGAACGATTAGGTTGGTATTTAGAGACTAGGTCAGTGATCTAGCTGGGCAGAGTTGTGGATGGCTTTGTAGGTAGTTATTAGTATTTTGAATTTTATTTGTTGGGTGAGCGGGAGCCAGTGGAGGGATTGACAGAGAGGAGTAGCAGACACAGAGCGATTGGTAAGGTGGATGAGTCTGGCAGCAGCATTCATGATGGATTGAAGGGGGGATAGACTATGTAGAGGTAAGCCAATGAGGAGGGAGTTGCAGTAGTAGAGGCGAGAGATGACCAGTAGGGATGAGCTTCGTGTTCGAGTCGAACATACGTTCGACTCGAACATTGGCTGTTCGATCGTTCGACGAAGATCGAACGATTTGGGCCGTTCGCGCCAAATTCGAGTGACGCGAACGGCCCACAATGCACTACGCCATCGCAGTGTCATCCAGGCGCTGTGATTGGCCAAGCATGCACTGTGACCCCGCATGCTTGGCCAATCACAGCGCCGGCAGCGAGGAGAGCAATGATTGGCCACAGGCAGGATGCCTGTGGCCAATTATTGCTGAGGGTGTTTAGTACACGCCCCACACTATAAAAGGCCGCCAGCACGGCGGCCTAGTGTAGTGTGTTCCGGAGCAGGGATAGAGTAGCATAGGCAGGGACAGTGACTGTTATTTCTTTCTTGCTTAACCTGGATTCCTTTAGTTTAGGGAAAGAGAAGGATAGGTAGGGAGAGTGTCAGTGTGTTTTGTGCTTCTGCTATAGTGTGCTTAAAAAAAACATTTATTCTAGGGACAGAAAACTCTAGGTAGGGACAGTGTCAGTTTCTTTCACTCTGCAAGTCCTTGTTTCCAGGGACCTGTAAGGACAGTGAGTTAATTGTCCTTGTGCTATATTGTGCTTAAAAAAAACATTTATTCTAGGGACAGAAAACTCTAGGTAGGGACAGTGTCAGTTTCTTTCACTCTGCAAGTCCTTGTTTCCAGGGACCTGTAAGGACAGTGAGTTAATTGTCCTTGTGCTATATTGTGATTAAAAAAAACATTTATTCTAGGGACAGAAAACTCTAGGTAGGGACAGTGTCAGTTTCTTTCACTCTGCAAGTCCTTGTTTCCAGGGACCTGTAAGGACAGTGAGTTAATTTTCCTTGTGCTATATTGTGATTAAAAAAAACATTTATTCTAGGGACAGAAAACTCTAGGTAGGGACAGTGTCAGTTTCTTTCACTCTGCAAGTCCTTGTTTCCAGGGACCTGTAAGGACAGTGAGTTAATTGTCCTTGTGCTATATTGTGCTTAAAAAAAACATTTATTCTAGGGACAGAAAACTCTAGGTAGGGACAGTGTCAGTTTCTTTCACTCTGCAAGTCCTTGTTTCCAGGGACCTGTAAGGACAGTGAGTTAATTGTCCTTGTGCTATATTGTGATTAAAAAAAACATTTATTCTAGGGACAGAAAACTCTAGGTAGGGACAGTGTCAGTTTCTTTCACTCTGCAAGTCCTTGTTTCCAGGGACCTGTAAGGACAGTGAGTTAATTTTCCTTGTGCTATATTGTGATTAAAAAAAACATTTATTCTAGGGACAGAAAACTCTAGGTAGGGACAGTGTCAGTTTCTTTCACTCTGCAAGTCCTTGTTTCCAGGGACCTGTAAGGACAGTGAGTTAATTGTCCTTGTGCTATATTGTGCTTAAAAAAAACATTTATTCTAGGGACAGAAAACTCTAGGTAGGGACAGTGTCAGTTTCTTTCACTCTGCAAGTCCTTGTTTCCAGGGACCTGTAAGGACAGTGAGTTAATTGTCCTTGTGCTATATTGTGATTAAAAAAAACATTTATTCTAGGGACAGAAAACTCTAGGTAGGGACAGTGTCAGTTTCTTTCACTCTGCAAGTCCTTGTTTCCAGGGACCTGTAAGGACAGTGAGTTAATTTTCCTTGTGCTATATTGTGATTAAAAAAACATTTATTCTAGGGACAGAAAACTCTAGGTAGGGACAGTGTCAGTTTCTTTCACTCTGCAAGGCCTTGTTTCCAGGGACCTGTAAGGACAGTGAGTTAATTGTCCTTGTGCTATATTGTGCTTAAAAAAAACATTTATTCTAGGGACAGAAAACTCTAGGTAGGGACAGTGTCAGTTTCTTTCACTCTGCAAGTCCTTGTTTCCAGGGACCTGTAAGGACAGTGAGTTAATTTTCCTTGTGCTATATTGTGATTAAAAAAAACATTTATTCTAGGGACAGAAAACTCTAGGTAGGGACAGTGTCAGTTTCTTTCACTCTGCAAGTCCTTGTTTCCAGGGACCTGTAAGGACAGTGAGTTAATTTTCCTTGTGCTATATTGTGATTAAAAAAAACATTTTTTCTAGGGACAGAAAACTGTAGGTAGGGAGAGTGTTTTTTTTCTTTCACTCTGCAAGTCCTTGTTTCCAGGGACCTGTAAGGACAGTGAGTTAATTGTCCTTGTGCTATATTGTGCTTAAAAAAAACATTTATTCTAGGGACAGAAAACTCTAGGTAGGGACAGTGTCAGTTTCTTTCACTCTGCAAGTCCTTGTTTCCAGGGACCTGTAAGGACAGTGAGTTAATTTTCCTTGTGCTATATTGTGATTAAAAAAAACATTTATTCTAGGGACAGAAAACTCTAGGTAGGGACAGTGTCAGTTTCTTTCACTCTGCAAGTCCTTGTTTCCAGGGACCTGTAAGGACAGTGAGTTAATTTTCCTTGTGCTATATTGTGATTAAAAAAAACATTTTTTCTAGGGACAGAAAACTGTAGGTAGGGAGAGTGTTTTTTTTCTTTCACTCTGCAAGTCCTTGTTTCCAGGGACCTGTAAGGACAGTGAGTTAATTTTCCTTGTGCTATATTGTGATTAAAAAAAACATTTTTTCTAGGGACAGAAAACTGTAGGTAGGGAGAGTGTTTTTTTTCTTTCACTCTGCAAGTCCTTGTTTCCAGGGACCTGTAAGGACAGTGAGTTAATTGTCCTTGTGCTATATTGTGCTTAAAAAAAACATTTATTCTAGGGACAGAAAACTCTAGGTAGGGACAGTGTCAGTTTCTTTCACTCTGCAAGTCCTTGTTTCCAGGGACCTGTAAGGACAGTGAGTTAATTTTCCTTGTGCTATATTGTGATTAAAAAAAACATTTATTCTAGGGACAGAAAACTCTAGGTAGGGACAGTGTCAGTTTCTTTCACTCTGCAAGTCCTTGTTTCCAGGGACCTGTAAGGACAGTGAGTTAATTGTCCTTGTGCTATATTGTGCTTAAAAAAAACATTTATTCTAGGGACAGAAAACTCTAGGTAGGGACAGTGTCAGTTTCTTTCACTCTGCAAGTCCTTGTTTCCAGGGACCTGTAAGGACAGTGAGTTAATTGTCCTTGTGCTATATTGTGATTAAAAAAAACATTTATTCTAGGGACAGAAAACTCTAGGTAGGGACAGTGTCAGTTTCTTTCACTCTGCAAGTCCTTGTTTCCAGGGACCTGTAAGGACAGTGAGTTAATTTTCCTTGTGCTATATTGTGATTAAAAAAACATTTATTCTAGGGACAGAAAACTCTAGGTAGGGACAGTGTCAGTTTCTTTCACTCTGCAAGGCCTTGTTTCCAGGGACCTGTAAGGACAGTGAGTTAATTGTCCTTGTGCTATATTGTGCTTAAAAAAAACATTTATTCTAGGGACAGAAAACTCTAGGTAGGGACAGTGTCAGTTTCTTTCACTCTGCAAGTCCTTGTTTCCAGGGACCTGTAAGGACAGTGAGTTAATTTTCCTTGTGCTATATTGTGATTAAAAAAAACATTTATTCTAGGGACAGAAAACTCTAGGTAGGGACAGTGTCAGTTTCTTTCACTCTGCAAGTCCTTGTTTCCAGGGACCTGTAAGGACAGTGAGTTAATTTTCCTTGTGCTATATTGTGATTAAAAAAAACATTTTTTCTAGGGACAGAAAACTGTAGGTAGGGAGAGTGTTTTTTTTCTTTCACTCTGCAAGTCCTTGTTTCCAGGGACCTGTAAGGACAGTGAGTTAATTGTCCTTGTGCTATATTGTGCTTAAAAAAAACATTTATTCTAGGGACAGAAAACTCTAGGTAGGGACAGTGTCAGTTTCTTTCACTCTGCAAGTCCTTGTTTCCAGGGACCTGTAAGGACAGTGAGTTAATTTTCCTTGTGCTATATTGTGATTAAAAAAAACATTTATTCTAGGGACAGAAAACTCTAGGTAGGGACAGTGTCAGTTTCTTTCACTCTGCAAGTCCTTGTTTCCAGGGACCTGTAAGGACAGTGAGTTAATTTTCCTTGTGCTATATTGTGATTAAAAAAAACATTTTTTCTAGGGACAGAAAACTGTAGGTAGGGAGAGTGTTTTTTTTCTTTCACTCTGCAAGTCCTTGTTTCCAGGGACCTGTAAGGACAGTGAGTTAATTTTCCTTGTGCTATATTGTGATTAAAAAAAACATTTTTTCTAGGGACAGAAAACTGTAGGTAGGGAGAGTGTTTTTTTTCTTTCACTCTGCAAGTCCTTGTTTCCAGGGACCTGTAAGGACAGTGAGTTAATTGTCCTTGTGCTATATTGTGCTTAAAAAAAACATTTATTCTAGGGACAGAAAACTCTAGGTAGGGACAGTGTCAGTTTCTTTCACTCCGCAAGTCCTTGTTTCCAGGGACCTGGAGAGACATTGAGTGAATTGTCCTTGTGCTATATTGTGATTAAAAAAAACATTTTTTCTAGGGACAGAAAACTGTAGGTAGGGAGAGTGTTTTTTTTCTTTCACTCTGCAAGTCCTTGTTTCCAGGGACCTGTAAGGACAGTGAGTTAATTTTCCTTGTGCTATATTGTGATTAAAAAAAACATTTATTCTAGGGACAGAAAACTCTAGGTAGGGACAGTGTCAGTTTCTTTCACTCTGCAAGTCCTTGTTTCCAGGGACCTGTAAGGACAGTGAGTTAATTTTCCTTGTGCTATATTGTGATTAAAAAAAACATTTTTTCTAGGGACAGAAAACTGTAGGTAGGGAGAGTGTTTTTTTTCTTTCACTCTGCAAGTCCTTGTTTCCAGGGACCTGTAAGGACAGTGAGTTAATTGTCCTTGTGCTATATTGTGCTTAAAAAAAACATTTATTCTAGGGACAGAAAACTCTAGGTAGGGACAGTGTCAGTTTCTTTCACTCTGCAAGTCCTTGTTTCCAGGGACCTGTAAGGACAGTGAGTTAATTTTCCTTGTGCTATATTGTGATTAAAAAAAACATTTTTTCTAGGGACAGAAAACTGTAGGTAGGGAGAGTGTTTTTTTTCTTTCACTCTGCAAGTCCTTGTTTCCAGGGACCTGTAAGGACAGTGAGTTAATTTTCCTTGTGCTATATTGTGATTAAAAAAAACATTTTTTCTAGGGACAGAAAACTGTAGGTAGGGAGAGTGTTTTTTTTCTTTCACTCTGCAAGTCCTTGTTTCCAGGGACCTGTAAGGACAGTGAGTTAATTGTCCTTGTGCTATATTGTGCTTAAAAAAAACATTTATTCTAGGGACAGAAAACTCTAGGTAGGGACAGTGTCAGTTTCTTTCACTCTGCAAGTCCTTGTTTCCAGGGACCTGGAGAGACATTGAGTGAATTGTCCTTGTGCTATATTGTGATTAAAAAAAACATTTATTCTAGGGACAGAAAACTCTAGGTAGGGACAGTGTCAGTTTCTTTCACTGTGAAAGTCCTTGTTTCAAGGGACAGAGAAGGACACCTGAAGGTAGCCCTTATTGCTTTTTTCCCATCTCCCTGCAGGCCATCTATTAGAATGTCTGGAAGGCAAACAAGGAGAGGCAGACAGTCAGGAGGCAATAAAAGAGGGCAAGCAGGCTCTGTGTCTGGGGGCAACAGTGCTGGTCGTGGACGCGGTGCATTGTCATCAGCACATGGCCATGGGACACGCTTGTCCTTCTTTTCGGCAGCTGGACATGTTGAGCCACATCATGCCGAAGACTTGGTAGAGTGGATGACCAAGCCCTCCTCCTCCTCCTCATCCTCTCTCACCCAGGCTCAGGGTACTGGAAAAGCAGCTGCCAAAGCGTCGTCTTCCCTGGTATCAATGTCAGACAAATCATCAGTCACTCCTTCCCTAGACCCACCATGTCCTCCTCCTGAGGAGTCCCCCGAACTGTTTCAGCACAGTGTTGGGTACATGCTCCAGGAGGATGCCCAGCGTTTCGAAGGGTCTGATGATGAAACCCAGCTAGAGGAAGGCAGTAGCGTGAGAGCAGACAGAGGGGATGCTCAAGAAGGACACCAATCTGGCAGTCATGTTCCAGCAGCTGCAGCATACTGCCAGATTGGCTCCAGTGATGAGGAGGGAGGGGATGATGAGGTCAATGACTCCACGTGGGTGCCTAATAGGAGAGAGGAGGAGGAGGAGGATGAGGAGGAGGCACATCTCCAACGAGGCAGGATGCCCTTTGGTGGCCAGCGTAAGGGCAGTACACCGACGGAATCACACCGCAGAGCTCCGCCTGTGCAGGGCGCTGCCTCTGCCCGTCATTCAAAAAGTTCTTTGGTGTGGGCCTTTTTTGAGGCTAGTGCATCAGATCGCACAGCTGCTGTTTGCAACATATGTCTCAAGCGTATATCGCGTGGCCAAAACATCAGCCGCTTGGGTACCACATGCCTGACCAGACATATGTTGACCTGCCATGCAGCTCGTTGGCAAGCCTACCTCAAAGACCCACACCAAAGAACAAAGCGGACCTCTCCTTGCACCGCATCAGCTGGGATCTCCAACCCCACTATAACTTCAGTCCTCTCTGAAACATGCACTGAGAGGAATGAAGGTGTAGAATTAGGTGTGTCACAGCCAAGTACTTGCGCCCACTCTGCTAGCAGTACACCGACGTCCGATTCTAGCAGGCAAATTTCCCTGCCCCAGCTGCTGGACCGTCGAAAGAAGTTCACTCCCAGCCATCCACATGCCCAGCGGTTGAATGCTAGCTTGGCTAAATTGCTAGCGCTTCAACTGCTGCCTTTTCAGTTGGTAGACTCGGCCCCCTTCCGTGAGTTTGTGCAATGTGCGGTTCCTCAGTGGCAGGTTCCCAAACGCCACTTTTTCTCACGGAAGGCTATTCCGGCTCTCTACCGGCATGTGGAAGGCAATGTCTTGGCCTCGCTGGACAGGGCGGTCAGCGGTAAGGTGCATATTACCGCTGACTCATGGTCCAGCAGGCATGGACAGGGACGTTACCTTTCTTTCACGGCCCATTGGGTCACTCTTTTGGCAGCTGGGAAGGATTCAGGACAAGGTGCAGTAGTGTTGGAGGTTGTCCCACCGCCACGCCTCCAAAATGCTACTACTGGTTGTGACACACCTCTCTCCTCCACCCCCTCCTCTTCTTCTTCCTCCATGGCCTCTTCCTGTGGTTTGTCCTATGAACCAGCGGTGCTCCGTAGCCGTTCACGGGGCTACGCAAGTACGCAGGCAAAAAGATGCCATGCCGTGCTTGCGCTGGTGTGTTTGGGGGACAGAAGCCACACTGGGGCAGAGGTCCTGTCTGCTCTGCAGGGCCAGGCCGAGAGGTGGTTGACGCCACGCCAGCTTAAGCCAGGAATGGTGGTTTGCGACAATGGCACCAACCTCCTCTCCGCCCTCCGACAGGGACAACTGACCCATGTGCCCTGTGTGGCTCACGTCCTTAACCTGGTGGTGCAGCGGTTCTTGGGCAGGTACCCGGGCTTACAGGATGTCCTGAGGCAGGCCAGGAAAGTCTGTGTGCATTTCCGCAGATCTTATAATGCCAGTGCTCGCCTGGCTGAGCTGCAAAAGGAGTTGAACCTGCCCAAGAACCGCCTTATATGTGACATGCCCACCAGGTGGAACTCAACGTTGGCCATGCTGCAGCGGCTGCACACGCAGCAGAGGGCCATCAATGAGTACCTGTGCGACTACGGCACCAGGACAGGGTCAGGGGAGCTTGGTTTTTTTTCTCCACGCCAGTGGGGCATGATCAGGGATGCATGCACTGTCCTGGCACCATTTGAGGAGGCCACGAGGATGGTGAGCAGTGACAGTGCATGCATCAGTGACACTGTACCTCTTGTCCACCTGTTGGAGCACACGCTGCGTGGAATAATGGACAGGGCACTTGAGGCAGAACAGAGGCAGGAAGAGGAGGACTTCCTTGCCTCTCAAGGCCCCCTTTACCCAGACAGTGTTCCTTCTGTCCCACCCATCGCACAGGAAGAGGAGGAGGAGGAGGAGGAGGAGGAGGAGGAGGAGGATTGTGTCAGCATGGAGGTGGAGGCTGGCACTCAGCATCATCAGCAGCAGTCTTTTAGGGATGATTTACAGTCCCAAGAAACCAGTGGACTTGTACGTGGCTGGGAGGAGGTGGCTGCGGATCATGACGTCCTTAGTGACCCAGAGGACTCCGGAGCGAATGCCTCAGCAAACCTACGCTGCATGGCCTCCCTGATCCTGCAAAGTCTGCGGAAGGATCCTCGTATTCTTCGGATCAAGGAGAGGGACCATTACTGGCTGGCCACTCTCCTTGATCCACGGTACAAGGGTAAGGTTGCGGACCTTATGTTACCGTCGCAGAGGGAGCAGAGGATGAGACAACTCCGGGAGGCCTTGCAGAAAGGTCTGTGCAACGCGTTCCCAGAGACTGGGAGGTTGCAAACTCCTGGTCCTGGACAACGAGTTGCTGAGGCTTCGGCCAGTCAAAGAAGGAGCGGTGGGGAAGGTGGCCGTCTGACCGATGCGTTCAGACAATTCTTTAGTCCGCAGCCCCAAAGTATGATCGGTTCCAGCAACCATCGCCAGCGTCTGATAAACATGGTGCAGGAATATCTAGGGGCAAGGTCAGACTTGGACACCTTCCCCACCGAAAATCCTCTGGCTTACTGGGTCTTGAGGATGGATCACTGGCCAGAGCTTGCACAGTATGCAATTGAGCTACTGGCCTGTCCTGCATCCAGCGTTCTTTCGGAACGCACATTCAGTGCTGCTGGAGGATTTGTCACGGATCACAGGGTGCGCCTGTCCACCGACTCGGTTGATCGACTGACTTTCATCAAGATGAACCAGTCTTGGATCACCACCAGCTACCACACACCTGATGCTGATATAACAGACTAATTGATTTTAAAATGTCACATCCCTTCAAGACTGATGCTGATGCTGAGTGCCTGTGCTGTTATGTTGACTGGCTATCCTCCTCCTCCGAGTCCTCAATGATACGATTGATGATGATAGCTTGGAAGATCATTTTTGTTTATGGGTGCCGCCACCAGTGCCTAACGCCCAATTTTTCAGCCCCTGTTTAACAGTGGCGTGTAATTACAATTTTTGAAGCAATACTTTGCAACAGGGCTCATTGCTGTGCTCCAAGTACAGTATCTGTGAGGAGTTGCAGTGTTGTGCCACCAGTGCCTAAGGCCCAATTTTTCAGCCCCTGTTTAACAGGGGCGTGTCATTACAATTTTTGAAGCAATACTTTGCAACAGGGCTCATTGCTGTGCTCCAAGTACAGTATCTGTGAAGGGTTGCAGTGTTGTGCCACCAGTGCCTAAGGCCCAATTTTTCAGCCCCTGTTCAACAGGGGCATGTAATTACAATTCTTGATCTAATAATTCACAGCAGGGCCCATTGCTGCACCCACCAAGAGTAACTGTCAGGGCTTACAGTGTTGTGGCACCAGCACCACCATCAAAGGCCCAATTTTTACTACCACTGTTCAACAATTATATGTAATTAAAATTCCTGATATAATAGTTGACAGCAGGGCGTTCCAGCACCAACCAAGAGTAACTGTGAGTGCTTACAGTGTTGTGCCAACACCAACAACTAAGGGGCCTATTTCTGCAGAGTATATACGGCAGGTCCCTACTTTCAAACATCCAACTTACAAACGACTCCTACTTGCAAACGCAAGAAGACAACAGGAAGTGAGAGGAAATCTACCACTAGGAAGGAAAATTCTCTCCTGTAAGAATAAATATGGGAGAAAGGTGTCTCCTCTGTACTGATGCTTTATCAGCAATCCTTGTTTCAAGAAAAACACCACATTTCAAAAACAGTTGTCATTAGGACGGAAAGTGAGGTGAAATGTTCTGAACAGGGGCACAGACAGCAAAACAAATGTTACAGGGGTGATAACCCTTACCTATGTTTTCCAAAAAGTTTAAAAATAGATTTTTGGTCTGGAGCTACACTTCAACAATGTACCTGTTCAAAATTACAAACAGATTCTACATAAGAACAAACCTACAGTCCCTGTCTTGTATGCACCGCCTGTATACGGCTGTTCAGAGTATATAGGGCCTTTTTTATTTTATGTGCGGGGTTCCCCTTAATATCCATACAAGACCCAAAGGGGCTGGTAATGGGCTGGGGTAGGGGGGGGGGTCATGGGGTAGCTATGCCATTTTTCTTAAAGATTTTCATCCATATTACCGGGACCAGACATTACATTAAAGCCGCAAGCAGTTTTAAATGGCTTTTTTTTCCTTTAGAAGTGTCATTTTGTGCAGGGACAGTTCTAAACACGGGAAACACGTGGCACTTCACAGGCATACTTTAGACACCCCCCAGGTACGATATTTAAAGGAATATTTGACTTTTTTTTTTTCACTTTATGCATCATTAAAATGACTGCTCCCGGAAAACGACCGTTTTTAAAACTTATTTTTGCATTGATACATGTCCCCTGGTGCAGAACCCGGGTTCCCAAACCCTTTTTAGGACAATAACATGCATAATAGTTGTTATAATTAGCACTTTAGAATTCGAACGTTCGCATCCATTGTATTTAATAGGGTTCTAATGTTCGTTCGAACTTTCGGTCCGTTCGCGGGTTCTGGTGCGAACCGAACCCGGGGGTGTTCGGCTCATCACTAATGACCAGGGAGTGAATTAAGAGCTTTGTTGTGTCATTTGTTAGAATGGGGTGTATTTTGTAGATGTTGCGGAGGTTGAGGCGGCAAGATTTGGACAGCGATTGGACGTGGGGCTTAAAGGAGAGTTCAGAGTCCAGGATTACACCTGGGACCTTAGCACGTGGGGATGGGCTTATAGTTTTGCCATCGATTTTGACAGAGAGATCAGGGTAAAAGGCACGTGGGGGAGGAAAAATTATAAGTTCAGTTTTAGATAAATTAAGTTTGAGGAAGTGGTGTGACATCCAGACTGATATATCCGATCGTAAATTAGTACTATGTGAGGAGACTGAAGGAGTCAGCTGAGGGGTAGAGAAATTGATTTGAGTGTCGTCAGCGTAGAGATGGTATTGGAAGCCATGGGAGGCTATCGGCTGACCCAGGGAGGAGGTGTAGATTGAAAAAAGGAGAGGTCCGAGAACAGAACCTTGGGGGACCCCAACAGAGAAAGGAAGAGGAGAGGAGTAGATAGAATTGTACGTAACGCTAAAGGTGCGATTGGATAAATAGGAAAAGAACCAGCGAAGAGAACAGTCACGGAGACCCAAGGCGTGTAGTTTATTGAGGAGGAGGGGGTGGTCAACCGTATCAAAGGCAGCAGAGATGTCCAGGAGTAGGAGTACAGAATAGTGTTCATTGGTTTTTGCTGTTTGTAGATCGTTTGTTAGTTTTAGCAGAGCAGTTTCTGTGGAGTGTTGAGGACGAAATCCAGACTAAAGGGGATCAAGAAGGCTATTATCAGCAAGGTGGTCGCTCAGTCGGTTGTAGACCAGACATTCAAGGAGTTTGGATAAAAAGGGGAGCAAGGAGATGGGGCGTAGGTTGTTAAGATTGGATGGGTCCAGTGAGGGCTTTTTAAGTATGGGGCTGACAAGTGCTTGTTTTAGAGAAAAGATGTGTAGGAAATACCGCGCTAAATAAAAATATTTTTAAATGAAAATAAAAATGAAATAAAAAGTAAAAAATAAGCAGCAGCTGAAAAGTGAGATACACACATATACAGAATAAAGCCGCACTACAAAAATATAAGTGAGAATATATATGTGAATATATACAAAGTGGCCAAATAGTCCATAAACTGTGAGTAGGTGTATATAAAAAAAAAAGGCCCCAGGACGACGTCAGAGTGTAATGAAACACGTGTCCGGGGGAGTGACGTGCTGACGTCATCGCGTTGTATATCTGAAGTGGACAGGTGTTCGCTAGCCGGCCGGCTTTTAACTTTTGATGCTTTTTATTCCTACTTCTTGTAAGTGCAACTTTCTATTTTAATAAATTTTCTTAGTTGAGATTTCACACTATGTTGAGTTCCTTTCCTTTTTTGGGTAAATGACTGGTTCATGTCCATGGCCATTGAGTGATCGAGCATCTCTGGCTATCTGCCAGTTCTCTATACACCAAGTATCCTGAGTTGCTGCTCCTGAACCTTGGTTTGGCTGGGTTTATAGCCGCAAGCCTTCCGGTAAGCGTGCAATTTATGTGGTGGAGGTGCACAAGTCTGTGTTGGTGTTGAGAAATATTACCTCAGGATATACATATTTGTGGTTTATGGACTAAATACTGCCTGTTTTAGAGAGTTGGGGAAGATGCTAGAAGAGAGGGAGAGATTGAAGATGTGGGTTAGAGAGTGTAGAATAGAGCTAGAGGGTGAACGTAGCATTTGTGAGGGAACAGGATCCAGAGGGCAGGTGGTAAGATGGGCGTTAGTAAGTAGTTTAGCAACCTCATCTATAGTAGTGGGGTTGAAAGAGGGAAGTAATGATTGTACCTGCGGGCATGAAGTGTAATGCGTGGAGGGTATCCGAACAGTAGACATCTCCTCATAAATTGTATCAATCTTCTGTTTGAAGTGATTGGCGATCTCCTGGGCTGTGAGTGAGTTGGTGGGTGGAGGCAGTGGAGGATGAAGTAGAGAGTTGAAGGTAGAGAAGAGTTGACGGGGACGGGATGATAAGGTGTTAATGAGAGAGATGAAATAGGTCTGCTTGGCAGTGAGGAGGCAGGAATTTTATTTTTGGAGGGCAGATTTATACTGGCTGAAATCTTTTAGAGACTTTGTCTTACGCCACAGGCGCTCAAGAGCATGGCTGTGTTTTTTCAGACTTCTAGTGTCATCTGTTTGCCAAGGTTGAAGGGGACAGGGACCGATTCTGTGTGCAGTGAGGGGGGCCAGAGTGTCCAGTGAGGCTAGAGGTGAAGTGTTGTAGACAGAAATGGCTAGGTTGGTGCAGGACAGGGGTGCGATTTTGTCATAGAGGTGGGCATTAGCAGAAAAGAGAAGGGTGGAGATGGTGTAGGTTTATATTGGTAACCATTAGGCGGTTGGAGGGGGAGGAGGTGGAGGAGAGGAAGAGACTGAAACTAATAAAGTAGTGATCAGAGAGAGGGTAAGGATAGTTGGAGAGGTTGTATGGAGTGCATGGGTGGGAGAAAACAAGGTCAAGGGTATTGCCTTCAGAGTGAGTAGGAGCATGTATCCATTGCTTCAGGTCAAAGGAGGAGGTTAGACTGAGAAGTTTGGAAGTAGCAGGAGTGTTAGTATTAGTAGGGATGTTGAAGTCCCAGAGAATGATAGTGTGGATTTCAGAAGAGAGAAAGTAGGGTAGCCAGGCAGAGAAGTCATCAAGAAAGGTTGATACCAGTCCAGGGGGCTTGTAGATCACAGCTATCCTTAGAGAAACTGGGGAGAAGAGACAAATGCAGTGTGCCTCAAATGAGGAGAGTGACAGAGAGGGGGTGGGTGAAGTACCTGAAATGTGCTATGTGGGGCTAAAAGGATTCCAACACCCCCTCCTTTGCGTCCACTGGGCCTGGGGGAGTGAGTCCAAAGAAGACCACCATGGGATAGGGCAGCATAAGACGCAGTGTCAGATTCATGAAGCCAGGTTTTGGTAATGGCGAGTAGATTAAATGAGTTAGTGATAAAGAGACCATGGCGAGAGGTGAGTTTGTTACAGACAGAGCGGGCATTCCAAAGGGCGCAAGAGAATTGGAGTCTGGTCTTGGGAAGAAGAGAAATGGGAACTAGATTGTGTGCATTGGGGCTGCAGCTAGAGGCAGTAAGGCAGTGGTTCTCAACCTGGGGGGCGAATGACGATTTGCCAGGGGTCACCAAATCCTGGACTGTTCCTGAAGCCCGCACCACTCTCCCAGCCTTTTCGTGGCTGCTCAGCAGAAAGGCGAACAAAGAGAGAGTGGTACATCCTAAAATGTACCATAAGGGGTTTTAATACTGTGCGAGTGGAAGGGACTCAGGGAGCGCTAAATATCCGTGGGTTCGGGGCGCAAATTACTTGTCTTGCCTTGAGTGCTGACAACCCATGCTACGAAAATAATTTTACTATTAAGGGGTCACTGCACTAGAAGGTTGAGAACCACTGCTGTAAGGTAATGGGTGCGTTGAATACAGTTAAATGAAGGAGGCCCAGAGTTTGGGGATACATCACCAGAGCTTAGGAGAAGCAGAAGGCTTAGGGAGGTAATGTGGAGTAGGATTTATATAAAGGGACATGCCCCAGTGTCCTGGAGATTTTTGTGCATGTGGATTTAGAATTAGCAAGAGTTGGTGAGTGCAGTAATGAGAGGACAGAAGTGGGGGTGATTATATATAAGGTGTGGAGTGGAGGAGAGGTGTGCAGGAGAGTTAGTTTAAGGATAGAGGACACAGCTGTCAGAAGGAGTGGTAGACAGTGCATATTTAAAGGGGGAGGAAGAGCCAAGGGTGTAAACAATGTCACCTGTAGTCTGTGTGGTATTTTTCAAGGCGTTTTCTTGTATTCCTTCACTTTGTGCATTCGATGAAGTGCAGCGTCAGAAGTGCTCCCACTTATAGAAATACCCCCACTTTGAGAAAGAACCCCATCTGCAAACGTGCCACCCCTTGGCAAATGTGCCTTTCCCAAGAGATGCTTAGTTATATACCACTAGGGATAGGAGGGTGTGTGCTTCTTATTACTAATCAGGGAGTTAATAAAAGATGGCTGGCTATACAAAGCAAAATTCTCACTTCAGAAACAGACAGCTAATAAAGATAAGAAAAGGCCATAATTTAGGTAAGGCATAGCGAGGAAACAAAAATAGCAAAGCAATGTGGACAGTCTACAGATGGTCACGCAAAGGAGCATACCAGAGTTAAAGAAACATAGGAAAACAGTTTTCAATGTTGCAATTATGGCTGGAGTTGCAGCATTGAGAGCATACCAGAGTTAAAGAAACATAGGTACACAGTTTTCAATGTTGCGATGATGGCTGGAGTTGTATATGCCAGGCTTTAACATTGTTCTCCTGAAATAAGTCTGGTACCAGAATTTCCTTCTGCATGTTATGATTTGTAATATAACCGAATATCTATTGTGGTTACCCAATCTTCATCTAGTGTGTATGTCCTATCCAGTAGCATATACAAGATGTCCTTAATTGTCTGCTTTCTGAAGATCATTAGAAAATACACAGAAAATAGATATAAAAACAGATACAGCCGTGCCTACCAGAAAATGTTTTAGACTTCTTTTTCCAACCAGGTGCAAAAGTTGAAAAGATATTGATGATATTGATATGCTTCATGGTTCTTTAAAACTCATGAAAGCAAAAGGGCCAAGACATCTAATTACAGCTTTATGGTAAAGCAGCATATAAACATGTGTGGGCCTGCCTGTGTGTTTATATATGTGCAAATGTGCCTGTGTGTGCCATGTCTGAGTTCATTGTGTCTGTGTTTAGTCTGGGCAGTGGTGCTCCTGTTCTGTTTTTTTTTTATAAAGATAAAGGTATTTCAGTTGTACAGTATATTACATTTTATTGTTGATTTATTGTCATTCAGTAAAGATATTTCTTTTAGATGTAAACATTTTAGTTTTGAAATTCATTGTTGATACATTGTTTGTATATAAGGAATGATGGTATTTGGTTTTGCATTGTTTTAATTGTTTCCTTTAGTGCTTCCATGTTTTGTGCTCCTGGGTCATTATCTGCCCTGTCGGAAGTTAGTAATGGTTAAACATAGGAAGTGTGCTTTATAAAATTACTTATGTGGTGTTTTGATCATTTCAGCTTCCATTTCATAATGCTATATGCTCTTGCCGAACTCTTCCCATTTTACTTTCCAGTCTGTCTAGCTATGTCAAAGACAATTCTTCATCCAGGGTTTTTAGTGTTACTCAATACATATACCGTATATACTCGAGTATAAGCCGAGTTTTTCAGCACATTTTTTTGTGCTGAAAATGCCCCCCTTTGGCTTATACTCGAGTCACCTTTTTGCGCCTGATCTCCCTGGCTTTGGGGACCAGGTACCAGCCGCCTGTAGTTCCCCTGGACCCCACACTTGGCACACATGTAGCCCCACTCTTCCTCTACAAGTGTGCAAAGTTTGTTGTCTGGAGGACCTACGGCCGGGGAGCACCGATTTTTCAAAGCCGGGCACCCCTTCCATAGATTCCCATGTTAAACGGTAATTTCTCTGGTAACTTTGGGGACCTGGTACCGGCTGGCCGTAGGTCCCCTGGCACACATGTAGCCCCAGTTCTCCTCTACAAATGTGCAAAGTTTGGGGTCTGGGGGACCTAGGGTCTTGGAGCACCGACTTTTCAAATCCGGGCACCCCTTCCATATACTCCCATGTTAAACCTAAGTCTAGTCAAGGACACAGTGAGACATGGTCACAGTGAGGCATGGTCACAGTGAGGCATGGACACAGTGAGGCATGGGCACAGTGAGGTATGGGCACAGTGAGGTATGGGCACAGTGAGGTATGGGCACAGTGAGGCATGGGCACAGTGAGGCACAGTGAGGCATGCACATGGACACAGTGAGGCAAAGTGAGGCACAGTGAGGCACGCAGATGGACACCCTAGGCTTATACTCGAGTCAATAAGTTTTCCCATTTTTTTGTGGTAAAATTAGGTGCCTTGGCTTATACTCGAGTATATACGGTATTCTATTTCTCCAGAATTAATAAAAATACTCTGCTTTTCTTGGAATTTCATATCTATACTGAAGTGTGTCCAATATTATTATTGTTTTGCATAGAATATAATGTCACCGGGTCAGTTCACCCAAAAATTATATTTTATTCCTAGGTGAATGTTGGTGGGTTGAGTCAGCTCCTGGCTTTGTACCCTGGATATATGGGATACTTTCAGCAGTGGGATTTCAATGCCACAGTTCCTGACTCTTTTCCTGTCCACCTGGAACTTGGAAGTTTTGGTTGTTCCAATTCCTCTTATTATATTTTGTAGAATATACAATAATAAATCCACCAGGGAGAATTGGATCTTATAATATGGCCACAGTTGGTGTGCAGCCCTGGAAAACACATGTAGGAATTGAAGGATTGGTAAGCTGCAGCAACCCTTCAGCATACAGTAAAAACAGAAATATGCCTTTTGGGTAGAATGATCATTTTTAGATTATTGGTATAGAAGTTGTACTGTAAAATGCCTGTGCAGCAAAATGATAGTTTTCATTATTTTTAGGCAATCATATGATTTTGCAGACACTGTTTCTAAGATGACACTATTTATCAGTGTGCAAGTAGATTTTTTTTGACCATTTCTGCTAACTTGACATAATTCTTCATTGTTGCATAACGCAAACTGCACAGAATTGGGCTAAAAAGAATGATGTGAATGATTCATATTTTTATATGTGCACAACCACATAAAAGGGGCTTTATCTTAAATAAGAAAAGCTAAGAAAAGAAGGGACTTTTGGAGATGCCTATACAGTACGTTCATTTACTATTATTATTACAGGTACTTATATAGCCATCAAATTACATAGCGCTTTATACATATATATTGTACATTCACATCAGTCCCTGCCCTCAAGGAGCTTACAATCTAAGGTCCCTAACCCACTTTCATACATACATATACTAGGGCCAATTTAGACAGGAGCTAATTACCTACCAGCATGTCTTTGGAGTGTAGGAGGAAACCAGAGTACAGTACCTGGAGGAAACCCACACAGGCACAAGGAAAACATACAAACTCCAGGCAGGTAGTGCCGTGGTTGGGATCCGAACCGGCGACCCTAGTGTTGCCAGGCGGAAGTGCTAACCACTTAGCCACTGTGCTGTCCATTTAAGTTGATTATTTAATTTACAAACATGAATTTTTAATTTAAATTTATTTTATTTTATACGTATTAAAAACATATGTAGCGCTTACCACCCTCTCCTCCTTGTCTTTCGGCTCCTTGCAGGAGGAAAGGGCACAAACAGCTCTACCTGCCAGTATCCTCCTGTGTGAAGAGGTTGAGCGGTGTTGTGATGGGTCTCCGAAGCCAGATACTCCCCCCGAATGGTTCTTTTCCCTATAGCCAATAAACACAAGTCTCTATTTCCCCCAATGACTTCAATGTCCACACCAGCTGTAACTACAACGTAGAGTTTATTTCTCTTAGATAACAGTCTCTGATAGGAAAGGTTGGAGAAAGAACAGGAGAGCATAAGGTGTGAGAGAGGTCCAGGCACAAACGTAAATACACTTCACTGCTTGGCTTCTCAAGCAGACTTAGTCCCTTTGGATAGTCTCCTTAGATAGGGACTAGCAGCCAAAATGGTACTCGAGCTGTTCACCCAATCACTATTCAAACTGACACACGGGTCTCTGCCACAGACCTGGTGAACTTGGTCTCTGCCACAGACCTGGTGAACTTGGTTTCCTTAACACTTGGCCTCTTTGTAAGGAGAAGACATCCCTCCAAAGAGTTACCGGGCCCCTTCCTTCACTGTGACTTCTCACCAGTCCCTCGGAACGGTCCTCCCCCGGCCTCCTCGTCTAAGATGCGGGTCCCCTCGCAAGGCGGCACCCTGGGATTCCTCAATCCTTGATGGGCCCCAGCCGAAGGTGCTGGGCCCAAGGCCTTTCGTTGCAGCCCCAGGGCTAAAAGTGCCTGGGACTGATACACCAACCTCCGCCCCTGGGCCAAAGGTGCCCAGGGCGGACAGGAACACACACTCCCTGGGAGTAGGACTCCCGACGTCAAACGAACGACAGAACAGGCAGCGTCTGCCCCTTTTATATCCCTTCCCAGCATACACAGCAGGCCAACCACTCCCACTGTATGGTTGCCGAGAAGGGACACACAAGGCACAGCACTGTATCAGCAGCTCAACCCTGGCCCACTATGGCAGCGCCACCTGCAGGCCACAGGGAACAGTACACCGATACTCTTCCTGCAGACAAAAATGGTTGATAATATCCTAACAATTTAGGTGTCTGAGCATAACTACCACTCAAACACTACTCCTAAATTGAGGACCCCGCTACACATATCTGAAAATAAATGAAGAGTTACATCTCATTTTGTTAAAAAACACTGCATTTCCATATGCCTCTACCCATATTTCTTTTAATTTTACTGGAGTTCTTTATTTAAGGAAAGACAAAGGCATACAACCCTAGTCATAAAGCACAGTATCTCAGTGACAGCTGAGAGTTTCAATCAAGTGTAGCACTACCCCCGTAGGAGCTGCTGGTTTAAAGTTTTGGGCCTACCGTTACCTTTTCTGTTCACTGCACTCGTGTCAGGGATCCTTCTTGAAGAGCCTGTACAAAAGTTCACACCAACACCTGGATACGTTTTCTTCAAGAGGCTTTATTTTACCAGTTCCAACAGGAGGATAGAGGGATAGGGGAGTTTCAGGCACTTTACTTTGTGGATCACAGGCACAATCTCAAATCCAGAGGACAAACAGTTCCACGCTGGATTCAGCAACCACCGGATAGGCCTACTCTCACTGGCCTAGCAACCGGTGCGAAGCTCTCTCAAAAGTCTCTGCCACAGACTTGATGAGTGCCGTACAGTCGTTCCACAACCTTCTGCCACAAGATCGTGTAACCACACTGACACTTTGCAAAAAAGTTCCTTCAAGAGTACATAGCTCACGGTGCCAGAATCTTTCAGCCATCCGGCAGCACCGCGAGGCAAACTGGCCAGGATGCGTCCTTCAATTGAGTCCCCAATTGTTACGCTTCTTCCCGCAGGCAAGACCGCGTAGGACCATCCCTGGACTAGTAGGCCCCAGCAACTCCTGGGCCTACTTCTCAGTTGCAGAGCCTCGGGCCAGGAGGCCCCGAGGCCGAAAATGGCTCATACATCCCTGAGACCAGGGGGGCCCTCAGGTCAGGATCTGGCAACGACCCCCGGCAACGAACCCCGAAAGAGCGGTCTCTGCCTCTTAAGTACCCCCTCCCAGAATGCACAGTGGGTTGTCCACGCCCCCTGAACCATTTCTGGGAAAGGAATACCCAATACACCTAGCCTGCTGCATTTCCAACCCTGACCCGTGGTGACAGTGACACCTACTGTCAGGTGGAAAATGGGCAGCCCAGCTAGACTGAAACAGAGCCATCAATTTACATAATTCTTTCTGAGCTGAACTACAGCTCAGATAACTAAATTTAACATGTAGCGTCTACCCAACAGGAGTAGGGAGCTACACACTTCCCCTACCACAAAAAGACGATGTCCTCATCGTCTGGGAAAAAAAAATGACCCTCACTCCTGAGGGTCAGTGCCTGAAACCCAAAAACTTGGACGGGAAGGGAGGTGAGTAAAAACAGTATAAGAAAATATGTGTTTTAACATACACACGCAATAAAATCACATCAATATAAATACACAGTATTATACAGAATTCCTATCTCTCTCTCTATCTAACCCACCCATTCTCCGGTGGTTCTTGATAGAAGATCTAAATGCCTGAAAAAAACAAAGCAAACAGACATATACAGTAATATAAAATATCTCCTGAGAAGCAAAGCCTCACTTCCTGGAGAACTGAGCCTTCCTTTCTCCATATATACATATATACATTACTAAGTGTAGGTAGTTAAGGAAGAAAAGTATGATGCCGCGTACACACGATCATTATTCACGGCGGTTAAAAAACCGCTGTGAATAATGTCATTAAAAACGAGGGAACGGCTTGTTCCCCACACACGGTCGTTTTTCACGTTGTTTTTTCTCTTGTCGAGAAAAACGACCGTCTGTGGGCTCCGCGACAGTGTTTCCCTATGGGAAACACTGCCGCGGAAAGCATGTCGAAAAAAACGACGAGAAAAATGAGAACATGTTCTAATTTTTCTGGTCGTTTTTAATGTCGTTTTTCTCGTCGAAAAAAACGACAGAAAGCCCACAGACTATCGTTTTTCTCGTCGAATGGGAAAAATTACATTTTTTCGATGAGAAAAACGGCCGTGTGTACGCGGCATATGAGTCCAGTATTGCTGGGCAAACTTCCACCACCTAGTGGCAGAACATCACATAACATAGTTCTTAGTTTTAAGTACTGGACCCATAGACGAAATCTTGACTCCAATATCTTCCGGTACCCTAGCACTACCTAACTACATACCCACAGTCCTTTTAGAAAGAAAATCTTCCTCTCTTTTAGCAAGGTGCAAGACAAAGAATCAGTACAGTCACCGTAACTTTCTCACCAATAAAAGCGTGGATCAGGTAAAGTTAGTTGTTTTCCCTGCTTGTCAATGGTGGTAATAAAGTAAACCACATCGTCTTTTCCTGGTCGGCAAATGACCACTTTGTCTCCATGAATATGCCTGCCATAACCCCAGTGCTGCAGACACCCTTTGAAACGTTCATCCATGGCAAGGGAATAACCCCTCTTCCGGAACGGTTTTGGTACTGAAAGATAGTCCCAGACAGCCTCGTGGTACCACTGTTTCCTGCGAGACTCAACTTCCTGCATAATCTCCTGGGGAACATAAGGGAATTCCAGTCCATATTCTCATTCCACCCGTTTATTAAACAACCTTTTTGACCGGGCAAGTCTTGGCAGGGATCTGGTACTTCCATATCCAGGAGGCACACATGAGTCTGTGGATTTGTGAACCATAGCACTTGCAAACATTTTTCCTGGACCCAGCGAACTGGTACCGCGGGCCAGGATTTCATTAGAAACAGTTGGGGGTTCCACCCTAGGTGTTGTCTCCCCCAAGTCCATAGCTGCGTACTCGGAGAAAGTAAAGGCCGAGGCGACATAATCGCTATTTGCCCATAATAGCTCTTGTGACATAGTCTCAAACAAATCATCATCCCCGCTGAAGTCTGACAAAGAGTCTTTCTCCACGAATAACCCAGCTCTTCCGCCGGCAGATAATTACATACAGTCCCCAACACGCTCCCCTTAGATCTCTCACCCGTTCCTGTCGTGGACTTCTCGGACATCAAACTTTTCTCCGGGTCCGGTTCGGGCAGTCTCTGGGGTAAACCTTGTCCGCGGCCGCGGGAGGCCTTCACGTATCCCACCTTCCTTTGAACAGGTGCAGCAGAGGTAGGTATAGTTGAGGTGACATTAGCGGCGATGTCTGCTGATGACTTTCCCATAGCGGTAACAGCGACATTCCCCTCGGGATTACTCACGGCAGCAGATGTAGCAGATGTAGGCCCAAACACTGGATTGAAGGCAGCAACTTCTTCTGTCACGTTGCCCATGGTCCAGTCCACTCTGTAGGCAGGAGGCAGCACGGTGGGTTGCTCCACAGTAAACAGGTACTCCCCGCATCGTAAGCATCGAACAAAAGGACAGGGGTGAATAGCCAGTCCATCACACCTGTTACACAGCATCCCCAAAGCCTCTACATCACCGATAGTATAGAGCACGAACCGCCCATGCGGCTCCAGACAAATACCAGTGTCCGTTAGTACAGCCCCCGGCAGTATGACACTGGTGGAGGTACCCACAGGAAACATCCTGGGCCCCATAGCAGACTGCGTAGCAAGGGTTGAAGACATGGTGGTGCTCTGTCTCTCTCTGAACACTGGACACACACGCCGCGTCTCACGCGGCAAGCAGGCGGGAACTCCTCCCACTTGTTCTTTTTGGCACGTAGCTCGGGGGCTTTCTTACTTCTTGGCCCTGCCCACAGCCCACGCGGCCTAGAAGTGATTGCAAAGTTCTCACCCTTCTCTTTAACGGGAAAAAAAAATGACAAAGTCCCGAGCCCACTGTAGCATAAGTCCCAGATAAATAGTTCACTTTAGTTGCTATAGGTAATGGTAGATATCCCGGACGAGTCCCCACGTGTAGCACTACCCCCGTAGGAGCTGCTGGTTTAAAGTTTTGGGCCTACCGTTACCTTTTCTGTTCACCGCACTCGTGTCAGGGATCCTTCTTGAAGAGCCTGTATAAAAGTTCACACCAACACCTGGATACGTTTTCTTCCAGAGGCTTTATTTTACCAGTTCCAACAGAGGAATAAAGGGATAGGGGAGTTTCAGGCACTTTACTTTGCGGATCACAGGCACAATCTCAGATCCAGAGGACAAACAGTTCCACGCTGGATTCAGCAACCACCGGATAGGGCTACTCTCACTGGCCTAGCAACCGGTGCGAAGCTCTCTCAAAAGTCTCTGCCACAGTCTTGATGAGTGCCGTACAGTCATTCCACAACCTTCTGCCACAAGATCGTGTAACCACACTGACACTTTGCAAAAAAGTTCCTTCAAGAGTACATAGCTCACGGTGCCAGAATCTTTCAGCCGCCCGGCAGCACCGCGAGGCAAACTGGCCAGGATGCGTCCTTCTATTGAGTCCCCAATTGTTCCGCTTCTTCCCGCAGGCAAGACCGCATAGGACCATCCCTGGACTAGTAGACCCCAGCAACTCCTGGGCCTACTTCTCAGTTGCAGAGCCCCGGGCCAGCAGGCCCCGAGGCCGAAAACGGCTCGTACATCCCTGAGGCCAGGAGGGCCCTCAGGTCAGGATCCGGCAACGACCCCCAGCAACGAACCCCAAAAGAGCGGTCTCTGCCTCTTAAGTACCCCCTCCCAGAATGCACAGCGGGTTGTCCACGCCCCCTGAACCATTTCTGGGAAAGGAATACCCAATAAACCTAGCCTGCTGCATTTCCAACCCTGACCCGTGGTGATAGTGACACCTACTGTCAGGTGGAAAACGCGCAGCCCAGCTACACTGAAACAGAGTCATCAATTTACATAATTCTTTCTGAGCTGAACTACAGCTCAGATAACTAAATTTAACATATAGCGTCTACCCAACAGGAGTAGGGCGCTACACAAGTTATAAGCATAACAATAATGCATACTGCATCGAGCATTAACCAAGGAGAACTGATCGTATACACCTAGAGAGACAATCAGCAATGGAGAAATGTAGGGTAAAAGTATCCCAAGAAGATGGCAGAGACCTCCACCCATATTTCATAAAATTTGCTGTACATCTGTGTCAATCCTGTTTATTAGGGATGAGCTCGGTGTTCGAGTCGAACATACGTTCGACTCGAACATCGGCTGTTCGATCGTTCGACGAAGATCGAACGATTTGGGCCATTCGCGCCTAATTCGAGTGACGCGAACGGCCCACAATGCACTACGCCATCGCAGTGTCATCCAGGCGCTGTGATTGGCCAAGCATGCACTGTGACCCCGCATGCTTGGCCAATCACAGCGCCGGCAGCGAGGAGAGCAATGATTGGCCACAGGCAGGATGCCTGTGGCCAATTATTGCTGAGGGTGTTTAGTACACGCCCCACACTATAAAAGGCCGCCAGCACGGCGGCCTAGTGTAGTGTGTTCCGGAGCAGGGAAAGAGAAGCATAGGCAGGGACAGTGACATTTATTTTTTCTTGCTTAACCTGGATTCCTTTAGTTTAGGGAAAGAGAAGGATAGGTAGGGAGAGTGTCAGTGTGTTTTACTGTGCGAATCCTTGTTTCTAGGGACAGGGAAGGACAGTGAGGGAAATTCTCCTTGTGCTATAGTGTGCTAAAGCATTGATCATCAACCATCTTTAAAAAATCATTTTTTCTAGGGACAGAAAACTATAGGTAGGGAGAGTGTCAGTGTGTTTTACTGTACAAATCCTTGTTTCTAGGGACAGGGAAGGACAGTGAGGGAAATTCTCCTTGTGCTATAGTGTGCTTTAAAAAAACATTTTTTCTAGGGACAGAAAACTATAGGTAGGGAGAGTGTCAGTGTGTTTTACTGTGCGAATCCTTGTTTCTAGGGACAGGGAAGGACAGTGAGGGAAATTCTCCTTGTGCTATAGTGTGCTTTAAAAAAACATTTTTTCTAGGGACAGAAAACTATAGGTAGGAAGAGTGTCAGTTTCTTTCACTGTGATAATCCTTGTTTCTAGGGACAGGGAAGGACAGTGAGGGAAATTCTCCTTGTGCTATAGTGTGCTTTAAAAAAACATTTTTTCTAGGGACAGAAAACTATAGGTAGGGAGAGTGTCAGTGTGTTTTACTGTGCGAATCCTTGTTTCTAGGGACAGGGAAGGACAGTGAGGGAAATTCTCCTTGTGCTATAGTGTGCTTTAAAAAAACATTTTTTCTAGGGACAGAAAACTATAGGTAGGGAGAGTGTCAGTGTGTTTTACTGTGCGAATCCTTGTTTCTAGGGACAGGGAAGGACAGTGAGGGAAATTCTCCATGTGCTATAGTGTGCTTTAAAAAAACATTTTTTCTAGGGACAGAAAACTATAGGTAGGGAGAGTGTCAGTGTGTTTTACTGTGCGAATCCTTGTTTCTAGGGACAGGGAAGGACAGTGAGGGAAATTCTCCTTGTGCTATAGTGTGCTTTAAAAAAACATTTTTTCTAGGGACAGAAAACTATAGGTAGGGAGAGTGTCAGTGTGTTTTACTGTGCGAATCCTTGTTTCTAGGGACAGGGAAGGACAGTGAGGGAAATTCTCCCTGTGCTATAGTGTGCTTTAAAAAATTTTTTTTCTAGGGACAGAAAACTATAGGTAGGGACAGTGTCAGTGTGTTTTACTGTGCGAATCCTTGTTTCTAGGGACAGGGAAGGACAGTGAGGGAAATTCTCCTTGTGCTATAGTGTGCTTTAAAAAAACATTTTTTCTAGGGACAGAAAACTATAGGTAGGGAGAGTGTCAGTGTGTTTTACTGTGCGAATCCTTGTTTCTAGGGACAGGGAAGGACAGTGAGGGAAATTCTCCTTGTGCTATAGTGTGCTTTAAAAAAACATTTTTTCTAGGGACAGAAAACTATAGGTAGGAAGAGTGTCAGTTTCTTTCACTGTGATAATCCTTGTTTCTAGGGACAGGGAAGGACAGTGAGGGAAATTCTCCTTGTGCTATAGTGTGCTTTAAAAAAACATTTTTTCTAGGGACAGAAAACTATAGGTAGGGAGAGTGTCAGTGTGTTTTACTGTGCGAATCCTTGTTTCTAGGGACAGGGAAGGACAGTGAGGGAAATTCTCCTTGTGCTATAGTGTGCTTTAAAAAAACATTTTTTCTAGGGACAGAAAACTATAGGTAGGGAGAGTGTCAGTGTGTTTTACTGTGCGAATCCTTGTTTCTAGGGACAGGGAAGGACAGTGAGGGAAATTCTCCATGTGCTATAGTGTGCTTTAAAAAAACATTTTTTCTAGGGACAGAAAACTATAGGTAGGGAGAGTGTCAGTGTGTTTTACTGTGCGAATCCTTGTTTCTAGGGACAGGGAAGGACAGTGAGGGAAATTCTCCTTGTGCTATAGTGTGCTTTAAAAAAACATTTTTTCTAGGGACAGAAAACTATAGGTAGGGAGAGTGTCAGTGTGTTTTACTGTGCGAATCCTTGTTTCTAGGGACAGGGAAGGACAGTGAGGGAAATTCTCCTTGTGCTATAGTGTGCTTTAAAAAAACATTTTTTCTAGGGACAGAAAACTATAGGTAGGGAGAGTGTCAGTGTGTTTTACTGTGCGAATCCTTGTTTCTAGGGACAGGGAAGGACAGTGAGGGAAATTCTCCTTGTGCTATAGTGTGCTTTAAAAAAACATTTTTTCTAGGGACAGAAAACTATAGGTAGGGAGAGTGTCAGTGTGTTTTACTGTGTGAATCCTTGTTTCTAGGGACAGGGAAGGACAGTGAGGGAAATTCTCCTTGTGCTATAGTGTGCTTTAAAAAAACATTTTTTCTAGGGACAGAAAACTATAGGTAGGAAGAGTGTCAGTTTCTTTCACTGTGATAATCCTTGTTTCTAGGGACAGGGAAGGACAGTGAGGGAAATTCTCCTTGTGCTATAGTGTGCTTTAAAAAAACATTTTTTCTAGGGATAGAAAACTATAGGTAGGGAGAGTGTCAGTGTGTTTTACTGTGCGAATCCTTGTTTCTAGGGACAGGGAAGGACAGTGAGGGAAATTCTCCTTGTGCTATAGTGTGCTTTAAAAAAACATTTTTTCTAGGGACAGAAAACTATAGGTAGGGAGAGTGTCAGTGTGTTTTACTGTGCGAATCCTTGTTTCTAGGGACAGGGAAGGACAGTGAGGGAAATTCTCCCTGTGCTATAGTGTGCTTTAAAAAAACATTTTTTCTAGGGACAGAAAACTATAGGTAGGGAGAGTGTCAGTGTGTTTTACTGTGCGAATCCTTGTTTCTAGGGACAGGGAAGGACAGTGAGGGAAATTCTCCTTGTGCTATAGTGTGCTTTAAAAAAACATTTTTTCTAGGGACAGAAAACTATAGGTAGGGAGAGTGTCAGTGTGTTTTACTGTGCGAATCCTTGTTTCTAGGGACAGGGAAGGACAGTGAGGGAAATTCTCCTTGTGCTATAGTGTGCTTTAAAAAAACATTTTTTCTAGGGACAGAAAACTATAGGTAGGGAGAGTGTCAGTGTGTTTTACTGTGCGAATCCTTGTTTCTAGGGACAGGGAAGGACAGTGAGGGAAATTCTCCTTGTGCTATAGTGTGCTTTAAAAAAACATTTTTTCTAGGGACAGAAAACTATAGGTAGGGAGAGTGTCAGTGTGTTTTACTGTGCGAATCCTTGTTTCTAGGGACAGGGAAGGACAGTGAGGGAAATTCTCCTTGTGCTATAGTGTGCTTTAAAAAAACATTTTTTCTAGGGACAGAAAACTATAGGTAGGAAGAGTGCCAGTTTCTTTCACTGTGATAATCCTTGTTTCTAGGGACAGGGAAGGACAGTGAGGGAAATTCTCCTTGTGCTATAGTGTGCTTTAAAAAAACATTTTTTCTAGGGACAGAAAACTATAGGTAGGGAGAGTGTCAGTGTGTTTTACTGTGCGAATCCTTGTTTCTAGGGACAGGGAAGGACAGTGAGGGAAATTCTCCTTGTGCTATAGTGTGCTTTAAAAAAACATTTTTTCTAGGGACAGAAAACTATAGGTAGGGAGAGTGTCAGTGTGTTTTACTGTGCGAATCCTTGTTTCTAGGGACAGGGAAGGACAGTGAGGGAAATTCTCCATGTGCTATAGTGTGCTTTAAAAAAACATTTTTTCTAGGGACAGAAAACTATAGGTAGGGAGAGTGTCAGTGTGTTTTACTGTGCGAATCCTTGTTTCTAGGGACAGGGAAGGACAGTGAGGGAAATTCTCCTTGTGCTATAGTGTGCTTTAAAAAAACATTTTTTCTAGGGACAGAAAACTATAGGTAGGGAGAGTGTCAGTGTGTTTTACTGTGTGAATCCTTGTTTCTAGGGACAGGGAAGGACAGTGAGGGAAATTCTCCTTGTGCTATAGTGTGCTTTAAAAAAACATTTTTTCTAGGGACAGAAAACTATAGGTAGGAAGAGTGTCAGTTTCTTTCACTGTGATAATCCTTGTTTCTAGGGACAGGGAAGGACAGTGAGGGAAATTCTCCTTGTGCTATAGTGTGCTTTAAAAAAACATTTTTTCTAGGGACAGAAAACTATAGGTAGGGAGAGTGTCAGTGTGTTTTACTGTGCGAATCCTTGTTTCTAGGGACAGGGAAGGACAGTGAGGGAAATTCTCCTTGTGCTATAGTGTGCTTTAAAAAAACATTTTTTCTAGGGACAGAAAACTATAGGTAGGGAGAGTGTCAGTGTGTTTTACTGTGCGAATCCTTGTTTCTAGGGACAGGGAAGGACAGTGAGGGAAATTCTCCTTGTGCTATAGTGTGCTTTAAAAAAACATTTTTTCTAGGGACAGAAAACTATAGGTAGGGAGAGTGTCAGTGTGTTTTACTGTGCGAATCCTTGTTTCTAGGGACAGGGAAGGACAGTGAGGGAAATTCTCCTTGTGCTATAGTGTGCTTTAAAAAAACATTTTTTCTAGGGACAGAAAACTATAGGTAGGGAGAGTGTCAGTGTGTTTTACTGTGCGAATCCTTGTTTCTAGGGACAGGGAAGGACAGTGAGGGAAATTCTCCTTGTGCTATAGTGTGCTTTAAAAAAACATTTTTTCTAGGGACAGAAAACTATAGGTAGGAAGAGTGTCAGTTTCTTTCACTGTGATAATCCTTGTTTCTAGGGACAGGGAAGGAAAGTGAGGGAAATTCTCCTTGTGCTATAGTGTGCTTTAAAAAAACATTTTTTCTAGGGACAGAAAACTATAGGTAGGGAGAGTGTCAGTGTGTTTTACTGTGCAAATCCTTGTTTCTAGGGACAGGGAAGGACAGTGAGGGAAATTCTCCTTGTGCTATAGTGTGCTTTAAAAAAACATTTTTTCTAGGGACAGAAAACTATAGGTAGGGAGAGTGTCAGTGTGTTTTACTGTGCGAATCCTTGTTTCTAGGGACAGGGAAGGACAGTGAGGGAAATTCTCCTTGTGCTATAGTGGGCTAAAGCATTCCTCATCAACCATCTTTGAAATCCTTGTTTTTTGGACAGTCAGGGAAATTGTCGTTGTGCTATTCTGTGCAAAAGCAATCATCCTCAACCATATTTAGAAATCCTTAAGTAAAGGGACAGAGAAGGACACCTGAAGGTAGCCCTTATTGCTTTTTTCCCATCTCCCTGCAGGCCATCTATTAGAATGTCTGGAAGGCAAACAAGGAGAGGCAGACAGTCAGGAGGCAATAAAAGAGGGCAAGCAGGCTCTGTGTCTGGGGACAACAGTGCTGGTCGTGGACGCGGTGCATTGTCATCAGCACATGGCCATGGGACACGCTTGTCCTTCTTTTCGGCAGCTGGACATGTTGAGCCACATCATGCCGAAGACTTGGTAGAGTGGATGACCAAGCCCTCCTCCTCCTCCTCATCCTCTCTCACCCAGGCTCAGGGTACTGGCAAAGCAGCTGCCAAAGCGTCCTCTTCCCTGGTATCAATGTCAGACTCATCATCAGTCACTCCTTCCCTAGACCCACCATGTCCTCCTCCTGAGGAGTCCCCCGAACTGTTTGAGCACAGTGTTGGGTACATGCTCCAGGAGGATGCCCAGCGTTTCGAAGGGTCTGATGATGAAACCCAGCTACAGGAAGGCAGTAGCGTGAGAGCAGACAGAGGGGATGCTCAAGAAGGACACCAATCTGGCAGTCATGTTCCAGCAGCTGCAGCATACTGCCAGATTGGCTCCAGTGATGAGGAGGGAGGGGATGATGAGGTCACTGACTCCACGTGGGTGCCTAATAGGAGAGAGGAGGAGGAGGAGGATGAGGAGGAGGCACATCTCCAACGAGGCAGGATGCCCTTTGGTGGCCAGCGTAAGGGCAGTACACCGACGGAATCACACCGCAGAGCTCCGCCTGTGCAGGGCGCTGCCTCTGCCCGTCATTCAAAAAGTTATTTGGTGTGGGCCTTTTTTGAGGCTAGTGCATCAGATCGCACAGCTGCTGTTTGCAACATATGTCTCAAGCGTATATCGCGTGGCCAAAACATCAGCCGCTTGGGTACCACATGCCTGACCAGACATATGTTGACCTGCCATGCAGCTCGTTGGCAAGCCTACCTCAAAGACCCACACCAAAGAACAAAGCGGACCTCTCCTTGCACCGCATCAGCTGGGATCTCCAACCCCACTATAACTTCAGTCCTCTCTGAAACATGCACTGAGAGGAATGAAGGTGTAGAATTAGGTGTGTCACAGCCAAGTACTTGCGGCCACTCTGCTAGCAGTACACCGACGTCCGATTCTAGCAGGCAAATTTCCCTGCCCCAGCTGCTGGACCGTCGAAAGAAGTTCACTCCCAGCCATCCACATGCCCAGCGGTTGAATGCTAGCTTGGCTAAATTGCTAGCGCTTCAACTGCTGCCTTTTCAGTTGGTAGACTCGGCCCCCTTCCGTGAGTTTGTGCAATGTGCGGTTCCTCAGTGGCAGGTTCCCAAACGCCACTTTTTCTCACGGAAGGCTATTCCGGCTCTCTACCGGCATGTGGAAGGCAATGTCTTGGCCTCGCTGGACAGGGCGGTCAGCGGTAAGGTGCATATTACCGCTGACTCATGGTCCAGCAGGCATGGACAGGGACGTTACCTTTCTTTCACGGCCCATTGGGTCACTCTTTTGGCAGCTGGGAAGGATGCAGGACAAGGTGCAGTAGTGTTGGAGGTTGTTCCACCGCCACGCCTCCAAAATGCTACTACTGGTTGTGACACACCTCTCTCCTCCACCCCCTCCTCTTCTTCTTCCTCCATGGCCTCTTCCTGTGGTTTGTCCTCTGAACCAGCGGTGCTCCGTAGCCGTTCAAGGGGCTACGCAAGTACGCAGGCAAAAAGATGCCATGCCGTGCTTGCGCTGGTGTGTTTGGGGGACAGAAGCCACACTGGGGCAGAGGTCCTGTCTGCTCTGCAGGGCCAGGCCGAGAGGTGGTTGACGCCACGCCAGCTTAAGCCAGGAATGGTGGTTTGCGACAATGGCACCAACCTCCTCTCCGCCCTCCGACAGGGACAACTGACCCATGTGCCCTGTGTGGCTCACGTCCTTAACCTGGTGGTGCAGCGGTTCTTGGGCAGGTACCCGGGCTTACAGGATGTCCTGAGGCAGGCTGTGTGCATTTCCGCAGATCTTATAATGCCAGTGCTCGCCTGGCTGAGCTGCAAAAGGAGTTGAACCTGCCCAAGAACCGCCTTATATGTGACATGCCCACCAGGTGGAACTCAACGTTGGCCATGCTGCAGCGGCTGCACACGCAGCAGAGGGCCATCAATGAGTACCTGTGTGACTACGGCACCAGGACAGGGTCAGGGGAGCTTGGTTTTTTTTCTCCACGCCAGTGGGGCATGATCAGGGATGCATGCACTGTCCTGGCACCATTTGAGGAGGCCACGAGGATGGTGAGCAGTGACAGTGCATGCATCAGTGACACTGTACCTCTTGTCCACCTGTTGGAGCACACGCTGCGTGGAATAATGGACAGGGCACTTGAGGCAGAACAGAGGCAGGAAGAGGAGGACTTCCTTGCCTCTCAAGGCCCCCTTTACCCAGACAGTGTTCCTTCTGTCCCACCCATCGCACAGGAAGAGGAGGAGGAGGAGGAGGAGGAGGAGGATTGTGTCAGCATGGAGGTGGAGGCTGGCACTCAGCATCATCAGCAGCAGTCTTTTAGGGATGATTTACAGTCCCAAGAAACCAGTGGACTTGTACGTGGCTGGGAGGAGGTGGCTGCGGATCATGTCGTCCTTAGTGACCCAGAGGACTCCGGAGCGAATGCCTCAGCAAACCTACGCTGCATGGCCTCCCTGATCCTGCAAAGTCTGCGGAAGGATCCTCGTATTCTTCGGATCAAGGAGAGGGACCATTACTGGCTGGCCACTCTCCTTGATCCACGGTACAAGGGTAAGGTTGCGGACCTTATGTTACCGTCGCAGAGGGAGCAGAGGATGAGACAACTCCGGGAGGCCTTGCAGAAAGGTCTGTGCAACGCGTTCCCAGAGACTGGGAGGTTACAAACTCCTGGTCCTGGACAACGAGTTGCTGAGGCTTCGGCCAGTCAAAGAAGGAGCAGTGGGGAAGGTGGCCGTCTGACCGATGCGTTCAGACAATTCTTTAGTCCGCAGCCCCAAAGTATGATCGGTTCCAGCAACCATCGCCAGCGTCTGATAAACATGGTGCAGGAATATCTAGGGGCAAGGTCAGACTTGGACACCTTCCCCACCGAAAATCCTCTGGCTTACTGGGTCTTGAGGATGGATCACTGGGCAGAGCTTGCACAGTATGCAATTGAGCTACTGGCCTGTCCTGCATCCAGCGTTCTTTCGGAACGCACATTCAGTGCTGCTGGAGGATTTGTCACGGATCACAGGGTGCGCCTGTCCACCGACTCGGTTGATCGACTGACTTTCATCAAGATGAACCAGTCTTGGATCACCACCAGCTACCACACACCTGATGCTGATATAACAGACTAATTGATTTTAACATGTCACATCCCTTCAAGACTGATGCTGAGTGCCTGTGCTGTTATGTTGACTGGCTATCCTCCTCCTCCGAGTCCTCAATGATACGATTGATGATGATAGCTTGGAAGATCATTTTTGTTTATGGGTGCCGCCACCAGTGGCTAAGGCCCAATTTTTTAATAATTTGCCATAGGGCTCATTGCTGTGCTCCAAGTACAGTATCTGTGAGGGGTTGGAGTGTTGTGGCACCAGTGCCTAAGGCCCAATTTTTCAGCCCCTGTTTAACAGGGGCGTGTCATTACAATTTTTGAAGCAATACTTTGCAACAGGGCTCATTGCTGTGCTCCAAGTACAGTATCTGTGAGGGGTTGTAGTGTTGTGCCACCAGTGCCTAAGGCCCAATTTTTCAGCCCCTGTTCAACAGGGGCATGTAATTACAATTCTTGATCTAATAATTCACAGCAGGGCCCATTGCTGCACCCACCAAGAGTAACTCTGAGGGCTTACAGTGTTGTGGCAACGCCACCACCACCACCACCACGAAAGGCCCAATTTTTCAGCCCCTGTTCAAAAGGGGCATGTAATTACAATTCTTGATCTAATAATTCACAGCAGGGCCCATTCCTGCACCCACCAAGAGTAACTCTGAGGGCTTACAGTGTTGTGGCAACGCCACCACCACCACCACCACGAAAGGCCCAATTTTTCAGCCCCTGTTCAACAGGGGCATGCAATTACAATTCTTGATCTAATAATTCACAGCAGGGCCCATTGCTGCACCCACCAAGAGTAACTGTCAGGGCTTACAGTGTTGTGGCACCAGCACCACCATCAAAGGCCCAATTTTTACTACCACTGTTCAACAATTATATGTAATTACAATTCCTGATATAATAGTTGACAGCAGGGCGTTCCAGCACCAACCAAGAGTAACTGTGAGTGCTTACAGTGTTGTGCCAACACCAACAACTAAGGGGCCTATTTCTGCAGAGTATATACGGCAGGTCCCTACTTTCAAACATCCAACTTACAAACGACTCCTACTTGCAAACGCAAGAAGACAACAGGAAGTGAGAGGAAATCTACCCCTTGGAAGGAAAATTCTCTCCTGTAAGAATTAATATGGGAGAAAGGTGTCTCCTCTGTACTGATGCTTTATCACCAATCCTTGTTTCAAGAAAAACACCACATTTCAAAAACAGTTGTCATTGGGACGGAAAGTGAGGTGAAATGTTCTGAACAGGGGCACAGACAGCAAAACAAATGTTACAGGGGTGATAACCCTTACCTATGTTTTCCAAAAAGTTTAAAAATAGATTTTTGGGCTGGAGCTACACTTAAACAATGTACCTGTTCAAAATTACAAACAGATTCTACATAAGAACAAACCTACAGTCCCTGTCTTGTATGCACCGCCTGTATACGGCTGTTCAGAGTATATAGGGCCTTTTTTATTTTATGTGAGGGGTTCCCCTTAATATCCATACAAGACCCAAAGGGGCTGGTAATGGGCTGGGGTAGGGGGGGGGTCATGGGGTAGCTATGCCATTTTTCTTAAAGATTTTCATCCATATTACCGGGACCAGACATTACATTAAAGCCGCAAGCAGTTTTAAATGGCTTTTTTTTCCTTTAGAAGTGTCATTTTGTGCAGGGACAGTTCTAAACACGGGAAACACGTGGCACTTCACAGGCATACTTTAGACACCCCCCAGGTACGATATTTAAAGGAATATTTGACTTTTTTTTTTTCACTTTATGCATCATTAAAATGACTGCTCCCGAAAAACGACCGTTTTTAAAACTTCTTTTTGCATTGATACATGTCCCCTGGTGCACAACCCGGGTTCCCAAACCCTTTTTAGGACAATAACATGCATAATAGTTGTTATAATTAGCACTTTAGAATTCGAACGTTCGCATCCATTGTATTTAATAGGGTTCTAATGTTCGTACGAACTTTCGGTCCGTTCGCGGGTTCTGGTGCGAACCGAACCCGGGGGTGTTCGGCTCATCACTACTGTTTATACATATGTTTTATTTGCTGCCCATTAGCTCCCCGCAGTGCCCTATGCTGGATTGTGGTCTTTCCCTGGAGGTGTTCTCGGCTGGGTATGTGCTTGCCCCTATTTGTGTGTGGTAGGGGGGGGGGGGGGGGTGGGGGCGGATGTTGCTTAAATATTGGCACGATATGTTCTCTTGCAATAACTGTATATTTCTGTTTAACTTATTGTGTAATAACTTTAATTTATTTATCTTTTTATCCCTGTTTAGTATTGTACAAGTCTCTTCCTATACCCGTATGTCCCCCGATGAAGCTAGAATTGCGAAACATGTCGGGACGTCACGAGTAATTTTGTACTTTTCAAAACCAGCTTCACTCCCTCCTTTTTCTGACCATCTAGCATCTAGTTGTGTGTTAACTGTTCTCCATTATTAACCACTTGCATGTGGTTTTATATGTACCTTTTAAAGTGAATTCCATTAAAATATTGAATACTTTTTACCTTAAGTGTAATTGAATTTCTTACTACTACAGCTAGCACCGTGAAAATCCCTTTTCTCCCCTTTGTTAATATGTTTTATTTCAGTGGACTCCAAACTGCCTTTGCTTGCCTTTATCTGGTCCTTGAGGCATTATTTCCGCCACTGACACCAACAATGGGGCACTATTCCTCCCACTGACACCATCAATGGGGCATAATTCCTTCCATTGACAACAAAAATAAGGAACTATTCCTCCCACTGACACCAACTATTTCTCTTCCTGGGCACAGTTCGACCCCTCCTTAATCTGAAGGACAATAAACTGGCCCTTTCTTTAGAAAGGTTGAAGACTTCTGTTTTAATTGTTCAGAAAAGGTCGCTGCAGTATAGGGTATTCGGCAAACTGAAGTTGGACATGTTTCGCAGACAAAATCTGCTTCTTCAAACAGAAATGGAAATATATGTCTTAACCACTTAAGCCCCGGACCATTTCGGGCCATTAGGACCAGGCCTGTTTTTGGGATTCGGCACTGCGCTGCTTTAACTGTAAATTGTGCGGACATGCAATGTTGTACCCAAATGAAATTTGCGTCCTTTTCTTCCCACAAATAGAGCTTTCTTTTAATGGTATTTGATTGCCTCTGCGATTTTTATTTTTTGCGATATAAACAGAAAAAGACCGAAAATTTTGAAAAAAAATGATATTTTCTACTTTTTGTTATAAGAAAAATCGAATAAACTCAATTTTAGTCATACATTTAGGCCAAAATGTATTCAGCCACATGTCTTTAGTAAAAAAAATGTCAATAAGCGTATATTTATTGGTTTGCGCAAAAGTTATAGCGTTTACAAACTAGGGTACATTTTCTGAAATTTACACAGCTTTAAATTTATGACTGCCTATCTCATTTCTTGAGGTGCTAAAATGGCAGGGCAGTACAAAACCCCCCCAAATGACCCCATTTTGGAAAGTAGACACCCCAAGGAAATTGCTGAGAGGCATGTTGAGCCCATTGAATATTTTTTTTTTTTGTCCCAAGTGATTGAATAATGACAAAAAAAAAAAAAAAAAAATTACAAAAAGTTGTCACTAAATGATATATTGCTCACACATGCCATGGTTATATGTGGAATTGCACCCCAAAATACATTCTGCTGCTTCTCCTGAGTACGGGGATACCACATGTGTGGGACTTTTTAGGAGCCTAGCCACGTACGGGACCCCGGAAACCAAGCACCGCCTTCAGGATTTCTAAGGGCGCAAATTTTTGATTTCACTCCTCACTACCTATCACAGTTTCGAAGGCCATAAAATGCCAAAATAGCACAAAACCCCCCCAAATGACCCCATTTTGGAAAGTAGACACCCCAAGCTATTTGCTGAGAGGCATGTTGAGTCCATGGAATATTTTATATTTTGCCACAGGTTGCGGGAATATGACAAACTTTTTTTTTTTTGCACAAAGTTGTCACTAAATGATATATTGCTCACACATGCCATGGGCATATGTGAAATTACACCCCAAAATACATTCTGCTGCTTCTCCTGAGTACGGGGATACCACATGTGTGGGACTTTTTGGGAGCCTAGCCGCGTACGGGACCCCAAAAACCAAGCACCGCCTTCAAGGTTTCTAAGGGCATACATTTTTGATTTCGCTCCTCACTACCTATCACAGTTTTGAAGGCCATAAAATGCCAAGATGGCACAAAACCCCCCCAAATGACCCCATTTTGGAAAGTAGACACCCCAAGCTATTTGCTGAGAGGCATGTTGAGCCCATTGAATTTTTTTTTTTTTTTGTCCCAAATGATTGAATAATGACAAAAAGAAAAAAAAAATGTACAAAAAGTTGTCACTAAATGATATATTGCTCACACATGCCATGGTTATATGTGAAATTACACCCCAAAATACATTCTGCTGCTTCTCCTGAGTACGGGGATACCACATGTGTGGGACTTTTTGGGAGCCTAGCCGCGTACGGGACCCCAAAAACCAAGCACCGCCTTCAAGGTTTCTAAGGGCATAAATTTTTGATTTCACTCCTCACTACCTATCACAGTTTTGAAGGCCATAAAATGTCAAAATAGCCCAAAACCCCCACAAATGACCCCATTTTGGAAAGTAGACACCCCAAGCTATTTGCTGAGAGGCATGGTGAGTATTTTACAGCTCTCATTTGTTTTTGAAAATTAAGAAAGACATTTTTTTTTCTTTTTTTACATTTTCAAAACTTTGTGACAAAAAGCGAGATCTGCAAAATACTCAACATACCTCTCAGCAAATAGCTTGGGGTGTCTACTTTCCAAAATGGGGTCATTTGGGGGGGTTTTGTGCCATCTGGGCATTCCATGGCCTCCGAAACTGTGATAGGCAGTGAGGAGTGAAATCAAAAATTTACACCCATAGAAATCCTGAAGGCGGTGCTTGGTTTTTGGGGTCCCGTACGCGACTAGGCTCCCAAAAAGTCCCACACATGTGGTATCCCCGTACTCAGGAGAAGCAACAGAATGTATTTTGGGGTGTAATTCCACATATGCCCTTGGCATGTTTGAGCAATATATAATTTAGTGACAACTTTTTGTACATTTTTTTTTTTTTTGGTCATTATTCAATTACTTGGGACAAAAAAAAAAATATTCAATGGGCTCAACATGCCTCTCAGCAAATAGCTTGGGGTGTCTACTTTCCAAAATGGGGTCATTTGGGGGGGTTTTGAACTGTCCTGGCATTTTATGCACAACATTAGGAAGCTTATGTCACACATCATCCACTCTTCTAACCACTTGAAGACAAAGCCCTTTCTGACACTTTTTGTTTACATGAAAAAAAAATTTTTTTTGCAAGAAAATTATGTTGAACCCCCAAACATTATATATTTTTTTAAAGCAAAGGCCCTACAGATTAAAATAGTGGGTGTTGCATTTTTTTTTTCCACACAGTATTTGCGCAGCGATTTTTCAAACACATTTTTTGGGGGGAAAACACACTTTTTTTATTTTTAATGCACTAAAAAACACTATATTGCCCAAATGTTTGATGAAATAAAAAAGATGATCATAGGCCGAGTACATGGATACCAAACACGACATGCTTTAAAATTGCGCACAAACGCGCAGCGGCGACAAACTACATTCATTTTTAAAAGCATTTAAAAGCCTTTACAGGTTACCACGTTAGATTTACAGAGGAGGTCTACTGCTAAAATGACTGCCCTCGATCTGACCTTCGCGGTGATACCTCACATGCATGATGCAATTGCTGTTTACATATGACGCTAGACCGACGCTTGCGTTCGCCTTTGCGCAAGAGCAGGGGGGGACAGCGGTGCTTTTTTTTTTTTTATTATTTATTTGGCTTTTTTATTTTATTTTTAAACTGTGCCTTCCATATTTTATTTTTTTACCATTTTTATCGTTATCTCAGGGAATGTAAATATCCCCTATGATAGCAATAAGTAGTGACAGGTACTCTTTTTTTGAAAAAAATTGGGGGGTTAGACCCTAGATCTTTCCTCTGCCCTCAAAGCATCTGACCACACCAAGATCGGTGTGATAAAATGCTTTCCCAATTTCCCAATGGCGCTTTTTATATCCGGGGGGGGGGGGACATTCCCTCCCACTGCTTGTAAAAGCAGTCTAGAGGCTAATTATCTGCTAGAATTGCTTTTACATGAAAGCCGGCTGCTGGCTGAAAAGAATGATACCAAGATGATACCTAAACCCGCAGGCATCATTCTGGTATAAACATTCAAAGTCCAGCAACATACCAGTACGTTGCTGGTCCTTGTTGGACATGTATTGTAATCTTTTTTTTCATACAGCCTATTGGCTGAACGAAAAAAAGAGATTGATTGGTGGGTATGCCCACCATTAGAATACCTCCCTTCATCCACCCACTTCTAATGATGGGCATATATGCCGAAGCATGGGGGCATCCTCCCGCAAAAAAGTTATGCCGCGTACACACGGTCAAGCCTTCGTCGGAATTTCGACCGTATGTACGCGGCATAAAAGGTTATGCCGCGTACACACGGTCGGACTTTTCCACGGGCAAGCCTCCGTTGGAATTTCGACCGTATATACGCGGCATTAGGAGCAAAATCGCTCCTCCGCCCCTGCTGCCCCCATGCTTCGGCATATATGCTCTTTTTTTTAACTGTGGTGGTGAAATCACCTCCTACAGCGTTGGAGTCACGGCTGTCAAGATAAATAGATCCGCGCTGCAACTGAATGGCGTACCTGCTAAGCAAATGGTGGTTAACATTAAAACAAAGTAACATTACAGTACAACAGTAAGACCTTACCATGCCATACCTGCAAAGCAAATACCAAAACAAAACCTAGTAAAAAATAAAAAAATGTTTTAACGCAACCTGTGCCTAAAATATATATATGCCGAAGCATGGGGGCATCCTCCCGCAAAAAAGTTATGCCGCGTACACACGGTCGGAATTTTCCACGGGCAGGCCTCCGTCGGAATTTCGACCGTATGTACGCGGCATTAGGAGCAAAATCGCTCCTCCGCTCCTGCTGCCCCCATGCTTCGGCATATATGCTCTTTTTTTTAACTGTGGTGGTGAAATCACCTCCTACAGCGTTGGAGTCACGGCTTTATGTATCGTGGGAGCAAACGCTGTTGCTGTCAAGATAAATAGATCCGCGCTGCAACTGAATGGCGTATCTGCTAAGCAAATGGTGGTTAACATTAAAACAAAGTAACATTACAGTACAACAGTAAGACCTTACCATGCCATACCTGCAAAGCAAATACCAAAACAAAACCTAGTAAAAAATAAAAAAATGTTTTAACGCAACCTGTGCCTAAAATATATATATGCCAAAGCATGGGGGCATCCTCCCGCAAAAAAGTTATGCCGCGTACACACGGTCGGAATTTTCCACAGGCAGGCCTCCGTCGGAATTTCGACCGTATGTACGCGGCATTAGGAGCAAAATCGCTCCTCCGCCCCTGCTGCCCCCATGCTTCGGCATATATGCTCTTTTTTTTAACTGTGGTGGTGAAATCACCTCCTACAGCGTTGGAGTCACGGCTTTATGTATCGTGGGAGCAAACGCTGTTGCTGTCAAGATAAATAGATCCGCGCTGCAACTGAATGGCGTACCTGCTAAGCAAATGGTGGTTAACATTAAAACAAAGTAACATTACAGTACAACAGTAAGACCTTACCATGCCATACCTGCAAAGCAAATACCAAAACAAAACCTAGTAAAAAATAAAAAAATGTTTTAACGCAACCTGTGCCTAAAATATATATATGCCGAAGCATGGGGGCATCCTCCCGCAAAAAAGTTATGCCGCGTACACACGGTCGGAATTTTCCACGGGCAGGCCTCCGTCGGAATTTCGGCCGTATGTACGCGGCATTAGGAGCAAAATCGCTCCTCCGCCCCTGCTGCCCCCATGCTTCGGCATATATGCTCTTTTTTTTAACTGTGGTGTCACGGCTTTATGTATCGTGGGAGCAAACGCTGTTGCTTTCAAGATAAATAATTCCGCGCTGCAGTTGAGTGGCGCACCTGAAAACAAAAAATTACATACCTGAAAAGCAAGCATGATAAAACATTGCAGAATAGAATACAGTAAAAAAGAGCAGAACAATAGAGAGAAAATAGAGAGAGAGAGAACAATAAAACGACAACTATTTTTTTTTTTTTTTTTTTTTGTGTTTTGTTTTTTTACGTTTTTTTTTTTCTTTTTTACACTTTTTTTGTAACTTTACAACTGTAATGGTTCGGGTCTCTCAAAATGTAATGGCATCTTGGGAGACCCTGTGTAAGTGTGTCCTTGTCTGTGAAATGCTGTACCCTACGCTAAAACTTCACTTTTGAGTGGTAGCGTTCAAAACATTCACCTTGGACTGGTTGATATTGATGGTTGCTATGGACTGGTTGCTATGGACGGTTGCTATGGACAGTTGCTATGGACGGTTGCTACGGATTGGTTGTTATGGACGGTTGCTATGGATTGGTTGCCATGGACAGTTGCTATGGACTGGATGCTATGGATAGTTGCTATGGATGGTTGCTATGGACAGTTGCTATGGACGGTTGCTATGGACTGGTTGCAATGGATGGTTGCTATGGACAGTTGCTATAGACTGGTTGCTATGGATGGTTGCTATGGACGGTTGCTATGGACTGGTTGCTATGGACGTTTGCTATGGACTGGTTGATATGGATCAGGCCTGTCTCTGCGAACGCTGCAGTTATGTGTGTTGTGTTTGGTAAGTGACAGTGATCGATCGATACTGCACTTGGGTGGGCTGGGCTGGGCTGGGCTGGGCGGAGGGGCTAAACGCAGGCGCTAGCAGGTATCTGGGCTGATCCCGCTAACACTGCGTTTTTGGGAACCCTAAACCGCTGGGGATGCTAGTATAGATCTGATCAGATACTATACCACTAAGGGGGGTGTATGCTTTGCGCGTGGGTGTTAGCGTTACTGGCACTAACCTAACACTGCCTGGGGCGACGCAGACCCTCTCTGGCGCTAAAACCTAATTGATCTCACCCGCCGGGCGATCAGGGGGGTTAAACCTTTATTGGGTTATATACGGCGGGTGCCCTGATGCTATAAAAAGCAAACTAATCAACCAGCGTCACCCGTAACCTTTATATGGTGATCACTGGTGAAAGGGTTAACTAGGGGCAATCAGGGGGTTAAAACCTTTATTAGGTTAAATATGGGGGTACCTGACACTATATAAAAACCTGACGGGTAACCTAAATAACTAAATAACTTACTGGCTAACCAGTGACACCAGTGACGCTTATACGGCGATCACTGGTGAAAGGGTTAACTCTAGGGGCAATCAGGGGGTTAAAATAATATATGGGGGTACCTGACACTAATAAAAACCTGCGGCGAACCTAAAAAAAAAAAACTAATAATCTAAAACACCAGCGACACAAATACAGCGATCGGAAAAACAAACGCTTAGTGACGCTGAAGTTAGGGGGTGAAAGGGTTACCTGGGGGGTGATCAAGGGGTTAAACCTGTATTAGGGGGGGTTAGGGGGCTACCCTGGACCTAAAGGGGCCTAATCCTAACTGCCCTGCAACTTTTTACAATCACAGATGACACTAAATGCAGTGATCAGTAAAATAAATGATCACTGCAATCAGTGACACTGTGATTGGGGGCTTTGGGGTGACCTGGGGGGTGATCTGGGGGTGACTGGGGGGTGATTTGTGTGCCTATGTGTACCTACGTGTCAGTGGACTGTTGGTGCACTAACCTCTGTCTTCACTCCTCGGCGCCGGGAACGAAAAGACCGCGGCGAGGGAGATGACATCACTTCCTCCAGCCTTGTTTACATCACATGGCGGAGGAAGCATTTTCATTGGCCGGGAGCGATCGCGAGGGGGGGGGCGGAATCGAGCGGCCGCCCCCTCATGCCTGATCGCTCCCGAACACTTAACGGCCGCTCACTGCAGTGAAGGGGGGTCCGGATGGACCCCCCAACTGCACAAAGGCGATCACGTAGATCTACGTGATTCTGCCTGTCCGTGCCATTCTGCCGACGTAAATCGGCGGTGGGCGGTCGTTAAGTGGTTAAATATACAATAACAATTAATACATCTACGTGGTATATCCTATACATCATCATGTCACCATTATCGTCATCATCATCATCATCATCATGAAATCTCCATATTTAATCAATGCTGTTTACATACCATATTCTTTGTGACTCTCTGGGCAGGATTAAAACACCCCCACATGCAGGAGAAACAGAGGCACACGGGCAAACCTGGGATATAATGGTTTCTATATAGAAACAGAGGTGCACAACCACATCTCTAAATATTACATGTGCATGATTTCCATTATTCCGATGTTTTTAACATTAATTTATTTAATTTAATTTATTTAACCCCTTCGCGCCCAGCATACGAGAATACACGGCCACAATGTGGCTCTACAATGCGCGCGCATCGGGGAACTTCTGTGCTGGCCGTGTCCCTTGGACACAGCCATTCACAGATCGCGGTAAATAGCCAATCACAGCGGCTATTTACAGCGCGATCGAGGAGACCAATGAGAGATGATCTCAAATGTAAACATATGAGATCATCTCTCATTGCCGGCTTTCTCTCCTCACACAGACACCGCGTGTGAGGAGGGAGAGCGATCTGTCAGTGAGTCAGCTTCTGTCAGCTTCCATCAGTGCCCAATCAGTGCCCAATCAGTGCCCAGTAATAACACAGTATAAACACAGTGAAAACACAGTGAAAACACAGTGCCCACCTGTGCCATCTGCGCCCACCTGTGCCATCTGTGCCCACCTGTGCCACCTGTAGCCACCTGTGCCACCTGTGCCACCTGTGATCAGTGCACATCTGTGCTCATCAGTGCCCACCTGTACCACCTCATCGGTGCCCACCTGTGCCACCTCATCCATGCCCACCTGTGCCACCTCATCCGTGCCCACCTGTGCCACCTCATCCGTGCCCACCTGTGCCACCTCATCCGTGCCCACCTGTGCAATCAGTGCACATCTGTTCGACCTCATCAATACGCATCTGCCACCTCATCTGTGCCGCCTCATTAGTGCCATCTGTGCCGCATCATTAGTGCCATCTGTGCCGCCTCATTAGTGCCATCTGTACCACCTCATTAGTGCCATCTGTGCCGCCTCAGTGCCATCTTTGCCATCAATAAGTGCACATCTGTGCTGCCTCATCAGTGTACATCTGTTCCACCACCTCCGTACCCATCTGTGCCACCATATTCGTACCATCTGTGCCACCTCAGTACCCATCTGTGCCACCTCAGTACCCATCTGTGCCACCTCAGTACCCATCTGTGCCACCTTATTAGTGCACATCTGTGCAATCAATCAGGGCCCATCTGCGCCACACACCTGTGAAGTCGCATCACCACCGCCAGCAACCAAAATATGTCAAAAAGGTGTTTTACCGCCGAGGAGGCATACCAAATTCTTTCCACGCCTGAGAGCGACGGGGAGCTCTTTTTTTCAGATTCCGATTCAGGTTCTGAGTCGGACGTAAACTATGAGCCAGTCTTTAGTAGTGGAACAGAGACAGCCTCAGAGGAGGAAGATAGTCGGCCCGCCAAAAGAAGGCGCTCTGCTGAGGCAGCAGTAGCATCCACCAGCACCGCAGTGCCATCCACCAGCACCGCAGTGCCTCAGCAAGAAAGGCCAAGGACCCATGCCGGCCTTCCCTATGCCCTCCAAAACCCCTTGTGGCTTCCTCCTAATTCAGGAGAAGCCAACATTCCCCCTTTCACTGCCCAGCCAGGAGTCCAGGTGAATACGGACAATTTTTCCCCAATCAATTTTTTCAATCTAATTTTTACCGAGGACATGCTAGCCAACATTGTCACCCAGTGCAACCTATATGCCCAGCAATTTATTGCAAGTAATCCTACATCCTATTATGCCCGTCCCTTCGAGTGGAGAGACCTAACGGTGGAGGAGTTGAAGGTTTTTTTAGGCCTCACATTTTGCATGGGACTCAACCCAAAAAACACTTTTGTGCCTTTTGGTCCAAACGCCCCATCTATCACATGCCAATATTCTCCAGCGTAATGCCCAGAACCAGGTACCTCATGATCATGAGGTTTCTCCACTTCAACGATAACACCCAGTGCCTTCCCCAAAATCACCCAAATTATGACAGGCTTTTCAAAATTCAGCCCTTACTAAATTATTTTTCAGAAGTATTCCCCCAGTAATATACCCAGGACCAACACATATGTGTGGATGAGTCCCTTGTTAAATTTAGTGGCAGGCTTAAAATAAAGCAATTTATCCCCAGCAAAAGGGCCCGCTATGGGGTGAAGGTGTACAAACTCTGTGACCGAGTCACAGGGTACCTGTATGGCTTCCTAGTTTACGAAGGGAAGGACACCCAGCTGCATCCCCCCAATTGCCCAGACTACTTGTGAACAAGCAGGAAAGTTGTTTGGCAACTCATCAGCCCCCTACTGGAAAAAGGCTACCACTTATATGTAGATAACTTTTATACATCCCTTCCCCTGTTTCGCAACCTTCACCTGAAGAAGACGCCAGCATGTGGCACGGTCAGAAAGAACCGGAAGGGCTTTCCTCAAAGTCTTGTGAATAAGAAGTTGAGAAGAGGAGAGTCAGCAAGTCTGCGAAACCAGGAGGTTCTGGCAGTGAAGTGGAAGGACAGAAGGGATGTATATATGTTATCTTCCATCCACAACGATACCTTCGTGGAAAACCCCAGAAGGAATGGCACCACCATCCAAAAGCCCACATGCATCCAGGACTACAATTCGTTCATGGGGGGAGTCGACTTGAACGACCAAATGCTGGAACCCTATCTTTCCACAAGACGGACATACCATTGGTATAAAAAAGTAGCAATTTATTTTTTTCATTTGGCCATATATAACTCTTATATTATTTATCGCAAGTCCACCCAAAACCCCCTACCCTTCCTTGGCTACCAGGAGGAAATCACCACTGCCCTGATATTCCAGAATGGCCCACCCCAAAACATCCGATCTGATGTTATGAGTCGACTCTTCGAACGTCACTTTCCTGATAAAGTCCCTCCCACAGCAACAGGCCGACAACGTCAAAAAAAATGTAAGGTGTGTGCCAGTGGAGGAGTCAGACGAGACACAGTTTATTATTGTGCTGAGTGTCCTTCCCAACCAGGCCTCTGTGTAATTGGCTGCTTTCGCCGTTACCATACTTCACTAAATTATTAGTAAAGTATGGTAAACGTAATCCTCATTGCCTGCCTTCACACCCCTTATGCTACTGCCTGCTCTGTAACTGACCCTCAATTGTTATTTGACCACGCTTCTGCCTAACGATTCTGTACTACCTCTGCCTGATCTGGAACTGACCCTGGACTGTTATTCGACCATGCTTCTGCCTAACGATTCTGTACTACCTCTGCCTGATCTGGAACTGACCTTGGACTGTTTGACCATGCTTTTTGCCTGCCTCTTGGATTGATCTTGTACCCTGCTACTGGACTAGTGGGATTCAACACAGGGGTCTCACATATGTGAGGGGCTCCAGAAAAGTTTTTCTGGATGAAGAAAACAATTTTTTTTGTTTTCTTATCCTAGATTAGGGTCTGGAGACTCGGAGGCTTCAAAGAGATTTGGGTGGGAGAAGCCTCTACCCCTGTCCCCATTCTGTCCTGAACAAGGCCCTACTTCTGCCTGCTGCCTGTAGGACCTATGCCATCATGCCTCTGCCTGTCACATGAACTGACCACACCAAATGGATCTGCCTACTACCAGGACTAATATCTTTGGCACTGCTGACAATATTTCTGCCTGCACTGACCCAGGACTGTTTATGGACAGTATCCCTGCCTGCTGCCTGGACAATTGTGTATGCCATTGCTGACGAAGTCCCTGCCTGCTGCCTGGACCAGTGCTATCCTGCTGTGTAGAACTGCGCTACTAAAACCACAGGTAATCTTTTGTTTACGCTTTGCTCAGCATAATGTATTTTGGGGTGTAATTCTTGGTATGTGCATGCTATGTGTCCTTAGAACATCTGATGGTGTTCCTTGCATGTTGGGCCTCTGTATGTGGACAGGCTGTGTAAAAGTCCCACACATTTGGTATCGCCATACTCAGGAGGAGTAGCAGAATGTATTTTGGGGTGTCATTTTTGCTATGTAAATGCTATGTGTTGGAGATATCTTATGAACTGACAACTTTGTGTAAAAAAAATGCGATTTCATTTTTTCCCACATTTTCCAAATACTTCTGGAAAAAATGAACTGTTCAAAAGACTCATTATGCCTCATAGATTATACGTTGGGGTGTTAGCTTTCCAAAATGGGGTCATTTTGTGGGTGTTTCCATTGTCCTGGTGCTCCAGGGCCTTCAAAACTATAGTAGGTGGTTGAGAAATAAGATGTGTAATTTATGCGCCTAGAATGCCTGAAGGTGCTACTTCAATGTAGGTCCTCTGTATGTGGACAGGCTGTGTAAAAGTCCCACACATGTGGTATCGCCATACTCAGGAGGAGTAGTAGAATGTATTTTGGGGTGTCATTTTTACAATGTAAATGCTATGTGTTGGAGATGTCTTATAAACTGACAACTTAGTGTGAAAAAAATGCGTTTTCATTTTTTTTCCACATTTTCCAAAAACTTCTGGAAAAAAATGAACCGTTCAAAAGACTCATTATGCCTCATAGATTATACGTTGGGGTGTTAGCTTTCCAAAATGGGGTCATTTTGTGGGTGTTTCCATTGTCCTGGTGCTCCAGGGCCTTCAAAACTATAATAGGTGGTTGAGAAATGAGATGTGTAATTTATGCGCCTAGAATGCCTGAAGGTGCTACTTCAATGTAGGTCCTCTGTATGTGGACAGGCTGTGTAAAAGTCCCACACATGTGGTATTGCCATACTCAGGAGGAGTAGCAGAATGTATTTTGGGGTGTCATTTTTGCTATATACAAGCTATGTGTTGGAAATATCTTATAAATGGACAACTTTGCGTAAAAAAATGCTTTTTCATTTTTTTTCCACATATTCCAAAAACTTCTGGAAAAAAATGAACCGTTCAAAAGACTCATTATGCCTCATAGATTATACGTTGGGGTGTTAGCTTTCCAAAATGGGGTAATTTTGTGGGTGTTTCCATTGTCCTGGTGCTCCAGGGCCTTCAAAAGTGTAATAGGTAGTCAACTAGTTAGATGTGTAATTTATGCTCATAGAACACCTGATGGTGCTCCCTGCATGTTGGGCCTCTGTATGTGGCCAGGCAGTAAAAAAGTCCCACACATGTGGTATCGTAATACTCAGGAGGAGTAGCAGAATGTATTTTGGGGTGTCATTAGTGGTATGCACATGCCATGTGAGAGGAATAAGCTATTACAATGAAAATTTTGAGGAAAAAAAAACAAACAAAAAACAAAATCGTAATTTGCAAAGAATCGTGGGAAAAAATTACAACTTCAAATAACTCACCATGCCTCTTACTAAATACCTTGGAATGTCTACTTTCCAAAAAGGGGTTATTTGGGGGGCATTTGTACTTTCTTGGCATTTTAGGGTCTCAAGAAATGAGATAGGCCGCCAGTACATCAGATGTGATAATTTTTTTATGATTTGCACTATAGCTTGTAGACTCTAAAACTTTCACACAGACCAAATAATTTCCAAAAATTTGGGGTTATTTTTATCAAAGATATGTAGCAGTATAAATTGTGGCCAAAATTTATGAAGAAAAATTTATAATTTGCAAAATTTTATCACAGAAACTAAGAAAAATTCGTTTTTTTTTCAAAATTTTCGGTCTTTTTTCATTTATAGCGCAAAAAATAAAAACCACAGAGGTGATCAAATACCACCAAAAGAAAGCTCTATTTGTATGAAAAAAAGGACAAAAAAATCATTTGGGTACAGTGTTGCATGACTGAGTAATTGTCATTCAAAGTGTGACAGCGCTGAAAGCTGAAAATTGTTCTGGGCAGGAGGGGTGTTTAAGTGCCCAGTAAGCAAGTGGTTAAATAGCTTTGATACACTGAACAGTACTATACAGATGATAAAACATTCCATCAGGCCCTACTCCCAAAAGCTTTATAATATATATATATATATATATACACAACAGTCATAGAGGAATAATAAGACTCTTCAAGCATTATATAAAGAAGCCAGTCAACATACTAACCAACATAGGAAGGTCAAATGAATGCCCTGTGGAACATCAGTGTGAAAAGTTACTCTGGTCCACAAAGGTGTAATGCCTTCACCAACTGTTTTTTTAAATGCAACTTTTTAAAAGAATTTGGACAATATGCTCTAGAAATATAACTCTTTAACCACTTAAAGACTGCCTCACGCCGATATACGTCGGCAGAATGGCAGAGCTCCATGACCGCGCCCGCGGGACCCGATCGCCGCCGGTGTCCCGCGATCGGGTCACAGAGCTGAAGAAAGGGGAGAGGTGAGTGTAAACAAACCTTTCCCTGTTCTTCTCTGTGGCATATCAGTGATCGTCTGTTCCCTGTCATCGGAACAGACGATCAGTGACGTGTAACGTGTAGCCACGCCCCCCTACAGTAAGAATCACTTCTTAGGGTACACTTAACCCCTACAGCGCCACCTAGTGGTTAACCCCTTCACTGCCAGTGTCATTTTCACAGTAACCAGTGCATTTTTATAGCACTGATCGCTGTGAAAATGACAATGGTCCCAAAAATGTGTCAAAAGTGTCCGATGTGTCCGCCATAATGTCGCACTAACGAAAAAAATCACTGATCGCCGCCATAACTAGTAAAAAAATTTTTTTTTATAAAAATGCAATAAAACTACTCCCTATTTTGTAAACGCTATAACTTTTGCACAAACCAATCCATAAACGCCAATTGCGAAAGTGAGGAAATTTTTTTTTTATATATATTTTTGGGGATATTTATTATAGCAAAAAGTAAAAAATATTGCATTTTTTTCAAAATTGTCGCTCTATTTTTGTTTATAGCACAAAAAATAAAAACCGCAGAGGTGATCAAATACCACCAAAAGAAAGCTCTATTTGTGGGTAAAAAAGGAAGCTAATTTTGTTTGGGAGCCATGTTGCAGAACCGCGCAATTGTCAGTTAAAATGACGCAGTGCCGAATCACAAAAGGGGGCCTGGTCCTTTAGCTGCATATTGGTCCGGGGCTTAAGTGGTTAAAGTGCAGAGAATAGATATGTTAAAATAGCCCTTGCTTTTGGTCAAATTTAAATGCTTAAACCTTGGATTTACCAATCATTGGATGTGGTGGCTTCATTAATGTTTCCTTTATTTTATCTGATATTTCTGCTAATAACACAATTCCTGTCCATGGGTGGTCATGCACTGGTGGCCATACATACTCTCTCTACTGTATATAGAAAGGGAGCCATAAGTTGCCTGCCTGTTTTGGGCTACAAACACATCTTCTCTTCATCACTATTAAGGGGAGGGGTTGATACAAGATAGATTGGAAAGAAGATGTTGCGTGTGATTTCACTTCAATTCACGGGAAATGACAAGGACACCACATTTCTGGCAATATCAATAGGTAGTTTCTGTACTTGTTAAAAATTTTCCTAGCCTGAAAAATGGAAACCAATGCTGCTACCATATCCAAAGACTTATAAGCTGCAATATTTGACGTGATTGAAGCCGTATTAGCCATATTAGTATCTGTCACAAGCTGCAATATTAAAATTGTTATTGAGTTTAGATAAATCTGAGTTATTTATAATCCACTGCAATTCAGAGAGGAGCTCACGGAGACCTGGGAGTGTGCCATGTAACTTCCTTGGGCGGTGAATGTGAGAAACTTCTTACTACTGACATTTTTTACACAAGGCTTTCTGAATGTGAGAGATGCATGTTTTTTGTGACTAATGCTCTTACTGTACAAGCAGTGGTGACTGGCTAATTTTTGCCTCCCTTTATCGTTCTAGTAACAGATTTAATTATAGCGGAAGTAAACCCATCCATAAAACCATTTCATTGCCGGCACGTGCCGGAAATGTAACACTTCAATTAGTTGCGCTCTCAACCAAACTGTCAAACCATCCATTGGCTGGTGTCTAAACTGATCACATGTGCAGAATCATGGCAGTTGTATATTAAACAGAGGCAAAGATGGCAGCTTCCTTGGCTGAAAACGATAGGGGTGTTTACTTCCACTTTAACACTTTAATGATGCCCAGCAAGAGTTTTAGATTAACATAACTCACTTAACATCAAACTCCACATATACTACCATCTAAAGTTCATACACATTTATCTTAATAAGTAAATGATTTCTTAGCAAAACATATTTAAATGCTAACTTCACATGCTACACAGTTATTAGTGGCAAGACATATTTGCCTGTTATTCATTGGGAACTAACAAAAAAATTGAAAGACTATAAACTATAGGACTTAAAAATAGTCCCCAATTTCTACACAATGCATTCTTCCTCATTAGTAATAAACTTCACTGAGGCCACACTAGTCTATCTTGTAATCTGATAACCTTTTTCTCCAAGCAATATCTATCAGTGATGTTTATTGACATTAGAATAGAATTGTCACTGGTCCATTTAGCATATTTAATGTTACTTAGCATTGTAAAAGCCCCACAGCCTCCTCCGGGCCGCCCTAAATATTCACTGTGGTTTAGTGTTGGTTGACTTGACTTTTAAGAGTGTTTGTGGAGCACTCGCAAAACTACTTTTAAAATTTAAAAGCTTTAGGGTCTGTGAACAACTGATTGCATCTGAACAAGGAAAAGTTACTTAACAGTAATTAAAGTTCAGCCATAAAAGTAAGATTGCTTTTCTACCCAGACATGATTTTCACATAGCTGCTAATCAGTTTAGTGATGAGTGCAGACTTTCCTCATTTCCCAAACACAGGAAAGTTGACATGTGGGTAATTAAGCCATTGTCTGATAGACTCATGTGGGATCGGTAAACAGATTGGTGTTCAAACCTTTTATTGAGTGCATCCTTTCAATTGGATATTCCTAGATGTAGCCATCGTGATTGTCATGCAAGAAATAAGTGTAATGCTGTTTTAACTTTATATGAGTTTTTTCTGTTTACGTCTTACAGAGCAACATGAGTTAAAAGCTGGCAAAAGAAATGAGGTAAGCTTCGCTTCATCTGCCTATTTTCAGCTGATTGGGCTACAATCTAATGTCGTTAGCACAAGTATTGACTTATTTTCAATGAACAATTCTCAATTTGAAACCTTGTCCAAATGCTACTGTTTCTGCAGAGATAAACGAATATACAGGATATAATAATAATAATAATAATAATAAATATATATATATATATATATATATATATATATATATATATATATCTTAGGGATGGGCCGAACACCTCCCGGTTCAGTACGCACCAGAACATGCGAACCGGCAAAAAAATTGTGGGAACATGCAAACCCTTTAAAAGTCTATGGGACTGGCACATGAAAAAAGTGCTCATTTTAAAGTCTTATATGCAAGTTATTGCCATAAAAAGTGTATGGGGACCCGGGTACTGCCCCAGGGGACATGTATCAATGCAAAAAAGTTTTTAAAACTACAGTTTTTTCAGAAGCAGTGATTTTAATAATGCTTAAAGTGAAACAATAAAAATGAAATAAATTCCTTTAAAAACGTGCCTGGGGGTCCCCTTAGTCTGCTTGTAAAGTGGCACATCTTTCTGAGGTGTTTTAAAGTGCCGCAGCAAAATTACATTTCTAAAGGAAACATTTTTATCTAAAATTGCTCACGGCTGTAATGTATTTCTGGCTATATTCGATATAGATTAAAATCAAGGAAAAAATTGGCGTCCCTTTGGGTCTGGTATGGATTTTAAGGGGAACTCCATGCCAAAATTTTAAAAAATGGCGTGGGTTCCCCCCAAAATCCATACCAGACCCTTACCTGAGCATGCAGCCTGGATGACAGGATGAGGGGGCAATACCAGGCCACATGCCCTCAACATAGAGGGGGTGCTTTGGGGTCCCCCCCAAAGCACCTTGTCCCCATGTTGATGGGGACAAGGGCCTCGTCCCCACAACCCTTGCCGGTGGTTGTCGGGGTCTGTGGGCGGGGGGCTTATCAGAATCTGGAAGCCCCCTTTAACAAGGGGGACCCAGATCCTGCCCCCCCTATGTGAATGGGTAGGGGTACACTTTTTTACGTCACCGGGTGGCCCCGTCGCTGCCTATATAGCAGCTGTCACAGCCAAGAGACAGCAGTCGGAGGTTTTTTTTTTCTATTTTTCGAGTCCGTTGGGCGGCATAATTGTAGATGGATGGACATCGCGGGATACTTTTTTTCTTTTTTAATAAATAAATTGTCAATAACTGTCTTTTTTGGTTTTTACTTTTTGACACTTTTTTTGGTGAATGGGTAGAGGTTCACATATGGGGGGTGGGATCTGTGGGCCCCCTTGTTAGAGGGGGCTTCCAGATCCCGATAATCCCCCCACCTGCAGACCCCCACAGCCACCGGGCCAGGGTTGTGGGGACGAGGCCCTTGTCCCCCTCCCCATGTTGAGGGCTAGCGGCCTGGTATGGTTCAGGAGGGGGGGACACTTGCTTGTCTCCTCCCCTTTCCTGATCTGCCATGCTGCTTGCTCAGTTAAGGGTCTGGTATGAATTTTGGGGGGGACTCCACGCCAATTTTTAAATAACATTTGGCTTGGAGTTCCCCTTAAAATCTATGCCAGACCGAAAGGGCCTGGTATAGATTTTGGGCGGGACCCCACACAATTTTTTTTTAACATTTTGGCGTGAAGTTGATACTGTTGTTCTGACATGTTTGGCTGCATTATATGTACTGTCCATTGTAACATAATTGTGCTGAAATTATTTCTAGCATGGAACCCTATTAGTTAGTTTATGCCCCAATATTTTGTATGGTTGTTATTCTGAGAATGTATTTAATATTAAAGTCTGGCTGTAGTTAATACTCTTTTAAATAATATATTAAATATAATATACCGTATTTTTCGCTCCATAAGACGCACTTCCCCCCCCCCCAAAAAATGGGGGAAAATGTCTCTGCATCTTATAGAGCGAATACTGACCAGGAGTCCGCCCCCGCCGCCGTGTTACAATACCGCACTGGCCGTGGCGACCGCCGAGCAGTATGACCGCATAGATCCACTCTGCACCAGGGAATCGGCTTCAACATCACAGCCCAGGACCTCTCCAGCAGCGATCCATCTAGCCTCCTGGCTCCCTCATACCCTACTGACCGTCCAGACATGCAGAGACGCCGCCAAGACCCGCCGCCGGTTAAAAAAAGTATCGGCTTTCTGCCCGACCATGCAGCACGGGCTTCACCAAAATGGCGGCAGGAGTCACAATGCACCGCCAGCTGCTGAACCTCCAAAGCCTTCCTACTCGGCTGGAGCAGCAAGTGCAGATTAACATGTCATTACAGATGAGCAAACTTCACACCATGCCCTGGAGGTTAACCCCCTATCTCCCTCCACAAGCAAATATAGCAAATAACCACAATGCTCTGTTTGTGGAACACACATATACAGACTGGTACCAGAGTGGTATATTATTCTGTTACATTTTATTAAATATGATTAAATAATAAATTTATTATTTTAATACACCATTTTGGTTCAGAATATTTTTTTTCTTGTTTTTCTCCTCTAAAATCTAGGTGCGTCTTATGGTCAGGTGCGTCTTATAGAGCGAAAAATACGGTAATATTTATCTGTTATATAATACTTTTTTCTCACAACAGACGCATAGATGTTTAGCACAGAGCATCCCTGGTACTCTTTTTCCCTTCCCCCCATCTGTTGGCCTTTTATAGCCCTTTGAGAAGCACAAAGACAGCCTGATTATAACCAGATCCCTTAGAAGGTTCAGTATTGGGTAGGGTTGCCACCTCATCCCTTTAAACCTGAACACATATTAATTACACAGGTTCTGTGGCTGATTAAGGTGGTAAATAAACTCACTTGGTGCCTTATCTGCATTAAATTAGCCCCAGAATGTAATTCCTATGTGTTTGGGTTTAAAGGGATGAGGTGGCAACCCTAGTATTGGGTGACAATTATCTAATATCAGTGAATACCACAGATACTCATATATTTTACATGTTGCTGTTTTATTACTATAAACTATAGACTGTGAGAAAGACATCTCAAGTGTAATGCTGAGCTGACAATCCTTCAGTGTGGAGCATGTATACTGCCAAAATAAACATAAAATATGATTATTCAGCTAAAATACTTTTAATTCAATTCAAGAAAATGAATATCACAGCTATTTAGTGTCATTAGTAGCCAAACTTTGTGATATGATGTATGACATTTGGTATTATTCCTAATAATACTGTAACTGTCAAAACTTTTCTCACAGTGATCAATGAATCAACGAATGCCCAGTGGACATTAATCAGCATGATGTACCACGTGTCATCTACAACCAAATGTAAGTATATATCTCAAGAAAGGAGTAGCAGAAACATTGAACATTTATCTATTTGTCAAATAGTTTTTTTTATTATCAATTGTTTCATTAGAATTCACAATAGGATCAAAAATGCATGGGGTGGAGGAACAGCTAGGCACCCCTGGCCCTGAACTTAAAAACATTTGATATTAGTTAGCTGAAGAGGAGAGTTGGTACAATCATTATCCAACTATTGGCAGAAGACTGGTGCCAAAATTATATTCCAAGCATATATGATTGGGTTACCTGAGTATGTTGATTCCTGTAGGGTAACTTTCATGTTATATCTAGTTGATTGCCTTGGTTATCTGCATCTACATAAGACTGTCCCCAGTCTGCCTAAAATTGGGCAGACCAGGGAACAGTCAATATATGTGTCTGGATACCATTAATCAACAAAGATCTAAAAAAAAAAAAACAGTTTTCTAGCTGCAGTAAATCTTTTGAGGGCTTTACACTAGAGTACCAGTTATTGATTTACTATGACATTTCTTTTCAGATAAACAGGCTGTAGACATCAATAATTCAATCACTATTATTCACATTGATAATCAATTTATATAGTGTCTGCACTTTAGTGGCTGATGAGGTAGTAAAGTGTACATAGAAAAAGTGAGTTAAGTCTGTCTGCCACTTTGACACTGAGTAGAATGCCAGCTATTGTTTTCTTTGTTGCTGGAGGCAGACATTTTTAATTAATGGGAGCCTTGCTATCAATTAGTAAGACCATTGAAAAGAAAGGTGTGATCTTTTATGTGAGTGTGAAAAAAATAAGCTTATCTCCTTGAATATAAGCAATTAGACCATTCATTAGATACAGAAGTGTTTGTCTGTAATAATTGTCTGATTTATAATGGGCAGCCTGTAGCAGGACTGTAAATACACATGGAGATGTGATCATTTGGAGCTCAATGATCAGACAGTTTTCGCAAGGACATCTACATCTACTATTGTTGGGTAATCTCCCCATGAACTGAAGATGAAGTGAAAAAGTTCCATCCCTTCTAATGCTGTTTTCCCAATATGATTGTATATCAGAAGCATCCGTTTATCTATTGCAGTCTTAAGGCCCCTTTCACACTGGGGCGTTTTTCATGCGGTTTAGCGCTAATAATAGCGCTATTATACCGCATGAAAAATTCCTGCCCTGTAGCCTTCAATGTGAAAGCCTGAAGGCTTTCACACTGAAGCGGTGCGCTAGCAGGACCGCTCCAAAAGTCCTGCTAGCCGCTTCTTTACAGCGGTAAAGGAGCGGTGTGTTCACCGCTCCTTTACCGCGGGTGCCCATTGAAATCAATGGGACACCGCGGTAATACCGTCCACAAACCGCGGCAATAGCCGTGGTTTGCGGGCGGTATTAACCCTTTTTCGGCCGCTAGCGGGGGTTAAATTCCCCCCCCTAGCGACCGCATACCGCAGTAAGAACGACGGTATAGCAGCGCTGCAAATCGCGCTGCTATACCGCCACCGCTCCTGCCCGCCCCAGTGTGAAAGGGGCCTAACACTGGCAAATAAAAAGGTGAGTTTATCCTAGTGCAGCAGATCCAAACATTACTACTGGTGTCTAGTGCACATTTATTGTAATCAGTGCTGACCAAGAGATCAGTTGAAGAGATTTTCAAGGTTCCTGGAATATTTTGTGCCTGAGCTTCAATCAGTCCCTTTTCTATATAAAAAAAAAAAAAAAAAAAGTAACGCTATACTTATAGTGTGCATGGTATGAAAGCATCTGTCCCAGCTCAGCGAATTTGTCTTTTGATCAGCTGCTAGAGATTTTTGAAAAAGTATTTTCTGCTGACCTTCTTCTCAACATCTATGGCTCAATTACTACTAGGAATTTATCTTATTTATTTGTACTGTGTTGACATTAAGTAACACTTTACAGAGACACATTTTTTTTATTGGATAGGGTAGGGTTGAGTGGCTGTGTTTTTGCTGTCTATGTCCTATCAGGGAGATTTTCCCTCAATTTCTGTCCCAACGTCAAGGCAGTAATTAAAGCTGTTCATGCACAAATAGATTTCTTTAATCCAGCCTGCTGACTGAAAGAAAGGAATCTAACAGATTCTTCATCCATGCTAAACAGTACAGATAGGTAAATCTTCCCTGTCTGAATACACAAACAGTGCCTCCATCTGATTGGATGCAAACATGCTGTTGGGATGACATTTATCTATCCAGCTCCTTCCATTTTTCAATCAAGGGATGTCAGGTGGAGTGGTACCATCACGGCCACCCGTTGATCAAATTTTGTCTGGTTCATCAGGAAATGACTAAATTTCAATCAGTGATTAGCTTGCTTAAAGGGGTTGTAAAGGTACATGTTTTTTCACCTTAATGCATCCTATGCATTAGGGTGAAAAAACATTCGACAATACCGCCCCCCCCCCAGCCCCCGTTTTACTTACCTGGCCCCTCGAAAGTCCCACGCTCGCTCCCGTCATCCACCGAGTTCCTGAGCCCAGCCGTTGATTGGCTACACTGGATGGATTGAAAGCAGCGCAGCCATTGGCTGGTGCTGCTGTCAATCACATCCAATGACGCGGCGCGCCGGGGGCGGGGCCGAGTGATACGGTAGGCGGCTATGGCCGCCGCTGTATCACAAGAGCACGCCCGCAGTAACTCCACACCATGCGAGCTCGCTCACATTATGGTGTGGAGTCCTTGCGGGGAGGAGCTGAAATAGCCGCCGAGGGACCCCAGAAGACCGGGATCGGGGCCACTGTGTGCAAAACGAGCTGCACAGTGGAGGTAAGTATAACATGTGTGTTATTTTTATTTATTTTTTAAACGGGAACCTTTAGTGTTCCTTTAAAGCCCAGCTCCAGAATATCAGCATCCTTTGCTTTCCACCCCCCTTTGACTAACCAATGTTATGAAAAAACCTATCCAAATGTTAATTTTATTTACCTGAAGCCATGGTCACGTGACAATTCTTCTGTCTTCTTCTGTTTACCTCCTGGGGTTCTTCTTCGAGTGTCCATATCACTGCTTGAACAATGTGCGCATCACCTATTGGCGGAGGTGACACTTGCTGAGGCTGGTCTCCTCTCTCATGGATTCCAGAGACAGGAGAATTCATGGGGACAATAAGTGCCCATGAAGATAAGGAGCAGGGAAAAATTCCTGGTCCGCAGGGCAGGGAATTAGCTTGGCTCATAGAGCAAACTGTGACTTTGATCCTGTATGCTACAGGATGTCTTAAGCTGGCCATAGATGGATCAAAATTCGACCAGTTCAGCAGGAACCAGCCAAATGTTGATCCATCTACGGCCATTCACATCTGAGAGCAGTGGATCTAACGATTGACGTCTCTCGAAGAGGACTGTTGGCATATTTTCATTCGATCAGTGCTGTCAGAATACAATAGCGCAGCGAGAAGGATTCTTTCATCCATTTTGAATGTGTGGTTGGGGAAATACGTTTTTTTTGATCTGCTGGCTGGCTAATAAAAAAATTAAAAAATTATCCTGCTATTGCCAGCCTTGGGAAGAGGTGTTTGGAATTAAGATTAAGTAAGGTAATTGAGGTAAAATGCTTTAAGTGGAGCTCTCATCAGAATGGTATACAAAAAATGTAGCGCTATACATAAAAAATAAAAACCCAAGTGTAGTGCTCAAAGTGAATGAGTCTTGAAAAGTCTGTACAAATAAATCCAAAAAAGTGCTGAAAAAGTCTCTGATGACCATTCAAAAAGTGGATAGTGTTGAAGCTTCCAAGGTTTAATGGTGACTTTCAAAAAAACAAGTGACTGTAACGTGACCACCACCACTCGAAAGGAGGCTTACCAGATTAAGTGGACCCAATGGACATACGTCTATAGGGTCAACTAGGCTTGATATATGTATATCTATGGATATGGGGTCCCAGCTGGCATTGCACACATCTATATCCAAGATCCAGGATCAAATGATGTCACCAAATCTCCAAGCCCGATGGAATGGTAAAATGACTCACAGGGGGACTGATCCTTCACGCCCACAGCCCTGCTCTGGCCTGAGACACAGAAGGGAATCTGAGTGAGAGGAGCGCTGTTTTGGATTGAAAGAAAAGCCCTTTATTGGACGTGTAGACGCACAGGGGCGGTCCACTGCTGGAGAGTGTGGGCGTGAAGGATCAGTCCCCCTGTGAGTCATTTTACCATTCCATCGGGCTTGGAGATTTGGTGACATCATTTGATCCTGGATCTTGGATATAGATGTGTGCAATGCCAGCTGGGACCCCATATCCATAGATATACATATATCAAGCCTAGTTGACCCTATAGACGTATGTCCATTGGGTCCACTTCATCTGGTAAGCCTCCTTTCGAGTGGTGGTGGTCACGTTACAGTCACTTGTTTTTTTGAAAGTTACCATTATACCTTGGAAGCTTCAACACTATCCACTTTTTGAATGGTCATCAGAGACTTTTTCAGCACTTTTTTGGATTTATTTGTACAGACTTTTCAAGACTCATTCAATTTGAGCACTACACTTGGGTGTTTATTTTTTATGTATAGCGCTACATTTTTTGTATACTGTTTGTTTTTGCTTTTTTTCACAGGCATTGTAGCTGCTCATATGTGTTAGTAGCGCGAATATTTTTTTGTATTTTGTGTATTGAGCTCTCATCAGAGTAAAGGGATATTCCCTGTAAAGCCTGGTACACACTTAGGCCCCTTTCACACTGGGGTGGGGAGGTGCGCTGGCGGTATAGCGGTGCTATTTTTAGCGCCACTATACCGTAATTTTTGCCGCGATATTCGGCCGCTAGCAGTGCGGTTTTAACCCCCGCTAGCGGCTGAGAAAGGGTTAAAACCGCCCGCAAACCGCTGCTACAGCAGCAGTTTGCGGGCGGTAAAGCCGCGGTGTCCCATTGATTTCAATGGGAAGGAGCGGTAAAGGAGCGGTACACACACCGCTCCTTTCACCGCTCCAAAGATGCTGCTTACAGGAGATTTTTTTTCCTCCCGCCAGCGCATCGCCTCAGTGTAAAAGCCCTCGGGCTTTCACATTGAGAATGCTGGGGCAGGATTATTTCAGGCGTTATTTATGCGCTATTTTTAGTGCTAAAACGCCTGAAATACGCCTCAGTGTGAAAGGGGCCTAATAGTGACAGCTGGTTTTTATTGAACATTTATCAACATTCAGCCCGTGTGTGCTAGGCATTAGACAATTAGAACAGGATTCTCTATTGGAAGATCTTGCCTCACCTTCTGTTCTTTTGACAGTTTAAAAATGTTGGATTTCCCCTCACTTTCTGTAACGAAGACAGGAGCAACCAGGACCAATAGCACAGCTAAATCACCCCCAGCAGTAACCCAGACAGCAATAACAACAGGAAGAGATTCTAACACTTCTACATTCTATCCAAAACTAAAAAAGGGTCTTGGTTGTGCAAAAACTTTTAGGGCAGACTTACACTTTAGTGATTTGTTGTGGTGTGCTACAGTGGTTGTAAACCCAACCACACAACTTGCACCTACAGGTAAGCCTAGATTAAGGTTTACCTGTAGGTGCAAGAAATATCTCCTTAACCTACACGGTTAAGGAGATATTTTCAGAAAACCCTGCACCGATGTCTACGGCACATGCGCGCCGTAGACAAAGGCACAGGCACACTGAGCGTTGCCGGTTTTCTCAATGGAGACTGCTGGTTTTCTCAATGGAGAATGACGGCCCCACGCGCATGCGTGTGATGTCATCGCCGCTCCGGCCAATCACAGCGCTGGAGCGGCGATAACAGGAAGACGGTCGGAGCGGACATGGCGGCGGAGGGGGACGAGGAGCGCTTCGGAGGCTTCGATCTGAGGTAAGTGCCACATAATGAGCTAGTATGCACAACATACTAGCTCATTATGTCTTTTTCTTGCAGGTGTTATTTATTTTATTTTTTTGAAAAGTGTGCATCACTGTTGTGGTGTGTTAAGGCAGTCCATTCATTATGAATAGGTTGCCAATGCACCACAAGTCAAAACTCACCTTTTTTTAACAATGCAGTGTTACAGTGTAGAGCGTGTACAGCGTGTTTGAGTGCCATTTACAGTGAATGGCACCCCAATGCACCACACACAGAGCAGATACATTGTCGTAGCGCACAAGTGTGAAGCGTAAATGGGCTGTAAAGGAAACTTTTCCTGAAAGAATTACAGAACCTTCCACTTTCTGACTGTAGCGATTTGGCTTTGAGTCACTGGGCAATAACCGATAAGCACCTTTGGCTTTTCTGTGACTTTCAAGATACCTATACCAGTTTTGGTCAGATTCTTAGAAGATATTGAAACCAGTGGATTAGTATAAAAGCCAGGAAACTAACAATTTTGGAACAAGGTCCACAATTGCAGGCCCTACTTTACTTAAGAAAAGGTTAACTTTGAACATGTTCCCGTTAATCTCTGCTCCTTCTATGCAAGCAGTGTCCCTGAAAAGAATCAAGCCCATAAACCTAGGCCCTTGGGAACCATGCTAATCTCGGTAGCATAAATTTACCTTGAAAACCCTAATGCCGCGTACACACGTCCGTTTTTAATGTCATTAAAAAAAACAACGTTTTTCTCGACGTGATTCTTCTCAAGCCTGCCTTGCCTACACACTATCATGAAAAAAAATGCTTGAGCAAAGCGCGGTGACGTACGAAATGTACGACGGCACTATAAAGGGGAAGTTCCATTCGGATGGCCCCACCTTTTGGGCTGCTTTTGCTGATCCTCGTGTTAGTAAAGTTTGGTGAGAGACGATTCGCGCTTTTCAGCCTCGTGCTCTTCAGTCTGTTACAGAGTGACGAATGTGCTATCTCCATTATGAACGCTAGTTTTATCATCACTTGCTTCTGAGCATGCACGTTTTTTTCACGTCGTTAAAGCCTACACACGGCCGTTTTTCATGACGAGAAAAACGACGACGTGAAAAACTACGAAAAAAATTAGAGCATGTTCCAAATTTTTAATGCCCATTTTTCACGTCGTGAAAAATGCTCTGGCGCCCACACACAATCGTTTTTAATGACCAAATTAAAAAATTGCATTTTTCTCGTCATGAAAAATGGTCGTGTGTACGCGGCATAATAGTAACCATTAGTTTATTCTGCAAATTAAGATAATAATAAAAAAAATGCAGTTCCTGATGTTTTTTTTCCTGTACACTATTAAGAATCCATTAACAAAACCTTGTCCTTTATAGATATTGACTGACTTGTTTTAACCCAAAAACATTTTGTGTTTGTGGCTTTTCTTGGCCTTGAAATCATTACCATGATTTCCCAAGAGAAAGAGAAGGAAAACATTTCCAAGCCATCACCTCAGTGGTATTGATTACTTGACTTAAGCAAAGGTCCGTTTTCTTGATTGCATTTTCACTAATATAGTTAGTGGTTTCCTCTCTGTAATTAACTGTCTGTAATCATATAGTGTTCCACTTAACAATTAACTTAACAACACGTATTAAAGCAAATTTCAGGAGAAAAATTATTGTGAACTAAGAAAACATGTTATATAAACCATTGAGAATTTGAGTGAAAATGCAGGTGTCAGTCTACAAAGGCTTTTCTACAGACAAATGGAAGTTAAATTGTACTGGTGGAGAGATTTTCTGTTCTTTTCTGCCATTAAAATATTTATGTGAAAAAAGAGGAAAAGTCAAATCTGGGGTAAAGCAGTTCCTCTGAGATTTGTGCAGTGTTTAGACATAAATTTCAAACATGTTTTCAGTTAAATTCTTGGTGAGATGAATTGTGTCCTATCTAGTCTATGTCCTAAACCTAGGGGAAATTTAGGAGCAATTAGCTCTGACAAAATATTGCTTTCCTAACAAGATGGATGTAATTTTATTGTTTAATCACTGGGAATACATTATTTCCCCTACCGAATAATGTTTGGAGATACTTCGCCCTAATCTAATTTGTGATTTTTGGAATGAATTGAACTTTTGCATACTTTTAAAGTGATCTTCATCTTGTTTGTTGTAGCACAAAAAATCATATTTGCCAACCTTTTCTAAAGAATTTCAAGATGTTGGATACTGTTTTTTTTTTCTTGTTTTCTTTTTATCTTATGAAAGGTTTTTGCTGCTGGAAACAAGTCCCCCAACACTAACTCCACAAATCCTAACCTTAAAGCGTATCTAAACACAAACACTTTAACCAAATATATTATTGCATGTTGTATATTATTGCATCTTATGAAAGGTTTTTGCTGCTGGAAACAAGTCCTCCAGCACTAACTCCACAAATCCTAACCTTAAAGTGTATCTAAACCCAAACACTTAAACCAAATATATTATTGCACGTTGTAATCGTAGCGCACCTCCTTAAAGCATTTGTTAACCCAAAAAAATAAAATAAAGATCCTGTCCTTTTAAAGCATGTTATATAGCACAGTGCTTGTGCTGTGTCATTTGGCCCCTTGTATCACCTGAAAAACATGGCTGATCCTGCCAGTTTCTACCTTCCGGTTGTACTTTGACCATGATATATCAGAGCTGCTGAGCCCTGACACCGTTGTCAATGTACGTGCCTCCATCATACGCTGCCATCTGCAGCTCTCCTGTCTCCCTCTGTCCTCCTCCTCCCCCTCCCCAACCTCCCCAACCTGCCTGTTATCTCTCCCTATCGCTGATCTGCTCCTCTCCACACTGCTTCAAAACTAAGTGACCTGTATATCATTTCCTCTGTCAAAAGCTGCATCCTTGTGCCTGTGCTTTATAAAAAAAAAAAAGCAGATTCCTACCTGTTTTAAAGTGGTTGAAAACCCTAACACACCACTTTGACCTACAGGTAAGCCTATAATAAGGCTTATTTGTAGGTACCGTGAATGTCTCCTAAACTTGCACCGTTTAAGAGATATTTACTGTATCAGCATGTGCCGACGTCATCAGGACATGCGCACTGAAGAAACGGCTCGCTCGTGCCGTTTTTTCAGCTGCTGTGCCGTTACCAGCAGAAGTGACGTCATCGCAGCTCCAACCAATCACAGCGCCAGAGCCCGCGATACCCAAAATAACTCCGGGAGACATGTGCCCGGCCACAGCCACAGTGTCTTCCAGTGATCACATGACTCCAGGCTCTCTGCTCCTCTCCTCCCCTCCTCCCTGGCTGACGTCAGCAGGGGAATCTCTGCCCCGCCCACTGGAGATATCAGACGGGGAGAGCTGAGAGCCTGGAGTCATCTTATCGCTGAAAGACACTGTTAATACAGGTAGAAATATTTTTTTTATAGCACAGGCACTAGGATGCAGCTTTTTATCTGACAGGGGATGATATAAAAATGAGATAGTTGCTTAAAGTGGTTGTAAACTCTCCACTTTCACTTTAGCTCATTATAATCTACATAGAACAGGCAGCTGATCGCTCCCTGTGAAATTTCACTTACTCCAACAGTTTCCTCACAATCTGTCCTGCAATCTGTAATGATGTCATTGATGCATTCCCAGTCCGTAGCTTCTTTAACGGCACGCTATGTGTGCCTTTTCACTATCCACAGCATGCCAGCTTATTTCTTTTCACTGAGAACGGCACAGGAAAGAGACGTGACCGCGATCATGAATGCGCGATATTTACACAGGGAAGAAAAGGAAGGGTGAAAATGACGTCCACACAAGAGCCAGCAATCAATAGTAAAGATGGCGCGGCCGATTCCCGGAAGAAGAGAAAATTTATAAAAGCAAAAAAAGGTATTTACTAACCTCGTTTTAGTAATCTTTTTATATGCAAGACTTCTAAATACATTGCTGGATGATAGTATTAAAAAAAAAAGAGAAAAAGTCCATGGTTTACTTCCTCTTTAACAACCGTTTTAAGGGCCGCAGATGAACTGGGATTCCCACTCTGCACAGCTGAGCACATTGAATTTTCACAGTTACTTTATAGTTAGAAAACAGTCCAGTACTTTGTTTTGGTTATTTTATTTAAGGGATTAGAACTTGGATTGGTATTGTGAATTACTGTATGTAATGCCCACTTGACTTCAGAATAATTTCAGGGACAACTTTACTATATACAGTCTATGTACACTCCTCTGCTTCCCCCAGCACTCACTTGCTTGCAGTACTCTGCTGGCACAATGATAGTGGATCTGACACAACACTCAGTCAGATTTTGAGCAGCAGCCTGTTATAGGCAGGAACCCGAGGCCCCTTTGGTGTGTCAGTGTCCAGCATACATCTCTGTGGCTACTGATCCCAGCACCACCTCTTTGGGCACTGCCATCCCGCCTGGCTGCAGCTGCCCCCTTCACTAACCTTTCTGGCTGACTTCTCCACAGTTCTCACAGACTGACCACTTAGCAGCCCACCTGGCTGACTTCTCAGGAGATCTTCCAGACATGCTGACCTGCTCCTGCTGTCTTCTCTTTTCTCCCGTGCCTCTGGGAAGGGATTCCACCGTGTGTTGTGGGGGATCCTTCCAGCACCCGAGCCCCAGGTCTGAGGTCACCCCCCAAACTAGGGGGCACCCTCAACTGCCATCTTCCACCGACTCCCCTGCTGGCATGACTCATGCCTATCTATAAGGTGGCCTCCCCCCTGCCAGACCATTTGCTAGGGATTGGCTGGGGGCCTCATAAATATGCCAAGCAGCTCCTCCTATCCTCCCCCCACTACATTTTGAAGCTTTTCCAAGGTTTCAGAAAACAGGGGGAGACACCAGAGATGCTGCTTGCTGAGTCTTCCGGCTCCCTGAGTCACTCAACCCTGACCCTGATTGAACCCAGGCCTGGCTCTCAGCCAAACCAATTTAACCACTTCAGCCCCAGAAGGTTTTACCCACCTCCTGACCAGGCCATTTTTTGTGATATGGCAATGCTTCGCTTTAACTGACAATTGCGCTGTCGTGCGACGCTGTACCCAAAATTGATGTCCTCTTTTCCCACAAATAGAGCTTTCTTTTGGTGGTATTTGATCACCTCTGTGGTTTTTATTTTTTGCGCTATAAACAAAAAAAGACCAACAATTTTGAAAAAACAAATATATATACCGTATATACTCGAGTTTTTAAGCACAATTTTTGGTGCTGAAAATGCCCCCCTCGGCTTATACTCGAGTCACCTTTTTGCGCCTGATCTCCCGGACTTTCGGGAGCTGATACCGGCCGCCTGTAGTTCCCCTAGACTCCACACTTGGCACACATATAGCCCCACTCTTCCTCTACAAATGTGCAAAGTTTCTTGTCCGGTGGACCTACGGCCGGGGAGCACCGATTTTTCAAACCCGGGCACCCCTTCCATAGACTCCCATGTTAAATGGTAATTTCTCTGGTGAATTTGGGGACCCAGTACTGGCCGGTCGTAGGTCTGGACCCCAAACTTGGCACACATGTTGCCCCATTTCTCCTCTATAAGTGTACAAAGTTTTTTGTCTGGAAAACTTACGGCCGGGGAGCACCGATTTTTCAAACCGGGCACCCCTTCCATAGACTTCCATGTTAAACGTCAGTCTAGTCATGGAAACAGTGAGGCATGGACACAGTGAGGCATGGACACAGTGAGGCATGGGCACAGTGAGGCATGGACACAGTGAGGCATGCACATGGACAAAGTGAGGCACAGTGAGGCATGCAGTCTTCTTCTTCTGCAAGTTTTCAAAGTTTCTTGTCCGGGGGACTTACGGCCGGGGAGCACCGATTTTTCAAAGCCGGGCACCCCCTCCATAGACTCCTATGTTAAACGTCAGACTAGTCATGGACACAGTGAGGCATGGACACAATGAGGCAAAGTGAGGCACACCCTAGGCTTATACTCGAGTCAATACGTTTTCCCAGTTTTTGTGGTAAAATTAGGTGCCTCGGCTTATATTCGGGTCAGCTTATACTCGAGTATATACGGGTATATTTTTTAGTTTCTGCTATAATACATATCCCCAAAAAATGTAAAAAAACGAATTTCTTTATCAATTTAGGCCAATATGTATTCTGCTACATATTTTTGGTAAAAAAAATCCCAATAAGGGTATATTGATTGGTTTGCGCAAAAGTTATAGCATCTACAAACGGGATAAATTTATGGACTTTTATTTTATTTTTAATTTTTTTACTGGTAATGATGGGGATCTGCGATTTTAAGCGGGACTGCGACATTGCGGTGGACAAATCTGACCCTAAGTGACACTTTTTGGGGACAAGTAACACCAATACAGTGATCAGTGCTAAAAAATGCACTGATCAATGTATAAATGACACGGGCAGGGAAGGGGATAACACCAGGGGGGATCAAGGGTTTAAATGTGTTCCCTAGGAGGTGCTTTCTAACTGTGGGGGGAGAGGATAGAGAGATCGTGATTCAGCTTAGCCGAAACACGACCTTTCTATTTTCCTCCCTGACAGAGCAGCGGTGTGCTTTGTTTGCATCGGCACACCGCTGCTCCAGTTCTCTTCTGAACGATCGGCTGGTCGCAGCAGCCATTGATTGGCTCTCACTGTGCCCAATTACAGTGGGAGTGGCGAGCGTGCCCCCTAAACCGCGTGCACGACATCACGTACAGGTATGTGATTTTGCACAGCTGGGCCGCCCTGCCGCAGTAATAACACGTGGGGTGGTCTGGAAGCACTAACACTAACAGTTAACTGTCTACAACTAGCACACTAGCTACATAATGTAAAAAAAAAGTTAATTATTTTATGTTCTGCTTGTAGCCACCCTGGCGGTATGATTATGTCAGATTTTTGCGACTCAAAGCGGTACAATTGTTTTGCATAGAAATTTGGTGTTTTATATTGTAGGCCTGTAATTCTTAGTAATAACACACTTAAAGCGGAGCTCCGCCGGAAAAAAAAATATTAAAAGCCAGCAGCTACAGCTACAGCAGCTGCTGGCTTTTAATATTTGGACACTTACCTGTCCTGGAGTCCAGCGACAGCCGCAGCAGAGGATGAGCGATCGCTCGTCACTCTGCTGCTCCCTCCGCCATCCTCGCTGAGGGAACCAGGAAGTGAAGCCCTGCGGCTTCATGCCCGGTTCCCTACGGCGCATGCGCGAGTCGCGCTGCGCCGTTCTGATTCGTCCTCCTGTGTTCTGGGAGCCGAGTGTCTCCCAGAACACTACGGGAAGTCTGGGGGAAGTGACGTCACTCCCGCAGATTCCCGGAGAGAGGACTCCCGGATGTGGGTGAAAATACCTGTCTTAGACAGGTATCTTCACCCCCCTCCCCCCTGAAAGGTGTCAATTGTGACACCGGAGGGGGGGAGGGTTCCAAATGGCAAAAGTTAATATTTAGGGTGGAGCTCCACTTTAAATCCGTCCAAACAAGATATCCTGGGTTTGAAGCACAAAATCATAAATTATAATATAATAAATAACTAAAAATAATTAAAAAAAAATAATAATATAATAATAATAAAATGAATTTCCCCACGATTCACTATCGCTCAATTCGGCAAGTGTTCTCATTTACTATCAATGTTTTCTAGCTGGTCTAAAACCACTTTTGACGTAAAGGGACACTTTTTGGATGATATGGACAATCTCAAGTTTCCAGGCAGAAAGAACAGTATATATAAGATACAACTGCATGCAGGGCACCGGACAAAGCAATAGGGACAAAAGGGACGTGAAATGATTTCATACAGTAATGTAATCTGTAATGTGTACTCTATTGCCGCGTACACACGATCGATTTTCTTGCCATTTTGTTTCTTGCCGTTTTTCACGTCGTTTTTTTTCATGTTTCCTCTCAAGCCTGTCTTGCGTACACACGATCATTTTAAAAAACGATGAAGCAAAGCGCAGTGACGTACAACACGTACAACGGCACTATAAAGGGGAAGTTCCGTTCTAATGACGCCACCCTTTGGGATGCTTTTGCTAATTCCGTGTTACCGCGTGTTAGTAAAAGTTTGGTGAGAGACGATTCGTGCTTTTCAGTCTTCGTGCTTTGAAGATCGTTTTGTGGAGTTCAGTTTGTGCCTGTGGGTTCGTATCTGTTTGGCAGTGCGTGTAGTCAGTTCGTATCTGTTTATTCAGTGCGGTCTGCTCTGCTCGTTCCTGTTTTTCAGCTTGTTCTTCATTGGCCTTGCTGTTCTTCCGTGCGTTCTTCTAGTTCGTTCTGTTCAGCCGACCGTTATCTAGCCATGTTGCGGCTACGTACTCGTCGTAGAGTTCGTGCTGTAGTTGGTGCAGGGGTTCATGCTGTATCCCGACTCCATGCCATGAGCAGGGTCAGGAGGAGTTCATGGACCAAGAATTGGTTGCTCCAGCGGCACCATTTCTGTCACATGCCTTTGTTGCGGGAGATCAGGGAGAATAATCCTGATGATTTCAGGAATTTTCTCAGGATGTCTAACCCCGTATTTCAGCATCTGTTGGCTTTGGTGTCCCCCTATATTACCAGGCAGGACACCGTTATGCGGGAAGCCATCAGTGCTGAGCAGAGGCTCATCGCCACGTTGCGATACCTGGCGACTGGGAGAAGCCTGCAGGACCTTAAGTTCTCCACAGGCATATCCCCCCAGGCTCTGGGGATCATTATACCAGAGACTTGTTCTGCCATCCTTCAAGTTTTGCAGGAGGACTATATTAAGGTAAGTGTTCTTCTTAAAAACTTCACATTGTATGTATTTTTGTTTTGGATACTTTTTATTTTGCTTTATTAGCAGTCCCTAATTCACATGATTCTTAGCTGCAGGGAATGTCCCCTTTCTCCCCATGTTTTAATATTAACATTTTTGTGTTTGAGGCCTACCTGTAAATTTGGCTTACCTAACCTCTCCAGCATGCTATCCTGGGGCCATACCTACCTTGCCTAGTCATTTCCATGTATTTTATTCTATGTCCCATCGTAGTGCTTTGCCCAAAACGCACCCTAAAGATTGCCTAGGAATGTTTCATTTTTTTGTAACTTCATACAGAGTGCTACAGCCTTCATTTGTGATATTCCCAACTCATCTTCAACACCCCCCCCCCCAAATTTTTATTTGATTTTTTAGGTTTGTTGTTGCTTACTAATCTTTTTTTTTTATTACAGTTTCTACCAATGTTGGCCATGAATGTTGGTATGAAATAAGCTTTCAATGTTTCTGGCTCAAAGTATTAATTTTTTATTTCTTTAATTCCACAGTTCCCTTCTTCGCCACATGAATGGCAGAATGTGGCTTCCGAGTTTGCCCAGCGATGGAACTTTCCGAACTGTGGAGGAGCCATCGACGGCAAACATGTTCGGGTCGTCCCACCACCCCATTCGGGATCCTTTTATTACAACTATAAGGGGTTCCACAGCATCGTGATGATGGCAGTGGTGTCGGCCACCTACGAGTTCCTCTATGTGGACGTTGGCAAGAATGGCAGGATGTCTGATGGAGGAGTATTTGGCCAGACGGAGTTTGGGGAACGTCTCCTTTTGGACCTGCTGGCCTTGCCACCAGCGGAGCAGAATGTTGAGGGACTACCTTTTGTCTTTGTGGCGGATGAGGCGTTTGGCCTGGGACCCCATTTGATGAGGCCATTCCCGCAACGCACCCTCACCCCTGAGAGGAGGGTGTTCAATTATCGTCTGGCCAGAGCCAGAAGGGTGGTGGAAAATGCCTTTGGCATCATGGCCAGCCGATTTCGCCTCTTCCTGACCTCCATCCACCTTGCCCCATACAAATGGAACCATGTGGTAATGACTGTGTGCTTCATAATTTCCTACGGGTGCATTCCACCAGTTATCTAGCTTTGAGTGGGCCTGAGGCCTCTTTACTCAATTCCGAAACTTTAGTGGCCCTGGAACCTGGCCATCCTGGCTTGGCCCCCCCAACCAGACGTGAGGTCCGTAACCAATATCTTGAATATTTTATGGGTAGGGGGGCCATTGAAATGCCAGAAAATCTTTAAAAATTTTTGTCAAAAAAACTAAATTCTTTTATGGAGTAAAGATTGGTTTGGTGTTTTAATTGTATAATGTTTTATGTTTCATGTAGGTTTACCTAGTGCACTTGTATTGCCATGTGTATTTAACATTCTTAATTAGCCTTCATTGTCAGTGTAAACACAAAACATTGATTAGTTCACTCTGCACCACATTTACATAATGAAGCCACAATTATTTTGAATGTAAAAATACCTTTATTTCTTTTTTCGTTGTGAAACTTCCTTTGAAATGTGGATGTTCCCTTAATTTTTTGGGTATTAAAACGCATGACCAGCCATGCATAAACAAACTATATTCATAAAAATTGTGAAAAAGCTAAACATGTGCTAGTCATTAAAGGGTAAAAAAACAAAAAACCTTCCAAAACTCAGCAATTTAAACGTTCTTTGGTGTAAAAACATTAGACATGCCCAAGCACAGCCATGATATTTTGGAGCCTTTCCTCCACCCGCTTGGTATTTGCCCTGATCTCTAGCAAGTCTCCCTTAATTTTTTCGAGGTCACGACAGCAGACCATGAGGTATTGGATCAGGATCTGGGCACTGTGATGTGTCAACTTTTTGGGGTCTTCGGCCAGAACTGCACCTAAATGTAAAAAGAAATATGTAGGATAGAATATGTAGGCCTACATCTATTTAACATGCATGTGTCTGGTTTCTCTCTGACCTGTGGTAGTGCCACTTTCCACTTCCACAACATCACGTTCCTCTCCATCCTGGGGTTCTGGGGGTATTGTTGTAGGTGTTGCAATTATCGGCTCATCTGAGGTAGCTTTTCGAATCCCTAGGGAGATTGAAATAAAAGGAATAGTTTCATTAGTAGCGACTCAATTTTTCAATTAAACTAAACATGATAAAATACTTTGTAATCATTCTTTTGAAGCCTGCTGCATTTTAAAATGTACCCCCTGTGCCAACCGGGACAAATGATTGGATACATAGCCAAAACCATAGCATCTACTTTAAAAACACAAATTTGACACATTGTAACACCCCAAAGTATCTACACAGAATCACCTGTGTGTGACACCCTCAAGCTTTTTGGCTTTAGGCCCACACTTGTACTACTGCGTTCAAATGTTTCATCAGCTGCTGAGCATTCACTCCCTTAACATTACCATGCATATCCTTTTTTAAAACAAACAAATGTCCTTTGGATTAGGACCGAAAAAATAAGTGAAGCCAAAATTTACTCCCCCAAATAAAATAAAATACATGGGTGTTCACACTGGATGATCCGAAAACATCGTTTGAGGAACTGTACGGAGAAAGAGGTTTAATACGTCCGTTTACTGTACGGACGAACCTGAAAGATGGTATCTTTCACTGTACTATATGAAAGTAAAAAATACACGACAGAATACAAGTAAATAATATGTACCATGGAAAATATTCAAAAAGAACTTAGTTTTTCCTAAAACTTTCTTAATTCATTTGTATTGGTCGGCCTCCCGCAACTTCAGATCAGACCATCATTTTCTGAGCTGTTCCTTCGTTCTGCACACCCGGAATTTTTTGTGAAGACTTTTGACCACTTTGCCCATAATTTTTGACTTGACCAGATTAGGCCTTTTATACGGCCCATGCTTGCCATCATAATCCTCCTTCTTTAAAATGCGACCATCTCCACCATTTCATCGAATGACATGTTGGATGCCTTATATCTCCTGGATCTGGATTTGGGCTCCTCTGGAATTTCCTCCTCTGTAGAGGTAATCTCAGCCACCTGTGTCTCCGCCATGTTTTGTTAAGCACTACGACGAGCGAGAAGGGGCGTGGAAAGTGCAATATCGAACGTCAGGGGCGGTGAAAGCGTGCGGAGTGTCACGCATGCGCAGTGTATATCAAGTGAAGATCCATGTCTCGAAAATACGTTCATTTGGCGGGAGAGGGAGTTAGCAACGAACGTCTTGACGAAGGTACCTAACAATTTAAGTATTTGCGGTTCATCAGACGAGAAGATTTGTGCGCTAAAAATATGTCGAAAATGCACATTTGAGGAATGTTGCCTGAAATATATCTATTTTTTGGTTTCTCGCTTTTACAGATATCATGAATACTTTTAAAAACCCGGAATTCATGGGGGAGTTCATAGACAAATGGCAAGAGCTACCTATACTATTGTAAACTAAAAGTGGCGCAAATAAAAATAAAGACGCCAGTAAAGCAGCACTGGAGAGCCTGCTTGCATTTGTGCAAACCAAGATACCCACAACAACCCTTCCAAGATGTGAAAACCAAAATAGCGACCATCAGAGGGACATACAGGACCCAGAGGACTATGGTCCTGAGGTCCCAGAGGTCAGGTGCTCCAGCAGATAAGGTTTATAAACCCAGTCTGTGGTACTACAGTAAGCTTTCTTTTCTGGATGACCAGCTGGAAGTGCGGGAATCTCTCTCCACCCTTTCCCCCAGAGGTCAATCCAGCCTTCCTTGTAGCCTACCCTCCAGCCTTCCCTGCAGCCAGTCCTCCAGCCTTCCTGGCAACCCTGCTCTGGCTTCCTCTGAGGATCAAGATCAGGTCCTAGAGGAGGCAGATTTGGATATATGGAGCCAGGTAAAGTATTGATATCTATATTTATATCTTACAAAATTGTAGAATTTAAATAGATGTTAGTATTGTTAGGTATGTAAACTTCTACCAATAAAGTTTTTGAAGAGCAAGATACAGTAGTGGCCTAATTTTATGTGGACAAGGCAACAAAACCAGGATGCGGAATCAATGAAAATTACATAACTTTTGGCATTGATTTCAACAATGTCTAGAGGTGAACAATGTCTGTGATTGATGGTGGGCCAAAATAAATAATGTCCCTTTCTTTTTTTACAGCCAGAGCAGAGCCAGGAAGAGGGTGATGTTGGGGATCAGGAGGAGGCAGGGCCCAGTGGCACCCAGGAGGAGGCTGGGCCCAGTGGCACCCAGGAGGAGGCTGGGCCCAGCACAAGAGCCCAGATGCCTCCCCTGGTAGTTAAACCACGAGGGCCAAGGAGAGGTAGGCAGGTGGAGGAGGAAACCAGGGCCTTCATCAGAGAGGCAACAGCGGCCCTCAGAGAGGCACCCTCTGTTGATGAGGGATTTGCCGCAGTCCTCGCACACAAACTAGGGCAAATGGACTTGCGGCAAAAGATATATAGTGAGACCCTGCTTTTAAAAGTCATCAATAAGGGCGTGCTGGGTGAATTCACCATGTACACCGATATAACGGAGGTTGTCCCTACTCCTCCACCTCCTCCTCCTCCTCCTACTACTCCTCCTGCCACAACCTCTCCTCCTGATCCCCAGCCTCCAAGGAAGAAACCAACCAAGGCTGCAGAGAAGGCTGGGGAGAAGGCTACAAGGAAGAGGAGAAAATAATGCCTGCTGTAGTACCACAGACTGGGGACATATAGGACTTATCTGCTGTGGCTCCTGACCTCTGGGAGCTCAAGACAAGATTGGGCTCCTTTTTTTGGGGGATCTAATCTCTATTTTGGTTTTCACATCTTGGATGGTTGTTGTGGGGTCAAAGGGATGCACAAATGCAAGCAGGCTCTCCAGTGCTGCCTTCCCCTTTTAATTTGTTAATGTTCCGAAATAAACTTTTTTTTTTTGGCCTTAAAAAACTTGACTATGTGATTTGTATTTCAAAAGAGAGCTTGCTAGGGAGCAGGCAGGGACATCTCAAATAATATTATTGTTATTATCAAGGGACACAAACCTCCCTGAGGCCAAATGAGACACTTTTTGAAGGTTGGTGTGGTAACTTTACACAAGAATAATTTAAGCCAAAAAAAAAATAACAAGGCCCCAAAAATTAAAAAGACAATAGTAAAATAGAATTTCCAAAAAAAAGGATATTTACATTATTTTATTATTATTAGTATTATTTAGGAGGGAGGTGCGGCTTAGAAAAAATATTTTACAATCATTAGAGCAATTTGGAATTACTTTAGAAACAAGTTTGGCATAACTCTCAATGTCATTATCAAACGAAGGTAATTTTTAAGCATTATCAAAAGAAGAACGGAATGCGCAGCATTAAAACGATGCTATTAAAGTTGTTGTAAACCCACTTTTTCAACTTGCACCTACAGGTAAGCCTAGATTAAGGCTTACCTGTAGGTGCAAGAAATATCTCCTAAACCTACACGGTTTAGGAGATATTTATTAAAATGTCAAGCGCCGCTATCTACGGCGCATGCGCGCCATAGACAACGGCGCATTTATGGGGTTAATCCCATTCACATACTCGGCTACTTCCCAGCAATCGCTGGGCGTAGCCGAGTGGGACGCCTCCCGCGCGCATGCGCAGAGTGACGTCTCCGCCGCTCCGGCCAATCACAGCGCCGGAGCGGCGCTGTGATTGGCTGGTGCGGCGATACCCGGAAGTAACATTCCGGCTATCGCCGCAGTGATGTCTGCGGCTGGACAGAGGGACGAGGACGGCTTCGGGGGCCCCGATCTAAGGTAAGTGGAACATAATGAGCTATTATGCTAGTCATAATAGCTCATTATGCCTTTCTCTTGCAGGTGGGCCAAAAAAAAAAAAAAAGTGGGTTTACAACCACTTTAATTCCACCGTGACGAATGTGCCATCTCCATTTCCAACATTAGCTTTACCAAAACGAGCGCTCCCGTCTCATAGTTGCTTCTGAGCATGCGCGTTTTTTTTCACGTCGTGAAAGCATACACACTATCGTTTTTCACGTCGTTAAAAAAAACGACATGAAAAACGACGTGAAAAAAGAGAGCATGTCCGAAATTTTTAATGCCCGTTTTTCACGTCATTAAAAATGCTCTGGAGCATACACACGATCATTTTTCAGGGCCATTTTTTAAAATGGCAGTTTTAACGGCATGAAAAACGATTGTGTGTATGGGGCAAATGTGTTATGAATTTAGTACTTTTTGAAATTGCCGCCAGGCTCCACCCCGTTCGTCGCAACGCTCACAGGGAACGGAGCCTGGCCCACAGAGGCGTTGGGTGGAGGACACAGCCCGGAGACACAGCAGGGGGACATCGCAGGATTCTGGGGACAAGGTAAGCAACCTGCCCCAGGATCCTGCAATGCAATCCCGAGTGTGGCTTGGGGTTATCGCTAATGGTACTGAAATTTAACCCTGAGCCACACTCGGGAAACCGCCAGGCAGGGCCGGACTGGCCTACCGGGATACCAGGAATTTTCCCGGTAGGCTGCCTGCCCTCAAGTGCCCTGGGGCCGCTTTAGGCTTGGAGCTTGTCTTTTATTAAATTGAATAGCAGCGGTGGCCGCCGCACTTTCCGATGCAAAGTCTTCTCCTCTGATCCAACCAGCGCCGCCCACTGAACAGCAGAGTGAGGCGAATGCCGTGGTGCTTGACTTCACCTTACATCAGGCCCGTGCGGCGCCAGCGCCGCCCACTAGTCTGCTGCCGAGTCATGAGTGATATTTGTGAGAGCAGCAGGAGAATATCGAACAGCCGTGGAGCGGAAGAATTAAGGTGCTGCTGGGACGTGATGGGTCACTATGCCTGAGTGCTGCATGCAGAAGAATGGCCGTGACAGAAGTGTTAAGGTGCTTGGTGGGGATCTCTCTCTCTCTCTCTCTCATTTTTTGTTGCCTGCAGAGCATTTCACCCCCCTCTCTTTTTTTTTTTTTTTGCAGGAAAAAGTGAACGTATTTATTTTTATTTTAAATGTGCATTTATAAAAAAAAATTTTTTTAATGTTAACTTATTAATTATAATAAATAATAATAAAAAGTGAACTAATTTGCAGGTAAAAAAAATGCATGTATTTTTTGCCTGCAGAGCATTGCATCTGGTTGTATTTCCCCTGGGTAGGGAAATACCACCACGTTTTACATTGTACATCCCCAGGGCCAGACTGGTCTACCAGGATACAGGGAAATTTCCAGGTAGGTCGTCTGCCCTGGGGCCACTTTGACCTGTGGCTGGCTGCAGCACTCCCTTCACTTCCTCTCTCTCCTCTTATGTCATTATGTGTCACACACAGTGGGCATCTTCCACTGTGTGTCATGGAGCTGGGTCTGTGTGTGTTCAGCGGCGCTGTAACAAGGTCCTACCCCCCTAGACCGTCTCGTGTCATAGTAGATGGAACACTGATTGAATAAGGGTTCTGCCTATCACACAAGCCAGTCTAGGGGGGCGGGACCTTGTTACAGCGCCACCGATTACAGACCCAGCTCCGTGACACACATGCAATGGTGAGTATGTATTGATGGGCAGCGAGGCTGCATTTGATGCACATTGAGGCTGCAATGATGGGCACAGTGAAGTTGTATTTGATGCACATTGAGGCTGCATTCATGGGCACAGTGAAGCTGCATTTGATGGACAGTAAGGCTGTATTCATGGGCAAAGTGAAGCTGCATTCATGGGCACAGTGAAGCTGCATTCATGGGCACAGTAAAGCTGCATTTGATGGACAGTGAGGCTGCATTCATGGGCACAGTGAAGCTGCATTTGTGGGCACAGTGAGGCTGCATTCATGGGCACAGTAAAGCTGCATTTGATGGACAGTGAGGCTGCATTCATGGGCACAGTGAAGCTGTATTTGTGGGCACAGTGAGGCTGCATTCACGGGCACAGTAAAGCTGCATTTGTGGGCACAGTGAGGCTGCATTCACGGGCACAGTAAAGCTGCATTTGATGGACAGTGAGGCTGCAGTCACGGGCACAGTGAGGCTGCAGTCACGGGCACAGTGAGGCTGCATTCATGGGGCACAGTGAGGCTGCATTCACGGGGCACAGTGAGGCTGCATTCACGGGGCACAGTGAGGCTACATTCACGGGGCACAGTGAGGCTGCAACAGTGGGCACAGTGAGGCTGCATTCACAGGCACAGTGAGGCTGCATTCACGGGTACAGTAAAGCTGCATTTGATGGACACAGTGAGGTTGCATTCATGGCCACAGTGAGGCTGCATTCATGGGCACAGTGAGGCTGCATTCATGGGAACAGTGAGGCTGCATTCATGGGCACCGTAAAGTTGCATTTGATGGGCACAGTGAGGCTGCATTGATGGGCACAGTGAGGCTGCATTGATCTCTTGTACCTGTTTTATTTCTCCAGTCTCTGACCATCTCTTGTACCATGTCTGCAGTCTCTGACCATCTCTTGTATCATGTCTGCAGTCTCTGACCATCTCTTGTATCATGTCTGCAGTCTCTGGCCATCTCTTGTATCATGTCTGCAGTCTCTGGCCATCTCTTGTATCATGTCTGCAGTCTCTGGCCATCTCTTGTATCATGTCTGCAGTCTCTGACCATCTCTTGTATCATGTCTGCAGTCTCTGACCATCTCTTGTATCATGTCTGCAGTCTCTGGCCATCTCTTGTATCATGTCTGCAGTCTCTGACCATCTATTCTATTGTATCATGTCTGCAGTCTCTGACCATCTCTTGTATCATGTCTGCAGTCTCTGACCATCTCTTGTACCATGTCTCCAGTCTCTGACCATCTCTTGTACCATGTCTCCAGTCTCTGACCATCTCTTTAATTATGTCTGCATTCTCTTACCATCTCATGTATCATGTCCACAACCTCTAACTATCTCTTGTCTTATATCATGTCTGTAGTCTCTGAGGTTGTCCTGAGAGGTGTTAAGAGTGGGAGTGTCGTCGGGATGGGGGTCATGGGAGAAGTCAGAAGTGTGTGGACTGTGGAGAGGAGACTATATAGGATAAAACCAGAGCCACCAAGCTGGAGCTGACTGACTGAGCCTTGCACGGTGCACCTGAGAGGAGGTCAGTGACAGCACCGCTAGGCCAGTCTGGGGGGGGGGTCACTGATGTAAGGGGGAGTGAATACGATAGTGTAAGGGGGCACTGATATAAAGATTTCCCCCCTAAATCAGTAACCCACCCCCCCTTACCTTAGTGTATTCCTTCTGTGGAAGGTGGTCTCTGGTCAACAGAGTCTCTCCCCCCTACGTTCCAAGACTTACTGGGGTCCCCCTTGATAATTGACCACTTTTAACTGGAATTTGCTTTTATATATATATAAGGCCCTATGTGCTTTCATATCTGTCTTCTCTATATATAATACACTCTTCAAATATGCTTGGTTAAAGTGAACAAGAAAATAATGACGTTAGGCTATGGGGCTGATATGAAATTTTTTCCAGGGCTGGTTTTTACTTCCAGTCCGGCCCTGCCGCCAGGGAGGTTAATTAAAGTAGAGTTATAGACAAAACTTATTTTTTTCATTTTTGATGGCGTAAGTGAGGGTTATAACCACCGTCAGATTATTTTTCGCCATCTGTGTCCCATTGCAGGGATTTCCCTTCACTTCCTGTCCCATAGCCGAAAAGGAAGTGAGAGGAAATTCCTGAAAATTAAGGGAATTTCTTGGGGACTCCCCAGGTCACCAGAACTAGTGTCTCCATTGGAAGATTTCCCCTCTATTACTTTCTGGAGACAACCCAATATTTGGGATTTTCTTTTAGTTTCACTTTTAATGATAACGGTAAACAGGACAAATAGAGAGGGTGAATCTCCTGCAAGGGATCACATACAGCAATAAAAACTGAGGGGGGCTACTTCCTCTACACTCTATCCAAATCTAAAAACAAAGTTTTGCCTTTAGTTATACTTTAAATCATACAAGCAATGGCCATGCACAGGCACTTCCTTACCTAGACTGACAACACTAAGGCCCTTTTCACAAGGGCTGGGTCCGGTTTTCTCAGCAGGGTATCTGTCCCTTGATTCCATGCTGAGCGGAGAAGGCAGATGACAGGTCTGGGTCTGCTCCGTTTCTGCTGATTGGACATGGACACAGCCCGGTCTGCTCTCTGGGCAGTCAGATGTAAACGGACCAGCTGTCCATTTACACCCGACTGCCCTCTGATATACTTCCATTTGTTTTTGCCAGATCAGATTGGAGGTGAGCGGGTGTAACTGGACACAAGTCTGTTTACACCCGCCATTCCATAGAGGAGAATGGAGGGTCTAATCAGGTCTGCCTGAAAAACAGACAGGCGGACCAGATCAGACTGCTTGTGTGAAATGGGCCTTACTCGGTTCACCTGCAGCATTGCCATCTTTTCTTGCACACATGTACCACTTTTGGTGGATGTCATAGTTATATTATTAAAATGCTTTAAAGGATAACTTTACTTTTCTAAATGTATTCTTTAACCACTTCCCTACCGGGCACGAAAACCCCCTTCCTGCCCAAGCCATTTTTCATCTTTCAGCGCTGTCACACTTTGAATGACAATTGCGTGGTCGTGCGACGTGGCTCCCAAACGAAATTTGCGTCCTTTTTTTCCCACAAATAGAGCTTTCTTTTGGTGGTATTTGATCACCTCTGCGGTTTAAATTTTTTGCGCTATAAACAAAAGAAGAGCGTCCAGTTTGAAAAAAAACACAATATTTTTTACTTTTTGCTCTAATAAATATCCATTTTTTTTTTTATTAAAATTTTCCTCAGTTTAGGCCGATACGTATTCTTCTACATATTTTTGGTAAAAAAAAAATTGCAATAAGCGTATATTGATTGGTTTGCGCAAAATAGGGGATAGATTTATAGCATTTTTTTTTTTTTTTACTAGTAATGGCGGCGATCTGCGATTTTTATTGTGACTGCGATATTGCGGCGGACAGATCGAACACTTTGACACATTTTTGGGACCATTCACATTTATACAGCGATCCCTGCTATAAAAATGCATTGATTACTGTATAAATGTGACTGGCAGGGAAGGGGTTAACACTAGGGGGCTAGGAAGGGGTTAAATGTGTTTCCTAGATGTGTTCTAACTGTGGGGGGGAGGGGACTGACTGGGGGAGGTGACCGATGGTTGTCCCTATGTACAAGGGACACACCATCAGTCTCCTCTCCCTCACAGGACGTGGATCTGTGTGTTTACACACACAGATCCACTTTCCTGCTCGGTTACTGGGCAATCGCGGGTGCATCGGGTCCCCAGCAACGCGGCGGGTGTGCGCGCCCCCTAGCTCCTTTTAAAGGCAGGACGTCATATGACGTCCTGTCAGAACGAGAAAGTCTTCCGCCCGCCGTCATTTGATGGTGGGCGGTAGACAACAGGTTAAATACCTCTCCTTCCTTCCAACACCTTTCCACCCTCCTAGCAGGCATATGCTGTGCAACCACATGGAGCTGGTTTCTGAAGTCTTCTGTGCATGTACAGACAAATCCTATTCATTTCTATGGTTATCTATCTCTTACTGGATTGCATAATAGATGGGCTCTGCATGGGAGTTAATGCGATTTTGTCCACAGAAGACTTTGTGACTGGACTGGTTGGGAGAGTTTCAAGTGGCTGTGTGGCTCCCCATGGGAAGTACAGTGTGGATGTGTTTGGACTAGGGCTCACAACATTACATTCTTGTTTTAACCTGAAAAGTACCTGCTTTCTGCATCATCTCTTGAGGGACATAGCCACCTACAGGGGAAAAGAACTTTAGGTACATGAAGGCCAGCCCCCTAAAGGCTACAACCCCTTTGACCTAACACCTGTACCATTTAGCTTAGTATTCTCAGGAAAATGGATGTCTACATTTTTGCTTGAATTTGAAGATTTTTCAACAGATAATGATAGATTCAAACCAGACATTAGTAATCCTTGAAGCCTATCCAGTTAGCCAACAGGTTTTCCCATTTCATTCATTATACTGGTGTTGTCTCTGTGAGGCTTTAGGCCCGGGGAGCCATACTATGGAGGAGGATTAATATCGTCAGCTGTATCCACGGAATGTCCGATGGATAGCTGACCAAGGATGGACACAAATTTTTCCATTACTGACAGGTGGGGCACACATTTAGATCATGGATTGGTTATCAAGTATATACCACTCCCATTTGCCAGGTATTTAATAAGGGCAGGTGCAGCATATCATTGCTGCACAGCCAGAATGATCTTTGGTTTTCATTAGAGACAAGCACCTTGCTGAGGTAAGCCACTACTTCATGGTTTCCTCAATGATGCATCTCATGGAGAGTCTGCCTTTACCCATGACTTCTCTCCAGACTAATATTTTTTTTTATTTCATTTTATTTTATTTTATTACTTTCAGACACTTAGGATCTTTCTTTTATTTACCAGGTTTTTCATCCCCCTCGTCCCTCTCTTCCTGTGTTTTTGGCTCCCGTGAGCCCTGACTTGCTATTTCTGATCAACGGTGAATAGGCTTAAAGCCAGCTAATGACACAGTTTTTGTGAGACTTTTCTCACTTTGTTCCAAAAGAATTCAGCATCCTCCAAAGAGCCCAGTATTTATTACTCTCCAAGGCAGTGGTTCTCAACCGGGGGTCAAATGATTATTTGCCAGGGGTCACCGAATCCTGGGCTGTTCCTGAAACCCGTCACGGCATGGCTGGGGAGCAGAGACTAGAGGTCAGCTGACTGGTGAGGAATGTGAAGTGGGAGAGTCTGAAGGAGACCATATCTCCTGATTTCGGGATAGGTGTCACTGCTACAAGACACCACAAAGTCAGAGACACAGTGATTAACAAGAGTAACGTGATTATAGTTGCCATTAAAAGTCCCCACTTCAGTTCTCAGATCAGCAGATGACCTTGATGAAGAGCACCTAAGTTGGCTGAACAGAACTCCCCGCCAGCACTGCCACCAGGAGTAAGAGATGGAATAAAAATAGAGAATACATGGAAGGGAGAGGATAGAGGGGGAGGAAAAAAAAAGGGGAGAGAAAGAATAAGAGAAAGAACAATAAAGACGGCTAGAGAGAGGGATGGGGGAAAAAAATACAATAAATTAAGATAGAGAGAAATAAAAGGGAAAGAAAGGAGAAGAGAACAAGTATATCCTAAAATGTACCATAAGGGGTTTTAATAATATACGAGTGGAAGGCACTCAGGGAGCGCTAAATGTCCGTGGGTTAGAGGCGCAAATTACTTGTTTTGCCTTGCTGACAACCCACGCTACGAAAATAATTTTACTGTTAGGGGTCTCCACCACTTGGGAAATTTTATCAAGGGGTCACGGCACTTGAAGGTTGAGAACCAATGCTCCAAGGCATAAGTGTGTATATTCCACACTCCCTTGGTCTATAAGTAAACCTTGTAAGTTGTAAGCACATTTTTTGGGCTATTGCTTTGTCTGGACCTAAACACCATCCATTTGCAATAACGCTGTGCATCCTACATTTGTAAGGAACACATGATTTGTAAGTACATACTAAATGTATTTTTGTGACATACATGTCAGCTTTTGTTTTTATTTTTTCTTCCCTTTTGTTTTTATTTTTTGTCTCTTTTTATCCTTTTTTATACTTTTCTTTTCTTTTTCATTTTAATTTTTTTTTCTCTTTTTTTCGTCCTTTTTTTTTGTTTTGTTTTCTTTTTTTTTCTCTTTTTTTTTTTTGTTTTCTTCTTTTCTTTGTTTATCCCTATTGGTTGGGATTTTCATTATCATCTAACTACTTTGTTTACTTATTTGTGTATATCTATATTTATCTCTATAGAAATATATTAGCAAGCTCGCATTCAAAACCCCTGAAGAAGGAAGTATACCCATCATAATATGAACAATATGCCTTTTATGCTTTTCTGAAACATGTAGGGTAATCACTTTTTTCTAATTGTTATCCGTATATTGTGTATTGCGACCATTGAGCCGCTGTATTCTTGTATCATGTTGTGTATTCCATGACTGTTTTTATCACATATCTCTTTATATATATATATATATATATATATATATATATATATATATATATTTATTTTTTTTTCTTATTAAAATTCAATTTTTTATACAAATTTTTCACCTCTTTCTTTCTACAGTTTGGGATGTGGTAGGAAATCACAGGATTAACTCAAACTCATTAATAGTTTCTCCTATACAAAAATTTTCGTTGTCTCTGTTATGGTCCTGCGGTTGGCATTGACTACTCCTCTGTTTCGTAGTTGACACAGGACTTCAATCTGGTCTCATTACCTAGCCAGTTTTCTGGGGATTATTTTCTAGGTAATGAGACCAGAGTTGCAGGATGTTCACTGTTCCTGTATCTGAGGGCTCGCTGCTTGTACAGTCTAGCAGATTTTTGCTGTGCTACAAGGATAGGGCAATGTGTGATGGCTTTTTCATGCTGGACAGATACTTTTGTACTTTCTCCAGTCTCTATCATTGGTCTGTATCTTGGCATCTAATATGCAATACAGGCTGTTTTCTGCAAACAGGCTCTGTTCAACCCGCACCACCAGTTTTAAACTTCCCAGTACAGGCGGTCCCCTAGTTACAAACATCCGACTTACAAACGACTCCTACTTACAAACGGAGGGAGACAACAGGAAGTGAGAGGAAATCTACCCTTAGGAAGGGAAATTCACTCTTGTAAGAGTTATTATGGGAAAAAGGTATATAAGGTATATGAGTGACCATTATATTCAGCTGTTTCCAGTGTCCTGACACTCTTCCCTGCAGCTGGGACTTGGTGATGTTGTTACAATTTACTGTGTGCACTTGCGCACACACACACATTGGTGGCTGGCTTTCCATGTTTTTTCTTCACCCAAGCATTCAGTTCCTGACAGGCCCCTTTCCCACCTGCTGTATTATCTTCTCTGGAACAATTTTTTTAGCACAGTTTTCTAGCATTTGGTCGCCATACTAGGCTAAGTGCCACCTGCAGTGACCAGCAGTCACGGAGCCATTGCTTCTTGTTAATCCTTAGCTCAGGTCCATGCTTCACTATAGCTTTAGCCCATGAGTATTCTTGGGGGTATTGGGTATCTCCTTTTCCTAAAGGTATACACCTTTTTTCTTTGGCAAATGTCTAGCTCCAAACATAAGAGTGGTCGCTGTGCAAACACATCTTTTAGTGAAGAAGTAATTTTTATCCCCTCCCTAGATGATTAGGAGGACTTCAGAAGTATACTGAACTTTGAGAAGTTATCCCTGATCCCATCACATCACTTGAAGTACCTGAGAATTCTTCTGGATACTTTTCAAGCAAAGGTTTTTCTGCCCCAGGAGAAGTTGAGGGTTTTGCAACTTTAATTTCATTGTAGGCCTTCCGTGCCTAGCTTTATACAGTGCAGGAATAAATGGTATCCATCTTTAAAGCAGTTTCATTTGCTCAGTTTCACTTCTTAACTTCATAACAGAGAAATCATATTTTTATGGACAAGGTAATCCAACTACATTCTTGATCTCTCTTCCATGGGGTATTCTTTTCCCAGCTTTGTTGGTCATGGACACAGACAGATGCCAGCTTTTTTGGGTTGGGTCTGAGTTATGGACCAGCTGTCTGTTTTGTTAGGCTGTTGCATACATCAATCATCAAGGGAGCACCCGGAGTGTTGTGGTAGAGACAGAGGTAAAATCCATCCTGTCCTGGGTGGAGCTTCATGTACCAGTGATCTTTGTGGTGTGCATCTCTGGATTGCAGAGACATGGCAGGAAGATATTTTCAGTAGACACTATTTGAGCAAGGGGTGACTGGTCACTTTATCCAAAGGTGTACTGGGACATACAGTTTCTCACAAAAGTGAGTACACCCATCACATTTTTGTAAATATTTTATTATATCTTTTCATGTGACAACACTGAGGAAATGACCCTTTGCTACAATATAAAGTAGTGAGTGTACAGCTTGCATAACAGTGTAAATTTGCTGTCCCCTGAAAATAACTCAGCACACAGCCATTAATGTCTAAACCGCTTACAACAAAAGTGAGTACACCCCTAAGTGAAAATGTCCATATTGGACCCAATCAGCCATTTTCCCTCCCCGGTGTCATGTGACTCATTGGTGTTACAAGGTCTCAGGTGTGAATGGGGAGCAGGTGTGTTAAATTTGGTATCGCTCTCACTCTCTAATGCCGTGTACACGTTTTTCATGGCGTGAAAAATGCCATTTTTTAAATTGGTCATTAAAAACGATCGTGTGTAGGCTCCAGAGCATTTTTAACAACGTGAAAAATGGCCTAAAAAAAATTAGAACCTGCTCTATTTTTTCACGTCGTTCTTTTTAAAGCGGAGCTCCGCCGGAAAAAAATAAATAAAAGCCAGCAGCTACAGCTACAGCAGCTGCTGGCTTTTAATATTTGGACACTTACCTGTCCTGGAGTCCAGCGACGTCCGCAGCAGAGGACGAGCGACCGCTCGTCGCTCTGCTGCTCCCTCCGCCATCCTCGCGGAGGGAACCAGGAAGTGAAGCCCTACGGCTTCATGCCCGGTTCCCTACGGCGCATGCGCGAGTCGCGCTGCGCCGTTCTGATTGGTGCTCCTGTGTTCTGGGAGCCAAGTGTCTCCCAGAACACCAAGGGAAGTCTGCGGGAAGTGACGTCACTCCCGCAGATTCCCGGAGACAGGACTCCCGGATGTGGGTGAAAATACCTGTCTTAGACAGGTATCTTCACCCCCTCCCCCCTGAAAGGTGTCAATTGTGACACCGGAGGGGGGGAGGGTTCCAAATAGCAAAAGTTGCTATTTAGGGTGGAGCTCCACTTTAACGTCATGAAAAATGGTAGTGTGTATGCTTTTACGATGGGGAAAAAAATGCGCATGCTCAGAATCAAGTATGAGACGGGAGCGCTCCTTCTGGTAAAACTAACGTTTGTAATGGAGATAGCACATTCGTCACGCTGTAACGGACTGAAGAGCATGAGGCTGAAAAGTGCGAATCAGCTCTCACCAAACTTTACTAATACGAGGATCAGCAAAAGCAGCCCAAAGGGTGGTGCCATCCGAATAAAACTTCCCCTTTATAGTGCACTCGTACGTGTTGTACGTCACGCGCTTTGCTTGAGCATTTTTTTTTCACGATAGTGTGTAGGCAAGGCAGGCTTGAGAGGAAACACGAAAAATCACGTCGAGAAAAACTTAGTTTTTTTCAATGACATTAAAAACTGTCGTGTGTATGCGGCATAATACTGGTCACAGAAAGTTCAACATGGCACCTCATGGCAAAGAACTCTCTGAGGATCTGAAAAAAAGAATTGTTGCTCTACATAAAGATGGCCTAGGCTATAGGAAGATTGCCAAGACCCTGAAACTGAGCTGCAGCACGGTGGCCAAGACCATACAGCGGTTTAACTAGGTGGGGATTACAAAGACAAGTGTGTCTTGCCTACACTTAAGCATGGTGATGGGAGTGTCATGGTCTGGGGCTGCATGAGTGCTGCCGGCACTGGGGAGCTTCAGTACATTGAGGGAACCATGAATGCCACATGTACTGTGACATACTGAAACAGAGCATGATCCCCACCCTTCGGAGACTGGGCCACAGGGCAGTATTTCAACATAATGACCCCAAACACACCTCCACGATGACCACTGCCTTGCTAAAGAAGGTGAGGGTAAAGGTTTATGGACTGGCCAAGCATGTCTTAGACCTAAACCCTATTGAGCATCTGTGGGGCATCCTCAAACGGAAGGTGGAGGAGCGCAAGGTCTCTAACATCCACCAGCATCGTGATGCCTCATGGAGGAGTGGAAGAGGATTCCAGTTGCAACCTGTGAAGCGCTGGTGAACTCCATGCCCAAGAGGGTTAAGGCAGTGCTGGAAAATATGTGGGATGTGGATTTCCTAGTGTCCCAACTCAACAACAAGCTGGACATATTTGTTTCCAGAATTCAGGACCCAACAGGAATTGCAGCAGATGCCCTGATAGCACCTTGGGATTAGGATTAGTATCAGCATGGCCTAATTTATGCATTTTCTCGACTAAAACCACTACCACGATGTAAGAATTGAAAGTGAGGGTGTTCCAGTCAATTTCATATCTGCAGACTCGGAGAGTGTGGTACCTCAACCTTGTTTATCTGTTAGCCAATACCCTGCATCTTCTACCACATCAGCTAGATTTTTCACCTGCTACTTGGTCACTGATTTTGATGGCTTGGCTGTTGAAACTCAGGTACTGAGAGACAATGGCATTGGGGGTTCAGTTGTCCCAGCCATGCCTAAAGCTCATAAATCATTGTTATTATCATTGCAGATGAAAGGCTTATTTTCACTGGTGTGAGGCTTTGGGAGTTTGCCCATGTCCCTGTAGCGGGGTATTCCCCTTTAATACAGAGAGACAGGACTTTCCGGGTGAGAGGTGAGTAGGGAGGGAGTAGAGAAGAGACTTTACTGGAAGTGAAAGCAGAGGAGAGAGACTACGTTACCCAGAACCCCGTTTGGCACCCAGGGTGCAATGTTGTCACCGCAGAGACTCATGGGTGGAGCTTTATAAGGAGGAGGCGAGGCTAGGCTCGGCCTCTTTGGGACACGAGACTTCAAGGAGAGATCCTCCTGTGCGGACCTGCTGCTGTGCAAGGCCTGAAGCCTGGGGCCTTGCGCAGTTACCAAAGAGCCTTCCACCCCATCTCGAGCCTGGGTGGCATCTGACTCGGTTTCTTCAACCGCTGCTGAGCCGGAGACCCGACCGCTGCAGAGGCTGTGTGTGGAGACACAGCAGGTGGAAGTTCCCGGACTGGGATCGCGTCCGGAGGGGTGAGCGAGCACATGCTCAATCTACAAATACTGTATACCATTGTTAGGCCTACAGACTGCCATGGCCCACCAGTTCCTATTTCAGTTCTGTTTCCCCACTGGACATCCATAGCAGAACTGGGTCAAACGGATCTCTAGTGGAGTGTACTGTGTTGGCATTTTTACCCCCCCCCCTTGGATTACAAATGTGTTCCTGAAATGTGCACCACCGTTTAAAGACTTGCATGCAAAGAATTTTACCCCCCTTAGAGACTGAGTTATATGGTCAGGCCTGGCCATCTAGATAGTTTATTTAGTTACTGCGCCATAGGGCGCATAGTGTAGTACTGTTACACGTGGCGCCTGTGTGCCATATCTGACTGTTATAGTGTGTTTATTGCTGCAGGGCTCTCCAGATATATTCCTGTGATTTGGTATAACTGTTGATTTTATTGCCAGTAGAAGTAAACTCGTTATTCTTCTATCACTGCATTAGTGTCTGAATCTAATCATAGAGCATAAGATATATATATAATATTACCCTAGACTAACTGTGCCAGAAGGGGGTCGAGTAAATTGCCGGGGGGTTGGCGGAGCTGTCTTCAGGGCCCAAACCAAATCTGCGGCCCTCTTAACTGAAGGTAGCGCTACATGTGGGGGTTCTCGTCTGGGATCCTGATACAGCAGGTGAACACGCCAAAAGTACCGGCATGGACCCGCTAGAGGTTAAAGTATGGTGCGAAGCAGCCGAGACAGAGCCAGACAAGTCGGTGGTCATCAGCCTCCCAGGAGAGGAATGGTCAATAGAGACAGTGGAGCGACTTGTAATGCCGCTATCCTCAGATCTTGTACCGTGGGTGATGGACATAAAATCAGACCCAGACACCTCATTTCAGTATGCGCTGATAGAATGGTGGGAGGAAATACCAGAGAACTTTAATGGCCAAAGTATACAGACGCCAGATAACAAAACTTATGGTTTGGCGCAGGCAATGACCGCGCAGAAGAAGTCACCCCCACCATTTCCACCGGGGTCACCGCCAGGGACATCCCATGTACCACAAAAAGAGAAAGGGATGACACCTCCAGTGACACCCATTACTGTCATAGGACCAGAACTTTTAAATGCCTTAGGGGATCTGCTCGCGAAGTGTCAGAACACCACCACGGTACACATAGAGGCTAGTTACCGGAAGCTAGGAATATTTTCAGGGAAGCTCCCTGTTCCTGCAGGGGAGGAAGACTTCGATACTTGGGTGGAACAGGCATTACAAGCAGTGGAGGCATGGGAGGTGCCTGAAGCGCAGAAGAGGCAACGAGTGATAGAAAGCCTTAAAGGCGCAGCAGCAGAAGCAGTGAAAAGTTTCCGGTTTGGAAATACAGACTGCATGGCTCAAGACTGCTTAGCTATGTTGCAAGAAGAGTTCGGTCCGTTGGAAAAGGTGACAGAATTAGTATACCATTTCGAACACACTTTCCAGCAACCGGGAGAGAAATTGTCAGAGTATGTTAGAAGGCTGAACAGGTTTCTGTGCAAAATTGTATTAAAGAAGGGAATGATGCCCGAAGATACAGATGTGGCAAGAATGAAGCAAGTCCTGAAGAGAGCGTTGCGCTCTGATCCAGTCTGGCTTCACCTGAAAACGTCTGGAGGAGGTATGCCACTGACCTACCTTGAGCTGGTAAAAATCATCAGAGATGAGGAGGCTCTACAGCAGTGGTTCTCAACTCCTGTCCTCGGGACCCACTAACAGGCCAGATTTTAAGTATTACCTTGGGGAGATGCAGGCTAGAATACCGCAATCACTGAGCAGCAAAGGATATCACCTGTGATGTATTTCAGTTATCTTGCAAACCTGGCCTGTTAGTGGGCCCTGAGGACCGGAGTTGAGAACCACTGCTCTACAGAAAGATCGGCAAGCGATCAAGACACACACATCTTCTATACCTGTAATGGTCAGATCAGCCATGACCCCTGAAAGAGACTCGGAACTTGATACCCTGAAGTCACAGATGGCTCAGGTATTGGAGATACTGACCTCTTTAATGACAAAGGACTCAAGGACCCTAAAAGGAGGGGGGCCGAAGAAGGAGTTGTTCCCAGATACCTCAGTGCCAGCTTCCCATCAAGATTGGCGGGATGAGATCTGTTCTAACTGCGGAGGGATTGGCCATATCGCAAAAACATGTGCCAGTCCCAAGAAAAGGAAAGTAAATAATCACAAGCCCGGCGGGAGAAACCCCTCCGAAGAACCACAACATCCCTCAGCGGGTCTGTGCACCCATTAAACGGAGGGAAATCAATGCATACCAGGCTCAAGAAAGACTAAAGTCCAAAGGGAATTGGACGAGAGAGAGTCCGAAGGGAAAGGACCAGAAGAAGGCGACCCCTGCCAGGCCATATCCGGAGAAGCTGGTAGGCCCATCTCCTATAGTGCCCATTCAAGTGGAGGGAGTCTACACCAGAGCCATCTTGGATACTGGGGCACAAGTGACCCTATTATACCGGGATTTCTACGATAAGCACTTGAGTCATCTGCCCATCCAGAAGATAGAGGAACTGGAAATATGGGGAATCGGAACCCAGAGCTTCCCCTATGATGGCTATTTGCCCATCAAGATGACCTTTGACCCATCCGTGGCTGGGAAGGCCAAAGTGTTTGACACCCTGGCAGTTGTGTGCCCTCGGCCGCCTGGAGCCAACAGGAGTTCCCTTATAATAGGGACAAAGACGGACCTGGTCCAAAGACTCCTGACCCCTCTAGTAAAAGAGAAGGGGCAAGCAGCCACCAAGATCCATCCCATGCTGAAGACGGCCTACCAACGGCTGGTCCTAGAGCAGAAGACCCCTGAAGTGGGGATAGGGAAGGTGTGGAGACTTGGAAGAAAAGGGGTAGTGTTGCAGCCCGGCGAAGTAACCTGTCTCAGAGCCACTGTGAAGCTTACTTGGGAACAACCTAGACCCTTTGTCATGCTGGAGCCCGACCCAAGGGAAGAACACTCGGGTTTGGAAGTGATCCCAGAAGTGGTTCCGCTGAAGGCCCTGAAGAAGGCCCATTGTAGAGTCCCGGTGAGTGTCAGGAACACTACAGGTGGCCCCATGGAGATCCCCGCCAGAATGCTGCTGGGTCAGGTGAGCCCTGCTGCCCCAGTTGCCCTGTCAGAAGTCAAGAGGATGGGTGAAGGAGGAGATGTTTGGGAGAAGCTCTCTATGGAGAACCCGAATCTACCCCGGGCTTGGAAGGAGAGAGCCAAGGCCCAGTTGACCAGATGGGAGAATATATTCTCCAAAGATGAGTTCGATGTGGGGTGTGCAAGGAGTGCCACCCATCGAATCCGCCTCCAAGAAGACAGGCCCTTCAGAGAGAGAGTCAGGCGTGTCCCACTAGCAGATCTGGAGGATCTAAGGGAGCAACTCGCAGAACTCAAGAGGACTGGTGTGATCCGGGAGTCTAGAAGCCCCTATGCCTCCCCGATAGTGGTGGTCCGGAAGAAGAATGGGTCGCTGAGGCTATGTATTGAATACAGGACTCTCAACAGGAGAACCATCCCCGACCAGTACACCACTCTGAGGATAGAGGATGCTTTACAGAGTCTGTCTGGAGCCAAGTGGTTCAGCGTTATGGATCTCAAGAGTGGATACTACCAGATCCCTATGCATCCGGAAGACAGGGAAAAGACAGCCTTCATAACCCCAGTGGGGTTCTTCGAGTTTGATCGAATGCCTCAGGGACTGTCTGTAGCTCCTGCTACCTTCCAACGTCTCATGGAGAAGACTGTAGGAGACATGAACCTTATTGAAGTCCTTGTATACCTGGACGATATCATTGTCTTTGGGAAAACCTTGGAAGAACACGAAGAGAGGCTGGAAATAGTGTTGAGAAGACTCAGTGAGGAGGGACTCAAGCTTTCGCCTGAGAAGTGTCGGTTCTACCAGTCTTCTGTGAACTATCTGGGGCACATAGTGTCTGAAGAAGGGGTGGCCACAGACCCTGAGAAATTGGAGGCAGTTACCTCCTGGCCACGACCCACCACAGTAACAGAACTCAGATCCTTCTTGGGGTTCTGCTCCTATTACAGGAGGTTTGTGGAAGGATTCGCCCGAATTGCCAGACCACTGAATGAACTACTCAAGACCGAGGGGGAAGAGGACGACTCAAGGCCCAGGAAGGCGGGAGTGTCAGTCAGAGACCAGTGGAACCAGAAGTGTTAAGAGGCCTTCCAGGCGTTGAAGAAGAGCCTAACCACTGCCCCAGTCTTGGCCTACGCAGACCCAACCAAACCCTATGAACTACATGTAGATGCTAGTCATGACGGTCTGGGAGGAGTACTTTACCAAGAACACGAAGGACAACTGCGGCCTGTTGCCTACGTGAGCAGGAGCCTGACCCCCTCTGAGAAGAACTACCCCACTCACAAGCTGGAGTTCCTGGCCCTTAAGTGGGCGGTAGTAGACAAGCTCAAAGACTACCTGTATGGGGTGGAGTTCACTGTGAAGACCGACAACAACCCCCTCACCTACCTTTTCACCACGGCAAAGCTGGACACCACTGGACACAGATGGCTGGCTGCACTGTCTGGATTCAATTTCAGCCTAAAGTACAGGCCAGGGGCTGGAAATCGAGATGCAGACGCTCTGTCCAGGAGATCTCATGGCCCCACCAGTGACACAGAAGACTGGACTCAAGTGGCACCTGACGGGGTGCGGGCCCTTTGTCAAGGGGCTGAATTACAAGCCAGAGGAGGCTCAAGGGCGGAAGAGATAGGGGTTACCATGGTAGGAGTCCCCAAACAATACTGTGGAGTAAGCCAACTGGAGGAAGTCCATCTGCCAAAACTGTCCAAGAACGAACTGAGATGCGACCAATTAGAAGACCCCATGGGGAAATTGGTTCTGGAAGCCCTGGAGAATCAAGATCCAAATAGACTCCTGCGCCACTCCTCAAAGGAAGCTCGCCTGTTGAGGAAAGAGTGGGACAGGTTGCAGGTGCATCAGGGAGTGGTCTACCGAAGGGGCCCCTCTGATGACCTGGAAGATAAATGGCAATTTTTCCTTCCGGAAAAACATCGAGAGACTGTTCTGATTGCCCTACATGACAATCGCGGTCACCTAGGGGCGGGAAGGACCTTTCAACTCATCAGAAGTCGGTTCTATTGGCCCTGCATGAGGGCAGAAGTGGAAAAGTACTGCCATTCATGTGCACGCTGCATCCAGAGGAAGACTTTACCCCATCAAGCTGCCCCAATGGGCCATCTACAAAGTCAAGGCCCAATGGATCTGGTATACATTGATTTTCTCTGCCTCAAACCCGATCTGAGTGGACTAGGAAATGTTCTGGTGATAACCGATCATTTTCACCCGGTATGCCCAAGCTTTCCCAACCAAAGACCAGAAGGCCTCCACCGTAGCCAAGGTACTTATGGAGAAGTACTTTGTCCATTATGGGCTGCCACAGCGACTTCATTCAGACCAAGGAAGGGACTTTGAGAGTCGGCTGATCCGGAAACTCCTGGATTTGTTAGGAATCAAGAAAACCCAAACCACACCTTACCACCCGCAGGGAGATGCTCAGCTGGAGAGGTTTAACCGGACCCTGCTCAACATGTTCGGAACTCTGGATAGTGAGAAGAAACAACATTGGAGCAAACACATAGCAGCTATAGTACACGCTTACAACTGCACCACCAGTGATGCTACAGGTTACTCCCCCTATCGACTCATGTTTGGGAGAGAAGCAAGGTTGCCTGTGGACCTGGCCTTTGGCACCTCTTTAGACCGTTCCTCAGCCACCTCCCACAAAGGATATGTGGACAGGCTTAGACACAGCCTGAAAGTAGCCTATGAACAAGCTCAAGCGGCTTTGGATCAAAGGGGAGCTCGAAACAAAAGAAACTTCGACCTGAAGGTCCGGGTGCAAGACCTGCAGCCCGGGGATCGGGTACTGTTACGCAATCTGGGGGTCCCTGGAAAACACAAACTTGCCGACAGATGGAGACCTGAACCCTATGTCATTTGTAAAAAGTTGCCAGGCCTACCTGTCTACAAGTTGAAGCCAGAAGGGAAGGTAGGACCACTGAAGACGTGGCATCGAAACCACCTGCTCCCACTTGCTGAAGCAGTCAGGATACCTCCAGTGAGGGACTCCCCTGAACCAGTCTCTATTTTGGATACTCCCAGGCCAAACACTCGGTCCCAGACCTCTCGGGCTGGAGAGGGAGAGGCCTCTGAACTTAGTGGAGATGAAGGAAGAGAACGTGACTGGCTGTGGCCTTCCCCAACCCCAGGGACTTCTGCTATAGATCTTCCAACCCCTGGAGGCACTTTAGATGGAGAACTGAATGCAGAAGCCCCCGAGTTCATCCCATCTAGTCCTTCATCAGATTACTGGGAAAATGCAGGTGACACTTACTCAGAAGAGAACCCTAGAGACTTTGTGTATCCTTCGGCTCCTGAAGCCGATATTCCAGAGCCCGCCGTGTTGCCCAAACCTGCTACGGAAGAAGAGCCTGTGGCGCCAGAGCCAGAAACTCCAAGAGAGCAAAGGGCTCGAAGAGTCATAAGGCCTCCAAAGAAGCTGACCTACCCACAAATGGGGAAGAGCTCAGAAGATTCTGTGGTTACTGCCAGGAGGAGTGCAGAGAATCCGGATCCCTCCACTGTTCATTTGGTGGAGGGCAACCCCAACTCACTCTCTGGCACAGTTAGGCAGGCCACTCATGCTAGTGAGACCTGTGGGCAAGGGAATTCATCCCCTTGGTTTTGGTGGGAATTCCCTATGCCAACATCTTACGCAATGTTGTCTAGGGTTGTACGCAATGTATGCTAGAATTATCTTTGGGGACCAAAGAGTTTAAGTGGGGGGAGTGTGTAGCGGGGTATTCCCCTTTAATACAGAGAGACAGGACTTTCCGGGTGAGAGGTGAGTCGGGAGGAAGTAGAGAAGAGACTTTACTGGAAGTGAAAGCAGAGGAGAGAGACTACGTTACCCAGAACCCCGTTTGGCACCCAGGGTGCAATGTTGTCACCGCAGAGACTCATGGGTGGAGCTTTATAAGGAGGAGGCGAGGCTAGGCTCGGCCTCTTTGGGACACGAGACTTCAGCGGAGAGATCCTCCTGTGCGGACCTGCTGCTGTGCAAGGCCTGAAGCCTGGGGCCTTGCGCAGTTACCAAAGAGCCTTCCACACTGTCTCGAGCCTGAGTGGCATCTGACTCGGTTTCTTCAACCGCTGCTGAGCCGGAGACCCGACCGCTGCAGAGGCTGTGTGTGGAGACACAGCAGGTGGAAGTTCCCGGACTGGGATCGCGTCCGTAGGGGTGAGTGAGCACATGCTCAATCTACAAATACTGTATACCATTGTTAGGCCTACAGACTGCTGTGGCCCACCAGTTCCTATTTCAGTTCTGTTTCCCCACTGGAGATCCATAGCAGAACTGGGTCAAACGGATCTCTAGTGGAGTGTACTGTGTTGGCATTTTTACCCCCCCCCCCTTGGATTACAAATGTGTTCCTGAAATGTGCACCACCGTTTAAAGACTTCCATGCGAAGAATTTTACCCCCCTAGAGACTGAGTTATATGGTCAGGCCTGGCCATCTGGATAGTTTATTTAGTTACTGCGCCATAGGGCGCATAGTGTAGTACTGTTACACGTGGCGCATGTGCGCCATATCTGACTGTTATAGTGTGTTTATTGCTGCAGGGCTCTGCAGATATATTCCTGTGATTTGGTATAACTGTTGATTTTATTGCCAGTAGAAGTAAACTTGTTATTCTTCTATCACTGCATTGGTGTCTGAATCTAATCATAGAGCATAAGATATATATATAATATTACCCTAGACTAACTGTGCCAGAAGGGGGTCGAGTAAATTGCCGGGGGGTTGGCGGAGCTGTCTTCAGGGCCCAAACCAAATCTGCGGCCCTCTTAACTGAAGGTAGCGCTACATCCCTTTTTGGTGAGTTGTGTTTTTTTCTTTCCTTCAGCTTGGGATAGAATAATGTTTAGTCCTTAGCACCATTAAGCGTCAGACCCCCATTCTAACCTATTTGGGACATTTCTTTGACTTTGTGTTTCTGTAAGGTAGCTTTTTGTTATCAGGTCTCTGTAATTTAGATTGGTAAGACTGCGACCTGGCCTTCTGTCCTAGACTTCTAAGTTTTACAAGGTCAATTAATCTGTGCTGCAGTTGCTCATTTCTGTTAAAAAGTTCTGCAAGGAGCTTTTTAATGCCCTTGTTTTACCTTGTTTTGGATTTTTCGTATTAGGCCGTGTTGTTTTTAATGTTCCAACCCAGGGGTCTCCAAACTCTCCAAATGAAGGGCCGGTTTACTATCCTTTAGACTTTGGGGGTGGCAGACTGTGGCCAGTGGGGGTAGGAAATGCCCCAACTTCAGTGGGAGTAGACAATTTCCCTGGTTTGGTGGTAGGTGGGAGTAAAGCAATTAGATAGTGCTTGTGGTCAGTAGGAGGAGTATTATTATTATTATTATTACTGTAATACAGAATTTTTATAGGCCAACAGTTTACGCAGCGCTTTACAACACAAGGGCTGACAGTACAATTACAATACAGTTTAAAATAGGAGTAATGCCTCGGCATTGGTATTAATGGGAGGAATAGTGCCTCATTGGTATCAGTGGAAAGAATGGTCTCTCATCATTGGTGTTAGTGGGAGGAATAGTGCTCCATCATTGGTGTCGAAAGGAGGAATTATGCCCCACTGTTGGTGTCAGTGAAAGGAATGGTGCCTCATTCGTAGGGTGAAAAATGGTCCCCCAAGGGCTGGATAAAGACAAGCAAAAGGCCACATTTGGCCTGTGGGCCACAGTTTGGAGACCACTGTTCCAACCCCTCAGTTCAGTGTATCTGAGGGGTGGTGGGGTAGGGGGGGGGTTACAGCACGGAGAATAATGAGACTCTCCCAGAAGAGGAGAAGGCTATGACTTGCAAAAAGCTCTCTATTCTCTCCCCCCCCCCACATGCTCATCTCCAGGTCTTTGAACTTTAGACGGTAGAGCCTCTCCCATCCTCTGAAACTCTCTGCCTCAATCTGTCTCCTGTACTGGCTACCTTTAGGTCATCCCTGAAAACGTATCTGTTCAGGGAAGCCTATCCTGCCTGCACCTAACAACAAAGGAGATTTTAATTTTTCCATAAGTTCATCCCTCACAATTATTACCTTTTGTGCCACTTGCCCTACCCTATAAGATTGAAAGCTGCTATGAGCAGGGCCCTCTTAGGCAGGCCATACATGGTTCAAATTTTGGCCGGTTCAGCAGGAACGGGACTAGATTCGAACCGTGTATGGGCAGGCTGAATGTAGAAAGTTGATCGATCAATCAACTTGAGTACAACAAGCCTGCCTGATTTTCTTGCGATTATCGCTATAGCCACTAGCAATAATCACTGTCTTCTCCCGGCAGGGACGACTTTCCTCACCCTCCCCTGCCCTGCGGTCGGCAGAAAAGACAATGGCCCAGCAGGAGGGATTCCTGCATTAACACTGTCTGTGTTGATGGGAGAATCTAGGGAAATTCTGCTTTGAAATGTGCTGCTGTGAGAAATTTGCTCTGTGTATGGCTGGCCTTAACCCTCTTATATTTTATTGTATTGTAACTGTACTGTCTCCCTTTATATTTTAAAGCGCTGCACAAACTGTTGGCACTTTATAAACCCTGTATAATTATAATAATATTAATAATTATGAGGTGGGGCTGTGCTAGGGAATTTACTTTTCTGAAGTAGTCACCTTTGCTAGGAAGTTCACAGAAAATTGTGAATAAAAATGTATTCATGGAAAGGAAAAACCACTGCACTGCCATTGCAAAATAATTTATTTACTCGTGTTTTTACCGGAATTTTTAATTTGCTAACAGGGTCTCTAAAATCTTCTTTTTTTTTTTTTTTTTTTATGAAAACACTACAGCTAAAAAACTACATTATTTGTTAGGCCTGTCTGGAATTATGCTTTATCTGTCAGAGAACAAAAATATACTTTTTTTTCCTGACCCTTCGGATATAATTGCAAGTATAATTGTATGTCGCAATAGACAGTGAGGTGAATTTAGTGAATGGAGGAAAAAACTTATTATAGCATATGCACTCAGACAATCCAAGACATGGACAAAAGGGCCTTTACTTTTAATGTTCTCAGACTTATACCAGCTATAATGAATTATGTTCAGTTAAAAAAGCTAGATAATAATTGTGCTCAATGTGGAATTTTGTTTTTAAATTTAAAAAAAAATCTTGATTTTTGTTAATGAGGTTCTCAGATTTTTTTACCACTTTCCATTTCAACGCTGTAACTTTTTCTTTTGATGTTATAAACTGGAGAAAATAGAAAAAGTGAAACAGTAACATGCAGTAAAAGTAAAAGCAATAATTTAGCTGATATTTATTGATGAAACCCTAAATTTTTTTATTGATATCAGTTTCGAAAAACCCTACAGATTAAATAGTATTGTCACATGATCCAGACAATTAAGCCTACCATAAATGGTTCGAATCTCATCCGGTTCAGCAGGAACTAGCCAAGATTCAAACCCTGTATGGGCAGTAGGGATGAGCCTGATGTTTGTGTTGAACGTAAGTAAGTTCAGCGAATACCAAACATTATGGAGCATTCACGGCAAATTCAAGCGTCGTGGGAAAAAACCCCATAATGCACTGCAAGATCGCAGTGCATTGATGCCTTTAACCAATCATGGCCCAGGGGGCTAAGTTCATGCCCCACACTATATAAGGCTCCTTTCACGGCGGGCGTATATAGTGTAATGATTGAGAGAACGTTAGCTAGAGGCAGGTTAGTTAGTGGCATGCAGGCAGTTTAGTGTGTGTGTGTGTGTGTGTATATATGTATGTATATATATATATATATATATATATATATATATATATATATATATATAGTTATAGTGCAGTCAGAGTACAGTATATAATACAGTGTATTGAAGTGTTTTTTGTTTTTTTTAATTGGCGTGGGGTCCCCCCAAAATCCATACCAGACCCTTATCCGAGCAAGCAGCCTGGGAGGCCAGAAAAGGGTATGGAAGAGCGAGCGCCCCCTCTTCCTGTACCATACAAGGCCGCTTGCCCTCATCATGGGGAGGGTGCTTTGGGGTCCAAGGGACTCATCCCCACAACCCAATCCCCACAATGAGTAGGATTCAAGCCTTTGGTGTGCAGTACCGCATTTGGCCAGAGGTGCAGGGGCGCCGGTGACATACGGAGCCGTTCAGAAATACTTGAAAAATACTTGGAAATACTCAGTTTCCGAGCCTTTTTGAGGGTTTCCGAGTGCATCCGAGCGGTCTCCGAGCATTTCCGATTCTCTTCGGCACCCCCACCTCTGGCCACATGTGGTATTGCATGCAATAGAAGTAAATTTGGAACAAATTATCTTAGTTTCCATTGATTTCTTTGGGGAAACTCACTTTGATATGCGAGTGCTTTGGATTACAAGCATTCCCCTGGAACAGATTATGCTTGTAATCCAAGGTTCCACTGTACCCGATACCCATTCACATAGAGGGGCCGGGATCTGGGGGCCCCCTTGTTAAAGGGGACTTCCAGATTCCTAAAATCTCCTGCCACAGACCCCCACAACCACCGGGCAAGGGTTGTGGGGATGAGGCCCTTGTCATCTGTTCCTGAAAAAACGGTTGTTTTAAAAACTTGTCCCCTGGGGCAGTACCCAGGTCCCCATACACTCTTTATGGCAATAACTTGCATATAAGCCTTTAAACCTAGCACTTTTGACTTTTCATGTTCGTGTCCCATAGACTTTAACAGTGTTAGCATGTTCGGACATATTTTTTGCCTGTTTGCGGTGTTCTGGTGCGAACCAAACCGGGGAGTGTTCGGCTCATCCCTAATGGGCAGGCTGAGTGTACCAAAGTTAATCAACCGACCAACTTGGGGACAAACAAGATAAATGATAGGTAGAGTAGCGAAGGTCCTCACACCAAACTCTATACACAATACTAGTAATATATATACTTGCATCAGTTGCATATAATCCCAAATGTGCAAATAAGATGAAAACATTCAGAGCCGTTCAGAAATACTCGGAAATACTCCATTCCCGAGGCTTTTACTGTCCCAGGCAGAGAGCATTTGGTATCACTCCATCTGTGACAGGAGCTGGCTCTATACAGGCAGCATCGGCTTATGTGGCTCTTCTCCCCAGCCGCTTGCTTACTCTACCGCCGGCTTCATCCACAACACTGATGCTCTGAGATGCCAACCTGCGATCTGTGCTTGCCAACCCACCATCCCAAAATAGGAGGTCGTGGGCCACATTAGAGGGCTCCGCGGGCCACATGTGGCCCCCGGGCCACTGGTTGGGCACCCCTGACATAGGGGGGTCGGGATCTGGGGGCCCCCTTGTTAAACGGGTCTTTCAGATTCCGATAAGCTCCCGCCACAGACCCCCACAACCACCGGGCAAGGGTTGTGGGGATGAGGCCCTTGTCCCCAGCATCTGCTCCTGAAAAAACGGTCGTTTTAAAGACTTGTCCCCTGGGGCAGTACCCAGATCCCCATACACTCTTTATGGCAATAACTTGCATATAAGCCTTTAAAATTAGCACTTTTGACTTTTCATGTTTGTGTCCCATAGACTTTAACAGTGTTAGCATGTTCGCACACATTTTTTGCCTGTTCGCGTTGTTCAAGTGCGAACCGAACCAGGGAGTGTTCGGCTCATCCCTAATGGGCAGGCTGAGTGTACCCAAGTTGATCAATCGACCAACTTGGGGACAAACAAGTTAAATGATAGGTAAAGTAGCGAAGGTCCTCACACCAAACTCTATACACAATACTAGTAATATATATACTTGCATCACTTGCATATAATCCCAAATGTGCAAATAAGCAAATAAGATGCAAACAATAAAAAGTGCATACAAATGCAATTATACAATTGCACAGTGCCCCAGGAAGACGGCAGACTTGTGCCAAAACGCGTCGGGAGGAACGACGTGCTTATGTCACCTCGCTGTTCAATGTTCTGAAGAAACGAGCATTCATATCGTAGCCGATATATAATTTTTTTTATAGTGTTGACAAAAACTGTCCGTTATTTTGATAAATTCCCACAAAGTCTTCAAAAAATCACCAAGTGCTCCAGGACAGCGTGAGTCCCTCACCACTCTCACTATATTAAACTCACCAGATCAATCAGCTGGGAAAATTATTAACCAGCAAATCAGAGCCCAATCTCTCCCAGCGGTCATCAAATGCATTCCTTTCTCCCCATAGGAATCGATCAGAATCTCCTCTCATAAGGCACAACATCAAATGTGGAGAAATGAAAAAGAATCAAGGCGGCTCCCCATAGTGTAAAAAACGCTTCAGCAGGCTTTATTTAATAGTATCAACATTTCACTCACATGTTCCAAGTGCCTACCCAGCACTAGAAAAAACACGCTCAGCTCAGACAGTTGTTCCCCTCTGGTCACATCAGACTGCGAGCTCTGACAAACATATGCAATATTGTCACCGTCCTTGCCCCACCCTACGCACGTTTCGTCTAATGATGTCCTCACGGAGCGGCAGGAACAAACAGCCTGCTGAATTTTACATGCGATTATAGCTGCTAGAAATAATCACTGTGTCCTACCAGTAGAGAAGGCTCCCCCCCCTCCACCGGGAGAGCACAATGGCTCCACGGGCGGGATTCCCCTTTTAACACTGTCTGTGTTGATGGGGTAATCTAGTGATTTTTTTTTTTTTTTTTTTTTTTTACAGGTTGCAGGAAAGAAAATCGCTCTGTCTATGGCTGGTTTTTCAGTGGGATCACATAACAGTTGTATGACTGTGTCCAGTGTCCACATAGCAATCTTTCTGATACCTCTACTATACTATCTGGCTTACTAATCCTAAAGAAAAATCTATCAGCATTTAATATTTGATCACTATTTTTCAGGAAGCTGAAGTTTATGTAATACCTAAAAATAAAATTCTCTTATTTGCCCCCATTTCTTCTTTTAAAAGCATTTTGAAGTTTAAGGAAAAAAGTAGTGAAATGTTAGTTTTATAAACATAAACATTCATAAGTATGAAACAATATATCTAATAAAACCATGCAAATAAAAATGTAACCTTTATAGATATATAGATTGGGAAAAAAAAAATGTAAACTATGCATGCCAAAATGCTTTTGAGACACATAATATAAAGGTTAATATAACCACACATGTGCATGTCAAAACACTCAATTTGCTTCTAAAATTCCTTCCAGAATTTGACGTCACCCCTACTTCCTGAAGAACCAACTTCCAGAGCATGATTGCTTCCTGAGCAACAGAAATGACTCTGTACCAGTGTACATGTATTTTCGACCTGTCAATGTGTTGGTGCTCACACTGCTGGCCTTTGCAATCTTTAAGGTTTTTATTGGACATATAAATATTTTTAAATGATTTATCAGCTGCAATTAGACTTGGTGATGTCTGTGTACATACAGTATTAGACCAGTCTGTAATATATGCCGGGCCGTTTGAAGGAATTTGGGGGCCCCAAGCAAATGAACATGGAGGCCCCCCTCCCCCCGCACACACGTACAGTGGACACAGTATATCTAACGATATCCCAGGACAGCGTTTTTTTTTTTTTTACAGGTCATCACAGTTGTGGAGGCCGCCGATCCACACAAGCAGGGAGGTCATCATACAGGTAAAAGTCAGGAAGCCCAGGGAAGAAGGCCACAGGGTCCTGGGTGCAGCCCAGGTCCACAACAGCAACCTCGTGTTTTCTGGGACACAAATCTCTGCCCCTCGCTCAGTTGCTGGGGTGCAATACTGTGACCAGGACAACCTAATGCCTGGCGTCAGGATGTCTCGGCAACATTAGAGGGAGGGGCGGTCAAGCACTTTGGCTCTGCTGGAAAGCGGGGGCTGCACCGTGCCCACCAGAGAGACAACGCAGCACCAGAGGGAGGAGATCTGCAACCTTCAGAGGGTGCCTCGCATGAAGGTGGTTGCGGCAGGATGGCTGTGAGCTTGTGCCGCACTGCAGGGGCATTGCCCGCTGCTGTACCAGCGAGGTAATGAGTCATTTATAATCAATTGCACCACAACGCATGCATGGGTTGCTATATGTAGGATACATTTTATATAGCTGCGTTTACGTGCAAAGATTTCAATTTTTTTTCCAACAATGCACCAAAACACGCATCCCTTTACTAGACGCGTTCATTCTTAAAGGGACCTCCACACATCTTGCGTGCCAAAAATGCATAATATTCATGTATATGAAGACGCAAAGACGCATGCACGCTGCACCATACATGCATGGGGCGAACGGAGCCTAATGCATGCGAATACAACACTAATGTATGAATATTAGATGGTTGTGGGGCCCTCAAGATATGCCAGGGGCCACCCTATAGTCCAGCACTGTCCTATACATAGACCTGAGATAATATCTATCATATACTGAGGATATCCCACACACAGCCCTGTTATCGTATGTATATCACATCCTTGTGGCCCCTGACTAACCCCCCCTTATATAAGCCCCCTCTGTCCTCACGCCGACAGGGATAAAACACAACTGCCCCGCCTCATTATATGAGTAGCACAGCCATCTTACCATAACATTCGGTACCGCACAGCTTACCTCGCACGGCGACTACATTCATACAGGACCCGCCGAACTGTATGAGGAAGCCGATTGGGCGAAAGGAGAGCGCTTCCGGGTCACGTGATAGGACCAACCAATGAGAGCCAGGCAAGGGAGAGAGGGCGGGTGATTCAAACCGATGTAGAATTGCCCGCTGTAGATGTAGAATAGATTGGGAGCTCTCTCAGCTGTTTCTATATAAGACCTCAGAGGGGTGTGTGGCGCGCGGTACCCAGCCGGACTGGGGCCCCAGGCCAGCTCGGGGCCCCAAGCAATTGTTTGGTTTGCCTGTCCTGTTGCGACGGGCCTGCCTGTGTCCCCTGGATGGTAGAAGAGGGTGGAGAAGCCCTATAAATTCCTGTGTCCCCTGGTTGGAAGAAGGGGGTGGAGAAGCCCTATAAAAATCTGAGAGGCTCTACTGTGCAGACATGGAGGGAAAGAGAGGACTTGTGATGCGGGATGTAAAAAATGTAGGTATTCATCTCTGAAGGGTGGGGGGGGGGGGGTTGGAGGGGATCTGGAAGTGCACAGAAGCCATTTAAAGCCAAATGCAGCCTTAAAAACCTCAAAAAACATGTTTAAGTGTATGTTAACGCTAACAAACTTCTCTTACTTGCTCCCTTCGGTTTGTTAAATATCCTGTACAATTGCGATATAGTATACATTTTATTTTTAATTGAGATCCATTGTGGACTGATTGCTGTGTAGGCATTGTAGATGTTGCTTTTCATAAATGTAAAGGTAGGCTTTAAAACACATGTATGCACATCTTTCAGTAGAGGCAGTGGGTGGAAATGCCTTGTGAAGACCATGATATAAGTTATTTTAGAAGATTGGTTATCAAGCCCTATTACCAAAAGTCTGCTAGTGATTTTCCTTTTCTCGTGAGCTTGGGGAAATGCCCTTTGTGTCCATTTATTGAAACGGCCCTTGAAATTGTCTATACATTTAGACTACAGACAGGGTTTGAGAATACAGTTCAACAAATGGACTCTTCTGGATCAAAACAGCAAGTTCCAACAGTGGAAGCGCTAAAATGCTTTTATGAGGTATACAGTCCCTTCAGCTCAGAGGACTATGAAAGACAGTTTGAGTAGGCTAACATCCTTTTAAAACTGATTTGATTTGCCTTCCAGCAGCCTCTTTTTCTATGTTGGCTCAAACATACAGTCATATATCAACAAGCCATAAAGAAGTCTACTTTCTCAAGAGGAGTCTCCAGCTTGGACTAGTATATCAGTGGTAAATCAAGGAGCTCATGTCAGATGCATCTGATGCCTGCAGTTAATTTACACCAATATCTCCACTTCATGGCTGAATAGAAAGCAGCTGGCAACAGACTAACTTCAAAAATACAGCATTTAACTTGGGCTATAAAGTCACAGAATCCTAGACTTGAAAGTGCACTCATATTTCATTATATATTTTTTCACAAAAAGCCATAAATGTCTTGGCTTGTGTGCTATGCTAATGACACAAAATATAGATTTACATGGATATTGCTTTTTATATCATGTATGTAGTAAATAATACCATCTCTGTTACCCTGTGCTGTACTGACCCAGAGAGAAGCAAAGCTCTCTGCTTGACCAAGCAGTGATTTATAGTTCAGAATGTGATCAGTAGTGATCTGTAGTTCAGAGTGTGCATTATACTAACATATGTTTTACAACGACATGGTTTGTTAATATAGTTTGCCGATTCCATGAGTTAGGAGGCATCTGAAAAATGTATCCAGGCCGATTTTTGTAGATGACATAACTGCCACATTTTGCCAACAACAAACTCTGGCTCTGGTTAAGCTTTGCCCTAGGATAATGCATAGACATGTGCACTGCCGAAAAATTTGTTGTTTTCGTATTTTTGCTTTTTTTGGAAATTCGGAAATTCGAAAAATTTGTTGTTTTCGGTTTTTTTTTTCGGAAATTCGGGAAATTCAAAAAATTCGTTATTTTGTTTTCGTTTTTTTGCTGTCTTCAGAAATTCGGAATTTCCGAATTCCGGATTTTTGAATTTCCAAAAAAAACAAAACACATTTTTCAAATTTCCGAAAAAAGCAAAAAAACGAATTTCCAATTTTCGGAAATTTGGAAATTCGAAAAATTCGGAAATTCAACTTTCCAAATTTCCCATTTTTAATTTTTTTTTCAAATTTTAGAATTTTAGAGTATTCGAATTTTAGAATAATTCGAAATTAACGAATTTCTCTAAATTCGTGAAAAACGAATTAGAAACTAAACGAATTGCACATGTCTAATTAATGCATTTTGACCAATATATACTTTATACATGCCATGAGAAATATAAACATATTTATGCTTTGTATGCATGCGTGTCAAGTGATTTTCGCAGTACAGTCTCATGACAGGACATGGCAAATGCTGAAGTGTTGTTCTGTGGTGATGCTGTAGTTCTATATTCCAAAATCATCTTTGGGCAGGCTTCTCACCTGGAAAAGCAGTTGGTGCTTACCAAATTCCTGGCTTTTTTAAAGTTAAACTCCAGGCACACATACCCGTATATTAAATGAACCCTATTTAATGCAGTCAATATATTTATAAAAATAATTTAGTCAATTACATCACCACATCAACCAGGAGATGTAGTGGTGAGGCTTGGAAGCTGTCATTCGCAGTTTCAGGATTGGAGCCAGTCAGTGAGTTATTTTCTTTTGGTGAGTTGGCGGGGTTTGTTCTTCATGACTGACAAGGATTTGCATCGCTAAATTATGTGACTGACAGTTTGTTTACATCTTGGGACATTTTTTGTGGTCTTTTTATTTTTTAAAGGGCTTGTCAAAAAGTGTGTGTCCTGTCTTTATTTACTATTTACAATTTTTGTGACTGAGTAGGGGAAAGGGCAGTATCTGGGGGCCTGATTATTTTTAAAGGGTGCTTCCAGATTCCAATAGGCCCCTGCCCACAGTACCCAACAATCACTGGGACAGGGTTGAAGGCTTTTGTCCTCATCAACAAGGTGCTTTGCCAGAGGGTGTGTCTCCCAGCAAGGTAATCTCCCCATGTTGAAGGCTTGTGACCTGTTATGGTTCAGAAGATTTTTTTTTTTACTTATTTTTTTTTGCATAGTCTCTTGACATCCATGCCAAATCATCATCAAAGGGAAAAAAATCCTCTCTTCAAAGTAATTGGAGCAAGCGCTCAATTAGAAAAGTTTTGCTTATGATAGTGATCACCAGGAGAAATGGAAAGAGTGAATTGCCCCAGAGGCATCAAAGTCAGCAATAAAAATCCTTCCCTAATTTATCCGAAATGAAAAAAAAATATGGTATTATATGCACTTAACAAATATTGATTAGACTATTTAGGCCACTTTCACACTGAGGTGCTTTATAGGCGTTTTAGCGCTAAAAATATCGCCTGCAAGGCCCTGTAAAGTGCCTCTCCCGTCACTCCAGTGTGAAAGCCTGAGTGCTTTTACACTGGAGCGGTGCACTTGCGGCAAGCAGCATCTTTGGAGTGGTTTAGGAGCGGTGTATACACCGCTCCTCCACCGCCCCTGCCCATTAGAATGCATGAGCAGCACTGCCAAAGCGTCTGCAAATCGCATCGGCGCTACCCGGGCGCTTTTAACCCCTTCTTTAGTTGCTAGCTGTCCAAAAGGCACAGCTAAAACAACGGTAAAGTGCTGCTAAAACTAGCGGCACTTACCGCCAACGCCCTCATCGCCCCAGTGTGAAGTTAGCCTTACATCAAGGTAATTTTATTTTGATATGTGGTGTATGTCCCAAAAAATAGAACTTCTCTTTAAACTGCTAAAATGTTAAAGTCTTATTGCTTAAAAAAGATGTTGTTATATTATATCAATACTGCTGTATGTCCTGCAAATTGTTGTTAGTTAGTTATTGTTATAACTAACTTCAGTGTGCAATTGTAATGTTATGTGTACATATTATAACACATTCAATTAATTTAACGGAAAGATATTTTGAGTTCTTTACAGATTGAAAATAAAAGCATACAATGTGACTTATGAATGGTCAAGTCTAGAATACCTTACTAGAATGAATGATCTGTCTAGGTATGCTACACTATTATTATTATTTTATTATTATACAGGATTTATATAGCGCCAACAGTTTGCGCAGCGCTTTACACTGTTAGGGCAAACAGTACAGTATAGTTAAAATACAATTCAATACAGGAGGAATCAGAGGGCCCTGTGCTGGCAGCTCAGCTGTCCGCTAATTGCCAGCTCCCATCTCTCCACAGTGATCCATCTGTTGATAATCCTGCTCGTCAGCTCTGCCTACCTAAAGCCTTCCAGTTCATTTGCTCTTCCCCTTCGCCTGTGTTAACATCACAAGAGACTTTCTCCTGTGTTCCTGTTGAAGACCTGCTTGTCTGACGTTCCCTCTGGCTACAGATCCTGCTTGCTGTACTACTACCTTTTATCGCTGGCTCTTGGACATTTGCTTGGCTGACTACCCGATCCGGTTACTGAACTCTGGCATGTTTTTGACTACGATTACTCTGTTTACCTTTTTATTATTATTATTATTAAACAAGTGTGATTTAACTGTATTTCTGTCTTGGTCTGATTCATGGTTTCTGACAGTAGGCGAAGGCCATGAATTCAGAAGATGCAGCCAATCCACTTGTTGGTAATATTTTTTCTAGGTTGGATGACCTGGGTCACCGCATGGATCAGTTTGCCACGGTGATGCAGACGCTCCTGAGTCGCACGGCTCGTCTAGAATCTTCCACTGTGGCCGCTCCGGTAGTCTCTGTGCAGGCCGACCCTGCTGTTGTCCCAGTCTCTGTGCAGGCACCCGCCTCAAGTATTACCTCTATAAGAGGTATGTCTGGTTCCACTCCGCTTCCCCAGTGATTTGGGGGCTATCCAGTTCAGTGCAGAGGGTTTCTCAACCAGGTTGAGATATACTTTGAGATGCTTCCCCAGGCGTTTCCCACGGACAGAAGCAAAGTAGGTTTCGTGATATCTTTGCTTTCTGAGAGAGCCTTGGCCTGGGCAAACCCTCTATGGGAGATGCAAATACCCATGGTCCTGAGTTACCCAGAATTTGTGGCTTCCTTCTCCGCTTCTGCTGCCAAGAGCCTCATGTCTGTCAAACAGAGTACGAGAACTGTTGCCGATTACGCCATTGAATTCCGTACTCTGGCAGCAGAGGTTGCTTGGAACAATGAGGCCCTCGTGGCTGCTTTTTCTCATGGTCTCTCGGAGAACATCAAGGATGAGATAGCAGCCCGAGATATACCCACTGAGCTGGAGAAGTTGATCACATTTGCCATCCTTATTGACTCCACACTCAGAGAAAGACCTTCTGTTAAGGAGCGCTTGCGGAAGCCTCCTGTACGTTTGTCTCCGAGCTTTGCAGTCCCACCTTTGCCTCCCTCACCTCCCATGCCTCCTGGCACCGACTCGGTCTGTGAAGATGAACCCATGCACTTGGGCTTCACGCGTCTTTCTGCTGATGAGAGAGCCCTTAGGAGGAGGGAGAGATTGTGCCTTTATTGTGGCCAGGCAGGTCACTTTTTGAAGTCTTGTCCTACCCGTCCAGGGAACGCCCGAACCTTGAGGTCCTGTCACGGACAAACCTTAGGTGGTGTTGTTTCGTCTCCGGTTTCCCAGAAGGATAAGCCCCTGGTTTCGGTTACCCTGTCTTGGGCTGAGTCGTCTGTCGAGATACAGGCTCTAATCGACTCCGGGGCTGCAGGCCTGTTCATTGATGCTGCCTTTGTATCGAAGCACTCGATTCCGCTGCAGCTGCGTGACACTACTTGCCATTGAGTCTCTTGACAGGAGACCTCTACAGCCTGCCCATGTGACTCATGAGACTGTTCCATTGTCCATGGCCGTAGGGGCTCTTCACCAAGAGATAATCCAATTCCAAGTTATTTCCTCACCTAAGTTTCCGCTGGTTATTGGTTATTCTTGGTTAGAGGCACAAGCAGTCTTTTGATTGGCTCCGTGCTGAGGTTCTGTCCTGGTCGCCACAGTGCAGTGAGAGATGCTTCCAGAAGGTAGCCAAGGTCCTGTGCACCTCTTCACTTTCCTCCCTGCCGGAGAAGTACCACGGTTTTAGCAATGTCTTTTACATCCACAAATCCTCATCTCCTGCTGGTGCAGATTTCTTTTTTGTGAAGAAGAAGAGTGGTGAACTGAGACCTTGCATTGACTATAGGGGTCTCAATCGTCTCACCATTAAGAATGCTTATCCTATTCCGTTGATTACGGATTTATTTGACCGCCTCAAGGGAGCAATGGTTTTCACAAAGCTTGATTTGAGAGGGGCATACAATCTCATGAGGATTAAGGAGGGCGACGAGTGGAAAACTGCCTTTAATACCAGAACAGGTCATTATGAATATCTTGTAATGCCTTTTTTTTTTTTTTTTTTTGTATAATCTGTATTTTATTTGAAAGAAAACAAAGACAGTACATAGAAAATGATAGTACAAGATGCACATTAACAGTAGTATATGGTAATCGCTTCAATATACTCCCAGACCTATTACGATATAACACATGATAGTCCAGTCCCACTAAAGGGCACGAGGCAGCCCACCAGCAACGGCGCCAGCAGAGGGGGGCCAAATCGGACTCCGTCAAACCTCTCCTGTCGCCCCGCCTAGCAGGCGGCCCTTCGGGACAAATGCTCGTTGCCAGGGGAGGAAAAAGATGCCCACTAAACCATGTGGGCTCCTCCCACGACAGCAGCATATTGCAGCAACAGGCCCAAGGAAAGCCACCATATAAACAATTACTTATACCACATAGCCACTAGACTGGTAGATAGGAAAGGCCAAAAGAGAAAGATAGGGGAGGGAAAGATAGGTGGAAAAATAGAGGTAAAAAAGGGGAAGGGGAGGAGGTAGGGGGGGGGGTTGGAGCATACCTGTGATGTAGGTAGAATTTTCCAAGTCTGCACCGAGCGGGCTACATCCAATGCTGAGCCTCCTCTATCCTCAAGTCGTCCGAGTATATCCCGCCACCCGGGATCTGAGGGCTGGTTCAGCCAACTCCAAGAGCGCTAGGTCTATGCTAGAGGAAACCCCCCCAGGGTCAGTTACATAAGCCACCCAAGGTGCCCATACAGCATCAAAGCGGTCTAATGTATCCTTACAAGTCGCGATCCAGTGTTTGGCCTCTCTTATGTCATTAACCTTGGCCACCCATTCCTCCCTTGTCGGAATTCTAGGTTGTTTCCAGTAGATGGGAAGCAAACGCCTAGCTGCATTAAGAAGGTGGGGTAACACACTCTTCTTGTATCTACTTATTGGGATTTGAGGAAAATGGAGGAGATAATGGGCCGGGTCGAGGGGAATGTCTAAATCTAAGATCTCCCTTATCTGGAGTTGAATATCTTCCCAAAATGGTCTAATCCGGGGGTAGTCCCACCATATGTGCAAAAGCGTGCATTTATGCCCGCATTCCCGCCAACATCGGTCAGACACCGAGGGATAGATACGTGCCAAATCAGCTGGCACCCTATACCAGCGCGACAAAATTTTATAATTGGTTTCTTGAGTTTTAGATTCCACAGAACTGGAGTGAGTGAGCCGGTACAGGTGAGTCAGCTGAGCTTCTGAAAAATGAAGATTTAAGTCTCTCTCCCAGGCACGCACATGAGCAGGCCTAGGGTCTAGAGCAGCAGAGCCCAATAGACGGTACAGTTCAGAGACCAGATGGGGGAGTGGGTCATTCTCTGAAAAAAGGCGTTCAAAGGGGGTGAGGGAGGCGACGTCTCTTATAGAATGGCCCTGGATTTCAAAAAAATTGTGAAGTTGCCTATAACGCCAAAAATTCATTGGTGAGCCAGTGTGTCTGGCTTGTAAGGCCTCAAAACTCAAAAGTTTGCCATTGCTCATGAGTTTCCCACAGCTGGCGTTGCCATCATCCACCCAAGGGCCAAAAAAGGCCATTTGTTCACCTGGAGGGAACCAAAGGAATCCACCCAGCGGGGCCATCGGGGACACAGGGGGGGACAAGTGTAGGGTCGCGTTGGTTCGGTCCCACACCGAAAGGGCATGCACCGTCAACGGGGAGGTGGTATCGGACAGCCCTCTATGAGCCCCAGACAGCCACGGTGCGTACCATAAGTTCCTCCCAGCTAAGCATTTTTCCAGGGAGACCCATAGCTTGGACTGAGTGTGAAAACGCCAGTTGAGGATCCTCTGCAATGCGACCGCTCTATAATACCTTGCTATGTCTGGGACTCCCAGACCACCATCATGTTTTGAGCGCTTCAGTATCCGCAAAGCTATGCGGGGTTTCCGTGCATCCCACACAAACCCAGATAGCATACTAGAAATTTGGGTAAAGAAAACTCTGGGCAGGGGGATCGGTAGCATCTGAAGGAAGAAGAGAATCCGTGGCAAAATATTCATTTTTATAATGTTTATACGGCCAAACCAGATGAATGCAGTCAGTCTACTGGGCCAAGTCTCTTTTAACTGTTTCAAGAAGGGGAGGGTAGTTGGCTGAGTACAGGGTGTCAAAGCGGTCCGTTAATTGAATGCCCAAGTATCTAAAGGACGATTTGGCCCAGGTGAAGGGAAAGGCCGCTTGCAAGCTCTCTGCCAGGGAGGAGGATAGTTTAACGGGGAGGATCACTGACTTTGAAAAATTAATTTTGAAGTTGGAAAGCAACCCGAACCTCTGAAGCTCTCCCATCAGGTTTGGCAATGAAGTCAGGGGTTCCGAGAGGTAGAAGAGCACATCATCAGCATAGGCTGAGAGTTTGTGCTCAACATCTCCAACCCTCAGTCCCTTCACGTCTGAGTTCGCCCTAACAGTACGGAGTAAGGGCTCCAGCACCAGGGCGAAAAGGAGGGGGGGAAAGAGGGCATCCCTGTCTCGTACCATTCCCGATTGAGAACCTAGAGGAAAGCACCCCATTCACCTTGACCTGCGCACACGGAGTGGAGTATAGGGCCATAATTGACGTCAACATACGTGCTCCCATCCCCTGGGCCTCTAGCACTGCTTGTAGGTATGCCCAGTCGACCCTGTCGAAGGCCTTCTCCGCATCAGTTGACAAAATTACATAGGACTGTTTATCCGAATGAGAGCGGGCCCAGTCAATAAGTTGTATGGCTCTAATGGAATTATCTCTAGCCTCCCTTCCAGTAATAATCCCAGTTTGGTCAGGATGTATCAGTTGGGGCAGGATGTGTTTTAGCCTATTCGCGAGGACCTTTGCCAGAATTTTAACATCAACATTTAGGAGGGATATGGGTCTATAGCTCTGGGGCACCATTGGGTCCTTACCCTCTTTAGGTAGCACAGTGATATGGGCCAGTAACGCCTCAGGGGGAATAGGGGATCCCTCAGCTACGGAATTAAAGTAGCTACACATAGGTGATATCAATAGGGGTAGGAAAGCCGTATAGTAAGCCTTGGTGTAACCATCTGGTCCCGGGCTTTTCCCTTTGGGCAGGGACTTCACTATCAACTTAACCTCACCGGGGGTAACTGGTAGCTCCAAGTCTATGCGTTGGTGTTCAGTCAGAGGTGTAATGCCAGCCGAGGCCAGGTAGTCCTGAATGGCTACCGCCCTGGGCGTAAGGGCAGTTAAAGGCCACTCGGGGGTCAAATTATACAGTTGGGAATAATAGTCCTGGAACCCTGAGGCAATTTTAGAGGACTGAATCACAACCGCACCCGATGGGGAACGGAGCTTCTGGACATACGTCTGAGCATGTTTCTTACGCAGAGCCCTCGCCAACATGCGGCCACACTTGTTGCCATGCTCATAGTATTTATGGGATAAATATCTGGCCTGCTTTCGTACCTGTCTGTCCAACAATCTCAGGAACAGTATCCTCATTCCAGTCAGCCTCTTCAGTGCCCCAGGGTCCCCATTATGTTTATGTTGTATTTCTGCTTCCTGAAGGGCATCTAGCACTCTTTTAAAGTCTGCCTGGCGTTCTTTCTTAAGTTTGGAGCCCAGGGATATCAGTTCTCCCCGCACCACCGCTTTGTGACTCTCCTACACTACCCCTTTACTAACATCTTCTGTCGTGTTTTCCTTAAAATAGTTAGTGATAACCTCCCTCACTTTGGTCGTCACCGCCGCATCGTCCAACAGATTGTCATTCAATCTCCACGTCCAGGCCCTATGAGGTCTCGACGGTAATGTGAGAGTCATCCCGATCGGTGCATGATCAGAGATCGTTATGTTTCCGATAGACGCAAACTGCAAAAGCTCCAGAGTGGGGCGGTCAACATAAATGTGATCAATGCGGGTGTACACATCATGCACAGCAGAATAGTAGCTAAAGTCCTTATCTGTGGGATGAAGTACCCTCCAGCTGTCTAGCAGTAGGTGTGACTGGAGTGTCTTGCGAAAGTGTTTGAGAAAGGCATAAGAGTTGGAAGGTCGGGCGCTAGATGTGTCTAAGAGAGGATCAGGGCTAACATTAAAGTCTCCGCCGAGGATTACAAAGCCCTCTTTAAAGTCCGCCAAGAGGTCCAGGGTCGCGTCAATGAAAGACAGTTGGTTGGAATTAGGGGCGTATATAGTGGCCAACGTGTATTTCTTCCCGGCTATAGTCCCCTTTAAGAAAATGTAGCGGCCTTGCGAGTCAATTTTGCTATCTACAAGTTGGAAAGGACAGGTCTTATGGATCGCTATTGCGGTACCCTTGGACTTGGAAGTTGGGGAGATGCTGTGGAACCATTGGTTATATAGATGGGTGGGCAGTCTAGGCATAGAAAGGGAGGTGAAATGGGTTTCCTGCAAGAAAACCACCTGTGCCCCTAGCTTTTTCAGTTCCCACCATAGTTTGCTCCGCTTACCTGGGGAGCAGAGGCCTCGGACGTTATAAGATACGACTTTCAGCGAAGACATGGAGGATCAGGAGGGAATAAGTAGTACCAAATCTGCCAGCCCGACCGGTGCAGACGAAGAGGTATGGTGATGCTCCTAAGAAAGGAAGGGGTAGCAAGAGGGAAAGAAAAAAGAGCGGTGAAAAAGAAAGGGGGAAACAAAAATATAAAACAGTTAAACACTGCAGGGTAAGCACAGTACATTGGCCTAAGCCATAGCCATACACATGTGAACAAAAAAAACATCAGTAAACCTGGGGTGGGGCCCGCCACCACTATGGTGGGAGTCCCAGACCTCGTCTCTATGTCCCAATGGGGAACAGTACCCAAAAAGGGGGGCCTACGTGGGTACCGTGTGCCAACATGGGGGGGGGGAAGGCAAGGAGTCCCACCTCCCTCCACCGCATCTTACAAAGCACTAAGGTAGAGGGGGGGTGGTCATATCTGCAGGGGTGAGTTCGTACGCAGTTCAACATGGCCGGTAGGGTAGCAATGGGGCGGCACAACATAAACTTATGTGCAATCACTAGTGATCATCTGGAGCGTAACCAGACCAACAAGCCCGAGGCTTAGTGCTTATAAAGAGTTCACATCAAGAGGGTGCATCAGTATGACGTCCTGGGGCATGTGGAAGGGTCACCGCTCCTGCGGCTGAAGAGGAAAGGGCCACTCTAACCATTTAAGCGGCCAGAAGGGACATCACCGTCAGTCTTGAGACGTGGAAGGGTCCGTTCGGGGGTCCTGATTCTGACGCTGTCTGTCGCGTCTGCGACTCCTGCGAGTATTTGTCATCCATGGTTCAGGAAGCTTCACCGGCAAGGCACCGGTCGAGGTCCTCCAGTCACGGAAGTCAACAGGCTCTAGTCCCAGAGCAGAGAGGAAGTGCGGAAGATCGTCTTTAGAGCGCAGTGTGACCTGTTTCCCGTCTTTAGTCGCCTGCAGGAAGAAAGGGAAACCCCAACGGTACGGCAAGCCAGCATCTTGAAGCGCATTCAGGAGGGGGCGGAGCGCCCTGCGTTGCATTAAAGTGCGCCTAGAAATGTCCTGATAGAAAAATAAGCGTGCCCCATCAAAATCATAAAAAGGCTTGCCGCGCATCTTTTGCATAATACGGTCCTTGAGAGTGTATTTATGGAGCTTGCAAATAATGTCTCTGGGGTTATCCACGTCTTGGGATGGCGGTCTCAGGGCCCTGTGAGCGCGGTCTATTTCAATAGGAGCAGACGCTGGCATTCCCAATATGTCCCGAAAGACATCTTGCAGCGTGGGAATAATGTCACGTGAGGCGGTAGCTTCAGGTAATCCCTGAATCCTAATGTTGGCCCTCCTGCTGCGATTTTCCGTGTCATCTAACTGGCAGAGCAGGGATTCAATCTGTTGGTCTTGCATCTGACATTTTGCTTGCAGCAGCGCAATGGTGGGGAGAGCCTCCTCAAGTTTCTCTTCTAATGCTTCCACTCTGTTGCCAAGGTGGGAAGTGCCAGTTTTTAACTGGGCAATGTCAGCAGTGAATGCCTTCTCCACTCTGCTAGTGAAGCGCTCTAAGTCCTCTTTGGTGGGGAGGGACATAATATGGCGCCTGAGGTCCTCATCTCCCAGGATGTCTGACGCTGCTGAACGACCCCCTGGGGAGGCAGGGGGGGCCGAATCACTCACCGACCCTGGAGATGAATCCGGAGAGGCAGTGGCAGCGAATACAGTCCCTTTCTGCTGCCGCGCCGCAGCTGCGGCTGGCTGATTGGATTTAGCAGCCTTCTGTGTCTTCCCTGTCGGCGCCATCTTGGAGGCCCTGCTGTCTTGTCCTCGGAGCCCGGGGAAGTAGGATTCGAGCGGTGCCTGCCGATTATGATCCGTCCGCGGCGGCTGGGATGAGTGCCGCAATCGCTGGGACATGGGGGGAGTCGTCTCAGGTAAGAAACCCCCTCAGTAGCTTCTCTTATGGCAGCGGTGGAACGGAGCTGAGGCAAAGCACGTCCTCACTCCTCCATAGCCAGGACACGCCCCCTTGTAATGCCTTTTAGCCTCTGTAATGCTCCGGCAGTTTTCCAGGAGTTTGTTAACGATGTCCTCCGAGATTTGTTGCAGTTATGTGTAGTGGTCTATCTCGATGATATCCTCATATTTTCCAAGTCCCTGGAGAGCCACCACACAGATGTCTGTCGAGTGCTTCAGAAATTAAGAGAGAACAATCTCTATTGTAAACTGGAGAAATGTGAATTCCATCGGGAACAGGTCAAATTCCTGGGTTATGTAATTTCCACGGCTGGTTTTTCGATGGTCCCAGAGAAACTTTCTGCAGTCCTACAGTGGCCTCGAGCCGTGGATTTACGTCCTCTGCAGCGTTTTCTTGGCTTTGCCAACTATTATCGGAAGTTTATTCGTAACTTCTCGTCTCTGGTCAAGCCCCTGACTGATATGACCAGAAAGGACGGTAACCCACAGAGTTGGTCTCCAGAGTCCATTAAGGCTTTTGAGAGTCTTAAGACTACCTTTGTTTCTGCTCCTGTGTTGGCACATCCTGATCCTACGTTGCCTTTTATCCTTGATGTTGATGCTTCTGAGACTGGAGTTGGCGCCCTTCTGTCTCAACGTCCTAGCTCTGACAGCGCTATGCATCCGTGTGGCTACTTTTCCAAGAAATTGTCACCTGCGGCGTGCAATTACGAGATTGGTGATAGAGAGATGTTGGCGATCATTTTAGCCGTGAAAGAATGGAGACATCTCCTCGCAGGTACCACTGTGCCGGTTCTCATTCTTACTGACCATAAAAATCTCACATACTTGTCTGTGGCTAAGCGCCTCTCTCCAGAAGGGCAAGATGGGCTCTTTTCTTGTCGAGTTTCAATTACCCGGTACTAAGAATGTAAGGTCTGGGGGGCGTGTCCTGATGTGATCAGCGGCGGACGTGTCAGAGGGGAGCTCTGGGAATCCTACATCCCATCCAATGCCATCCTTGCATTCTACAGTAGAACCAGCATCTACTTGCCTGCCAGCGGGTCCCTCTCGGTCCTCTGGAGCATCCTGAGCCAGTATCGTGCAGCAGCTCTGCCAGGGGACGCCTGCCCAGCACTGCTCCTCTCGTCCGCGGCCGCCGCCATCTTGCCGTTCCGGCGTCTTCCCGGACGAACGAATCCAGGCCTGCCTGAAGGTAAGGAGGGTCATCCACTCTCCCCTGCCTGCCCATCCGCCCATCTAGCGGGACCCGGAGGCCTGTCTGGCCATTGGGGACGTCCGTGGAGGCCGCGGTTTCGTCCGGCCGAGTGCGGCCTAGTGCGGCCTGCAAAGCACCGCTGTTTCCTGAGCCGCGGCCCCCGCGAGTGCTTCCGGAACTCGGATCCTTGGCTCCCATCCCTCCGCCCTGTCCTCTCTGCCCACCGCTGCCTTGGCCTAGTGTGCTGCCCTGCAAGAACTGTGCCTGCTGCTGAGGTGGCCTGGATGATGGATCCTGGAGTCCTCTGTTGCCTGCCTGCCTATGCTACACCGCTCTTAGTCACCCTCACCCCTGTACCTCCAGCCTCACATCCTCCCTACCTGTCAGCCGGGTGTTGGCTGCTGAGCGACAGGTGCCTGGACACCCCCCTGTGTTTTGATCGCTGCGGCCAGTCTGGCTGGGCTCTCACTGCTTCCCAAAGCCTCCTCTGAGCACGGCTGCAAATCCTACCCCTGTGTAACCTGCCAGATGCCCTCCTCCTCTAAGAAGGGCAAAGGGAGCTCTAAAGCCACAAGGGCCCACACACCCCTCCGGGTACCACCGCCATCTTCCCCGCACACGGATCCTGTCCTGGTCGGGCGAATCCGGGCCTTGCTAGCCGAACTGGACATGGACCCCGGTGAGGCCCCGGAGGTAGAGGGGGCGGCCCCGCCTTCTCATGACAACACGGCTACAATCCTTGCTGCGATCGAGCAGAGTAGGACTTCGCTACTGGTACGCATCGACCACCTTGCTGAGGAGTGCAATTTCATACGGAATGATCAAGACAAGATAAGGGGGAGGATGTCCGAGACAGAATCAAGAGTGTCGGCCACGGAGGATCTAACGGCCAATCACTCCACCTCAATTGCCGAGCTACAACGCACAGTGCAGTCCCTGGTCGCAAAGTCGGACGACGCAGAAAATAGGCTGCGACGCAACAATGTCAGAGTCCTCGGTCTGCCTGAGGGAGAAGAGGGGGACCACCCTGCTGTATTTGCGGAGGAGTTCTTTAAAAATTTACTTGACCTGACGGATGTTCCCCCTACCTACGTTGTTGAAAGGGCCCACCGAGTGCCTACAGGCAGAGCCATCCCGGGGAATATCCCCAGACCTTTCCTGGTCCGCTTCCTCAATTACTGGGACAGGGACAGGATCCTCTCTGAGGCCCGCAGACACGCCGCACTCAAATTTGGCAACGCCTCAGTTCTTCTTTTCCCCGACTTCTCGGCAGAGCTGCAGAGGAAGAGAAAGACCTTCAATGATGTCCGCAGGCGGCTCAGAGACAAGAACATTAAATATGGCATGCTTTACCCCAGCCGCCTGCGTGTCCAACATGGTGGAGAGGTCCGCTTCTTCGACAACCCTGCGGATGCTGATAGCTGGCTGACCACCCTGCAATGAAAGATTCCTCCCACCGATCTATTAGATGCACGATTCTTTCACATCCTGGTTTGCTCTATCCTACTTAACTTCCTGCAAGCACCGGAGTTACCCCAAACGTACCTCTACAAGTGAAACACAGCCGACCCCCCTGTTTTGTTTGGTTTTGTTGTTTACTCCCAAGTGAAGGACCAGGTGACCTGTCTCTACCTGGGGCAGCTCGCGACTTGAAGGGACTGCCCCGCTGCTCCAGAGGGCCGGTCTCCTCCCACTGTAATGGGATGCAAGTTCCATCACTCTCGCCTACTGTTCTAGGTTGAACTCACGCTGAGGTTACCTCAGAGACTTTGAGCCTCCAGAAGGCAACATCTACAATCAAGTTTAGGGTAAGAAACTGCCTTGGCGAAAGTTGGGGATATGCCAGGCGGTAGGGCGTTATTTGTACTGTTTGTAAGTTATCACACCTGCTCGGGTTCCACACTATTTTTCTTGCTGGACTATGTTGTCTTCATTTTGATACTTCTCTGGTTCACATATTATTTCCTATTTTTTCACTTTATGTTCTCTCCAGTTCCACTGGATTGCTATACCCTATGGACTACCTCTGCAGCGGGCCTATGGCCAGGATATAACTGGGTATGGGTCTTCTATGATCCTTATGTCATTGAACTTCTCTATTTCAAATGGGTATAGATTTAAGGCTGATATCTTGGAATGTTAGGGGCTTGAATGACAAGGTAAAAAGATCGTTAGTATTTAAATTTCTGCAGTCCCACAAACCTCACATCTTGTTTCTCCAGGAAACCCACCTGACGGGCAGCAAAATCCTAGCACTCAGGCGGGCATGGGTCAAACAAGGGTTTCATGCCACATATTCCTCCTACATGAGGGGCGTGACTGTTCTGTTGAACAAGTCACTCCCCTGCACAGTGGAACAGGTCTTTACGGACCCTGGGGGAAGATACATCATCCTTATCCTCAAAATGTATGCCCAACGCTGGGAAATAATTAATGTATATGTCCCTCCTCCATTTAACTCCTCCATCCTGTACACGGTCCTTACAAAAATAGCTCCCCTTCGGGTCCATAATATTCTAGTTGGAGGGGATTTTAATGCCATCCTTGACCACAACAAAGATACTACTAACCCCCTTAGACTTGCCCCCCCCGATTTGGATCTCTGGGCAGACACCTTTGGTCTCCAGGAGCTCTGGCGGTGGAAGCATCCGGAGGAAAGGACATATTCACATATCTCAGCAGCACATAGGTCTGGGTCCCGCATAGACTTCATTTTCGGGTCGGCTTCTGCACTGTCTCAAGTCAGAACAGTCTCCTATCTCCCGGCAGGTCTTTCAGATCACTCACCGCTAGAGCTTGGCTTGAGTCTGGGTACCCCCCCGCGAGCCGGGATGCTGCATCCCATTGGATAGCCAACCCACAAGTCCAGGAGCTGGTGGAGCCCAGGCTCGAGGAATACTGGCAGACAAATGAGGGATCAGCTTCCCTTGACGTGGTCTGGGAGGCGGGCAAGGCTCATGCCAGGGGAGAATACATCTCCTCTATCAAGGCAGTGAGATCCGGCTTTGCGTTACAGACCGCTCAACTGGAACAAAGCGAAGGGGCGGCACTGGATCTTTTCACGAGGCATCCAACGCCTGAAAATTATTCTACCCTAGCCCAAACGAGAAGAGATCTGAAGCTCCACTACACCTCGCTGGTACACTCAGACGCGCGAAAGCTTGTAGCCAAGCTTTTCGAGTCAGGGTACAAGAACGGCAAACTACTGGCCAACCTCGTAGCAGAACCTACGCTCCAAACAGTAATCCCTAGACTTCAGACTTCCACTGGTTGCCAGGTTACGGACCCCGAAGGTATACTGCGGGAATTCCATCTCTTCTATAGCAACCTGTATGACGACCCATTCTCTGGCTCAGCTGCTGCTGGGCTGGAGGAACTGGGGGGAAATACTTTGCCTCTCCTCTCTGAGGAGGACAGGATAGCGTTAGATAAGCCGTTAACACGTCTGGAAATAGAGGCTGCAATATACTCCTTGCCCAACAATAAATCCCCGGGCCCAGATGGTCTACCTGGGGACTGGTATAAAACTAACGCTACTTTACTGGTCCCTAAACTAAATCAGTTATACACAGACTGCCTGGAATCCGACAGGCTACCAGACAGCATGTACCAGGCGCATATAGTGCTGCTGCCCAAACCAGGGAAGGACCCCACCTGTTGCTCATCCTACAGACCCATCTCGTTGCTGAACTATGATCTTAAGATACTCACGAAAGTACTAGCCAATAGACTCATGAAGGTTTTACCATCCCTAGTCAACATAGATCAGACAGGCTTTATGCCGGGCAAGTCCACGGACATTAACCTTAGACGAGTCTTTACCCATCTCCAGCTCCCATCCGAAGAGAATGCCTCCCGGGTACTGGTATCCCTCGACATCGAAAAGGCTTTCGATACAGTCAGATGGTCCTATATGATGCAGGTTCTGGAGGGTTTTGGCTTCGGCCCAACTTTCCGGAAATGGATCGGCTTACTATATAGGGCACCCACCGCTCGTATCAAACTGAATGGTAGTCTCTCGCCCTCTTTCCCGATTAGGAGGGGAACAAGACAGGGGTGTCCTCTATCACCTGCACTGTTCGCCCTGGTAATGGAGCCTCTGGCCGAGGCCCTGCGGAGGTCGGGGGAGGTGTCTGGAGTACGGGTCGGCTCGGTGACCGAGAAGCTGGCATTGTATGCCGATGATTTGATTCTCTTCCTCAGGGACCCCGGTCCCTTGCTCGCCGGGGCGCTTCGGCTTCTGGACCGTTTCGCGACTCTCTCTGGCCTCAGAACCAACTGGAGCAAATCACTAATTTTACCCATAGACCCTGGGGCAAGGAGGTTGAGTGATCCTACTTCGCCTCTACAATGGGCAGATACCATCAGATACTTAGGGATAAATATCTCGTCCAATACTAAAGATTTTTTCAAACTTAACCTGTCCCCGGTGCTGCAGTGGTGTAAACTAAAACTGAAGGCTTGGTCAAACCTCCCATTATCTCTAATAGGGAGAATTAACTTAATAAAAATGAAACTACTCCCGGTCTTGCTGTATACCTTACGGCACTCTCCGGTATGGATCCCCAAGTCTCTTCTCCAGCAGCTAGACTCCTCAGTGGCTTCTTTCTTGTGGCAATCACACCCGGCCAGATTTAGTAAAAAGATTTTGTGCAGACCATGGACACAGGGGGGACTTGCCTGCCCGGACTTCCACACCTACTATTTAGCAGCAATGCTCACCCATGCACATAACTGGCTGGTTTCGGACGACACCAATGCGTCAGTTGTCCTGGAGGCGGCACACCTAGGATCTTTCGAGGCCCTTCGCAACGCACTCTATAGGGGGTCAGGGGGCTCTGCGGTACCCTCGACCCTAGCTATGAAAGCGATCATTAAGGCATGGTACATGGTAGTGATTAAACCTAATTTGGCAAAGGCCAGATGGTCCCCTAACACACCACTTTGGTGCAATCCGAGGCTCAGGGAGTTTCACTCTTTGCAGGATCCGGGTCTGTGGGCCGGCAGGGGCATCAAGTATTTGAGGGATATCTGCGATGAGCTGGGGCTATTTACATTCGATAGGTTAAAGAATAAATTCCAGCTTCCGAACTCTTTCTTTTTCAGGTTCCTGCAGCTCCGCCACGCCTTCAATTCGCAATTCAAGTTGGTTCAGCTTCGGCTGGAGCTTGACACCTTGGAGATTCTCCTAGACGATGCCGAGCTCTCAAAGCCCCTATCCCGTATCTATCGAGCACTCCTGCCGTCCATCCAGGAGGGTCTGGATGGTCTGCGTGGTTTGTGGCGGGCGGAGGTGCAGGAGCTGGACAGCGAAGACTGGGAAGATATGTGGGACTACTCATTTCAGCCGCTGGTGGCTACCAGGGACAAATTGATCCAATTCAAGATCCTCCACAGGATCTATTACACACCCCAACGCCTCCACCGCATATACCCAGCCCTGCCAGCTAACTGCTGGAGATGCTCTGATACTCCTGCAGATTTCACACACATATTCTGGGATTGCCTACAGATTCGGGACTATTGGCGGGAGGTAACACAATTTATCCATAGCCTAACTACCATTTCTATTCCCCTGACAATTAGTGTATGCCTCCTTGGCCTGGTGGAGCAACTGGCACTTGCCAAAGCCCCACGTAGCCTAATAGGTATCCTCCTGTTTTACGCAAGGAAAGCCATAGTACTAAAGTGGAAGTCAATCACCCCCCCCACCCTGACCTCATGGAAGCATCTAGTCAACACAGTGGTTCCCCTCTATAAAGCGACGTATCTGTCTCGTGGATGCCCCAAAAAATATGAAAAAGTCTGGCATCTGTGGACTGATTCAGAGTCCACAACAGATGACCGACCCCAAGAGGAGTAACTCATCAGATCTCCTCTGTACTCATCAGTCCTGATAGGAGCTAAGGTCCGTACTCTGAATAAATAAATGGAGGTGTAAGCATAGCTCAAATTAATAGCACCTACCCCTGCATGCTCCTGATAAGCCCAACCCAGACATCTAGGAATAAGTAGAGGTCCCGCAAGGAATAACAACTCCTGTTGTAATCCTACCATGTGTATCCCGAGAGGTGTCCCTGTTATGTTAGTTAGATATATTTAGTGTTAGGATGTGATGATAAGTTGTCCTCTGTTTTTTGTTTTCTTTTTCTCTATGTCCCTTTGTGTTTTGGGGGGTGTCCTTTTTTTTTGTGTGTTCTTTCTTCTTTCTTTGATGTGCACGTGGAAATGTGCAAGGTTTGGCCGGGGTATGCCCCAATGGCCCTGTTTTGTATCTCAATAACGCAGAAAACTTCAATAAAGAGAATAAAAAAAAAAAAAAAAGAATGTAAGGGCTGACGCCTTGTCACGACAATTTTCCTCCACTTCCAAGATGGAGTCAGTTCCGGTTCCTGTGATTCCTCCTGATCGTATTCTGGCTACGGTTCGCACCAGTCTCACTTCTCCGTTGAGAGACAATTTTTGCTGCTCCGGTCGATGCCCCTGCTGAGAAACCTTGTGACCGCTACTTTGTTCCAAAGAGTCTCCTTACTGCCGTGCTCCAGACTTACCATTCTTCCAAGGCTGCTGGCCACCCTGGGAAGAATTAACTCTTTTGGGCCATTTCCCAACGATTCTGGTGGCCTAGTCTATGTGCTGATATAACCACCTTTGTAGCTGCCTGTTCCGTGTGTGCTCAGAGTAAGACTCCACGACACCTTCCAGTGGGCCTCCTTCAACCCATACCCAATGGAGAGAGGCCCTGGACCCACCTGTCTATGGATTTCATTGTGCAGTTACCCAACTCCCAGGGCAACACAGTTATCCTTATGGTGGTAGACCGGTTCTCGAAAATGTCTCACTGTATTCCACTTAAGAAGTTGCCTACATCTAAGGAACTGACTTCCATTTTTGCTCAGGAGATCTTTCACTTACATGGCCTACCCAAGGTTATTGTCTCTGACAGGGGAAGTCAGTTTGTGTCCCAGGTCTGGCGAGCCTTTTGTGCACAGTTGGAAATTCAGCTTGCTTTCTCCTCTGCGGATCACCTGCAGTCTAATGGAGCCGCAGAACGAGCCAATCAGTCCTTGCAGCAATTCCTGCGTTGCTATATTTCTGACCATCACAACAACTGGTCAGACCTCTTACCATGGGCGGAGTTTGCTCACAATAGCGCTCTGAATTCTGCTTCCCGGTTGTCCCCGTTTATGGCGATTTATGGTTTCCAACCCTCCATGTTGCCTGACTCCTTTTGTTCCTCAGAGTATTCCTGCATTAGAGGAACATCTCTGTGGTCTTCGTTCCACCTGGGTACAAGTCCAGGAGGCTTTGCGACGGGCTAACGAGAGGTACAGACTCCATGCTGACCGCAGACGCCTGCCTGTGCCTTCCTACCAGGTCGGGGACAGGGTCTGGCTGTCATCTCGCAAACCTCCGACTTCGTATTCCTTCTCTGAAGTTCGCACCTTGGTTTATTGGGCCTTTCCGTATACTTCGTAGGATAAACCCAGTGGCTTACACGTTGGACCTTCCTTCCAGTATGCGTATCTCTAATGTGTTTCATGTCTCCTTATTGAAACCTTTGGTCTGCAATCGTTTTACCACAGCGGTGCAACGTCCTCACCCTATACAGGTTGAGAACCATGAGGAGTATGAAGTACAGTCCATTGTTTACTCCCGTAGGTGCATACAGTACCTGGTGCATTGGAAGAGGTACGGTCCAGAGGAACACTCTTGGGTCCCATCCTCGGACGTACATGCCCCTGTCCTCCTCCGTGATTTTCATAGACGTTCTCCCCTCAAGCCCGGTGGTCCTCCGAGGGGAAGGGGTCGTTGAGGAGGGGGTACTGTCAGGGCTGGGCTCAGCCCTTCCTTCTCTGTGCTGGCAGCTCAGCTGTCAGCTAATTGCCAGCTCCCATCTCTCCACAGTGATCCACCTGTTGATGATCCTGCTCGTCAGCTCTGCCTACTTAAAGCCTTCCAGTTCATTTGCTCTTTGCCTTCGCCTGTGTTAACATCACAAGAGACTTTCTCCTGCTTGTCTGACGTTCCCTCTGGCTACAGATCCTGCTTGATGTACTACTACCTTATCGCAGGCTCTTGGACATTTGCTTGGCTGACTACCCGTTACTGAACTCTGGCATGTTTTTGACTTCGCTTACTCTGTTTACCTTTTTTAAAATATTATTATTAAACAAGTGTGATTTAACTGTACTTCTGTCTCGGTCTGATTCATGGTTTCTGACACCCTGCTCATTAGAGCTTACAATCTAGGAGGGAGGGTGAAGTAATACGAAAGGTAACTGTAGGGGATGAGCTGAAGAAGAAAATGAAAGTACAGTTGTTAGGTGGAGGCAGGATAGGCTTCTTTAAAGAAAAAAGTTTTAGGGATCGCCTAAATGTGGATAGAGTTGGACATAGTCGGACAGATTGAGGTAGGGAATTCCAAAGGATGGCATAAGCTCAGGAGAAGTCCTGGTGGTGAGCATGGGAGGAGATGATGATGGAGCCAGAGAGCAGGAGGTCTTGGAAGGAACGAAGAGAATGATTTGGATGGTATTTTGAGATTAGGTTAAGGATGTAGCTGGGGGCCAAGTTGTGGATGGCTTTGTAAGTTATAGTTAGTATTTTGAACTTAATTAGTTGGGGGAGTGGCAGATCTTATGGAGGTTGAGGCGGCAAGCTTTGGAAAGTGATTGGAATCTGCGGCCGAAAGGTGAGTTGAGTACACCTAGCATCCTGGCATGCGGGGATGGGTTGATGGTTGTGCCATTGCTCTTGACAGATGTCAGGGGAAGGGGCACATGGGGGAGGAAATATTATGCTCGGTTTTGGATAGGTTGAGTTTCAGGAAGTGGTGTAACATCCAGACTGATATGTCTGTTAGTAAATTGGTGATGTGTGAGGAGACTGATGGAGTGAGTTGAGGGGTAGAGAGATAGATTTGGGTGTCATCAGCTTATAAATTATAATGAAAGTCACAGGAGGCTATCAGCTGATCCAGGGAGGATATGTAGATTGAGATGAAGAAGTGGTCCAAGAACAGAACCTTGGGAGATCCTGACGGAGAAAGGAAGAGAGAGGAGGAAGTAGAATTGTAAGGGATACTGAAGGTGCAATGGGATAGGTTGGATGAGAGTCAGAAAAAAGCACAGTCACGGAGACCAAAGGAGTAAAGTTTTTTTGAGGAGGAGGGGGCAGTCAACCATATCAAAGGCAGCCGAAAGGTCCAGATGTAGGAGTATAGAATAATGTCCATTGGTTTTTGCTGTTAGTACATTTTTTAAAAGAGCAGACTCTGTGGGGTGTTGAGGGTGAAATCCATACTGAAGGGGATCAAGAAGGGTATTCTTAAAGAGGTGGTCACTCAGGTGGTTGTAGACCAGGCGTTCCAGGAGGTTGGAGGGAAAAGGGAAGCAAGGTGATGGGGCATAGGTTGTTAAGATTGGTAGGGTCCAAGGAAGGCTTTTTAAGTATGGGGGGACTAGTGCATGTTTTAGAGAGTTGGGGAAGATGCCAGATGAGAGGCAGAGATTGAAGATGTGGGTTAGAGAGTGTAGGATAGAGTCAGAGGGTGACCGCAGTATTTGAGAGGGAACTGGGTCCAGGGGACAGGTGGTTAGGTGGGTGTTAGGAATAAGTTTAGTAGCAGGGTTCAATAAGAGGAGTGTTGATTGTACCAGTGGACATGGGGTGTTAAGTAGGGGGTTACCAGTAGAGTGGAGATTTCATAATGAATTTAATCAATCTTATTTTTGAAGTGATTGGCGATCTCCTGGGCAGTGAGTGAGTTAGTCGGTGGAGGCAGTGGAGGACAAAGAAGAGAGTTAAAGGTAGAGAAGAGTTGACAGGGACTGGGTGAGTGGGTGTTAATGAGAGTGATAAAAAAAGGTCTGTTTGGCAGTGTGGAGATAAGAATTGTTATATTTGGAGGGAAGATTTATATTGGTTGAAGTCTTTGGGAGACTTAGTCTTACGCCAGAGACGCTCAAGAGAGGGGCTGTGTTCAGCCTGTACCCATTTCTTCAGGTCAAATGAGGAGGTTAGACTAAGCAGTTTAGAAGTAGCAAGAGTTTTAGTATTAACAGGGATGTTGAAGTCACCAAAAATGATTGTGGGAATTTCAGAAGAGAGAAAGTAGACTAGCCAGGCAGAGAAGTTGATACTGGTCCAGGGGGCTGGTTTTTATTAGCATGTGGGATTAGAATTAATAGGAGGGTATGAGTGCAGTAATAAAGAGAAGGCAGAAGTGAGGGTGATATATACAGATTGTGGGATGGAGGCATGGGGTGAAGAAAAGAGTGTTTAAGAAGAGAGGATACAACTGTGAAAGGGAGAGGTAAAGAGCGCGTGTTGCAGAGAGGAAGGAGAGCTGAATGGGGAAATGAGGTCACCTGCAGTCTGGTGATTTTTAAAGTAGCTTGCTATAGATGTTCGCTTTGTGCAGTCATTGAAGTGCAAGAGCAGAAGTGCCACTTAATTAAAGAATGCCACTTTGTTGAAAAAACCGCAGCATGCGCCCCCCCTGGCATGTGTCCCCATAAAGATGCTCTTGTTTTATACTGTTGTGGTGTGGATGGAATTTGCCTAACAATCAATCAGGAGTTAATATCAGGCACAAATCTATCACCGCAATCTTTTCACACCACAATCATACTGCAATAGGACCAAGAGGGCAGGGTTGTAAAGATCAGGACATAAATTGGGTAATATTTGAAACAAAATAAACATCACAATAATGTGAACAGATTTATAGATGGATATTGAACAGCAGTAATATAGGTGCAGGTTTACCATAAAGATAATGAGAGCAGTCAGTCTGTATTCAGTTTAAGGTGAATTTTGAACAGCAGGAATATAGATGCAGATTTACCTGTAAAGGAGAGAAGAGACGTTCAGATGAGCAAGAGCAAAAGTGTCACTTAATTAAAGAACACCATTTTGTTGGAGGAACCCCAGCTTAAGTCCCCCTGACATGTGTCCCCCTGGCATAATATACAATATACACTATATATTATGTGATTTTTAATTCTAAACTTATAATTACCCAAGTAAAAATGTAAATCATTCCCTTGAGATCTACTGTATACGTATGCCTCTAGAATGGTTCTAAGAGATAAAATCAATTTGTTGTTAAATTGACAGTGGGCTTCGGGGCACATGGGAGAGCATACTGTGTGTACTCTGTTATGTGCCCTGAAATCTTCTGTCAGCAGAAGTCCTGGTCTGTGAGCAGGAGCCTATCAGAGCAACTCCCTGTTTAAATAATTGCAGCACTTAATCCCAAAACGTATACCCACAACTTAATTTAATGTCGCACAACCCAATATTGTGCAATAATATCCCAACAATGAATTAATCACTATGCCCGCTATATGCAATGAAGTGAACTCTAAACTGAGTTCACTTGTACCAACAAAATATTCCAGTGCGTTCTCCCACCCTAGAATTACTCCAATACTCATCTGTACAATCATAAAGAAATGAGTACTATCAAAAATACTTGTAAATAATTAATTCATCCAAATATTAGTAATAAAGTGCTTATGTGCACTTTCTTCTGCTGCACCAGCTGAATTTCGATCAGTGTATTTACCATAAACTGATCGAAATTCAGCTTAGGACCTATTCATAGATCCCCTGCTGATCTGAAACAGAGGAATGACACGTGAAAGAGGTCTACTGATCAAAACTGAAAAAACTGTGTTTTTGCTATTTTGTACTTATTTTTGCCTTTACGTAGGAAATAAAATAAAATAAATTAATTAATATATATATATATACACACATCTGTAAATATCACTGTAGTTCTATTTGTGACAAATTCTAAGAAACCAACAGGCACATAGCTGAATTGTAAAAATGGGTCTAATCCATACATTGTAAACAGCCACTGGTCCTGGAGTGCTAAGTGTGCAAGGTACAGACTTTGTAAAAACAAAGCCTGGTCACACAATCTTAGGTGAAATACAGGTTAGTAAATTAAATTTTCGACTCACATCCTGAATGAGTGAAAATGAGACGCACACACACCTGTGAAAAACTTGAACAATAGGTAGGAACCAGCAAAAATATAATTGGAAACCTATCCTCCTTATGACTTCAAATAACTGACTGCTGCTGATGTTTTCACTGACCAGATGGTTAGGCATCTTGAATGGGAAAGCCAGAGGTGACTGAAGGGCAGCTGCAGACGGATGCAAAGACATTAGTGGAAACCAGATACTCTAGATTCTATACCAATAGTGTGTGAAACCTTGTTACCCTTTCTGAATCTGCCTTTTATTTGCTATTAGACGTCATTTTTTATTCTGTATCAGGTTTCACACCCATTCTTTATTCCTTCTGGGGAATACTAAAAAAAATACTTGCAGATGGACATAAGGAAGGAACAGTGTATCATCTTCTAAAAAAAAGGTTTGCTTGTGTGCTTTAAGGAATAGGGATGGGGTACCCACAACATACAGTTTTTATTTTATTTAGAATTCAATGTTTGAAATAATTGTATGGTGGGAGTGGGGGGTCCTCCTGAGCTGCAAGAGTCTTTCAGTACTGACATAATAAACACATGCTTCTCCGCTCTCAGCAAGTACCAACATGGTGTATAAGAAAACAATATAAGTGTTTAAACAGCTACATGACATCTGCCCCTAGAGTTGTGACATGGACATAAATGCTTTATGGGCTGTTTTATTCTATACAAACATAATAAAAATGTTAAAGGTAATCCTAATTGGTCATATTTCTCACAAATATTGGTATATACAGTGGGTACGGAAAGTATTCAGACCCCCTTAAAAAAAAAATCACTCTTTGTTATATTGCAGCCCTTTGCTAAAATCATTTAAGTTCATTTCCTTATTAATGTACACACAGCACCCCATATTGACAGAAAAACACAGAATTGTTGACATTTTTGCAGATTTATTAAAAAAGAAAAACTGAAATATCACATGGGCCTAAGTATTCAGACCCTGTGCTCAGTATTTAGTAGAAGCACCCCTTTGATCTAATACAGCCATGAGTCTTTTTGGGAAAGATGCAACAAGTTTTTCACACCTGGATTTGGGGATCCTCTGCCATTCCTCCTTGTAGATCAGTGGTTCTCAACTCCTGTCCTCAGGACCCACTAACAGGCCAGATTTTAAGTATTACCTTGAGGAGATGCAGACTAGAATACTGCAATCCCTGAGCAGCAAATTATATCACCTGTGATGCATTTCAGTTATCCTGCAAACCTGGCCTGTTGGTGGGCCCTGAGGACTGGAGTTGAGAACCACTGTTGTAGATCCTCTCCAGTTCTGTCAGGTTGGATGGTAAACTTTGGTTGGCAGCCATTTTTTAGGTCTCTCCAGAGATGTTCAATTGGGTTAAGTCAGGGCTCTGGCTGGGCTATTCAAGAACAGTCATGGAGTTGTTGTGAAGCCACTCCTTCGTTAATTTAGCTGTGTGCTTAGGGTCATTGTCTTGTTGGAAGGTAAACCTTCGGCCCAGTCTGAGGTCCTGAGCACTCTGGAGAAGGTTTTCGTCCAGGATATCCCTGTACTTGGCCGCATTCATCTTTCCCTCGATTGCAACCAGTCGTCCCGTCCCTGCAGCTGAAAAACACCCCCACAGCATGATGCTGCCACCACCATGCTTCACTGTTAGGACTGTATTGGACAGGTGATGTGCCTGGTTTTCTCCACACATACCACTTAGAATTAAGGCCAAAAAGTTCTATCTTGGTCTCATCAGACTAGAGAATCTTATATCTCACCATCTTGGTGTCCTTCAGGTGTTTTTTTTAGCAAACTCCATGCAGGCTTTCATGTGTCTTGCACTGAGGAGAGGCTTCCGTCGGGCCACTCTGCCATAAAGCCCCAACTGGTGGAGGACTGCAGTGATGGTTGACTTTCTACAACTTTCTCCCATCTCCCGACTGCATCTCTGGAGCTCAGCCACAGTGATCTTTGGGTTCTTCTTTACCTCTCTCACCAAGGCTATTCTCCCCGTTAGCTCAGTTTGGCCAGACGGCCAGCTCTAGGAAGGGTTCTGGTCGTCCCAAACATCTTCCATTTAAAGATGATGGAGGCCACTGTGCTCTTAGGTACCTGAGGTGCAGCAGATTTTTTTTTGTAACCTTGGCCAGATCTGTGCCTTGCCACAATTCTGTCTCTGAGCTCTTCAGACAGTTCCTTTTGACCTCATGATTCTCATTTGCTCTGACATGCACTGTGAGCTGTAAGGTCTTATATAGACAGGCGTGCGGCTTTCCTAATCAAGTCCAATCAGTATAATCAAACACAGCTGGACTCAAATGAAGGTCTAGAACCATCTCAAGGATGATCAGTAGAAATGGACAGCACCTGAGTTAAATATATGAGTGTCACAGCAAAGGGTCTGAATACTTAGGACCATGTGATATTTCAGTTTTTTTCTTTTTTAATAAATCTGCAAAAATGTCAACAATTTTGTGTTTTTCTGTCAATATGGGGTGCCGTGTGTACATGAATGAGGAAAAAAAATGAACTTAAATGATTTTAGCAAATGGCTGCAATATAACAAAGAGTGAAAAATTTAAAGGGGTCTGAATAATTTCCGTACCCACTGTAATATATATATATATATATATATATATATATATATATATATATATATATTAATGTGTAGCAGACCCCCACATTTTGGGTCGCTATGCTTGAAATTTAGGGGATAGCATGAGCAATAGTTTGGCTCAGGCTGTTTGATTTACTTAAATTGGACTCTGCTCTGCTGAGGTGTTGCCTGGTTGTACAGTTCCCTTTGACCTGTGGGTGGCACTGTTGCCCAGGTCTCGGGTCGAACCACAGGTGGCACTGCGGCGTTATTGGGTGTCCTCTCTCGGCAGCTGTGCGGTGGGTGTGGTCTACCTACTGTGCATGCCGGGAGCGGGTACATAAGGGGCAGACGCCATGAACTGGGGAGTCCGGTTCGCGCCCTTCGGCCCTCCAGGCCAGGGGTGCGTGTGTGTGTTCGGTCCTGGGCACCTTTGGCCCGAGGCCGCATCGTTCCAGGTGGGCCCAGTACCTTTTAACTGAGGCCTACAACTAAACCGAATCACAGAAATCCCAGGGTACCTGTGGGAGGGTGACCCGCTCTAAAGGAAAGGAAACCAGGGGAGGACCTGTCCAGGGAATCAGTGAAGAAAGTCACTGTCTCGGGAGAGGCCTGGTTGCCTGTCAGAGGGAAGGATTCTGTGATCATTGAAACAGCTCCTGTAACGTGCCCCATTGGCACCTATGGTCTCTAAAAGTTACAGGTGCTAAAGAGTTCAGGATTCAAGGACCAAAAGATCCTGTGGCAGAGGATCTCCTGAACCTGTCCTTGGAGGGGACAAAAATTCTAAAGTAAATGTTCGTGTTTCATTCTGGCTGCTAGAACCGTGAGAGGGATCTATCCTGGTGAGCAAGACCCACTCAGGCTTGAGTGGTGACGAGGGTAAATAAGTGCTGCGTGCCTGAACCTACCTCCCTACCCTACTCTATCTCTATCTTCAACTTTCCTACTAAGTAACAAGCAAGAGAAAAAATAAACTCGTCTGTTGGAGTTTAACACTGTCTGGACACTGGCCTTCTTTGAGAGAGAGAGAAAATAGACTTTTCCCTACACTCTAGGGACGAGAACCAGCAGGAGGAGGTAACTCGCTGCAGGACCCAAAAACTGTTAACACTGCTCACTCTATATACAACATGGAGAATACTGGGCATGTGGCATGGTGTGTCCTGTCCTGCAAGTGGAGGTAAGCAGGTAAAGGATGTGTGTGCTACACATATATGACTGTACAATACAACAGATCAGATTATCAACCCAAAGCTGGCCATACACTAATCAAAGTTCGGCAGGGACTGGCCAAATTTAGATCAGTGCGTCACTCGCTGCTCGACAGAATTTGATTGATTGACTTGTCAAAGTGCCATATTGGAAAAATGTTCTTGTTTAGAATACATATCCTGGCGGGGGGGAGGGATTCATCCATCCATCTTGTTTGTGTGGATGGAGGAAGTGTGGTCAGATATATAAAATCTGATTGTGCAATCTCTGTACAGTCCACCTGAAATATAACAAAAGTATGTAATATGAGGACAAATCTACACAAGCTATTAAATTTTTTTCCAATCTCACAGGACCCTATATTAAATAGTTCTTGATAGAGCTAAGGAAGATTATACTATCAGATTGTATAGTGTATTTTTAGCCAAGTACATGCTTTGATATATGCATAAAAGCATCAGGTTGGATTTGGGTGCTAATCACTTTAACCTGGGATCCAGCATTCAATTTTGAAGAACCAAGGAGCTTATGCTTCCATTGACTACAAAATGGGTAAACGATTATAAACTCTTTTTTTGCAGATATATTTTTAGCTATAGGGTGGACATACTGTAGTGTTCAGAATGGAACCTTCTATGCATAAAACTGAGGTAGCATTCAACACATGTTCAACACAGGGTCATTGCAGAGATACATGTCTTTAATTCAGGCCCTTGTACATATGTATATTTTTTATTAAAATGCAGTGAGTAAACTTGAGTAGAACTTTAGTTTCTCCATAGGTAGCACTGAGATTTATAAGAAAAGAAAGAAAAAAACAATAAAGCTCCACCTGCAATTCCAAAGGATGTAAATCTATTATTATTACGTGCAGATTCCACAAAAAAAATCCGAAGTGTCCGAAGCTTACATTGTCTGTACACACAAAACTGAATTACTACCATTGCAATAGAATGTAGACATTTATGGTAGTGTTTTTGTGCATTGTTTGTCCTTTGTTAGGAGAATCCGACAATAGATGCCTAAAACCCTCATATCTGAGATTCTGCATTAGCTCTGAAATCTGCTCACCTATCAAAGAGCGGTTCTAAATTGTTGTAACTATAATTGTTGCATGCATAATGGAAGCATCTTCCCCTTTTGTGATGGAAAGTAGGGATGAGCCGAACACCCCCTGGTTCGGTTCGCACCAGAACATGCGAACAGAGAAAAAATTTGTGCAAACATGCGAACACCGTTAACCACTTCAGCCAATTCTGACACTTCGCTCCTACATGTAAAAATCATAATTTTTTTGCTAGAAAATTACATAGATCCCCCAAACACTATATATGTTTTTTTTAGCAAAGACCCTAGAGATTACAATGGCGGTCGTTACAACTTTTTTTTTTTTTTGTAACATCAAGTTGAAGATATCAAAGAAAAGAAAAATACACTTACAAAGACATGGAGTCGCAGCTCCTAGAAATAGTAGTAGAAGTACAGAAACCATTATAACGAAATTGTTCCAAGTATTTACCGTCTGATACAATAACAAGAGACATTCGAAGAACTCAGGAATATGAAAATAGAGACATAGTACCTGCGGATTAAGTAAATATAACAGTCCTGGCAGCTGTTAAGATAGGTGAATGGGTAGGTCCTTCCTACTTACGATATATCGAATTTGCCAAATGGTTTCAATACGAAACAAGGGTGGGGAAAGAAAAAATAAGAAAGTATAGAATAGGAGGTAAGTATGGAACAGACAGGAGGGGGGTGCGGGGTGGAGCATCAGTTCATTGTCTGTTTGGGGTGCCTACGTATTGTGTAGCCTAATCAAGTTCCAGATAAGTAGCAACAGCGTGTAAGTTAGAGTTAGTCCATTTCTCACATATAGTGTCTTCTATAATGCAGGTGGGTATCTACTGTGAAGATATCAACATGGCCTGGGGAATGCCCAGGGAAAAACCAAGCCTACTTACCGACCAGCTCGCTGACAACCAATTAACCTGTCTAACAGTATGCGTTAAAAACAGGGGTTTGTCCGCACGCATTTGCAAACGCATGCGTGAGCCACAGAGCCACGCCAAGGCCCCCTGGAGTCTGTGGTCCTACACTAACATTGAGTGTCCCCACAATGGAGGCACATGCATTCTGATGGTTAGATGAGGGCAGGTGGACTGAAGGGGAGCCACCCCTCCTTAAAGGTACAGGAGCACACCAAACACCCAGCGTAGCACAATGGCAGCAAAGGTGTTGGTGCACTGCTGGACCAATACAAGCACCATAGGTGAAAACAAAAACATGTCCACCGCCCCCATCTATAGCTGGCTATCACGGTAAGTAGCATTGGAAGGCTAAAGCAGATAACAACATGGCCTGGGGAATGCCCAGGGAAAAACCAAGCCTACTTACCGACCAGCTCACTGACAACCAATTAACCTGTCTAACAGTATGCGTTAAAAACAGGGGTTTGTCCGCACGCATTTGCAAACGCATGCGTGAGCCACAGAGCCACGCCAAGGCCCCCTGGAGTCTGTGGTCCTACACTAACATTGAGTGTCCCCACAATGGAGGCACATGCATTCTGATGGTTAGATGAGGGCAGGTGGACTGAAGGGGAGCCACCCCTCCTTAAAGGTACAGGAGCACACCAAACACCCAGCGTAGCACAATGGCAGCAAAGGTGTTGGTGCACTGCTGGACCAATACAAGCACCATAGGTGAAAACAAAAACATGTCCACCGCCCCCATCTATAGCTGGCTATCACGGTAAATAGCATTGGAAGGCTAAAGCAGATAACAACATGGCCTGGGGAATGCCCAGGGAAAAACCAAGCCTACTTACCGACCAGCTCGCTGACAACCAATTAACCTGTCTAACAGTATGCGTTAAAAACAGGGGTTTGTCCGCACGCATTTGCAAACGCATGCGTGAGCCACAGAGCCACGCCAAGGCCCCCTGGAGTCTGTGGTCCTACACTAACATTGAGTGTCCCCACAATGGAGGCACATGCATTCTGATGGTTAGATGAGGGCAGGTGGACTGAAGGGGAGCCACCCCTCCTTAAAGGTACAGGAGCACACCAAACACCCAGCGTAGCACAATGGCAGCAAAGGTGTTGGTGCACTGCTGGACCAATACAAGCACCATAGGTGAAAACAAAAACATGTCCACCGCCCCCATCTATAGCTGGCTATCACGGTAAGTAGCATTGGAAGGCTAAAGCAGATAACAACATGGCCTGGGGAATGCCCAGGGAAAAACCAAGCCTACTTACCGACCAGCTCGCTGACAACCAATTAACCTGTCTAACAGTATGCGTTAAAAACAGGGGTTTGTCCGCACGCATTTGCAAACGCATGCGTGAGCCACAGAGCCACGCCAAGGCCCCCTGGAGTCTGTGGTCCTACACTAACATTGAGTGTCCCCACAATGGAGGCACATGCATTCTGATGGTTATATGAGGGCAGGTGGACTGAAGGGGAGCCACCCCTCCTTAAAGGTACAGGAGCACACCAAACACCCAGCGTAGCACAATGGCAGCAAAGGTGTTGGTGCACTGCTGGACCAATACAAGCACCATAGGTGAAAACAAAAACATGTCCACCGCCCCCATCTATAGCTGGCTATCACGGTAAGTAGCATTGGAAGGCTAAAGCAGATAACAACATGGCCTGGGGAATGCCCAGGGAAAAACCAAGCCTACTTACCGACCAGCTCGCTGACAACCAATTAACCTGTCTAACAGTATGCGTTAAAAACAGGGGTTTGTCCGCACGCATTTGCAAACGCATGCGAGAGCCACGCCAAGGCCCCCTGGAGTCTGTGGTCCTACACTAACATTGAGTGTCCCCACAATGGAGGCACATGCATTCTGATGGTTAGATGAGGGCAGGTGGACTGAAGGGGAGCCACCCCTCCTTAAAGGTACAGGAGCACACCAAACACCCAGCGTAGCACAATGGCAGCAAAGGTGTTGGTGCACTGCTGGACCAATACAAGCACCATAGGTGAAAACAAAAACATGTCCACCGCCCCCATCTATAGCTGGCTATCACGGTAAGTAGCATTGGAAGGCTAAAGCAGATAACAACATGGCCTGGGGAATGCCCAGGGAAAAACCAAGCCTACTTACCGACCAGCTCGCTGACAACCAATTAACCTGTCTAACAGTATGCGTTAAAAACAGGGGTTTGTCCGCACGCATTTGCAAATGCATGCGTGAGCCACAGAGCCACGCCAAGGCCCCCTGGAGTCTGTGGTCCTACACTAACATTGAGTGTCCCCACAATGGAGGCACATGCATTCTGATGGTTAGATGAGGGCAGGTGGACTGAAGGGGAGCCACCCCTCCTTAAAGGTACAGGAGCACACCAAACACCCAGCATAGCACAATGGCAGCAAAGGTGTTGGTGCACTGCTGGACCAATACAAGCACCATAGGTGAAAACAAAAACATGTCCACCGCCCCCATCTATAGCTGGCTATCACGGTAAGTAGCATTGGAAGGCTAAAGCAGATAACAACATGGCCTGGGGAATGCCCAGGGAAAAACCAAGCCTACTTACCGACCAGCTCGCTGACAACCAATTAACCTGTCTAACAGTATGCGTTAAAAACAGGGGTTTGTCCGCACGCATTTGCAAACGCATGCGTGAGCCACAGAGCCACGCCAAGGCCCCCTGGAGTCTGTGGTCCTACACTAACATTGAGTGTCCCCACTGTGAAGATATGTTTGAAGGTCAGAATCAGGAGTGGCACCTCCCTCACTAAGTGGAGAGGGGCCATTTAGCCACTAGGTTGTGTCCCTCAGGTTCAGGTAATCTGAAGAGTACCTAAACGCAAACCAGGGCGACCAGGTGTTATGAATGGCTGTGGCATTGTCTCCAGCTTGAGCCACAGCATCCTCCATATCACAGATCTCCGATACCTTACGTAGCCATTCCTGTTTGGACGGAATGCGAGAGGATTTCAAAAACAAGGGTATGAGAGCTTTAGCAGCGTTCAGTAAATGTTTGGTCAGTGAATTTTTGTATCTTTTGAAGGAGAAATCTGTGATATGGAGGAGGCACCCCATGGCATCCAGCTTCAGTTTTGTCTCAGTGATCTGAAATATCAGCTCCCGAACCTGGGTCCAGAAAGGTTGGATCCCCGGGCACTACCACCATATGTGCAACAAAGTACCTTTCACACCTTGGCATCTCCAGCATGTATCTGGTGTCTGTGGGAACCAAGAGTATAGCCTCTCAGGGGTGGCGTACCAGCGTGCAAGCAGTTTGTATGCTGTTTCTTGGGTTCTGGTGCTAAGTGAACACTTGTGAGCTAGTATACAAGCAGTTCGCCATTGTGTGTCCGATATGGGGGTGACCAAATCCTCCGCCCACGCATCTCTGAGCCTGTCGTCCCCAGGTGCATTGACCTCCCGAATCCAACCATGTGCAATAGATGTGGCTTTGGTCACGGGTTCCCCTTTCAAACAAATTTTCTCCAGTTCCGTTAAAGGTCTATTAAAGTGAGCCCTCCTGGTTGGATGGTTTAGGTAGCTACGGATTTGGAAATATGTCCACATTGGTAAACCCGGTAGTTTATTGTCAGCCTTGATATCCGTGAAGTCCTTGAATCTGTCACCAAGAAAACAGTGCTTAGCTAGTAGCGGTGTATTTATGTCTGTGACGTGCAGGTTACAATTCCCTAGACCAGGCTGGAAGTCAGGATTGTCGAGCAGGGATGTGATTGGACTCAGGTGTGAGGAGAAGTTGGCCTGTTTCGTCAAGACGTGGAAACATGTCAGAGTTGGTCCTATAAGAGGATGGGATTTTAAAGCGGCTGGAATGTTGTTCCAGGAAGTCCAAGGTGAGAATCTAAGGGAGGTGGGGCTCATAGCTTCCTCTAATCCCACCCAGTCCTTAAGTGCATGGTGGCAATGCCAGTCTATTAATCTAGTCACATGTGATGCGAGGTGATAATGTTTAAAGTTGGGAACACCCATTCTCCCTCTGTCTCTGGCCTGGGAGAGTAGGGTAAGTCTGACTCTTGGATTTTTATGGGCCCAAATAAATTTAAGTTGCAGCGAATGGAGAGTTTGAAAAAAGCTGTGGGGAATTTTAATAGGGAGGTTCCTGAACGGGTAGAGCACCCTCGGCAGAATTACCATCTTGCAGATCGCCGCTCTACCGAACCAGGCGAAGTGTCGTGGGTGCCAGGTCATCAGATCCGTGCTAATCAGTTTCAGGAGCGGTAAGAAGTTTCGGTCGAATATCTGGGACAGCTTAGGTGTCAACCAAATCCCTAGGTATTTAAGTGCAGAGTCCACCCATTTAAAGGGGCATTTGGTCTTTATGGCAGTGATGTCTTCTGTGGGCATAGTCTGATTCATAGCCTCCGATTTAGAGTAGTTTATTTTTAAGTTGGAGATAAATCCAAACTGGGAAAATTCTGTCATCAGGGCTAGTAGTGAAGAATGTGGGTTGGTAATGAAGAACAACAGGTCGTCGGCGTAGGCCGCCAATTTGTATTCTTTCCCAGCTATTTTGAATCCTGTGATTGTGTCGGTCATTGTTATTTTCCTAATAAAGGGCTCTAATGTCAGGATGAACAGAAGGGGTGAGAGGGGGCAACCTTGTCTTGTCCCATTCCTAATCTGAACTGTGTTCGAAAGTGAGCCATTAATCTTAAGTTGTGCAGTTGGGTCTTTGTACAGAGCGGATATCCAAGCCATCATGTGGGGTCCCAAGCCAATATGTTTGCAGGTTTCCATCATGAAATCCCATGCAACTCTGTCGAAGGCCTTCTCTGCGTCTGTAGATAGGAGAAGGCCCTCGATGTTTAGGGAACCTGAGGCATGAATCAGATTGAGTGCTTTAAAGACGTTATCTCTCGTCTCCCTACCCGGCATGAACCCGGCCTGTTCGGGTCCCACCAGGGTATGAAGCAAGGGCTTCAGTCTATTGGCCAGAATTTTTGATATCAATTTAACGTCCAGATTAAGTAGGGAAATTGGCCTGTAGCTGGCACAGTCAGCCGGGTCCTTGTTCGGTTTGGGGATGACTGTGATGTGTGCTGACAGGAATGCTTGGGGTATTTCCCTGAGCCCAGAGAGAGAATTGAGAGCATTCAACAGTGGTGTGAGTAGGATGTCTGAAAAAGTTTTATAATAGATAGTTGTAAAGCCATCTGGGCCAGGGCTCTTCCCGGATTTGAGGTTTTTGATGACCATTTGTAGTTCTGCAATCTCGATGGGTTTCTCTAGGAGTGTGGTATCCTCAACAGATAATGTCGGTAGTTTTGAGTCTCTGAGGTAGTCCAAAATGGCCTGACCCCTGTCACCTTGGCGCTGTCCTAATTTGGGCTGTACTGGGAGATTATATAAAGAAGTGTAGTAATTATGGAAATGGTCAGCTATTTGCTTCGTTGTGATGTCGAGCGCCCCTGTCTTCGTCCTTATGCCCAATATGTTCTGGTTTGTTCTGTCGTTTTTTAGGGCTCTCGCCAGAAATCTGCCAGTCTTGTCACCAAACTCATAATAATTTTTTTTTCTAAAGAATAGCAGTCTCTTGGCTTTTGTATCGAATAGCTGTTGAAGTGACTTCCTGGCCTCCAGCAAGTCTGCTGCAGAGCGTACCGATAAAGATTGTTTGTGGCGCGTTTCTAACATGTGTATGCGTTTGGACAGCTGTGTGATTTCCTTTTTCCTGTCTTTCTTGCCTTGAGCTCCCATTTTTATCAATTCCCCTCTCACGGTGCATTTATGAGCCTCCCAAAGAATCATTGGGTCAATCCCTGGAGTCGCATTCTGTGAGAAATACTCCTGAAGGGATGTAGAGATCCGGGGAGCTAAGATTGGGTCAGTTAGGAGGGAGGAGTTAAGTCTCCACGAGTCAGACTTGGTGGGAGGTGACGTCAAGTCTAGGTGTAGGGCAACCGGGGCATGATCTGAAGTGGTTTGGATCCCTATATGTGCCCCAGAGATCATTTCCAGGTCTCTTTGCGTGAGGAAGATATAATCAATCCTGGAATACCTTTGGTGGGGAATGGAGAAAAAAGTAAAGTCCCTATCTTCGGGGTGCGAGAACCTCCATGTGTCTACCAATTGGATGGAGTTCAGTAGTGATTTAATTTGTTTAAGGATTTTGTATGTGATGTAGGTCTTGCCGGTGGAGGTGTCTGACAAAGGATTTAGTGGGGCATTAAAATCTCCTCCCAGGATGATACATCCTGAGCTGAAGCTCTTGAGTTTGTTTATGATGCGTTTACAGAAGGTTAGGTGCGCCTTATTCGGAAAGTAGATATTGGCAAGTGTAATGGGTTTGCCTGCGCAGTTACCCTTCAAAAAAAGGAAACGGCCCCCAGGGTCAGTCAGTCTGTCCATGAGTTCAAAGGCAGCATCTCTACTAACAAGTATGGATACGCCCTTGGATTTGGCTAGGTCATTTGTCGCATGAAATGCCTGCGTGAAGAAGGTGTCTGTCAGTTTGGGAACTTGTTGCGTCTTAAAATGAGTTTCCTGCAAGAAGACAAACTTCGGCCTACCTTTCTTTAATTCTCTGAGAAGGGCTTTTCAGGAACGTTCAAACTCCTCACATTATGTGAAATCACCGTGGCGTTCTGACCCAAGGCGGAGTAAGCCATGCTGTGCTCCCAAAAGAGGCTATCGTAGCCCTTCCTGCAAATAGAGCTAAGAGTTTTGTTAGGATGTGTGCTTAATAAGTCTACAATACAACTTGTATATTGTGCTACCCCAACTAGGTAAATTAAACGGTTGGTATAGTAAGAAGGCGAAAGAGAAGAGGAGAAGTAAAGAGAAAAGAGGGAGAGAAAAAGGGGGGATGGGTGGGGAGAGATTGGTTGGTAGTAAGAATGGGAGAGGTACTGTATTCCCCTTGGACACTAAGTCGTATCCAAGTGTGTTAATTAAGTGATCTCTGATGAGGTAAAAAAAAACCCTGCCAGTATCACTTCGTGGAGGTCAGTGGTTGGCGGATGACCTGAACTGGTCGAACTAGAGTTGTGAGGTAAACTCGTCAACTTATGAAAATGAACCTAGACAGGCCACAGCCTAAAAAGCTTATGGTGAATTTAAATTAGTCTAATCTGCACCAAATATATCTTAAATAAGAAACAAATGCAACTAAAGAAAAGGCATGAAACGGTGGGTGAGGTATAAAGTTCCCTGCAACATTGAACTGTGTTTCAAAAAATGATAAACCAATATTCAGCTTGAACCTTAACTCGGAGGTGAGCACAAATTAAAAAAAAAATTGTCTGAAACATGTTCCCCCCTGCTTCCTCGTGTGTGGTGGTAGCCTACCAAAACCAGGCCTCACATACCGTTCTCTCAAGTCTCCACCTCCTGGGATCTCCTGGGGTATAGATGAGTCCTATATCAATGCACACATATAATCAGATGTGATACCACAGTGTCCTAGTTTACAATCTGAACAAGAAGATGGGAGGTCAGATATGTTGGGGCTTCACACCGGCTGGCTCCATATACCTTAACATAGGCAGTTCAACCATGCGTCGTCCTGGAGTACGTGGAGAGGCCTGCAAGCACTGCAACAGGCAGTGTAGCTAGAGCAGGAAACACCATCCCCCCAGGCACAACGGGCATACTCACGCCCTAGTCCAGTGTGTAGGAAAAACCATCTCGCCTGGGGAGGTCAAAATGGGGGAAAAAGTAGCTGAGATTCGAGCAGGTAAACCTTCCTTCGCCTTTTGATGAATAAATGTGACCTGGCATTACCCTCACATCTCCTCTCCTCCTCTAGATGAGTGGGATCTGTGACTTGGTGTACCGGCCTGAGAACCAACCGGACGTGAGGGTTTCAGCTTTTTGTACAGATGCTTGTCTGGTGAGGCATGGGGAGAGCCTGGTTGGGGTTTTTCCATTATGGGCAACATGAATTCCTGGTACCACTCTGGAAGCTCCACTAGGCCTAGCTGGAGGTCCTGGCAGAACTCGGGGAGATCATCCGGAGTGCGCAGAGTGTGTTGTTTGCCATTGTAATGAACCAGCAGGGCGAAGGAGAATCGCCAGGTGTAGCGCAACTCTTTCTCTCTCAGTTTCTCTAACAGGGGTCTAAGAGCTCTGCGGTTCTTGAAGGTGATTTGTGACAGATCATGGAACAGCTTAATAGTCTCACCATTGAATACTATCTGATCACTCCTGCACGTCTTCCCCATGATCTCCTCCTTAAGTGAAAAGTTCTGCAGACAACATATAATATCCCTGGGAGGCATAGTATCTGGGCCCTTTGCTCTAAGAGCTCTATGCGCTCTAACGAATTCAATTGCCGTGTCCTCCAGCCTTTCCAGGAGGCTGTTAAAGACCCTCTCCAGTGCTGGGGTAATCTGTTCAGCTTCTACCGACTCGGGGATCCCCCTCACCCTGATGTTGTTCCTCCTCCCCCTATTGTCCAAATCCTCGAGATGTCTATTTATCTCAATGAAATGCTGGGTTTGGGAACAGGTTACCCTCTCCAGCCTTAGTATGGCTCTGTCCCTCTGCCTCCCTGCTGCTTCTGCGGTGGCCATCTTGTCAGTCAGTACCAGCATGCTGGACTTGAGATCAGTAATGGCTGCAGAGAATGTTGCCTTAATGTCCGCAGCAAAGCCTGACATGCCCGCATAAGTGAGCGGGAGGTCAGGGTGTGGAGGTCCCCTACCGTTGTCCTCCACAGCCAACTGTGAGTCCTCGCTGTACTCCTCTTCAGCATGCGGCACCGCCATCTTGCTGCCGGTCACGCTGTTCCGTGTCGCCGGGGTTTTCTAAAGAGATCGGAGATGTTCCGGCCCTGGTAAGCTGCTGATGTACGCCGGGATCTGGTGCGGGGTGTGCCGTATTGCTTCCTGCTCATTCTGGTGCAAAATAGGTGCAGGTAGACTGGCTAAGGCTGCGGTTCTGTCAGAGCTCTTAAGTTAGGCATCCATCACCTTCATGCGCCAGGCCACGCCCCCTCGTTACAACTTTTTATCTCGCACTGTATTTGCGCAGCAATTTTTCAAACGCGTTTTTTGGGAAAAAAAACTGTTCCATGCTTTAAAAAAAAAAAACAGTAAAGTTAGCCCAATTTTTTTTGCATAATGTGAAAGATTAAGTTATGTCGAGTAAATAGATACCTAACATGTCACACTTCAAAATTTCACACGCTCGTGGAATGGCGCCAAACTTCAGTACTTAAAAATCCTCATAGGCGACGCTTTAATTTTTTTTACTGGTTACGTTTTTTGAGTTACAGAGGAAGTCTAGAGCTAGAACTATTGCTCTCGCTCTAACGTTTGCGAGGACACCTCACATGTCTGGTTTGAACCCCGTTTTCATATGTGGGCGGGACTTACATATGCGCTCACTTCTGCGTACGAGCACACGGGGACAGGGGCACTTTAAAAAAATATTTTTTTTTATTGTTAATTTTACTTTTTTTTATTTTGACACTTTCAAAAAAAAAAGTTTGATCACTTTTATTTAGGGCTGTTATTGATTAAAATTTTCATGTTCGATTAATCGTTTTTTTTTTTATCGATTAATCGACTAATTTTGATTAATTATAACGCACATACAGATCCAACTACTTTTAGCTGATCTCCTTGCAGGCCGATTCCCAGTGCAGCTACCAACCACTGGAAACATGGATAGCAGGATACAAAAAACACACAAAGGCAGCGCTCGATGGGAATAGCATTAAAACTTTTATAGTCTTCAAGTAGGTAACAAAATAAATATTGCACTGGAGATAAAATCAATGTAGCTACATAAACTGTAAAAATGGTGCGATTAATACCAAACGGTAGCAAAAGTAGTCATAAAAACATGTAGCTAAGTATGATACTGGTATAAAAATGTGTACAACGATACCACTGCTGAATCCAGATGAGGAGGGGTTAACATCAGTCTGTTGGCATGTAGATGTCCCGTGAAGGGAACTATCACAACTCCCAGTGGATGGCTGTAGAATCCCAGGTTAATAGAGGGAAGTGTAACAGCCCTTGCGTGTGGCAGATAGTAAGGTCCCGCTGGCATGCAGATATGAAGGCACAGCAAAGGAACCCTTCAGATCGACATGGCAAGCCCCGCCGGTGTCCGTGACATCACCGGATCTCTGACAGAACTCCCTGAAGACCCGGAAGCCGGCGGAGAGGTGGGTACCGATCAAAAGAATTTTGATCGATCAAAAAAATGTATCGATTAATCAAGGAATTAATATTTAATTTCCACAGCCCTACTTTTATTCCTTTTACAAGGAATGTAAACATCCCTTGTAATAGGAATATGACATGACAGGACCACTTTACAGTGAGATATGGGGTCAATAAGACCACACATCTCACCACTAGGCTGGGAAGGCAAAAAAAAAAAGAAAAAAAAAAAAAGATTACTGCTTTACAGCCAAAGTGGCGGCGTTTTTTTGAATGCAGAGGCCGGGAGTGACGTCATAACATCGCGTTTGACCTCCGACGATCATAGAGACTCCGGCAACCATCTGGTCCGCCGGAAATCTCTGTGATCAACATCCAGGGCCGGCGGATCCTGTCATCGACTCACCGATCGCACAGGTGAGTTGGGAGAAGCACCGGAGGGCGGCGGGAGTGGGGGGGACGTCCCCTTCCGCTGTCCGTAAAAACGATCGAGCGGCAGAACAGCTTTGACTAAACACTAGATATAGTGTGAAACGTGTCAGCTGTCCAAGTTTTTGTTTGCTGTGGCTTGTAGTGCTGTCCTAATTTTAATAAACGCAACTATTGTTCAGAGTGCGGCTGTCCAGAAATACATTCTTGCTATTCCTGCTTTGCTGATTGCATTGTCTGCACCTGAGATCTCTGTGGGGCGGATCACCACCAAAGTTCCTACCTGGAGCGGCTACCTTCGTTTCCCATGATCTTTCTTATGGTGCAGGGAATCGCCGGCTGAAACCGGCAATATCTGAATGATGTCTGTAGCTGCAGGCATCATTCAGATATACCCCCACAAATCCCAGGACGTCATATGACGTACCTTGGGTGCCAAGTAGTCTATGGGACACGAATGTGAAAAATCAAAGGTGTTCATTTTAAAGGCTTATATGCAAGTTATTGCCATAAAAAAAAAGTGTATGTGGATCCGGGTACTGCCCCAGGGGACATGTATCAATGCAAAAAAAAAAGCTTTTTTTTTTTTCAGGAACAGTGACTTTAATAATGTTTAAAGTGAAATAATAAAAATGCAGTATTCCTTTAAATATTGTTTTTATTAGTCTGCCTATAAAGTGGCGCAGCGCATCTTTCTCATGTGTTTTACTGTGCCGCAGTAAAATGACATTTTAAAAAGAAAAAATGTCATTTAAAATTACTTGCGGCTGTAATGTATTGCCGGATCCCAGCAATGTAGATAAAAATCTATGAAAAAAATCCCCCCCCCCCCCAGTCCATACCAGGATCTTCGGGTCTGGTATGGATATTAGGGGAACGCCACTGCAAAATAAAAAAAAATGGTGTGGGATCCCCCCAAAATCCATACCAGACCCTTAAGCAGAGTCATGATCACTTAGTGCCCCTGTTCCTCATTCCAGCACCAGGGTGTTGTCTGTTGCTTTTCCCCTGTCTGTGTTCACCCGCAAGATAATTGATCTGATCAGTCACCTAATATAAGCAAACCCAACACTCCCTTGCTTGTGATAGAGACAGTAACCTGCATTGTTCCTGTTCAAGCCTCCCGTTTGTCTACCTTGCTTTGCTGTTGGATTTCCCTGTGTATGACCTGGATCAGATATTGGACTATTCCCTGAACTCAGCCTGCCTTATTACCTAGACTGTCATTGGATCGGATATTGGACTATTCCCTGAACTCAGCCTGCCTTATTACCTGGACCATCTTAGAACCACGCTATCTGTATGCTGAACTGCAAGTAGTCTGTTGTTTTCTCTGTTCGCGTCTGCCCTAGTGTGGGAGCCAGGCACTATAGCATTGTATAATAAAAAGAAAAGTTGCGCTAAAACTTGAGGATAATGATATACCATACGTGACAGTGAATATATAATATTAGTATACCATTGCGTGAAAGTGTCCAATTCATATATGATAATGCAAAAGAATATAAAGTGAATAAGTAAATATCAACCAATATATTGCTATATTAAATATAATGTGGTTCTTTGTTCCAAGAAAGTCCAAACGAAAAGTAGGCAAAGAAACTGTTGGTGTCAGTGTAAACAAATCCACAGTGCCACACTTGTCCTTAACCACTTAAGCCCCGGCCATTTTGTAGCTAAAGGACCAGAGGTGTTTTCAGAATTTGGCACTGCGCTGCTTTAACTGGAAATTGTGCGGACATGCAATGTTGTACCCAAACGAAATTTGCGTCCTTTTCTTCCCACAAATAGAGATTTCTTTTAATGGTATTTGATTGCCTCTGCGATTTTTATTTTTTGCGATATAAACGGAAAAAGAATGAAAATTTTGAAAAAAAAATGATATTTTCTACTTTTTGTTATAAGAAAAATCGAATAAACTCAATTTTAGTCATACATTTAGGCCAAAATGTATTCAGCCACATGTGTAAAAAAAATGTCAATAAGCGTATATTTATTGGTTTGCGCAAAAGTTATAGCGTCTACAAACTAGGGTACATTTTCTGGAATTTACACAGCTTTTAATTTATGACTATATCTCATTTCTTGAGGTGCTAAAATAGCAGGGCAGTACAAAGCCCCCCCCAAATGACCCCATTTTGGAAAGTAGACATCCCAAGGAAATTGCTGAGAGGCATGTTAAGCCCATTGAATATTTTTTTTTTTTGTCTCAAGTGATTGAATAATGACTAAAAAAATAAAAAAATTACAAAAAGTTGTCACTAAATGATATATTGCTCACACATGCCATGGTTATATGTGGAATTGCACCCCAAAATACATTTTGCTGCTGCTCCTGAGTACGGGGATACCACATGTGTGGGACTTTTTGGGAGCCTAGCCGCGTACGGGCCCCCGAAAACCAAGCACCGCCTTCAGGATTTCTAAGGGTGCAAATTTTTGATTTCACTCCTCACTACCTATCACAGTTTCGAAGGTCATAAAATGCCAAAATAGCACAAAACCCCCCCCAAATGACCCCATTTTAGAAAGTAGACACCCCAAGCTATTTGCTGAGAGGCATGGTGAGTATTTTACAGCTCTCATTTGTTTTTGAAAATTAAGAAAGAAAATATTTTTTTTTTTTTCAATGTTCAAAAACTTTGTGACAAAAAGCGAGATCTGCAAAATACTCACCATACCTCTCAGCAAATAGCTTGGGGTGTCTACTTTCCAAAATGGGATCATTTGGGGGGGTTTGTGCCATCTGGGAATTCCATGGCCTCCGAAACTGTGATAGGCAGTGAGGAGTGAAATCAAAAATTTACACCCTTAGAAAGCCTGAAGGCGGTGCTTGGTTTTTGGGGTCCCGTACGCGGCTAGGCTCCCAAAAAGTCTCACACATGTGGTATCCCCGTACTCAGGAGAAGCAACAGAATGTATTTTGGGATGTAATTCCACATATGCCCATGGCATGTTTGAGCAATATATCATTTAGTGACAACTTTGTGCAAAAAATAAATAAAAAATTGTCTTTTTTCCGCAACTTGTGTCAACATATAAAATATTCCATGGACTCGACATGCCTCTCAGTATATAGCTTAGGGTGTCTACTTTCCAAAATGGGGTCATTTGAGGGGGTTTTGAACTGTCCTGGCATTTTATACACAACATTAGGAAGCTTACATCCATTCTTCTAACCACTTGAAGACAAAGCCCTTTCTGACACTTTTTGTTTACATGAAAACATTTATTTTTTTGCAAGAAAATTATGTTGAACCCCCAAACATTATATATTTTTTTAAAGAAAAGGCCCTACAGATTAAAATGGTGGGTGTTGCATTTTTTTTCCCACACAGTATTTGCGCAGAGATTTTCAAACGCATTTTTTGGGGAAAAAATACACTTTTTAATGCACTAAAACACACTATATTGCCCAAATGTTTGATGAAATAAAAAAAGATGATCTTAGGCCGAGTACATAGATAGCAAACACGACATGCTTTAAAATTTCGCACAAACGCGCATTGGCGACAAACTACATACATTTTTAAAAGCCTTTAAAAGCCTTTACAGGCTACCACGTTAGATTTACAGAGGAGGTCTACTGCTAAAATGACTGCCCTCGATCTGACCTTCGCGAAGATACCTCACATGCATGGTGCAATTGCTGTTTACATATGATGCCAGACCGACGCTTGCATTCGCCATTGCGCAAGAGCAGGGCAGGACAGGGGTGCTTTTTTTTTATTATTATTATTAATTTTGCTTTTTTATTTTATTTTTAAACTGTTCCTTCCATATTTTTTTTTTATCATTTTTATTGTTATCTCAGGGAATGTAAATATCATGTACTCTTTTTTTGAAAAAACTGGAGTCTATTAGACCCTAGATCTTTCCTCTGCCCTCAAAGCATCTGACCACACCAAGATCGGTGTGATAAAATGCTTTCCCAATTTCCCAATGGCGCTTTTTATATCCGGGGGGGGGGACATTCCCTCCCACTGCTTGTAAAAGCAGTCCAGAGGCTAATTAGCCACTAGGATTGCTTTCACATGAAAGCCGGCCACTGGCTGAAAAGAATGATACCAAGATGATACCTAAACCCGCAGGCATCAATCTGGTATAACCATTCAAAGTCCAGCAACATACCAGTACGTTGCTGGTCCTTGTTGGACATGTATCGTAATCTTTTTTTTCATGCAGCCTATTGGCTGAACGAAAAAAGAGATTGATCGGTGGGTATGCCCACCATTAGAATACCTCCCTTCATTCACCCACTTCTAATGATGGGCATACATGCACCATTTATATATGCCGAAGCATGAGGGCATCCTCCCGCAAAAGTTATGCCGCACACACATGGTCGGACTTTTCCACGGGCAAGCCTCCGTCGGAATTTCGACCATATGTACGCGGCATTAGGAGCAAAATCGCTCCTCCGCTCCTCCGCCCCTGCTGCCCCAATGCTTCGGCATATATGCTTTTTTTTTTTAACTGTGGTGGTGAAATCACCTCCTACAGCACTGGAGTCGCAGGGATCAGGCCTGTCTCTGCGAACGCTGCAGTTATGTGTGTTGTGTTTTGTAAGTGACAGTGATCGATCGATACTGCACTTGGGTGGCCTGGGCTGGACGGAGGGGCAAAACGCAGGTGCTAGCAGGTATCTGGGCTGATCCCGCTAACACTGCGTTTTTGGGAACCCTAAACTGCTGGGGACGCTAGTATAGATCTGATCAGATCAGATATTGATCTGTTCAGATACTATACCACTAAGGGAGGTGTATGCTTCACGCGTGGGTGTTAGCGTTACTGGCACTAACCTGACGCTGCCTGGGGCGACGCAGACCCTCTCTGACGCTTAAACTTAATTGATATCACCCGCCGGGCGATCAGGGGGTTAAAACTTTATTGGGTTATATACGGCGGGTGCCCTGACACTATAAAAAGCAAACTAACCAGCCAGCGTCACCCGTAACACTTATATGGTGATCACTGGTGAAAGGGTTAACTAGGGGCAATCAGGGGGTTAAACCTTTATTAGGTAATATATGGGGGTACCCAACGCTATAAAAACCTGCGGCGAACCTAAAAAAAATAACTGGCTACCTATCGGCATCACCGACACTAAGACAGCGATCAGAAAAACGATCGCTTAGTGACACTGGCAAAAGGGGGTGAAAGGGTTACCTGGGGGGGGGGTGATCAAGGGGTTAAACCTTTATTAGGTAATATATGGGGGTACCCGACACTATAAAAACCTGCGGCGAACCTAAAAAAAATAACTGGCTACCTATCGGCATCACCGACACTAAGACAGCGATCAGAAAAACGATTGCTTAGTGACACTGGCAAAATGGGGTGAAAGGGTTACCTGGGGGCGCGATCAAGGGGTTAAACCTTTATTAGGCAATATATGGGGGTACCCGATGCTATAAAAACCTGCGGCGAACCTAAAAAAAATAACTGGCTACCTATCGGCATCACCGACACTAAGACAGCGATCAGAAAAACGATGGCTTAGTGACGGCGGTGCTAGGGGGTGAAAGGGTTACCTGGGGGGCGATCAAGGGGTTAAACCTTTATTAGGGGGGTTAGGGGGCTACACTGGACCTAAACTAACTGCCCTGACACTTTTACAGTCACAAATGTCACTGATTGCAGTGATCAGTAAATAAATGGTCACTGCAATCAGTGACACTGTGACTGGGGGCTGATCTGGGGGTGTCTGGGGGGGCCTGGGGGGGGCGATTTATGTACCTATGTGTGCTGGTGTTAGTGTAGTGTTTGTGCACTAACCTGTGTGTCTTCTCTCATGCGGCGCTCGGTATATGTGAGCGCCGCATGAGGGATGACATCACTTCCTCCTGCCTGTGTAAACATTACACAGGCAGAGGAAGCATTTGATTCGCCGGGAGCGCTCGCGAGGGGGTGGCCAGAATCGAATGGCGGCCCTCTCATCACGGATCGCTCCCGAAGCGGTCCCGGACGCTCACTGTACCGGAGAGGGGTCCGATTGGACCCCCCACCCATACGAAGGCAGGCACGTACAGGTACGTGATTGTGCCTGTCAGTGCCATTCTGCCGACGTATAATTACAGTGGGCGGTCGTTAAGTGGTAAATGATTATGGAAAACGTGATAACAGCAAAGCACCTCCACCTCTAGCAAACACAGCCGCTTACCAGATGGACGTGATCTCTTATTATAGGAGATCAAACTCGCATGGGCTAATGACCCAGCCTGGGGTTCTTTATGATGTGCACCTCGGCATACAGCATACAGCTTGCAGGGATGTGAACTTCAACCAGTGGTGCCCAGAGTCAGATTAAGTGGATAGATAAAACATGGAAACAATCGAGCTGGCCGGCTCCTCGATAAGCAGCCCGTATCTTCCGGGTCTGTAGTGAGAACGCAGTGACGTCAGAACGTCGTGCCTCCCAACGTTTCGTCACAAGAGGGACGTGGTCACTATAGCATTGTGTATAAGTCCTGGGGGCAACCAAGTACCGGTAGGCCTGCTTGTCTTAGGGGGAAAGGGGGCTGCTATAGGTGAAGCACACAGTAGCTAGCTATAGTGTCTGACCACCTGCATTGAAGTAGACTTGACATTTGTGACATTATCACAAGCCTTTAACAAAATTTTCTGTCAAGATGGACACTGCACAGACCCGTTTATTTGCTGAGGAATTTTGCAGAGCCTAAAGTTAGCCAGCCTGACTGTTTTTCTGGTGAACCTCATGTGTCTTCTAACTTTAAAAATAGTTGTATGCTATACTTTAAGCTCAAGCCACACTCCTCTGGTTCTAAAGCACAGCGGGTCAGCCTGATTACTAAATGGTTGCAGGGGGATCCCCAGTCTTGGGTTTTTAGTCTCTCCACAGATGACCCAGCCAGAGGGTCAGTTGTAGAATTTTTCAAGGCCCTGGGTTTACTTTATGATGATCCTGACCGTGCCCACTCAGCAGAAGCTAATCTTAGGTCATTATGTCAGTGTAAATGCACCGCTGAGCAGAGTCATGATCACTTAGTGCCCCTGTTCCTCATTCCAGCACCAGGGTGTTGTCTGTTGCTTTTCCCCTGTCTGTGTTCACCTGCAAGATGATTGATCTGATCAGTCACCTAATATAAGCAAACCCAACACTCTATCCCTTGCTTGTGATAGAGACAGTAACCTGCATTGTTCCTGTTCAAGCCTGTTCTGATTTCCGCCGCTGGGCACCTGACTCAGGGTGGAATGACCCTGCTCTAAAAAGCCAATTCAGGTTAGGCTTATCAGACTCTATCAAGGACTCATTAGTTCACTACCCTGAACCAAAGTCATTGAATGAAGCCATGCAAGTTGCCATCCGTATTGAAAGTCATTTACAGGAAAGGCGTACAGAGAGGTTTGTTTCTTTGCCCCCCAGTACGCTGCCCACCTCTTCTTTTCCTTAGCCCTCTCAACCTCTCCTGGAGGATGAGTCCATGCAAATTGGTGCTACCCATTTATCCCCTGGGGAAAAGGCTAGAAGGAGATCTCAGGTACTCTGTTTATATTGTGGTAACCATGGCCACTTTGTCGCTGACTGTCCTAATAAATCAAGGACAGGACTCTTTGAAAACATGTTGTGTGGCTGTTTCAAGATGCACAATAAGTAGGCACTTGAAGAAAGATGGGCTGCATGGTCGAGTCACCAGAAGAAAGCCATTACTATGCAAATGCCACAAAGTATCCCGCTTACAATGTGCCAAACAGCACAGAGCCAAGCCTCAAACCTTCTGGCACAAAGTCATTTGGAGTGATGGGGCCAAAATTTAGTTTTTTGGGCACAACCATAAACGCTTCATTTGGAGAGTCAACAAGGTGATGAAGGTAGACCATTCCTAATGTGAAACACAGGTGGATTGCTGATGTTTTGGGGATGTGTGAGCTACAAAGGCACAGGAAATTTGGTCAAAATTTATGGCAAAATTGATGGCAAGATGAATGCAGTATGTTATCAAAAAATACTGGAGGAACATTTGCATTCATCAGCCAGGAAGCTGCGCTTGGGACGCACTTGGACATTACAACATTACAATGACCCAAAACACAAGGCCAAGTCAACCTGTCATTGGCTACAGCAGAATAAAATTAAGGTTCTGGAGTGGCCATCTCAGTCTCCTGACCTCAATATTATTGAGCCACTCTGGGGAGATCTCAAATGTGCAGTTCATGAAAGACAGCCCAAGAATTTACAGGAACTGGAGGCTTTCTGCCAAGAGGAATGGGCAGCTTTACCATCTGAGAAGACAAAGAGCCTCATCCACAAATACCACAAAAGACTTCAAGATGTCATTGATGTTCAAGGGGGCAATACACAGTATTAAGAACATATATATAGCTCATCCCTAATGGAAAGTAAAAAGATTATACCCAGGGAGATTATCTATAGCAGTATTCAACCTAGTTCAATCTGTACTGAAAATCGGTCCAGGAATTGGCAACCTAAAGCATGTATAATTTCAGTCCAAAATGTTTGTTTTAAGATTGTTTGTTTGATTTTCTAACCATTAGTGGGGTCAAAATATGTTCGTTTTGGGGGCGTGGCTTGGACTCCACCGAGATGGCGGTGTGATCCCTGAGCTCCGGCGGACAGCGGGACAATAAGCGGCTAAAAGCAAAGAAAGGCATATACAAAGAGTCTAGAAGCAGCGGTTTGACTCCCCACCACCCGGCCAACATGACCAGAAAGCGGCCAGCTGAACGCAGACCGAAGAAACTGACGGATTACTACATGCTGCCGTCGCAGCCTCGAGGACAAGATGGCGCCGGCGCCTCTCCAGCTTCCAGAGCGGCTAGAGGACATCCTCAGAGCGGTAAGGGGATGTCGACCAGAAAGTCTCTCGATAACACTGATACACCCCAGGCTTACCTGACCCCATCTCCACTGAGCGGTAGCCCGGCTAAGACCCGCTTTAGGACGGAAGAGCCTGATCTGCAGCAGTGTGAAGTAAGATCCACTGCAGACTCACAGGATGACACTAGGGAGCTTCCAGATTCGATAGTCTCATTCCCCACGCTGCACCAACCAGTGCTGGACACTACACTAAAAGACATGCTTATTTCACTCAGGAGCTCGATTCACAGTGATATGATGGCCTGCATGAGGAGATTTAGCACTGAGCTTGCAGAAGTGGGAGATAGAGTTGACCATATTGAGACAAAAATGGGGGAATATGCTACCACCATTAATGATTTGGTGGATGCAAACGACACAGTGGAGGATGAACAAGCATGGATGAGAGCGAAATTAGCTGATTTGGAAGACAGGTCTAGGAGACATAACATTAAGATAAGAGGAATACCTGAAACTGTAACCCCTTCTGACCTGCGCTCTTATGCTACTACCATGCTCACCACGCTCATGCCTGATCTTTCCGCCATTGAACTCTCTATAGACAGAATTCATAGACTACCTAAGCCGTCTTTCATCCCAGATAATGTCCCTAGAGATGTTCTATTCCGAATCAACTTCTATCAAACCAAAGAGAGACTAATGACAATAACACGCAAAGGGGAGCACCGCAACACTGAATACTCCACTTTACAATTTTATGCTGATCTGTCTCAGTTCACGCTACAACTTCGTAAAAATTTGAATAATGTCACCAAGGCATTGAGAAACCATAGTATTGATTACAGGTGGGGATATCCCACGAAGCTATTGGTGACTAAAGATGGTACAACGCATGCAATCACGTCCCCGTCTAAGGGGTACCGATTGCTACAGAAATGGAAAATTCTACCGGAGGGGCCAGATGAACCTCCTAGAGCAGGTAACTCCAGCAGGAGTACCCGAGATCAAAAACAAAGGGATGATTCCGTATGATAAAAGAGAAACCCCAATGCCTTATAACAAATGCCCACTCCCAGGGCCCCGCATATCGGAGCTGCCTCCACGACTCAAGCTCCCAATCTTTTGAGCAGAAATGTTCTGCCTCAGGGTTGTGATGACCCATGTTTTACGTCTTAGTTTTCGTACTTTTTGTTTTGTTTACCAGTTTTTTTTCCAGGAACAGCACCGACCAACTCATCTAAGAACCAACACTACCTCTCTTCTATTCCATCCCCACTACTGCTATAGCACCGCTACATGGAATCTTCGAATCGGACGGGGATGGGTCCCCTCAAAGAATCGCATACTACGAACATTGACTGTAAGTACTTCCACTATACGCCACACATAGCATTCTTGACGGACCTACATGCCAGTTAAAATTCTCTCAATTAATGCCCATGGCTTAAACCACCCAGCTAAGAGAGCATCCCTTTGGAGAGAGGCTGTATCTTCGCAATGTGATATACTCTGCGCACACGAGACCCACTTCCACATTAATGCTCCACCTAAATGCACATACAAGTCTTTCCAGCATTACTTCTTCTCTAACATGGCAGCGAAGCGAAGAGGAGTCCTCATTGCGATTAGAGACACAATTTCTTTCAATTTAATTTCAGAATTCACTGACCCTCAGGGTCGATATCTGATACTAATTTGTGACATAAACAACACCCGCTATACTCTAGTAACTCTTTATGCGCCCAACAAACGTCAAATTCGATTTCTCAACAGACTCATGCACAAAGTTGAAAAGGTGAAACAGGGCTCCCTTGTACTGTGCGGAGACTTCAATGTAGTTCCCAATCCAACTCTGGATTCTACCACGATCCAGTCTACCAGGATACCATCTTTGGGGAACTTTCTTCGCTCGCATGACCTATATGATGCTTGGCGTTGTACACACGCCAGTGAAAGGGATTATTCATTTTTCTCACATAGACATTGCTCATATTCGAGGATTGATTTGTTTTTATTAGACAGGTGGGTGCTTCAAAAAGTTTCCCAAATAAAAATTGACACGATAACGTGGTCAGACCACGCTCCTATTCTCCTCGAACTGAGAGATTCTTATCCCGACAACACTACCTTTGTCTGGCGTGCCAACGCTCAAATTATTCAAAACCCAAACACTAAATCAATCCTGAAAGACCACCTGTCGGACTATTTCCAAATCAATTCCTCTTCCACGGATGATGCTTTTTTGCTTTGGAATGCCCATAAGGCATACATAAGAGGCATATTTATTCAATTAGGCGCTAGGCTCAGGAGGCAGAGGCAGCTGAAAATCTCCGCATTAATGTCAGAAATTGATTCCTTAGAAACCCCGTCAGCGCCAAACTCACTACACTAAGACATGATCTTAGATTACTTCTTCTCCAAACATTTGAACAAAATGAAAAAAGAATGAAAATGTCCTTCTACTCCACTAATAACAAAGCAGGGAAAGCGCTAGCGAGACGCTTACAGGGACAACGTTTTAAATCTAGGTTAGCTTATATTATTCACCCTACGAGCAAGGAGAAGGTATATGACCCCCAGGGCATCGCTGATGCCTTCAGCGATTATTATAGCTCCCTTTATAATCTTCATTTAGATAAAGACACCCACCAACCTTCCTTATCAACCATTGAGGGGTTTCTGGCGGACATTAACTTACCTACCCTGTCACAAGAACAGTTACGAGACATAAATTCCGCCTTCACTCTGGACGAAGTTCTGCAAGCCATAAGAACCCTCCATAGTAACAAATCCCCGGGCCCTGACGGACTTATAGGTGATTACTACAAAACATTTTCAAACAACCTTGGGACCTCACCTACTAAAAGTTTTTGATACTGCAGCTGCCTCTGCCTCTTTTCCTGCTGAGATGCTGGAAGCCTTGGTGGTCACACTCCCCAAACCGGGGAAGACACCTGATGCACCCCAGAATTTTAGACCGATTTCATTATTAAATGTTGACCTTAAAATATATGCCAAGATGATAGCCTTGAGGTTAATTAATATTTTACCTACTTTGATCGATCCCGACCAATCGGGGTTTACAAAGGGCAGACAGGCATCGGACGCCACGAGACGCTTGATTGATATTACCTATGTTGCCAGGAAATGTCGCACGCCTTCTCTGCTCCTAGCGTTGGATGCGGAGAAGGCGTTCGACAGAGTACACTGGGTGTACCTACAACAAGCTCTATTAAAATTTGGGTTCAAAGATCTTCTGCTTTCCACAATCCTGGCTTTATATACTTCACCATCAGCCAAAGTTTACACGTCGGGTATGCTATCCAGATCCTTTGGGATTACTAATGGCACGAGACAAGGTTGTCCTCTCTCTCCCCTCATTTTTAATCTCCTGATGGAGCCACTTGCAGCTCGCATCAGACAGACATCAGAGATACAGGGTTTCACAATCAACAATAAAAAACATGTCATCAGCCTTTTTGCTGATGACGTGATTCTAATGCTTACCAATCCAATATCTTCCTTGGAAAAGGTCTCGCAAGTACTTCAGGAATATAGCCAAATATCTTATTACAAGGTGAATGAATCTAAATCTTATATTCTGGATTTGGGGGTGCCCCATCACGACAAAACTACATTACAATCCAATTACCCATATATCTGGTCGAGTTATGCCATAAGCTACCTGGGGATCCAGCTCACCTCTCACCCTGAACAACTATATAAAGCCAACTACCAACCATTGGTAACACAAATATCGGATAGGCTAGGTATACTGAGCAAACATATATTATCATGGACAGGTCGACTGGCGGCTTTCAAAATGCAGATTCTAGCCCAAATCCTATACATCTTTAGGACAGTCCCTGTTCCGATTCCCAAAACTTTCTTTAGTGGTTTACAAAAAATGCTTTCGGGTTTTCTTTGGCAAGGTAAGAAGGCGAGGTGCACTTTCTCCAAACTTAGAAAACACAAAAGGGCAGGGGGGGCGGGCGTACCAGATTTCTCTGACTACCACAAAGCGGCAATACTAGCACAGATTAGGGGGTGGTTTAACATCCAGCCCTTGCCACTATGGGGTCTCATAGAACAATCCTTAATACCTAATGGAAGATTGAAAGAATTTCTGCTTGCCTATCCCCTTGCTAGAACCAAATATAAGTACCTGTCCCCACCAATGACAGCAACCCTAGTTGCCTGGAAGCAACTAGTGCTGACCAGGACCACCTTAGCACCTAACATCGCCATTGAAGTACCCATCAACACCATAGCACTACTAATACCTGAACTAAATCTTAATAAATGGATCGTGGGAGGAATTCATTGGGTCTTGGACCTTTATTCGAATGACACTTTGAAGTCTTTCCCTCTCGCACAACAAGAATTTAATCTCCCGGCCTCTGAACAATTCAACTATTTCAGAGTGATTTCATTCCTTAAAAAAGGCCACTTTAGAACATATAAATTGTTCTGGAAATTACACACATTTATCACTTCAAAAATTAGCCGTAGAGGGGGTATTTCACTTTTTTACAACTTCTTGAATGATAAATTGGTGTTTGAGAAATCTAACTCAATACTGGCCTGGGAGAGAGAGCTGGAAACCTCATATACAGCTGATCAGTGGATCAGAGCCCTCCAATATACTCACTCAGCTACTAAGTGTGCGAACCTTTGGGAGCTAGCTCACAAAGTTACGCATAGATGGTACCTAGCGCCATCCAGGATAGCCAAATTCGATCCACACACATCCCCATCGTGCTGGAGGCAATGTACACAGGTGGGAACGCTATCACATATCCTATGGTCCTGTGGGAAATTAGCTGAATTCTGGTCTAGCGTATTCCTAATTCTTCATCAGGTCACAGGCCTGCATATAATTCCCTCTCCATCACTAGCCATTTTACACTTAGGCATAGAAGATATACCGCCTTTCCTCAGGAAGTTTATGATACATTTACTTCTAGCTGCTAAATTAGTCATACTTAGACTTTGGAGGACCCCGGATTCACCCAGGGTAGGAGAAGTCATTTGAACGTTATCCATTCATTACACATATGAAAGCATGTTAGCATCTATAGAAGGCAGATATGCAAATTTCTATCCACAATGGAACCCGTGGATGGAGTGGTACAAGTCCTATAATAGACACCTTCGCTGATTCTTTTTGGGCCCTCATTCTGTCTGTTGGAAGAAGAGCATACAATGAAGTATATTGATGACACTGCTCGGTAGCTATAATTTGCATCTTGTGCTGGTTCCGCTGTTCCGTTCCTTTTACCTCCGTTCCTTTTACTTTAGTTCTACTTATTATTTTTCCCTGTCCAAGTTCTCTAACCCTAAATATTTCTATAAAAGATGATTATCGAAGTGAATGCATAAACACCTTTGATAGTAATATAAATGGAGTAGATACGCAATATGTTGGTGATTTTCAATAACACTGTTTAGAGAATCCACATTAAGCTGTACAGGTTCAGTTATTTCAGACCACAGTTTGCACCCACTGGGGTGGTCTGATAAATGGTTTAACGATATGCCACTTAATATTTCACAGCAATATTATGCAATATACATTCATACCTGTATTCTTGGACAAATGCTTTTGTCATCTACATTGATGTGAAATTATAAGATATATGTATTTTATTTCTTGTATCTTGTAAAACCCAATAAAAATTTATTGACATAAAAAATATGTTCGTTTTCAATGTCTGTGATGGGAAAATTTGAAGGAGCAGGATGGAAGTTTTTTCTCCAACAAATTAATTTCTAATAGTAAATGAGGTTTTTGGTTGGAAAAATCCATTTAGCCCAAAATCAAATGTTAAAAGCCAATGTTTTTTGACGTATGTTTGAAGCGCCATTTTTCATGTCGGTGAATGTATTAATGAGAATTTTTGTTAAAACATCTACTATTGCATAGCCAGCTTAAATCCGGTTACACACAGGCTGAATGTCGGGAGACAACGGCTGGTTAAAAAAAACTGTCTGACATTCGGCCCGTGTGTATGTCGGTCTGTCCAACAGAAGCTGGCCGTTTAGTCGTTCTCAGCCAGAGAGCACTGATCAGAGTGTTCTGGCATGATTAGTACAGCGGCTCCAACCGGAGCTGACAGTTTTTTCCCAATCAACCCGCAGGGTTGAATGAAAAAAAAAACTGATAGTGTGTACCTGGCTTTAATGTGTAAGTGGGTTAAAGAGGAAGTAAACCCTGATGGGTTTTACTTACTCTTTAGCCTGCTGCAAAAGGCTGCAAATTAGCCCGTTATGTGTCACTTACCTGCAAAAGAATCCAGTGATGTCCCCAGAGTAGGCATCTTCTGTCTCCTCTTCCTTCCTTCCACGATTCACGGCACAGGCTGGGGAAGAAGCGGCACTCCGTTTTGTTTCTTCTCCACGGCGCACGTTTAGGAGATATTTCCACTACCTATAGCTAAGCCTAAAGTCTCGTACACACGATCAGACTTCCATCTGACTTTTCCGTGGATTTTTGTCCGAACGGAGTTGGCCGGGCACACCCATAGCATACACACCACAGGACTTTTCTGCTAACGTTCCCAAAACTTTTTCCAACATTACGTGGTTTTTCTGCTCTTTTCTGCTCTTTACCGCCACCCTTTGGTCAACTTCTGCTATTGTTGGTTGATTTTAACATTATTTGTTTTGTCCATCGGACAAAAGTCCGATGGTTATCTGTACACACGGTCGGACTTTGCTCCATCGGACTTTTGTTGGCCAAAAGTTTGTCCGTTTGCAGACCGAACTTTTGTCTGATGAAAACCAAAAAAGTTTGTCCGATGGAGCGTACACACGGTCAGATTTTTTGTTAAACTTGCTCAAAATGAAGTTTGTTGGCAAAAAGTCTGACCGTGTGTACGGGGCTTTATTCTAGGCTTACCTATAGGTAGAAGTAGTCAAAAAGGGTTTACAATCACTTTAAGTCACCCACAGTCAACAAAAAAATAACTGAACCAGATAACAGAGATAGCTGCCTACAAAATATCACTGAGCACAGCTATCTCCTTCATCTGCTGTCTCAGGCCTCGTACACACGACCGATTTTCTCGGCAAGAACCAGCAAGAAACTTGCTGGCAGAGAGGTCTTGCCGAGTAAATCGGTCGTGTGTACGCTGCTAGCGGGTTTCTCGTCGAGAAAACCGACAAGAAACCTCGACGAGAAAATAGAGAACCTGCTCTCTATTTTCTCGTCGAGATTCTCCTCGGCGTGTTTCTCGACGAGAAAAGTGAGTGTGTGTACACTTACCTGTCCGCCCGGAAGCCCGCGCATGTTCGAAATGAATTTGACGCATGCGCGGTAGCTTCCTAGGCATACGTAGGGTATACCAAGATGGCGGCGACGGCATCGAATGTGACGAGCGCATGCTCGACGTAGTCGATGATGTCACCGCGTACACTCCTTTCAAAGAACCGCGGGTTCTTTGAAACGAGCGTGTGTACACTCGGCCGGGACAAGTTTCTTGTCCAAGAATCTCGTCGAAAAAAACGACATGTTTTTTTCAACGAGAATCTCGGCCGTGTGTACGAGGCCTACGAGTATGGTCGGACAGATATATCTGGTATAACTGTTAAGCTGGCCATATACCAGTAGAATGTAATTTGAACAATCGTACAGAAATTATGAAAAATTCAAACTTGCCATCATTGAGTCAACAAAATTTTGTTTGAAAGCCCTTAGAGCCGGTTCACACTAGGGCGGCGCGACGCGGCACGACTTGTGGGGGCAACCTCAGCTGGGTGATCTCAAGACGACTTGAGACGCCCGCCGAGGCGATATGCATAAGACTTCTGTATAGAAGTCAATGCAGGTCGCCTTGGGTCGCCCCCAAAAGTAGTACAGGAACCTTTTTCTAAATCGGAGCGACCTGAGTCGCTCTTACTTAGAACGGTTCCATTGAAAAGCGTGGGACGCGACTTGTCAGGCGACTGAGTCGCCTGACGAGTCGCCCTGGTGTGAACCGGCTCTTAAATTTTTGTACAGACCTACTACTCAAATGGAATCCCAGATGTATTAAACAGGTTTCCTTTGAAACTAGAACATAAACATTAGAATATGTGCAATATATGTGCAATATATGAATGAAAATCTTGTTTGTTCAAAAAAGATTTTCTACCCTGCTTCTTCAAATATTCTCTTTACTACAGTCATAAATGATGAACGATTAGATTCCACTAACCATTGGAAAATCAAAAAAAGTTCTGAAAATTAAAGTTTTTTTTCTACTAGTGTATGGCCTGCTTTAGAAAAAGCCTTGTAGCATCTTCGGACATAAGAAGGATTGGACGCATGGGAGGGGGGACTTGGAGCTCATCCAGATATCTTTGTGCCAGATACTTATGAGAAAACAACTACACAATTGCGATTGGGTGCACCAATCCAGCTGATCATTCTCCTCAAGATCCTTGCTTGGTGCTCACACACATAATATTGTCATTTATTCTAGAGAATGATCATCCCATTTCTAATCCTAGCTTCATAAAGTTTTATATAGTACCTCCATTCACCTCACTACAGAGAATGGAGCAGTAGGCTCACCCAGCGAGAACTTCACCCCTATGACCAATGGGAATGTGGATTTGGCACTGAACCTTTATTGTGATCATAAATATGCCCAATAAACCTAGATATATAAATACTATACACATTTTAACTACCTTTTTATATAGTAACTTTTTTGTTTACATATGTGCATGGACCATTAACTGTTTTAAATCAATAGGTTTAGTAGTGCCCCATTATTTGCTAGGGTTTACATATTAAAGAGGTGGCACTTTATACCTGGCAGGCAAGGAAAGACTCCTGAGAATCAGTATGTCAAGTGAGATTAATGAATAATAGGACAAGCTTTGGCTAGATGGTGCTGAGACAAACTTAATGGGCCTTTCAGTCTTTATTTATCTTTAATTTCCTCTGTCTTGTTTTTCCCCCATGTCTCAGAATAGTTTATGTGGAAGGTCCTCAGGGGAGCTAAACTATCTTTCCTTTGATAAGTCTCACACAGAACATGAAAGATAAAAAGGGAAATATTTATATTCTGACAAAACAGCTTTTTCCTTCTTCACCTCATGTATTTTTTATTAGTTCATTGGAATCAAGTTTGTCTTTCCCCCTTTAATATATTTACAGCGGGTAGTCTGGAGATATCCTGGGATCTTTCAACCACCTGTCAAATTTATATTTTGAAACCATAAGGACACATGAATGCCTAAAGGAGCCCCTGGCAGTAAAAGCTGCAGAAAGATGTTTTTTTTTGGAAATGGTGACATACACATATGCACACTTGTGAGTGCCCATGCATTTGATTATTTTTTTTTAAGAACAATGTAAAACTTTGCAGGATTGGTAAATATAGGCTAGTTGATACAGTTCCTATTTGACTGTTGTTCTTTGATCCAGTCTCACAATGAACCCCAAAGATATTGTGACTATCGCCTATTCCTGTAGAAATCAACAGAATGGGGAATAAATATCCAATGTCTATAGTTGTCCTCACTGGCACCCTAATGCCTTGTACACACGAGCGGAATTTCCGTCGGAATAAACTCCGACGGGTTTTCAAGAACGCGGTGACGTAAAACACTACGACGAGCTGAGAAAATTAAGGTCTATGCTTCCGAGCATGCGTCAAATTGTTTCCGAGCATGCGTGGTTTTTAGTCCGTCGGAATTGCATCCAGACTAACGGAAATTCCAAAATAATTTTTTTTCATCGGGAAAAAAAAGAGAACACGTTCTCTAATTCCGTTGGAATTTCCACACACACGGTCGGAATATCCGATGAAAAAATTTCGTCTGACTTTTTCCATTGGAAATTCTGAGCGTCTGTACGCGGCATAAAGGGAAAACTAGCATATTTTTAAGGAGTGCGTGTCAGTGCAAATTTTGTCTTTGAATTTTGATTTAGTTTTAGTTATAGTCTTTTGACTAAAATGCCATCTTATTTTTTGTCCCATTTTAGTCATCTGCAATTGTTTTAGTTTTAGTCTTTTGACTAAAATGCCATTTTAGTTTTAGTCCTGTTTTAGTCATCTACAGTTGTTTTAGTTTTAATCGTATTTTATTTGAATAAAATCATTTTAGTCAACCAAAATCTAATGTGTTTAGTTAAATTGTAATGCATTATTTAAAGAGGAAGTAAACCCAGACAGGTTTTACTTCCTCTTTTGCTCTGTGCAAACCCTGCAAATGAAAAGCATAATGGGCTAGTGTATACTAGCCCAATTATGTGACACTTACCTGCAAACGAAGCCCACGCCGTCCCCTGTGAACGTTGCGTCCATCTTCGCCCCTCTTCCTTCCGGGGCCGCGGACTCCGGCTCTGTGACTGGCCGGAGCCGTGCGACGTCACTCGTGCGTGGGAGCCATCAGTATCGGCACACACTAGGGAAGAAACGGCATGGAGGTCCGTTTTTTCACAGCGCATACGCAGATTACATCATTGGCGCACTACAAGTGAAATATCTCCTAAACGGCGCGCGGTTTTATGTTATCTAAAACGTTCTACATTAAAATATTATCTAAATTGGTAAATACATGATACACACAGAAAAGAGCTTGCAACAGTTTAGTAAATAGAGAGAGGAAAATGTATTACTCCTTCCAACTCAAAGAAATGGAAATAGTAAGAGAGTGCTTGTTTTCCACCTTTGTATGCTTCCAAAGACTTACTATAAGGTATCTTTGGGGCATTAGTGTTGTAGAGTACCTAGTAAAAGATTCCATGGAGCCTGGTCTTTCCCCCAGCCTGCACACAGGCTGTCTGCCTTGGATCTCTCCATATGCAAAATCAACACAATTATGGGTAAATATGGGTAAGGTCAAGCAAGTAGGTAGGGAAAGGGTAATGACAGAACTAATACACTAAACAATATTGGCAGGCTAGGGACACCTACCCACTGAACTGTAGTCATTAGAATTACACTTCATACCAGATGTGCTCAATAAACGTATTCCTGATGGTATACTTACATTGTACTGTTTTTCAATTTCTATTATAGATGTGCTGTTTATGTTAAATTTTTGTGTAACCCAGAACAAGTGTTATCAAGAAATTCCAGTGTCCTCCTCAATTAGAGTGATAAAGGCCAGTCTTAGCTATGCCAGTTAAATATGGTCGTCTTTTAGTTGTAAGAGGGGCTACTTTTTATAACTGTAAATTTTAATTTAGAGATGAAAAAGCTTGTTTACTTCTGCTTGACCTTGTCAGAATTGCTGACCTTAAAGTTCTTTATAATGTGTTTTGCAAAATCTGCTGAAAGATTGAAATCTGGAATGTGCCATATGACGAGAAACATAGTCTCTATTGATTACTACCCACACAGTTCTTTGAATCTTTATTTTCAGAGGACTTTTTAAAATCTACATATAGAAACTGATCAAATATATTAACATTATGTTTTATCTTCCTACTGACAATGAATAATATATAATTTTCACCTACAAGTGTTCTTGAGTAGTAATTGCTTTTATTTTAAAGTGGAACTCAAATGTTAACTCTAGTGTTTGTTAGGGTGGATATACAGTATATTAGGAGTAAAAGCCTGTCTAAAATATATACTGTTCCTGAAGAGAATGCTGCCCCAGACTTCAATGATAAATAAATAAAAGTCATAAAAACCAAGGCATTTTTCCACATAATCTCTGCTGGGGGTGAGGGTGGGGATTTACCGGTCTAAACATTGTTTCTCTCTATAAAATAGTTTCATACCGAGACAACTTTCAAAGTGGTTGTATTCCTTCAGGATCTGCCTGTCTATGGTCAACTTTAAAAGGTACCTATAATGACAGAAACGCAGGAACTGCCATGGTTGACTTGTTTTTGATGGTGCTTTCTCTAAGTCCATCTTCCTTCCCAGGCTTCTCTACTTAGTAACCACTGACCTAGAGTGAATATGTGGATATCAGTTGGCAGGACATCTGATATGACCATGTTAATTCCAGGTCAGTGACTTGACAATGAATGTAGCTAGGATGAAGTTAAAGCCCCACAGCATGCAATTTCAAAAACAAGCTATCAACAGCAGCTCCCATAGTTCCATCCCTACAAGTACTTTTTAGATTTGCTTTAATTATTGTCCCTTTGAGTCATTAAACATTTGAAAAATAATAGACATGGGAGCCGTCAAAAAATTTGTTTCGTTTCGTTCCGTATTTAAAAAAATTCGTAATTCGTGTACGGAATTTAATTCGGATTCGTACGAAATACGAATTTCGTACGAATCGTTAATTTTGATAACGAATATCGACACTCTACGAATAATAACGAATTATCCGAAAACGTATTAAGGTTACATAACACAAGTCTATTGTATAGACTAGAGTAGACTTGTGCATAACTAAAAAATTCGTAATTTTGTAAAACTGGATTTTCGTGTTCGGACTAATTCATATTTTCGCAAGCAACGTTTTTCGTTGAATCGGAATGAGTCGTATTTCTGAAAGCCTTATTTTTAGTTGATTTATAATTCGTACTTTCGGTAGAGTACATTGTTTTCGTTGATTCTGGACACAACTCCTACTTTCGTAACTTTTTTTTTTGTTTGTTGATTCGTAATTTTCCGTGTCTCTTACAATGGCGCTGCCTAACGTGCTTCGAATGGATTCGTAAATTCGCTACTTTTTTTTGTTTGTTGATTTGTAATTTTACGTGTCTCTCACAATGGTGCTGTCTAATGTGTTTCGAATGGATTCGTACATTCGTAACTTTTTTTTGGTTCGTTGATTCGTAAATTTACATGTCTGACAGTGGCTTCGAATGGATTCGTACTTTTCTAATAATATTCGTAACTATTCGAAATCTCAAATTTTTTACTTTAGTTTTTGACATGTGGCACTGGCTATAGTCTCCACCCCTGTATGTCATTTTGAGAGGCCGTATAGTGTTGTGTGGTGAGGGAGGAGCAGAGAGCAGAGCAGAGAGTGGTATTGTTGGATTTGTGGTTGTTTTTGTGTGGTTTGGTGCTTTTGGTGAAATTAGAATGTCTGGGAATGAGAATGGATGTGTGAGTCTTGTGAGTGAGAATGTTGGTGTTGGTTTGAGAGCCGAAATTCGTAAACGAAATTTCGTATTTCGTACAGAATTTGTATTCGTAAAAATTCGTAATTCGGATTCGTACAAATGTACGAATTTAAAAAAATTTGTACGAATTTCCGATTCGTACGAAACTAATCGCACATGTCTAGAAAATAATAATGCACCCTTAAGCAGTCTCATTACCTGTGTAAAAGGTTGTAGCTCATCTTGGCTGTTTTGGTGGTTTAAGTCTATAGCGATTAGAAATATTTCTAATTTATGAAAAAAAAGCCTGATATATTCACTTATCCTATATGATGACTGTTTGTAAATCAGAATTAATTCTATAGACAATCGTGCATTGTAAAAAAAAAAAAGTTGAAAACTGTTGCTGAATACACAGGAAAATTCATATAGGGATTCACAGAAATACGGGGTATAAAAGTTTGCTGCTCCAAATAATCCATCCTGGCTGATAGACTTTTCACCTGTGATTTATGAGAATGGAAGGTCTGTTGACATTTGAGAAGACTGTGGCAAGATTAGGCAATACATATCCAATATCTCTTAACATAAATTCCTACATTTTGTAGATCAGCACAGGGTAAGAAAAAAAAAAGAGACAAAATCAATTGTGTCAATAGCAATAGTACTCTAATGAACTTTTCCTCCAGAGCCAAACCCAAACCACAGCATATGGAGTTAAAGATTAAGGTGTGTAAACATTATCTGAAGAAGATACAAAATAATCTTGTGGGATAGCAAATATATCAGAGAAGGAACACTGAAACAGAAACTCAAGATAAGGTTTAGAATCATCAATATTTCTGCCATTTTGTTAAACAAAGAAGGAAATGCAGGGAGTGCTTGGTAGACATATGACCTCAAAAACTGTCCACGGCTCCTTCAAAAATGTAATTATCTTCACTTAGTGTATATGTTCAGACAAAACTGTTATTTTTGTCTTTGATAAAGCAGGGAAGAACTAAAAACCTTGTTCGGTTCATACTGCTATCCAAGGCTCTGTTAGAGACAAAAAAGTAAAAGAAAAATGCTTTTATTTAACAGAAGGGATAGGCTAGACTGTTATTTCTGTCTGTGTCCCTGTATCAATCACTATATAGCCATGTTTGTTCACCTGAAAGACTGCTCATTGATTATATTTCCATATATATATATATATATATATATATATATATATATATATATATATCTACGTATATCTATATAGATATAGATATATAGATCTACGTATATCTATATAGATATAGATATATCTATATATTCTAAAAATGGACTTCGTTACATAGTCAGTAAGGTTGTCCATCATTCCTTAATTGGAAAAAAACAAAAACAAATGCTCTATATTGCATCTATAGCAATTCCAAAACACCGATTTATGCCCTGTACACACGATCGGAATTTCCGATGAAAAAAGTCAGATCAGACTTTTTTCCCATCGGTGTAAACAAATAGAACATGTTTTAAATTTTTCCGATAGAAAAAAAAACCGATAGGAAATTCCGATCGTCTGTGTGAAACTCCATCGGAGAAAAATCCACGCATGCTCAGACTAAATTAGGAGATGTCAGCGCTCGTTCTGGTAAAACTAGCGTTCGTAATGGAGATAGCACATTCGTCATGCTGCAAATTATTGCATCGTTAAATGTAGCGCATTCTTTTCTTCTTTTTAATGCTAGAACAAATTTTATTTTTCGCTGCGGATATTCACACCGAGTTCTGACAAACGTATTTCTTTGTTTCTTGTGATCTCGTGAACCTTCGTATTTTATTTTAAAGCCAGGTCTTCAAAATATCTTAATATTTATTTTAAGGGCGAATCGGCTAACACCAAACTTTTACTAACACGCGGTAACACAAAATCAGCAAAAGCGGCCCAAAGGGTGGCGCCGTTGGATTTGAACTTCCCCTTTATAGTGATGTTGTCCGTGTTGGACAACATCACCACGTTTTGGACGGTCGGAATTTGGTCTGATGGTGTGTATGCAAGACAGCTTTTGAACGGAATTCCGACAAAAAATTCTATCGGATTTTAGCCCATCGGAATTCCGACCGTGTGTACAGGGCATTAGAGTAATCTCCTCATAAACATGTATCATGTTTGACATGATATGTTATTCATAAACCCCTTCAAACTTTTTTTTAGAATGTTCTCTACTACGTATATCTTTTTGCTTGCTGTCCCTTTTTAGCTATATGTTTTTGCTGCTTACTGTTCTGGAACAACAGTGCAATATTTACTGTACACCGCACTTGTGGAATTTTCCCAGTATAAGGAGAGTATATACATTTAAGATATAGCTAATTAACCGCTTGCCGACTGTCGAACGAGGATTTACGTCCACAGAATGGCACGGCTGCGCAAATGGGCGTATATATACGTCCCCTTTAATTTGCCGGCCGTGTGGTCACGCGCTCGCGACCGTGCCCGCGGGACCTGCGGACTCTATGTCCGCCAGTGTCCCACGATCGGGTCATGGAGCTGAAGAACGGGGAGATGTTAGTGTAAACACAACATCTCCCCGTTCTGCCTAGTGACATCGGGAACAGCGATCAGTGACGTTTCAAGACAAGCCACGCCCCCTAACAGTTGGAATCACTCCCTAGATCACACTTACCCCCTTCAGTGCCCCCTACAGGTTAATCCCTTCACTGCCAGTGTCATTTTTACAGTAATCAGTGAATTTTTATAGCACTGATCGCCGTAAAAATGACAATGATCCCAAAATGGTGTCAAAAGTATACGATGTGTCCGCCATAATGTCGCAGTCACGATAAAAATCGCTGATCGCCGCCATTACTAGTAAAAAAAAAAATTAATAAAAATGCCATAAAACAGTCCCCTATTTTGTAGACGCTATAACTTTTGCGCAAACCAATCAATAAACGCTTATTGCGATTTTTTTTTTTTCTACCAAAAATATGTAGAAGAATACGTATTCCTAAACTGAGGAAAAAAAATGTTTTTTATATATTTTTGGGGGAAATTTATTATAGCAAAAAGCAAAAAATATTGAATTTTTTTCAAAATTGTCGCTCTATTTTTGTTTATAGGGGGAAAAAAAATGCAGAGGTGATCAAATGCCACCAAAAGAAAGCTCTATTTGTGGGAAAAAAGGACTTCAATTTTGTTTGGGAGCCACGTCGCACAACCGCGCAATTGTCAGTTAAAGCGACGCTGTGCCGGATCGCAAAAAGTGGCCTGGTCTTTGGCCAGCCAAATGGTCCGGGGCTGAAGTGGTTAATAAATTTAACAAGCAGGATTAGATATAGTTTTGGCCAGGTGCTTTACAGATTTTTTCAAAATTTTGTTTAGACACAAGTGTGTTTCTGTATGTGTTAAGCTGGCCACACTTCAGCCGATTCAGCAGGGACCTGCTGAATTTCACTCCACGTGTGGGCAGGCTGATTGTACCCAAGTCGATCCATCAATTGACTTGGGTACAACCAGCCTGTTGGATTTTTCTACATGTGATTACGGTCAGCAGCTGTAGCCGCTAGCAGTAATCACTGTTTTATGCCAGCCAGGAAGGCTTCCCGTACCCATCGGCATCAGAACACAATAGGGCTACAGGAGTGATTCCCACTGACTATGCTGATGGGGGGAATCAAATATTTTTTTCCCTTTCACCCATGGTGGAAGGAAAGAAAATCAAGTCATCTATGGCTTGCTGTCAGGAACCATAAATCAGACGGAGACAGAAAATGCTGTTAAAATTACACTTTTTAATATAATGGTTAGAAATGGTACAAATAGTAAACATAGTCAAAACATAGCCAGGGTATGGTAGTCAAAGCGGGTAGTCAGAACAAGCCAGTAAATCAGGAAGCCAGAGATCAGCATAGTCGGAGGCAGCAGGCAGAATCAGGATCCAGAAGAGATGTCAGCCAGACAAGTCGTTTTACAGGAACACAGCAGAGAGTGTCCAGATATGTTTGACCAAGGCGAAAGCACAGAAGAAATGAACCAGGCAGCTTAATTAGCCAGAAGGGGCTGGCTGTAGGCTGGACTAACGAGCAGGAAATGATACAGCTGGACTGACGAGCAAGAAATGATCACCAGGTGAGCCGCTGTGGAACGATGAGTGCTGGCAATAAACCGACAGCTGAGCAACCTGAGCACTTAGAAGAGAGGGCTGAGAGCCCAGCCCTAACACTTGCTTTAGACAAGTAATATTAAATAGTGAGCATATTATTTGGTTTGAACCATATTTTTGAAAAAACAAACAATTCATTAGGGATGAGCTTCGAGTTCGAGTCGAACTCATGTTCGACTCGAACATTGCCTGTTCGCCCGTTTTTTCGGGAGCAGTGATTTTAATAATGCTTAAAGTGAAACAATAAAAGTGAAATATTCCATAAAATTTCGTACCTAGGGTGTGTGTATAGTATGCCTGTGAAGTGGCGCTTGTTTCCCGTGCTTAGAACTGTCCCTGCACAAAGTGTCATTTCTGAAGGAAAAAAAGTAATTTAAAACTCACTCTATAATGAATTGTCGGCTCCCGGCAATACATAGAAAAGTCATTGATAAAAAAAAAAAAATGCGTGGAGGTCCCCCCAAATTCAATTAACAGACCCTTTAGGTCTGGTATGGATATTAAGGGGAACCCTGCCGCAAATTAAAAAAAATGCGTGGGATTCCCCCCAAATATCCATACCAGGCCCTTCCGGTCTGGTATGGATTTTAAGGGGAACTCCACCCCAAATTAAAAAAAAATGGCGTGGAGTTCCCCCAAAAATCCATACCAGACCCTTATCCGAGCACGCAACCTGGCAGGCCGCAAGAAACAGAGGGGGGGACGAGAGAGCGCCCCCCCTCCTGAACCGTACCAGGCCACATGCCCTCAACATTGGGAAGATGCTTTGGGGGTCTGTGACCCCTCAAAGCACCATGTCCCCATGTTGATGGGGACAAGGGCCTCATCCCCACAACCCTTGCCCGGTGGTTGTGGGGGTCTGCGGGCGGGGGGCTTATCGGAAAATGGAAGACCACTTTAACAAAGGGGACCCCCAGATCCCGGCCCCCCCTCTATGTGAATTGGTAATGGGGTACATTGTACCCCTACCATTTCACAAAGAAAGTGTAACAAATTGTAAAAAAAAAAAAAACAGACACTGTTGGGAAAGTCCTTTATTAAAAAAAATTAAATAAAAAAAAAACCTTTCAGCGATGAAATCCAGTGTCCCGTGGTGATCCGATATCCAGCGCTGTCCACACGAAACGTCATTGGCTGAGCCTGAGCAGACCTGATGGGGAACTTCCTCCGCAGTAAATTTAATGAATAGACCCGCCCCTTCTAAAGTTCCCCATCAGGTCCACTCAGCCAATGACGTAGGTGTAAGGCTAAGCGGACCAGATGCAGAATGTGAGAAGGGGCTGGTCTATTCATTTATTACACTGCGGAGGCAGTTCCCCATCAGGTCCGCTCAGCCAATGATGTAGGCGGGGTCTGACATACGAGGGGGCGGACCTGATGGGGAACTTTCTCCGCAGTGTAATAAATGAATAGACCTGCCCCTTCTCACATTCCTCATCTGGTCCGCTTAGACTTACACCTACGTCATTGGCTGAGCAGACCTGATGGGGAACTTTAGATGGGGCAGGTCTATTCATTTATTACACTGCGGAGGAAGTTCCCCATCAGGTCCGCTCTGGCTCAGCCAATGACGTTTCGTGTGGTCAGCGCTGGACATCGGATCACCGCGGGGCACTGGATTTCATCGCTGGATATTTTTTTTTTTATTATTATTTATTTATTTTTAATGAAGGGCTTTCCCAACGGTGTCTGTGTTGTTTTTTTTTACAATTTGTTACACTTTCTTTGTGAAATGGTAGGGGTACAATGTACCCCATTACCAATTCACATAGGCGGGGCCGGGATCTGGGGGTCCCCTTTGTTAAAGGGATCTTCCAGATTCCGATAAGCCCCCTGCCCGCAGACCCCCACAACCACCGGGCAAGGGTTGTGGGGATGTGAGGCCCTTGTCCCCATCAACATGGGACATCCTCCCCATGTTGAGGGCATGTGGCCTGGTATGGTTCAGGAGGGGGGCCCGCTCTCTCGTCACCCCCTCTTTTTCTGCGGCCTGCCAGGTTGCGTGCTCGGGTAAAGGGTCTGGTATGGATTTTTGGGGGAACTCCACGCCATTTTTTTTTCAATTTGGGGTGGAGTTCCCCTTAATATCCATACCAGACCTGAAGGGCCTGGTAATTGAATTTGGGGGGACCCCCTTGCATTTTTTTTTACCAATGACTTTTCTATGTATTGCCGGGAGCCGACAATTCATTATAGCCGCGAGTGAGTTTTAAATGACTTTTTTTCCTTCAGAAATGACACTTTGTGCAGGGAAAAAAGCGCGACTTTCCAGGCAAACTATACACACACCCTAGGTACGAAATTTAAAGGAATATTTCACTTTTATTGTTTCACTTTAAGCATTATTAAAATCACTGCTCCCAAAAAAATTCAATTTTTAAAACTTTTTTTTGTATTGATACATGTCCCCTGGGGCAGGACCCGGGTCCCCAAACACTTTTTAGGACAATAACTTGCATATTAGCCTTTATAATTAGCACATTTGATTTCAAACGCTCGAGTCCATTGTATTTAATAGGGTTCTAAAGTTTGTGAAAACTTTTTGTCTGTTCGCAGGTTCTGGTGCGAACCAAACAGGGGGGTGTTTGGCTCATCCCTACAATTCATGTCCAAATACTTACAGTAGTTTTCCTTTTATAAGCTACCATTATGGAAGTACACTAAAGCTGGCCAAAGATGGGTACAAGTCTGAATGAAAATTCTTAGGAAACAATTCTTAGGAAAAATCATACACAAATTCTCAGAACATTCTCATGCCGTGTACACACGACCGTTTTTCTCGTCGAGAAAAACTTCATTTTTTCCATTTGACGAGAAAAACGATCGTCTGTGGGCATTTTGTCATTTTCTCGACGAGAAAAACGGCATTAAAAACGACGAGAAAAATTAGAACATGTTCTAATTTTTCTCGTTGTTTTTTCCGACATTTTTTGCGCGGCAGTTTTCCCATAGGGAAACACTGCCGCGGAGCCCACAGACGGTCGTTTTTCTCGACAAGAGAAAAAATTACGTGAAAAACGACCGTGTGTGGGGAACAAGCCGTTCCCTCGTTTTTAATGTCATTATTCACGGCGGTTTTTTAACCGCCGTGAATAATGATCGTGTGTACGCGGCATTAGAACATTAATCTGCCATTTGAAAGATTTGCTCCTAACATTTTATTTTTAAGTGAATAGGCTTTCCTGAATGACACTGTTAGAAATTAATTTGTTCAAGGAACATTTTCTATTCTGCTCATTAGAATTTTTCTCGCCGAAGGTGAACGCCAATTTGACCCACTAATGATTAGAAAAACAAAGAAACTTTCTTAGAACCTTCTTTCCCAAAGGATTTTCATTCAAAATTCGATACAACTATGGCCAGCTTCACAGTTTAACCCCCTCCTTTATCCTATAGGTTATAGAAATGAATTGAACAGCCCTCCCAGAGACAGCATTGCATAACTAGATCATCCTCATTCGAGGGTGGAACCTGTTTGATGTGAGAAGGATAGGTCAGCAAGGGAAATTACAGTAAGTATTTGGACATTAATTTTCCATTTTATAAATATCCCTCTGGCATCACACTAACATGAATTAACAATACAAATAAGGAATCAATACTTAAGTAATTTTATTCTGAAGAGATGACAGAGAAAACCTCATGGCCAATTTTCACCATGATAAGAGAAGACATGTCAACGTGATAATGAGAAAGGAATACGTTTCCAGATAGGCCTTGAGGACTCTAGCAATGTCCAATACATGTGTAGCACTACCCCCGTAGGAGCTGCTGGTTTAAAGTTTTGGGCCTACCGTTACCTTTTCTGTTCATCGTACTCGTGTCAGGGATCCTTCTCAAAGAGCTTTTATAAATGTTCACACCAACACTTGGATACGTTTTCTTCAAGGCTTTATTTTACCAGTTCCAACAAAAGGATAGAGGGATAGGGGAGTTTCAGGTACTTTACTTTGCGGATCACGGGCACAATCTCAGATCCAGAGGACAAAACAGTTCCACGCTGGATTCAGCAACCACCGGATAGGCGTACTCTCACTGGCCTAGCAACCGGTGCGAAGCTCGTTCAAAGTCTCTGCCACAGACTTGATGAGTGCCATTGCGTTGTTCCACGACCTTCTGCCACAAGATCGTGTAACCACACTGACACTTTGCAAAAGGTTCCTTCAGAAGTTCACAGCTCACGGTGCCAGAATCTTTCAGCCAGTCCGGCAGCACCGTGAGGCAAACTGGCCAGGATGCGTCCTTCAATTGAGTCCCCAATTGTTCCGCTTCTTCCCGCAGGCAAGACCGTGTAGGACCATCCCTGGACTAGTAGGCTCCAGCAACTCCTGGGCCTACTTCTCAGTTGCAGAGCCTCGGGCCAGCAGGCCCAGAGGCCAAAAATGCCTCGCACATCCCTGAGGCCAGGAGGACCCTCAGGTCAGGATCCGGCAACGACCCCCGGCAACGAACCCTGATAAAGCGGTCTCTGCCTCTTAAGCACCCCTCCCAGAATGCACAGCGGGTTCACCACGCCCCCTGAGCCACTTCTGGGAAAGGAATACCCAATACACCTAGCCTGCTGCATTTCCAACCCTGACCCGTGATGACAGTGACACCTACTGTCAGGTGGAAAACGTGCAGCCCAGCTAGACTGAAACAGAGCCAGCAATTTACATAATTCTTTCTGAGCTGAACTACAGCTCAGATAACTAAATTTAACATATAGCATCTACCCAACAGGAGTAGGGCGCTACACGTGTGGCCCAGTTCCCTGTAACAAATGGTCAGTTGGAAGAAAAAGTTCACATTTCACAAAAAGGGACAAAGCCATCTTTAAAAGAAACCATAGTATCAGTACTAGAACAATTCTATCCGGGTGAAACACCAAGTAGGGTTCCTTACACTTAAGGGCATGCAATTTTGACACTCTGAAGAATAAGGCTATTGCAACCAGAAAATTGCTCTTTAGGGATAGCAGTCAAAGATGGCATGATTGTAGGGGATCAAAATGTGTCCCTGTGAGAGTCCAGCACCATAGGTAAATCCCACTTGAGGAGTTATTCTGGGGGTCTGATGCAGAGAGTTGATCTCAGGAACTGAACAATAAGGCTGACAGAGCAGACACCTGTTCTTTGAGGTAACTCAATTAAAGACCTTTGCTCAGGCTAGACTAGAGGGATGCCAAATCGTATTGCACCTGAGGGCCAATGTCACGTCCAACACTGAACTGAACAGTGTGCCATCATGTCCTATTGTAAATGCAAATGGTACCTAAATTCTTGGACAGCTTTGCACTGGTTTTGCCCTCTCAAGGCCATGTGAAAAGGCCTTGCAAGGAAAGTGCATCCACAGCTGTTGCCCAGGCATTGGGGCACCTTAATATTATTCCTTGTAGCTTGCTGTCTTGGTGAGATCTCAGGGCAGCCCCACTGAAGTCTTCAGGCAAAAATCTCTGGTCTGGTCTATAACTGTTCTGAACAAGTAGTCTGCTTTCTGATTCTCTGGCCCTAGGATTTACATGATGTAGATGTAACTGTGCCCAGATCATGATGAGTGCCAATTCTGCCATCACTGAACCACTGTACATAATGCCTTATCTTCTCATGTAGGCTACTGATGTCCTGTTGTCCATATATAACTGAACTGCCTGCTTCTACAATTGTGGAGCAAACATTCTCAACACACAGTGTGCTGCTTGTATTTTCAGGACATTGGAAACCATCCCTAAGGCATTGAAGTTCCAGCGCCCATATGCTAGAAGGGTGTTCACATGGGCTCCCCATGCAGCCAGATTGGCATTGGTTGAGAGGATGCTAAGTGGTGGGCCCAATGGAGTGGCAGTGCAGCAGGTTTGTTCTGTCTACCTGCCACAGATTGCATTTCTTTTAATGTGTAATCACTATTCTTTGTGGACATATGGACAAAGAGACCCCTATGTACATTTATGAAAGAAGGCAGGCTATGATTACTTTCTCTTTTAGTTGACAGGCATTTTCCAATCTAGCAAGCATGAAAGTACTCTAATGCCACGTACACACGACCATTTTTCATGGCGTGAAAAATGCAATTTTTTTAAATTGGTCATTAAAAACGATCGTGTGTAGGCTCCAGAGCATTTTTAACGACATGAAAAATGGGCTAAAAAAAATTAGAACCTGCTCTATTTTTTCACGTCGTTTTTCACATCGTTCTTTTTAACGTTGTGAAAAACGATAGTGTGTATACTTTTACGAGGGTAAAAAAAATGCGCATGCTCAGAATCAAGTATGAGACGGGAGTGCTCCTTCTGGTAAAACTAACGTTCGTAATGGAGATAGCACATTCGTCACGCTGTAACGAACTGAAGAGCACGAGGCTGAAAAGCGCGAATCGGCTCTCACCAAACCTTACTAATACGAGGATCAGCAAAAGCAGTCCAAAGGGTGGCGCCATCTGAATAGAACTTCCCCTTTATAGTGCCATCGTATGTGTTGTACGTCACCGCGCTTTGCTCGAGCATTTTTTTTAATGATAGTGTGTAGGCAAGGCAGGCTTTAGAGGAAACACGAAAAATCACGTAGAGAAAAACTTCTTTTTTTTCAATGACATTAAAAACGGCCGTGTGTACGCGGCATAAGTCCTGCACTGGCTCCAATTGACACTAGCTGTGAATGAAGATCCAACTGAAATTCTTCAGTATCCTGAGTACTCTTTCCCTGTGGTCTAGAAGTTGCTCTGTGCTAGCAATAAGACATTGTCCAAGAAATGGGTATTCGTATACCTTCTTGTCTGATTACCAAGACAACTGCTAAAAGGAGATTTGAAAATGCACATGGGGAGGTTAAGAGACGGAAGAATAAACACATTCTTTCTATGCTTCAGTTTGTAAATGAACAGGAAGCCACTCAGCATAGAGCACTTCCCACTTATTCAATGTCCAGTGCAGCTGAGGCTGCAGAGAAAGGGACTGAGGAATATCTGTCCTCAGTCCCTTCCTCTGTCTCAAAAGTGAGACATCAGGAATGTGTTTAAACCCCTGATATTTTACCAAAGCCCCCAAAGGGCTCCTAAAAGAATTGTAAAAAAAAAAAAATTGTAGTAAGAAAAAAAAAAGAATTGTGATAAAAAATATTGTTAAAAATGATAAAAATATATATATAAAAACCTACTGACACCGTTCACTGCCCTGTAGACACTAATCTCTGCCCTACTTACATTGTCTTCTGATCTACTGATACCATCCACTGATCTACTGACACCGTCCACTGCTCTACTGACTGACACCATTCACTGTCCTACTGACACAAACCTCTGCCCTACTGACCCCATCCACTGCTCTACTGACCCCATCCACTGCTCTACTGACCCCATCCACTGCTTTACTGACACCATTCACTGCTCTACTGACACCGTCCACTGTCCTACTGACACTGTGCATGTTTAATACATTTTAATATACACATATATATATATGTTGTAGCAGGGTGCCTGTAAAACAGGTTAAAATTTACAGGAAAAGTGATATATGTTCCTCCACAGATTCTTAGATTTGCAATCTAAGATAATACCAGCAAAGACTTTAGGATAAAGAAAGATAGTTCTTTATCCTGTGTTGGTAAAGTTCGTTCCGGGGCTGGTTTTATTGGGAGTCTGATAGAGCTCTGGGTGGGACAGGCTCCCAGATCCGTGGAGCCGCAGTTTGTTGGTTTCCTTCCAGGCCTTGATTAAGGCAGCTGGTCTCAGCTATGAGAAAGAGAGAGTGTCTCCATGTGAAGAGAGAGTGTGTGTCTCCATGTGAGGAGGCATCCAGGAGCATGGCTGCTTACTCCTGATTATTGGATACAAAGCATTAACGTTTGTAAGGACACTTACTACAAGACCAAGGACTGGTCAGTCTATGGACACAGTAAGGCTCGGTAGAGCAGAAGGTTATTGTTTGATTGATGGGAAGATGTTTTTCTTCTGTTTGGGAATATCCTGTGGAATAAACGTGATGTTTTCCTAAAAAAACTGTGAGTTTGTCCCTGCATTGAGCCTAATCCTCCACAATATATATATATATATACAGTGTGTGTGTGTGTATGTATATATATATATATATATATATATATATATATATATATATATATATACACAGTATATATTTTCACACACATGTGTGTTTGAGATTTGGGGTGCACACCCTAATGCAATAGGCTGTGCACACGTATGGATACAGTGCGATATTTCTGATTACCATTACATAGACAGCAAAAGAAAAGTGTCTCAGAACATAAATATACAACCTTCTGCATTTAGTTATAATTACAAATATGCCACAGGCAGAAAGCATCATTTACTGCTTAAATATCTCAAAATAACCACATTGAAACCTCAACATTGGTAAGGTATAATATTTCTGGAGCTGTCACATGTGAAACGCCCTAATGATAGTATAAGGGAAATGCTCCCCAAGAGTCTAGCTGCTTGAATGCTGGATCTCTGATTATCTCATATATATTGCATTCTGGAAAGCTGCGTCTGCAGTTATCTCTATACAGCAAGCAGAAATCTAAACTTATTGCCAGGGGCTAAAGACAACTGGGAATACAAATCAGGACATAAATATAGCATCTAAAGCAATTTGTTATATTTACAAATATGCTTTGGAAAACATCTTCTCACTCCCAGCAATACAGCATACTTTAGCAGTACTTTAAGGCCTCTTTCACACGGGACGGATCCATGCAGATCCGCCCCGTGAAGCTCCGCTTGCTCAGCGGGGATCGCTCCGTTGATCCCCGCTGAGCCGACGGATGACTGGGCGGTCCCCGCACACTGTGCAGGGACCGCCCTGTCAGAGCGCCGCTCTCCCCTATGGGGAATCGGATGACGACGGACCGTAGAGTCCGTTGTCATCCGATCCGCTCCGCCGACGGAAGGAAAAATAGGGTTTTCCTCCGTCACACTTTGGCGGAGCGGAGCGGGTCGGATGTCAGCGGACATGTCACCGCTGACATCCGTGCCTCCATAGGGATACATGGAGGATCCGTTTCAGGTCCGCCTAAAAAACTGACAGGCGGACCTGAACGGACCTCCGTGTGAAAGGGGCCTTACAAAGAGTTTTTCCAAACTACAAGAAAAGTAATTTAACTGACTGCTAGTTCAATAATTAAAACATGGAAAAGTCTCTTTAATTTAACTTCATAAGAACCAGTTAGAAATGGATATTTGTAATAATATAAATCTTTATCTCAAAGTTGAAGTTTTACAGCTTGAAGCAATGTAAGGGTTCTTTCACTTTTTTTTTTTTTTTTTACAGTTTTTCAGGCGGACCTGATCGGACACTCCATTCACCTCTATGGAGTGGCGAATGTCAGCTATGACATGTCCGATGACATCCGCCGATATCCGATCTGTTAAATCCAGACGGATGGTGACAGTGTGCGGCTGGTGGTTTTTTGTTTGGGGGAGGAGGAAAACAACTGAACCCCCCCCTCTGTCCGGCAGTCGGTGCACTAACACTTACCCCATCTAGGTGGTGGGGATCGGGCATCCATGGAGCGGCGGGGGGATCAGGCATCGGCAGGGACCGGGCGGCTCCTCTCCTCCTCACTTCTGCCGTGCGTCCAATAGGATCGCCTGTCTATTCAGCCAATCGGGTGACGGGTATCAGACTCGCTTCCCGATTGGCCGGAAGGAGGATCAGTGTTGCAACAGTGAATATTCATTTGCTGTTGCAACACACCTGGGTGGGCTCGGGACACATCCTCAGCATCCTGAGCCCACCCTATTTTGAAGCCTATTAGAGCCTATGGCTCTAATCAGGTGCTTAAAAAAAAAACCTGGCCGCTGTAATTCATGCACCCGGTGCCCTTAAAGGGGCCGGACGCATGAATAGGGGGCGGCCGCTGTGGCCATGGATAGATTCATGCTGTGCATGAATCTATTCTTTGCATATAGGGGGTGGTGAGGAGAGAGGGGGCTGCGCCCCCAATGGACAGGCCGCCCCTGGATGGTGACCCCATTTTCCATCTGTCTGGAGGATCAGATCGGATGAAACAGACAGGCAGTCTATTTTTATATGATCTCCTCATAGAGGAGAGCGGGGCTTTGACAGGTCCGTCTCATCACAGTGAGCAGAGATGGACCCGTCATCCGCCTGGATTAATCCGCCAGCGGATCAATTCCCGTTGAGCAAGGCGGAGTCCGTCAGACGGACCGCCCGTGTGAAAGAGCCATAAGGGTCCTTTCACAAGGTCGTTCCATTTGTTGATGAAGGCCTAAGGCCGAAATGCGTCAGAATTTTGGATGATGTTACTGCTGTAATGCTTCAATAAATATTTTCTATGGAGAAGCTGTTGAGTTGCCGGCCTGTACTTTCTATAGATCTCCTGTACCGTGCCTATAGACTGACTATATCCTATCATGCCTCTGCTGTCGCTGATATTGAATATTCACTGAAATGTATGTGCAGCCCTTTGGTGATGTTGGGGTGGCACTTGAGGCCCCTTACATTAAGAAAGTTGGCTTTCACAGGCCTAGTCGCTCAACATGCCACCCAAAATGGGGAGACGCTGTAGGTCAACAAGGTGGGTAGGAGTATGGGTTCTTAGGGGTGTAAATTTAGCTGGGGTGAGTTCAACAGTTTACTACTATTGGTCTCAAGTAAAAGTAAAACATTTCATTTTAGAACACGCTTTTAAATGCACACCTGTTTTTTTATAAACAACTTTTTAAATTTGCATTGTTAGACATAATAATGATATAAAACAAGTTATATTTACCAAGTTTAATTGTCATTTCATCATATGAAAGATGACAGAAGAAAACTGGAAAAAGGCAGCTTCTCATTAAACAAGTGTTTGTAGTAATTTACTCTGGTAATGACTGTTAGCATTTGGCCTATCTCACGTATATGCTGCCTATCTGCCCTAGACAATCCGGAATGTGCTGCACTGGGGATCGTGCTGGTAGGGAGCAAAATATTCCAAGCACAGGCTACGTTTGAAGGTGATAGTATTATCATAAACCAGATGATAAGTGACAAGTTATGCTAGGATTTATCCTTAAACTAACATTTTTATCAGTTACCTGCTGGGAGCCAATGGAATGTTTCATTTGTTTAGTGCTTAGCCTAAAAAAGACATCTGATAGATGAGCAAATTAATCTTTCTGCCTCCATTAGTATTTGGACAGCTCTGGTATATGTAAGAAAACTACACTAATATACTAATTGAGAAAATGAATTACATTGTATCCATATTATTTCCAGCTATTAAACTAAATATAAAATGTATTTTATTATTACTATTAATATTATTTTATTTTTATTGAAATGGAAAGTCTGCTTATGACAGCTTAACTGGGGGTGTGGGGCTGTCATCTAAGTGGACCTTCCATATTCATAACACCCCTAATATGAACGACTGACTTTATGTAGAATAGTGGAGGATCCAAAGTACTGTAAACACAGGCACCATTACTAGTATTTTGATGCATCACAGCATCTCCTGGTACTATGTACATGTGTGCGAGGACAGTCAGTTTAAGGCCCCATCAAAACGGATCCACTCCATGTGAAAGGGGCCTAAGGAAGATATCAGCTTATCTATGGCCAGTCTTTTAGAACTAGGAAGAGATAGCTCGGCTGCCGCCCACCTCATCTGGCACAATTAGTTAGCAGGTAAAAGCAGCCCCAGCTTGATTCATCCAGAGGTGTGCGGCGGACAGGGCTATCTCTTCCTATTTCTGAAGAATGCTTTGGGTTTGGATAGACTTTTCCTCAGCCTGCACCTTCACTAGTCAGCAGCATCCAACTCATTGGACCTTGACAGCCTGAGCGAGGACCCTTAAGCATTTATCATGGGTCAAAGTTTTTGAGAATATTTACAGTTATGCGTGTTACAATGCGTGTCTACATCAAGTAATAATCATATATGCATCTATGTGTTGTGCATGTTTTTTGTGGGTGCTCCCACTCAATTGTAATGGGCGCTATAATGCATTTCCATGCAGTAAACAATTAACTGTATCCTTATCAAACCACAACACATACATAAGAAAACACATGTATTTCATATTTTTATGTGTGTGTGTAGCGGGTGGTTACATTTAGGGGGAAGCATCTGAGTGGTAGCCAGGATCAGATGTACCAATTGTTAGGTCTCAAGGACCATTTCTATCCCTGGGAGATAGTACTGGTGGTTAAGTTCCCTGGGGCCTATGGGTGGCGCTGTTGCCATGGGTCCGGGTTGAACTGCAGTACGAGGTTGTGTCCTTTTTGTTCCCTCTCGGCAGCAGTACGGCGGGGCGGGGAACATGCTGTGCCTGTCAGGAGAGGATATAAAATGGGGCAGCCATTTTCCAGAGGGGTCGTCTGTTCCGCACTCAGGCACCTTAAGCCTGGGTGCGGGTGTGTCACCTCCAGGTGCCCTAGGCCCAGAGGCCTGTCGGGTGGTCTCTGGGTGCTCTAGGCTCAGAGACAGAGCTGCTGTTCCATCTCAGACACCTTCAGTCTGGGGTGAGGTACTTTGAGAGAGGCCCGGGGCCCAGTACCTTCGACTGGGTCCCACAAGGGATCGAGGGATCCTAGGGTGCCCCCCTGAAGTGGGTGCCCGAATTTAGGACGAGGAGGCCAGGGAGGTGACCCTTCCCGAAGACCCAGCATGGTATCGCTGGTGATGGTGGGGCCTCTGGTAACTCTCCGAATGAATGTCCTTTTCCCTGACAGGGGTCATTATTTCTAGAAGATAATTCATCGTGAATCTGAACGGTGGCAGAGACCCAACAACCGGGCCTGTGGCAGAGGCCCTATTCACCTGGTCTGTGGCAGGGACCCCCCTCATGGTCGGTGGTAGCGACCGTGCGCCAAGCCTGTTAGTGCTATTCAGAACAGGAGAAACCCAAATGTAAGTTTGTGCCTGGACCTCCTCCCACCTTATCTGACCCGTGTTTGTCTCAACCCATCTGCTCTAAAAGAGACTGTTTATTGTGCAAGAAGGAATAAACAAGTGTTAGACCTTTCAGTTGGTGTGGACAGTTGCTTACTGGGGAAAATTAAAGACTTGTTCTGATTACTGCAGAAACGAGGTCAGCACTGGAGGCTTTTTTTACACCAGTCGCAGGCAGGCCCGAGAAACTAACACCGCTCAACCTCCCTATTCAGGAGGGTACGGGCTTGTGGTGCGGTGTGCCTCATTCTTTTCCTGCGGAGGAGCCAAGCAGAAGAAAAGCAGGTAAAGTCTGGGGTTGGTGCGCTACACGTGGGGGCTCGAGTCCGGGATGTGTTTGCGGGCATGGAGTGAAAACCCCCCAGAAGCTGAACTTTTATTCCCCAGTGAAGTTCCGTGGAGGTCGGCCATGTTTGGAACTGCGCCACGAGGAGAACCCTGACTGCGTAGTTCGTGGACGTGTCTATTCAGAAAAGCCTGCAAACGATGTAGGAGATGGGAGGAGTCTGACCATGTATGGAGTTACACGTGGGGACTTTGGCGTGGAAAAAGGTCAGTGCGCGATGGAGCAGCAGATGGTCAGCATGTCGTCTCATGCATCATGGGTTCCAGCTTCTACAACCGTGAAAATGACTTAATTCGCTGCTTCGATTACGGAGACGGGGATTCGGCTCAAGCCCCGGGGAAGATTTGCCCTCTATGTGTGTAAAGACGTGGAGGCCCTCGGTGTGATTTGTCCTGGCTGCTCGGGACTGGTGGTTCATCTGAAGCCATTCGGGCAATGCGAGAGCTGTAAGGAGTTTCTGTTCGAGGTGGAGCAGCCTACAGAGAGGCCTCGGGCCTTCCACCTCAATTGCCTTATGGGCGCCACCACTCTGGAAGGAGGAATCGAAGCTTGTACAGCCACCCCTGCGCGCACTGACGAGACTTCGGAGTAAGTCACAGAGGAGCTCGTTGTAGCGAGTGCGAAACCGGAGGATGCTGCTTCGGCAACGACAGAGTCTTTTCTCCCACCGCCCAAGAGGAAGATGGGTTTCGTGAAGGCTTCCTGCGGCCGTGGTGGAGCAACGCCCCAGCGCTTACTCGGAACGGATGTCTCTGAAGGGAAAAGTCCCGGACGTTGGAGTCCTTCTCCAAGCCGAGGTAAGTCAGGGGGAGATAATTTGTTACAGGCCCCTAGCCCTGGGGATTCACATGCTAGTGAGTTGGCCAGAGGGGGTGAATCGTCCTTCACCAGGAATTACTTCCCTGCCGAGGAGTACGATACCTCTGACCTAGAGTCCGTCTCAGATGCGGGTGATGATGCCGCGATTGACGAACTGTTTGAGAGAAAGGGATGGGATAAGATGCCCCTGTCCTTGTTCCGTAGGCCTATGAACCCATCCATGTCTACTGGGGAAAGTACACCCCGGGTGGTGGCCACCGAGCCTGAGGAGGGATCTGTCCCCTTGTCTGCCCTTCCACAATCGGGAGTACCTGCTTCCGCTACTACTATTACTGCTAGACCGGTGTCACTGCGGGCCTCTGCAACTGGCCCAGAGGCAGTTGAAGTGCCTCGACACCCGGATGCTGTTTTGCCTGGCGCAGGAGACGGTGCCACTATGCCACCGTTGTCCCGCTTACAGAGAGACTCTTTAACCAGGAGGTTGCTAGTGAATATGGGTGGGAATACCCGTATCTGCCCAAGGAGCTTCTGTTCGAGGTTGAGGCCTGTAAAGATCGGTGGTACTCAGTAGTGATGAGCCGAACACCCCCGGGTTCGGTTCGCACCAGAACCCGCGAACGGACCGAAAGTTCGAACGAACATTAGAACCCTATTAAATACAATGGATGCGAACGTTCGAATTCTAAAGTGCTAATTATAAAAACTATTATGCATGTTATTGTCCTAAAAAGGGTTTGGGAACCCGGGTTCTGCACCAGGGGACATGTATCAATGCAAAAATAAGTTTTAAAAACGGTCGTTTTCCGGGAGCAGTCATTTTAATGATGCATAAAGTGAAAAAAAAAAAGTCAAATATTCCTTTAAATATCGTACCTGGGGGGTGTCTAAAGTATGCCTGTGAAGTGCCACGTGTTTCCCGTGTTTAGAACTGTCCCTGCACAAAATGACACTTCTAAAGGAAAAAAAAGCCATTTAAAACTGCTTGCGGCTTTAATGTAATGTCTGGTCCCGGTAATATGGATGAAAATCTTTAAGAAAAATGGCATAGCTACCCCATGACCCCCCCCCTACCCCAGCCCATTACCAGCCCCTTTGGGTCTTGTATGGATATTAAGGGGAACCCCGCACATAAAATAAAAAAGGCCCTATATACTCAGAACAGCCGTATACAGGCGGTGCATACAAGACAGGGACTGTAGGTTTGTTCTTATGTAGAATCTGTTTGTAATTTTGAACAGGTACATTGTTGAAGTGTAGCTCCAGACCAAAAATCTATTTTTAAACTTTTTGGAAAACATAGGTAAGGGTTATCACCCCTGTAACATTTGTTTTGCTGTCTGTGCCCCTGTTCAGAACATTTCACCTCACTTTCCGTCCTAATGACAACTGTTTTTGAAATGTGGTGTTTTTCTTGAAACAAGGATTGCTGATAAAGCATCAGTACAGAGGAGACACCTTTCTCCCATATTTATTCTTACAGGAGAGAATTTTCCTTCCTAGTGGTAGATTTCCTCTCACTTCCTGTTGTCTTCTTGCGTTTGCAAGTAGGAGTCGTTTGTAAGTTGGATGTTTGAAAGTAGGGACCTGCCGTATATACTCTGCAGAAATAGGCCCCTTAGTTGTTGGTGTTGGCACAACACTGTAAGCACTCACAGTTACTCTTGGTTGGTGCTGGAACGCCCTGCTGTCAACTATTATATCAGGAATTTTAATTACATATAATTGTTGAACAGTGGTAGTAAAAATTGGGCCTTTGATGGTGGTGCTGGTGCCACAACACTGTAAGCCCTGACAGTTACTCTTGGTGGGTGCAGCAATGGGCCCTGCTGTGAATTATTAGATCAAGAATTGTAATTACATGCCCCTGTTGAACAGGGGCTGAAAAATTGGGCCTTAGGCACTGGTGGCACAACACTGCAACCCTTCACAGATACTGTACTTGGAGCACAGCAATGAGCCCTGTTGCAAAGTATTGCTTCAAAAATTGTAATGACACGCCCCTGTTAAACAGGGGCTGAAAAATTGGGCCTTAGGCACTGGTGGCACAACACTGCAACTCCTCACAGATACTGTACTTGGAGCACAGCAATGAGCCCTGTTGCAAAGTATTGCTTCAAAAATTGTAATTACACGCCCCTGTTAAACAGGGGCTGAAAAATTGGGCGTTAGGCACTGGTGGCGGCACCCATAAACAAAAATGATCTTCCAAGCTATCATCATCAATCGTATCATTGAGGACTCGGAGGAGGAGGATAGCCAGTCAACATAACAGCACAGGCACTCAGCATCAGCATCAGTCTTGAAGGGATGTGACATTTTAAAATCAATTAGTCTGTTATATCAGCATCAGGTGTGTGGTAGCTGGTGGTGATCCAAGACTGGTTCATCTTGATGAAAGTCAGTCGATCAACCGAGTCGGTGGACAGGCGCACCCTGTGATCCGTGACAAATCCTCCAGCAGCACTGAATGTGCGTTCCGAAAGAACGCTGGATGCAGGACAGGCCAGTAGCTCAATTGCATACTGTGCAAGCTCTGGCCAGTGATCCATCCTCAAGACCCAGTAAGCCAGAGGATTTTCGGTGGGGAAGGTGTCCAAGTCTGACCTTGCCCCTAGATATTCCTGCACCATGTTTATCAGACGCTGGCGATGGTTGCTGGAACCGATCATACTTTGGGGCTGCGGACTAAAGAATTGTCTGAACGCATCGGTCAGACGGCCACCTTCCCCACCGCTCCTTCTTTGACTGGCCGAAGCCTCAGCAACTCGTTGTCCAGGACCAGGAGTTTGCAACCTCCCAGTCTCTGGGAACGCGTTGCACAGACCTTTCTGCAAGGCCTCCCGGAGTTGTCTCATCCTCTGCTCCCTCTGCGACGGTAACATAAGGTCCGCAACCTTACCCTTGTACCGTGGATCAAGGAGAGTGGCCAGCCAGTAATGGTCCCTCTCCTTGATCCGAAGAATACGAGGATCCTTCCGCAGACTTTGCAGGATCAGGGAGGCCATGCAGCGTAGGTTTGCTGAGGCATTCGCTCCGGAGTCCTCTGGGTCACTAAGGACGACATGATCCGCAGCCACCTCCTCCCAGCCACGTACAAGTCCACTGGTTTCTTGGGACTGTAAATCATCCCTAAAAGACTGCTGCTGATGATGCTGAGTGCCAGCCTCCACCTCCATGCTGACACAATCCTCCTCCTCCTCCTCCTCCTCCTCCTCCTCCTCCTCCTCCTCTTCCTGTGCGATGGGTGGGACAGAAGGAACACTGTCTGGGTAAAGGGGGCCTTGAGAGGCAAGGAAGTCCTCCTCTTCCTGCCTCTGTTCTGCCTCAAGTGCCCTGTCCATTATTCCACGCAGCGTGTGCTCCAACAGGTGGACAAGAGGTACAGTGTCACTGATGCATGCACTGTCACTGCTCACCATCCTCGTGGCCTCCTCAAATGGTGCCAGGACAGTGCATGCATCCCTGATCATGCCCCACTGGCGTGGAGAAAAAAAACCAAGCTCCCCTGACCCTGTCCTGGTGCCGTAGTCGCACAGGTACTCATTGATGGCCCTCTGCTGCGTGTGCAGCCGCTGCAGCATGGCCAACGTTGAGTTCCACCTGGTGGGCATGTCACATATAAGGCGGTTCTTGGGCAGGTTCAACTCCTTTTGCAGCTCAGCCAGGCGAGCACTGGCATTATAAGATCTGCGGAAATGCACACAGACTTTCCTGGCCTGCCTCAGGACATCCTGTAAGCCCGGGTACCTGCCCAAGAAGCGCTGCACCACCAGGTTAAGGACGTGAGCCACACAGGGCACATGGGTCAGTTGTCCCTGTCGGAGGGCGGAGAGGAGGTTGGTGCCATTGTCGCAAACCACCATTCCTGGCTTAAGCTGGCGTGGCGTCAACCACCTCTCGGCCTGGCCCTGCAGAGCAGACAGGACCTCTGCCCCAGTGTGGCTTCTGTCCCCCAAACACACCAGCGCAAGCACGGCATGGCATCTTTTTGCCTGCGTACTTGCGTAGCCCCGTGAACGGCTACGGAGCACCGCTGGTTCATAGGACAAACCACAGGAAGAGGCCATGGAGGAAGAAGAAGAGGAGGGGGTGGAGGAGAGAGGTGTGTCACAACCAGTAGTAGCATTTTGGAGGCGTGGCGGTGGGACAACCTCCAACACTACTGCACCTTGTCCTGAATCCTTCCCAGCTGCCAAAAGAGTGACCCAATGGGCCGTGAAAGAAAGGTAACGTCCCTGTCCATGCCTGCTGGACCATGAGTCAGCGGTAATATGCACCTTACCGCTGACCGCCCTGTCCAGCGAGGCCAAGACATTGCCTTCCACATGCCGGTAGAGAGCCGGAATAGCCTTCCGTGAGAAAAAGTGGCGTTTGGGAACCTGCCACTGAGGAACCGCACATTGCACAAACTCACGGAAGGGGGCCGAGTCTACCAACTGAAAAGGCAGCAGTTGAAGCGCTAGCAATTTAGCCAAGCTAGCATTCAACCGCTGGGCATGTGGATGGCTGGGAGTGAACTTCTTTCGACGGTCCAGCAGCTGGGGCAGGGAAATTTGCCTGCTAGAATCGGACGTCGGTGTACTGCTAGCAGAGTGGGCGCAAGTACTTGGCTGTGACACACCTAATTCTACACCTTCATTCCTCTCAGTGCATGTTTCAGAGAGGACTGAAGTTATAGTGGGGTTGGAGATCCCAGCTGATGCGGTGCAAGGAGAGGTCCGCTTGGTTCTTTGGTGTGGGTCTTTGAGGTAGGCTTGCCAACGAGCTGCATGGCAGGTCAACATATGTCTGGTCAGGCATGTGGTACCCAAGCGGCTGATGTTTTGGCCACGCGATATACGCTTGAGACATATGTTGCAAACAGCAGCTGTGCGATCTGATGCACTAGCCTCAAAAAAGGCCCACACCAAAGAACTTTTTGAATGACGGGCAGAGGCAGCGCCCTGCACAGGCGGAGCTCTGCGGTGTGATTCCGTCGGTGTACTGCCCTTACGCTGGCCACCAAAGGGCATCCTGCCTCGTTGGAGATGTGCCTCCTCCTCATCCTCCTCCTCCTCCTCTCTCCTATTAGGCACCCACGTGGAGTCATTGACCTCATCATCCCCTCCCTCCTCATCACTGGAGCCAATCTGGCAGTATGCTGCAGCTGCTGGAACATGACTGCCAGATTGGTGTCCTTCTTGAGCATCCCCTCTGTCTGCTCTCACGCTACTGCCTTCCTCTAGCTGGGTTTCATCATCAGACCCTTCGAAACGCTGGGCATCCTCCTGGAGCATGTACCCAACACTGTGCTGAAACAGTTCGGGGGACTCCTCAGGAGGAGGACATGGTGGGTCTAGGGAAGGAGTGACTGATGATTTGTCTGACATTGATACCAGGGAAGACGACGCTTTGGCAGCTGCTTTTCCAGTACCCTGAGCCTGGGTGAGAGAGGATGAGGAGGAGGAGGAGGGCTTGGTCATCCACTCTACCAAGTCTTCGGCATGATGTGGCTCAACATGTCCAGCTGCCGAAAAGAAGGACAAGCGTGTCCCATGGCCATGTGCTGATGACAATGCACCGCGTCCACGACCAGCACTGTTGCCCCCAGACACAGAGCCTGCTTGCCCTCTTTTATTGCCTCCTGACTGTCTGCCTCTCCTTGTTTGCCTTCCAGACATTCTAATAGATGGCCTGCAGGGAGATGGGAAAAAAGCAATAAGGGCTACCTTCAGGTGTCCTTCTCTGTCCCTTGAAACAAGGACTTTCACAGTGAAAGAAACTGACACTGTCCCTACCTAGAGTTTTCTGTCCCTAGAATAAATGTTTTTTTTAATCACAATATAGCACAAGGACAATTCACTCAATGTCTCTCCAGGTCCCTGGAAACAAGGACTTGCAGAGTGAAAGAAACTGACACTGTCCCTACCTAGAGTTTTCTGTCCCTAGAATAAATGTTTTTTTTAAGCACAATATAGCACAAGGACAATTAACTCACTGTCCTTACAGGTCCCTGGAAACAAGGACTTGCAGAGTGAAAAAAAAAAAACACTCTCCCTACCTACAGTTTTCTGTCCCTAGAAAAAATGTTTTTTTTAAGCACAATATAGCACAAGGACAATTAACTCACTGTCCTTACAGGTCCCTGGAAACAAGGACTTGCAGAGTGAAAGAAAAAAAACACTCTCCCTACCTACAGTTTTCTGTCCCTAGAAAAAATGTTTTTTTTAATCACAATATAGCACAAGGAAAATTAACTCACTGTCCTTACAGGTCCCTGGAAACAAGGACTTGCAGAGTGAAAGAAAAAAAACACTCTCCCTACCTACAGTTTTCTGTCCCTAGAAAAAATGTTTTTTTTTATCACAATATAGCACAAGGAAAATTAACTCACTGTCCTTACAGGTCCCTGGAAACAAGGACTTGCAGAGTGAAAGAAACTGACACTGTCCCTACCTAGAGTTTTCTGTCCCTAGAATAAATGTTTTTTTTAAGCACAATATAGCACAAGGACAATTAACTCACTGTCCTTACAGGTCCCTGGAAACAAGGACTTGCAGAGTGAAAGAAAAAAAACACTCTCCCTACCTACAGTTTTCTGTCCCTAGAAAAAATGTTTTTTTTAATCACAATATAGCACAAGGAAAATTAACTCACTGTCCTTACAGGTCCCTGGAAACAAGGACTTGCAGAGTGAAAGAAACTGACACTGTCCCTACCTAGAGTTTTCTGTCCCTAGAATAAATGTTTTTTTTAAGCACAATATAGCACAAGGACAATTAACTCACTGTCCTTACAGGTCCCTGGAAACAAGGACTTGCAGAGTGAAAAAAAAAAAACACTCTCCCTACCTAGAGTTTTCTGTCCCTAGAAAAAATGTTTTTTTTAAGCACAATATAGCACAAGGACAATTAACTCACTGTCCTTACAGGTCCCTGGAAACAAGGACTTGCAGAGTGAAAGAAACTGACACTGTCCCTACCTAGAGTTTTCTGTCCCTAGAATAAATGTTTTTTTTAATCACAATATAGCACAAGGAAAATTAACTCACTGTCCTTACAGGTCCCTGGAAACAAGGACTTGCAGAGTGAAAGAAACTGACACTGTCCCTACCTAGAGTTTTCTGTCCCTAGAATAAATGTTTTTTTTAATCACAATATAGCACAAGGAAAATTAACTCACTGTCCTTACAGGTCCCTGGAAACAAGGACTTGCAGAGTGAAAGAAACTGACACTGTCCCTACCTAGAGTTTTCTGTCCCTAGAATAAATGTTTTTTTTAATCACAATATAGCACAAGGAAAATTAACTCACTGTCCTTACAGGTCCCTGGAAACAAGGACTTGCAGAGTGAAAGAAACTGACACTGTCCCTACCTAGAGTTTTCTGTCCCTAGAATAAATGTTTTTTTTAATCACAATATAGCACAAGGACAATTAACTCACTGTCCTTACAGGTCCCTGGAAACAAGGACTTGCAGAGTGAAAGAAACTGACACTGTCCCTACCTAGAGTTTTCTGTCCCTAGAATAAATGTTTTTTTTAATCACAATATAGCACAAGGACAATTAACTCACTGTCCTTACAGGTCCCTGGAAACAAGGACTTGCAGAGTGAAAGAAACTGACACTGTCCCTACCTAGAGTTTTCTGTCCCTAGAATAAATGTTTTTTTTAAGCACAATATAGCACAAGGACAATTAACTCACTGTCCTTACAGGTCCCTGGAAACAAGGACTTGCAGAGTGAAAGAAAAAAAACACTCTCCCTACCTACAGTTTTCTGTCCCTAGAAAAAATGTTTTTTTTAATCACAATATAGCACAAGGAAAATTAACTCACTGTCCTTACAGGTCCCTGGAAACAAGGACTTGCAGAGTGAAAGAAACTGACACTGTCCCTACCTAGAGTTTTCTGTCCCTAGAATAAATGTTTTTTTTAATCACAATATAGCACAAGGACAATTAACTCACTGTCCTTACAGGTCCCTGGAAACAAGGACTTGCAGAGTGAAAGAAACTGACACTGTCCCTACCTAGAGTTTTCTGTCCCTAGAATAAATGTTTTTTTTAAGCACAATATAGCACAAGGACAATTAACTCACTGTCCTTACAGGTCCCTGGAAACAAGGACTTGCAGAGTGAAAGAAAAAAAACACTCTCCCTACCTACAGTTTTCTGTCCCTAGAAAAAATGTTTTTTTTAATCACAATATAGCACAAGGAAAATTAACTCACTGTCCTTACAGGTCCCTGGAAACAAGGACTTGCAGAGTGAAAGAAACTGACACTGTCCCTACCTAGAGTTTTCTGTCCCTAGAATAAATGTTTTTTTTAATCACAATATAGCACAAGGACAATTAACTCACTGTCCTTACAGGTCCCTGGAAACAAGGACTTGCAGAGTGAAAGAAACTGACACTGTCCCTACCTAGAGTTTTCTGTCCCTAGAATAAATGTTTTTTTTAAGCACAATATAGCACAAGGACAATTAACTCACTGTCCTTACAGGTCCCTGGAAACAAGGACTTGCAGAGTGAAAGAAACTGACACTGTCCCTACCTAGAGTTTTCTGTCCCTAGAATAAATGTTTTTTTTAAGCACACTATAGCAGAAGCACAAAACACACTGACACTCTCCCTACCTATCCTTCTCTTTCCCTAAACTAAAGGAATCCAGGTTAAGCAAGAAAGAAATAACAGTCACTGTCCCTGCCTATGCTACTCTATCCCTGCTCCGGAACACACTACACTAGGCCGCCGTGCTGGCGGCCTTTTATAGTGTGGGGCGTGTACTAAACACCCTCAGCAATAATTGGCCACAGGCATCCTGCCTGTGGCCAATCATTGCTCTCCTCGCTGCCGGCGCTGTGATTGGCCAAGCATGCGGGGTCACAGTGCATGCTTGGCCAATCACAGCGCCTGGATGACACTGCGATGGCGTAGTGCATTGTGGGCCGTTCGCGTCACTCGAATTTGGCGCGAACGGCCCAAATCGTTCGATCTTCGTCGAACGATCGAACAGCCAATGTTCGAGTCGAACGTATGTTCGACTCGAACACGAAGCTCATCCCTAGTACTCAGTTTGTGTGGACACACATTAAGGTACCCTAGGCCAGAAGGTACTTTTTGTATTCGCCTGCCGCAACTCTGCGGTTCAAAGATTGCAAAGCTGCGTGGATGTTGGGTCGGCACATTCATGCGGACAAAGTGCTTATCTGCAGAAAGGATAAGGACGATGTGGAGTATCACATGGATACCTTCGATAGACATTGGAAGCCGTTGGTATTGCCCGATCCACATTACTATTTGTGAGAGACCAGACTCTTGTGTTTGCGCTTGATTTTTTTTTTCTCCTTCTCTTCAGGAACTTTTCCCATGTTAAAGGGTATTTTACTCTTTGGAGGAATGGGAGTTGTTGCTGTTGTTGTTCTCCCTTCTCTTCCCACCACAAAGATAACCAGGACTTTGGGGTCGTAGTTAGTGAGGGCCACAGTTCACAGAGAAGAGAATTTCCTCGCCATGAACAGGTGTTCTGACCGCGGCACTACCACTAGGTGGCGGTGTTGCGCAATGGTTACATTGAAGGCCTTACATTGCACTTACTGTTAGAGCGAGCAGGTTTTTCTCTAGGGAGAGACCTGTTAATTCTAAAGTACATATTGTTGGATTATGTGTTTTTCTTTCTTCCTCTGCAGGTGAACGACAAGCAAGACTGCTGAGTATGGGGTGGGTCTTAGTGAGTTCTGCGGGAGGAAATTGTAAATTTTTACTGTGAAATTTGAGTGATCTTAAAATGTTTTATATATCTGTACACCCTTATTCCTATATGGGTTTTTCCTTTCCCATGTTAGGTTCCAGCACAAACGAACAAAATTTTTAAATTGTAATTTTTCTAGTTTGTCTCTGGATCTGGCTTATGTTGACTCAGATTGAGGAGGCATAAATTGGTTTCAGACACTGGGGACCAGTGTTCACAAGTGAGGGGGATGTGTAGCGGGTGGTTACATTTAGGGGGAAGCATCTGAGTGGTAGCCAGGCTCAGATGTACCAATTGTTAGGTCTCAAGGACCATTTCTATCCCTGGGAGATAGTACTGGTGGTTAAGTTCACTGGGGCCTATGGGTGGCGCTGTTGCCGTGGGTCCGGATTGAACTGCAGTACGAGGTTGTGTCCTTTATGTCCCCTCTCGGCAGCAGTACGGCGGCGCGGGGAACCTGCTGTGCCTGTTGGGAGAGGATATAAAAGGGGGCGGCCATCTTCCAGAGGGGTCGTCGGTTCCGCGCTCAGGCACCATAAGCCTGGGTGCGGGTGTGTCGCCTCCGGGTGCCCTAGGCCCGGAGGCCTGTCGGGTGGTCTTTGGGTACTCTAGGCCCAGAGACGGAGCTGCTGTTCCATCTCAGACACCTTCAGTCTGGGGTGAGGTACTTTGAGAGAAGCCCGGGGCCCAGTACCTTCGACTGGGTCCCACAAGGGATCGAGGGATCCTAGGGTGCCCCCCTGAAGTGGGTGCCCGAATTTAGGATGAGGAGGCCAGGGAGGTGACCCTTCCCGAAGACCCAGCACGGTATCGCTGGTGACGGTGGGGCCTCTGGTAACTCTCCAGATGGATGTCCTTTTCCCTGACGGGTCATTATTTCGAATCTCCTCTAAATTTGTTGTTTTTCCCATTATGTGTAATTTTAAATACTCAGCGGACAACCTTCAGAGGCTAAGGAATACCGCCTCAACACTACCAATCTCCACCCAAAAAATACTACGAAAAGAACAACTACTAAGGATCAATCGACCATCAAAAACACGAAGAGACCACTGCCACTACAACACATATCATGTGCCCTGATCAACACGAGATCTGCAGTCAAGCACAGACAAGAAATCCACGACTTCATCACCCGAAACAACATAGATTGCCTCTTTATCACGGAAAGCTGGCTAACACCTGACTGTAACACCATCCTAACAGAATTGGTGCCTGAGGACTACTCCATCCTAACCGAGCACAGAATAGGACAGAGAGGAGGAGGCCTAGCAGTGATCTTCAAATCTCACCTCTCTCTCATTAAACCGACGATACAGAACTCATTGCCTTTCATGGAGACACTCACTCTGCATCTTCAAACAACACCTCAAGACACCATCCACATACTTCTATGCTACAGACCACCAGGACCAAAGACAAATCTCCTCACACCCTTCACCGAATTCTTCTCGACATACACCTTGAAAACCAAAAACTTGCTATTACTCTGGGACTTCAACCTCTGGGCTAACTCCACTCAGGACCCCATAGCCACCTCCTGCATCAACCAACTGGAAGAACTAGGTCTGCAGCAACTGATAAATGCCCCCACGCCTGGATCGGGTCACATCCTTGACCTCATCTTCAAACAAAATATGGACATCAACACATTGGACAACATGCCGTTACCATGGACAGACCACCACGCTATCAAATATTAAAATCACCACCAACTCCATCTCCCAGAAACCAAAACACTCAACAACACATTGGACAAGATCTCAGAAGAAACTACACTCGGAACTCTTCAAAATCACACTATCAAACAATAGGAACGCTAAATCAGAACCACTCAACGGAACAAACACTCAACTCCTTAAACACAGCATTACTACAAACAGCAGACATAGTCGCGCCGAGACGTAGAGCACCCATCCGCAGAAACAATTCGGGCTGGTTTATTGACACTCTTACTCTACTGAAGCAATAACGCAGAAGAGCTGAAGGAGCCTGGAGAAGAAACCCAAAGGAAAACCACTCTAACTACAAAGCACTCACAAACAAATACCACAAAGCGATCTTCAAAGCAAAAAAATAAAATTTCTCAAACACCATCTCAAAAGCCCTAAACCGACCTTGTGAACTCTTCAGACTAGCCACTCAAACTATGAACCCTACCTGCCTAGAGCCCCCAGCAAACGAAACTCAAGAATTCTGCAATGAACTATCAGATTTTTTTATCAACAAAATTGAAAACATTAGAGAAATAATTTGACAGAAAAAAACAACCAACCTCACTCAGCCTAAACAAGAAGAGGAAATTAATATAGAATCGATTAAATTTTCGCTGGTTGCGATCACCGTCGACATCACCAAAAACATCATCAGAAGCCTCAGACAGCACATCACCAAATGACATTATTTCCACAAAACTCCTGAAAGAATGTACCTACATTGTGGCACCCACCATAACACATCTCATAAATCAATCGTTCAAAGAAGGCATTGTACCGACTTCCCTCAAGCAAGGCATAGTCAATCCCCTCCTAAAGAAGCCCAACCTCGACCCAAAAGACCCTAAATACCGCAGACCGGTAACAAGCCTCAACACCATCTCAAAGATCATGGAGAAAGCAGTAGTACAACAGCTACAACTCCATTTGGACTCCCACAAACTCTTGGATCCACTACAATCAGGCCTCCGCCCAGGCCATGGCACAGAAACAGCCCTCCTCAAAATATGGGATGACTCCCTCGAAGCTGCAGATGACGGAGAATCATGTCTTCTGGTACTGCTGAACCTCAGTGCAGCGTTCGACACCGTAGACCACAAAACTCTACACATCCGCCTTAAAGAAGTAGCAGGAGTCGCAGACCCTGACCTACCCTGGTTAGCATCCTTCCTAGAAAATCGCTCCCAGACAGTGAAGCTAGGAGTCTTCACCTCTGAAACTCACGCAATTTCTTGCGGAGTCCCTCAAGGATCACCCCTGTCACCCGTGCTCTTTAACATCTACCTCCGACCCACTTCTCAAAATCATCAGCAAACAGGATTTGTGCTACCACTCATATGCGGACGACACCCAACTCTACTTTCGTATCACCGGAAAAAAATACCAATATCACGGATTGGAAAATTGCCTCACATTGATCGATGATTGGATGACGGAGAGTTCCCTCAAACTCAATGGATCCAAAACAGAACTTCTTCTTCTCCACGCAAACCAAAAGACAAAAACAAAGATGTCTTAGACACCGCCCACCATTCTTGGACCGACCATTACCCCGAGCACCAAAGTCAAAAGTCTCGGAGTCATCTTTGACTCAGAGATGTCGATGGATGCACAAATAGGATCAGTAGTCAGCGGATCGCACCATCTCCTCCACCTGCTGCGGAGACTCGTCCACTTTATCCTGGAAGAGGACAAAGCAGTAGTAGTTGGAACAATCATCAACTCCCGCCTCGACTACGCAAACTCCCTCTACATAGGACTACCTAAGTATCAGATTTCGCGCCTACAAGTTGTCCAGAACATGGCAGCCAGACTGGTAACAGGAAAAAAACCTTGGGAATCCATTAGCCCTTCACTGAGGACCCTGCATTGGCTAGCCGTAAAGGATCGGGTAACATTTAAGACCCTCTGCCTCACCCACAAGTGCACACAAGGAAACGCTCCTCAATATTTATACGAGAAGATAAAACACTACACCCCCAAACGCATTCTCCGATCAACCAACCAAAACCTTCTCCAGATCCCCAAGTCCCGATACAAATCAAAGGGAGAACGAAGATTCACAGTTCAAGGACCTAGGCTATGGAACGCTCTACCCACGGACATCCGTAGGGAAGAAAACCATCGGGCCTTCAGGAAAAAGCTTAAGACCCACCTCTTCTGAAGGATCAAGACGTCACTGGATGCCAAGCGCCTTGAGGCGATTTAGTTCGCATTTGTAGCGCTATATACGTTTTTCTCTCACTCACTCACTCACTCTAGAAGGTAATTCATCGTGAATCTGGTCGGTGGCAGAGGCCCTATTCACCTGGTCTGTGGCAGGGACCCCCCTCATGGTCGGTGGTAGCGACCGTGCGCCAAGCCTGTTAGTGCTATTCAGAACAGGAGAAACCCAAAAGTAAGTTTGTGCCTGGACCTCCTCCCACCTTATCTGACCCATGTTTGTCTTAACCCGTCTGCTCTAAAAGAGACTGTTTATTGTGCAAGAAGGAATAAACAAGTGTTGGACCTTTCAGTTGGTGTGGACAGTTGCTTACTGGGGAAAATTAAAGACTTGTTCTGATTACTGCAGAAACGAGGTCAGCACTGGAGGCTTTTTTTACACCAGTCGCAGGCAGGCCCGAGAAACTAACACCGCTCAACCTCCCTATTCAGGAGGGTACAGGCTTGTGGTGCGGTGTGCCTCATTCTTTTCCTGCGGAGGAGCCAAGCAGAAGAAAAGCAGGTAAAGTCTGGGGTTGGTGCGCAACATATGGATGCATGTTGAGGACCCATAGGTAATTTATGGTCACAGGAGCCAGAATGCTTACATTTAATAATGCAAGTCCATAGGTGTTAACAGGTCTTTAGTTTAGTAGTTCAGTGGAAAAAGTTTGTTGGACATAGAAGTAAGCAATTGTAAAAATAGTATGTGCGTGTAGTTCTACCCTTACAAGGGCCGCTGAATTTAACTGGTCCTACCCCAAACAGCACAAATGCAACCAGCCACCCAAGCAACAGTCAATCCACTCTGAGGCCTGGTTCACACTGGGGCGACAAACGCTCCGACATTGGGAGCTCATGTCGCATGACGTGTAAAAATCAATGAATCCCTATGAGAGCCGTCCTAACTGGTCCGACACAAGTCGGTCCGACATTAAAAATGCTCCCTGTACTACTTCTGTCCGACTTTGATCCTACTTCAGCCCATTGAATATCATTGAAGTCGGATCAAAGTAGGATCCTTGTCCTAACCATCCGACATTTGACATCCGACATGGTGATTACAGCAGCAGTAAAAGGAATTTATCTCACACTGGGATTGTTTTGATTGGTCAAAGGACAAGTCAGACTAGCACAATGTCGGATCAAAGTAGTATCCTGTTCATGAATGTCGGATGGATGTCGGACCAATGTAGGATCAATGTAGGACTGATGTCGCAGAGCAAAGTAGGATGAAAGTCGGATGAATGTCGTGTCGTATCAGTGTGAACCCAGCCTCTCTCCATATAACAGTCTGGGGGTTTACTTTTTAGGGCATGGGAGTCTTGGCACCGGATAATTCCAAAAAAACACTTAGCAATAGATGGCAGTCAGAGGACAGTCTTTTAGCAGCAGTAGTTGCTAAGAGTGAACAGTTCAAAGCCCCAAAGCTGAAGACCATGGGGTAAGTCTTTGGGCACTTGGTTACCACATGCCAAAGTGCAACATCGTTATCCAGTGCAGCGTCTAGCATTCAGTCTCAAGTATCAACTTAAAGACACTACTCACAAATGCCCAGGACAGCTGCCTCCTACTATACATCCCTTCTGGGAACTTCCCCCTTGAGGAAGCTTAATGATTTGAATCCCCCACCCTATTTTCTGTAAGCTTCTTCCAGAGACAGGGGGAAACAATCAAACTCCCAGCCTGTGAGACACTGAACAGGCTCAACTAAACAATCACTGCTCCTTTTATTGCAAAGAAACCCAAAAGCTAAATTTGTCTAGCCAATGGGAGGGTGCCACATGTGAAAGAAAGAGATGTTACAATAAAACGTAAATATACCTCCATGTAGTGATAGTAAAAAGATGCCCCTTACAAAACTTCTTCAAGCATACCAGTGACTTCACAGCCCTGCGCCGCCACATGCCTTCCAAGCCTCGCTTTCGATGAGACCTGATACCGCATGGCCGTCTCCCACCTTGCAGTGGTTAACGGTGAGGATAAACAAGGAACGGCAGTGCCGAGCACCCTGGTTCTGACAGCTTACCACCTCAACCCCTCTCTGGATACCTGATGTCCCAGCAGGATTTACACTGCACCAGTGATAAGCAGATCCCATTGTATCCTGACCATCTATCTTGACTCCATTTTTGGACAGTATCCAGTTCATCCATGTGCAACATTGCTATCTCTCATGTGAGTTGATACTCCTTTTTTCAAATTAAAGTGTTTACTATTTATTCAGAGGCGCCCTTCTCCTTGTTTTTTACAAAACTTCTTCAAACTATGGGAAACTGTCTAATTTGTTCTGTCACAAAAAAGATATATTGTATTGGTTTGAAGCCTATTGAGGTAGTGTTTACTAGGGATTAGCTTTAGATTCTGGTCGACTATGAGTTTGACCCAAACTCAAGTAATTTGCAGTTCAGAAAAATGTCAAACTAATGTGACAAAACGCTTCTGTGGAATCCAATTACCAATCAAGCAATTCCTAGTCATTGGACTGTGGCCAGCTGGCTTAGAAAGACCAATAATGTTTTTTTTTTTTTTTTACGTGCCCACCCTACCCCTATAAAAGTCTGGGTTCTCAGCAGCCTTTCATCAGTGTGTGTGGATAGGGACAGCTGACAGTGTTGTTGTTTGTTTGCTGGTAGAGATAGTTTCTGTTATACAGTGATGCTAACCTGTTCAGTGTACAGTACAGTATTATAAATGCACTGTGCAACATTATTACATTCAATTTCAGTGTGGCAGGCTACATTGTTTTTATAATTTAGTGAGAACATTACAACTACCAGACCCCCAAAGCAACCAAGAACGTATTCAATGGTCCAGGCAAAGCCCTACAATGTTTTTTTGAAGTTGGCATGCCTTGGGAACAGGAACCACACTGGGCCAAAGATTCTGTCAGCTCTTCTGGGGCAGACCAAAAGGTGGTTGATTCCACTCCATCTTATGCCAAAGAAGGTTATGTGTGAAAGTGGCACCAACCTGCTATCCGCACTCTGGAAGGGAAAGTTTACACACTAGTCTGTGTCTAGCCTGGCACATGTCCTGATCCTGACGGTGCAGCAGTTCCTAGTTAGGTACCCTTGCTTTCCGGATGTCTTGTGTAGGCCAGAATAGAGTGCTGTCACTTTAGTCATACAGAGTGATTGTTCACCTGTCAAAAATGCAATGGCATTTAGTCAAACACCACTCAGATGCCACATCCATGTATATGAGCAGGGCCCTTTAATTTCCTCCTTTATTGAATTGTATTGTAACTGTACTGTCTGCCCTCATGTTGTAAAGTGCTGCGTAAACTGTTGGCGCTATATAAAATTATAATTATAATAATATGAAATACAAGAAGAAAGTCAGGCGCTTCACATATAACAAACAATTGGGCACTATACATTCAAATAGTCCATATACTGTATATACTGAGTCCATAAACATCATCCAATGGGTGTCCCCACACCACCAAAGAGAACTTTCCCAATCTTAACAATCCTCTTCATCGTGAACATAAGTCGAATAGTATCACCACTTGAGGTACAAACTTGCCAAATATTTTTGACCCCTTTTTACGAGAAAGTCAAGAGCATTGTGGATCTAGGCCCCCATATATATATTCCATTGGTCCAAGTCCTCTGTCCTCCTGGATGATGGATGGCCTGTGGGCTCTCCTTTTACTTCCCACTCATGTGTAAGAAATTGCATAAACCAAAACATTTTTTAATATAGTGTAATACTTTATTAAACACTGGTTACACCACATATAAAGAAGTACACTCACATTTCCAAGTGCCACTGGCAGGCACCAATATAAACAGCCTTGGATGTGTAGGATGGAAGCCACCACTCCGTTCTCACCAGAGCCAGCATGTGTTCAAAAAACCTGGAAGTTGTGGGCCAGATGTGATGTCACCAAAGACTGGAGATAACGGCTGTAGAACCGCCTGGTTCGGTGGTTCTTCCTGGGGATACTTGATTACCTGGGGTCCAAGGCAGATGCGGGCAACCTTTCAATAGAAGACCCATGGACTTTTGGGTGTCTGGCTATTATCTTACTGAAATAGCAAGCTCTAATTGTGCTAAACCTGTAAGGACTAATTGTGTTAAACCTCAATAAAACCTGCCTGGTCTTTCCTTCTTAAACTTTGGCCTATTCAAAGTGCTTGCATACTGTGTATTGAGCCAGTGCTACATTTTGCTGGCTTTACTCTATAAAACCAAACAATCTATTGTTGATTTTTTAATTAAAAGCTGACTGTTGTTTTTTATTTATTTTTATTTTATCAAAATATCAACATACAAAATTGTCCTTCAAATTCAACCTTAAATATGATATTTGATACAATTACAAACCCTCCCACCCCGTCCCTGGACCATACCTCCCCCAACCTCCCATCCCCCTCCCCATTCCCTTCCTCTCACTTTAATCTTTATCTTATTACTATTCCGTTTCCAGGCCCTCATGCAATTTTTTTTTAACTTTGGTTCAGGTTCCCCTTAATATTCATACCAGACCCAAAGGGCCTGGTAATGGACTGAGGGGGGGACCATGCCGTTTTTTTCAATGAGTTTCATCTGTATTGCCGAGACCCGACAATTCATTACAGCCGCAAGTAGTTTTAACCTCCCTGGCGGTATGATTCTGTCTGGAATTACGTACCAAAAGTGGTACAATTATTTTGCATGGAAATTTGGTGTAATGTATTGTAGGCCTGCGATTCTTAGTAATTACTTACTTAAACCTGACCAAACAAGAGTCTAGTAGACATGCCAGGTATGATAAAGTTTGAAACACAAAATCATAAATTATAATATAATAAATAACTATAAATAATTATAACAAATAGTAATGTAATTATAATAAAAATTATTCAATAATGTAATCAAATCAAAAACACTGAAATTTGCTGAGTTGCAGAATTGTCGCTGTCATTAGATTTAGTGTTTGAGAACGAATTTCCCCACAAATCACTATCGCTCAATTCTGCGAGTGATGCTAATTTATTGTCGCTGTTTTTTAGCTGGTCTAAAACCACTTTTGACATAAAGGGACACTTTTTGGTTGCTATGGACAATCTCCAGTTTCCAGGCAGAAAGAACAGTTTTTATTATATAAAAGTGCATGCAGGACACTGGTCAGACCACCTGGGACAAAGGGGATGTGTAATTATTAAATACAGTACTGTAATCAGTAAGATTACAGTATACTGTATGTATACTATGTGTTTCACTTTTTGAATTTGGCTCCGAACTCCGTCCCCGTGCGCCGCAACGTCGCAGGGAACGGAGCTCGGCACTCGGCAGTAAGGATCGAGCGAGACACGGCTCGCAGACACTGCGGGAGGACATCGCAGGATCCAGGGAACAAGGTAAGTTACTTCCCCTGGATACTGCGATGCAGCCCGAGTCTGGCTCGGGGTTACTGCTTTTAGCATAAAAAAACTCACCCCGAACCTGACTCTGGAATACCGCTAAGGGAGTTAAATTCATTTTTTTTCCTTTAGAAATTTCATTATGCTGTGGGACTGTTCTAAACATGGGAAAAATGTGCCACTTTACAGGCATACTATAGACACCCCCCAGGCACGAAATTTGAAAGGAATATTTCACTTTTATTGTTTCACTTTAAGCATTATTATAATCACTGCTCCCAAAAAAACAGACGTTTTTAAACCTTTTTTTTCTGCATTGATACATGTCCCCTGGGGCAGGACCCGGGTCCCCAAATACTCTTTATGACAATACCATGCATATAAGCCTTTAAAATTAGCACTTTTAATTTTTCATGTTCGTGTCCCATAGACTTTAACGGTATTCGCGTGTTTGAACAAATGTTTTGCCTGTTCGCAAGTTCTGGTGTGAACCGAACCGGTTCTGCTGATCCTTAGTTTTTATCTCATAATAAAAACTACTTCCTTTGTCCCTCTAACATTGCAGCACAATCAAGATGCTTACATGCTCTCTCTCCACTGTATTATATGTGTGGCTATTGTCTCTTAACCACTTTAGCCCCGGACCATTTGGCTGCCCAAAGACCAGAGCACTTTTTGCGATTCGGCACTGTGTCGCTTTAACTGACAATTGCGCGGTCGTGCGACATGGCTCCCAAAAAAAATTGACGTCCTTTTTTCCCCACAAATAGAGCTTTCTTTTGGTGGTATTTGATCACCTCTGAAGGTTTTTTATTTTTTGCACTATTAACAAAAAAAGAGCGACAATTTTGAAAAAGAAAAAGCAATATTTTTTACTTTTTGCTATAATAAATATCCCCCAAAAATATATAAAAAAGCATTTTTTTTCCTCAGTTTAGGCCGATACGTATTCTTCTACATATTTTTGGTAAAAAAAATCGCAATAAGCTTTTATTAATTGATTTGCGCAAAAGTTAAAGCATCTACAAAATAGGGTCACAGGGAGCAGACGATCAGTGTCCTGTCACCATGCAGAATGGGGAAATGCTTGTTTACATCAGCATTTCCCCGTTCTTCCTCTCCGTGAGACGATCGCGGGACTCCCGGCGAACATTGAGTCCACGGGACCCACAGTTACACTCATGGAGCTCACGGCGGGCCCACAATTCTGTGTCTTATGCCCAGCCGTTCCGTCCATATGCCCAGCCGTGCCAGTTTTCTGGCGTATATCGTCGTGCAGTGGTCGGCAAGTGGTTAAAAATGGCATGCAAATTCTTATTTCAGAAAAACTGCCTCATCAAATGCCTCATGAAATGTGGGGTTGTGGTTTTGAAGTGTTTGTGTGGACTGTTTTGATATTTTATTAGTTTTTAACATAATACAGTGCGGTATTACAAAAAAAGAAGGTCACAAGCTGTACGATGAAACTGTTTTGCCATTGACAAATTGTTACGAAGTGGAGAACTTTAGCTTAAAGTGATTGTAAAGTCTATTTTTTTTCCCTATAAAAATAACAAACATGTTATACTTACTTCCTCTGTGCAGTGGATTTGCACAGAGCAGGCCGGATTCTCCTCTTCTCGGGTCCCTCTTTGCTGCTCCTGGCTCCTCCCTCCTGCTCAGTGCCCCCACAGCAAGCAGCTTGCTATGAGGGCACCCAATCCGAGTCACAGCTCCCTGTGTTTATTCAGACATGGAGCCCCGACCTGGCCCCACCCCCTCTCTTTCCTGGTTGGCTAGCTGACTTTGCTTGACAGCAGTGGCAGCCAATGGTGCCGCTGCTGTGTCTCAGCCAATCAAGAGAGAGAATTCCGGATGGCTGAGACAATCGTGGACATCGCTGGACATTGAGGGACCTCAGGTAAGTGTTAGGGGGACTGAGGGGGGGCTGCTGCACACAGAAGGCTTTTTATCTTAATGCATAGAATGCATTAAGATAAAAAACCCTCTGGCTTTACAATCCCTTTAATATATTTGTGAGATTATACTTTCCTTTTAGATCTATTGTGGCTTCTACTTTTACTTCTCAATTCAGGCCTATCACTACTAGATAAAAAAAAAATCAGGTTTCACACCAAAAAAACATTTTTTGTTCAGATTAAAATTAATTAGATTGGGCTGCTGCTTCTTTATTTAAGCAGAGCTTAAATGTGAAATTTATAAAACAAATGACACATTTAAAATATGTGAAGCCAGAATATGGCGATGCTAATGTCTTTGTGAATGGTATTGTTCGGGACCAAGCGTACAGCTTAAAGGCATCTCACAAGCATGTATGAGAAAGGATTGGTGTTTTTCTCATGTTACCCTCGAAGTTTAATTAAAACAAGGACCCTCTTTTGCACTGTAAGTATTTTTTTTTTTTTTTTGCACTAGTACATTTTCCCTGGCAGTGCCCAGTGCCCCATACCCTTTATTTGCCAATCCCTTGTCTATTAGCCTTGAAAATGACATAAATTGATCTTTAACATTTGCCTCCTGTAGGGTTCAGGAAAAAAAGTTCTGTTTTGGGTAACATATGCAATAACACGAACATGCAATATACTGCATACAGTATGTATTGCATTATTATGTGAAACATATGTAGTCACCCAACTATCATTACATTTTTATTTTGTCTCCGGGTCTCTTAAATTTTATTACCTGTACCTGTCTAGACAAAACTAAAAATATCATACTGGTGGTTCTGGAAATAAAAACAAAAAACTTTTCATGGCTATTGGAATAAGAATAACTTTTTCCTCTGTCTTTTCAGCCTTCTGTTTAAAAATCTTTTTTTTTTTTTTTTTTTCGTTGCTGCTAAACTCTAAGCTTAATGTTCTCTCTTAAAATATTCTTCCCCATCAAACCCACCTTGCATGAGAATTTGCTGCAAGTTTACAAAACCCGAGCTGTTTCCTTTTCATGAATATTAATTAGTGAACTCCCCCTGCTATTTTTCAGCTGAACACTGCTACTAAATGCTTCTCCTCCCCTTTAGGCAGCCTGAAGGAAAACTCTGCTATGTTGTGGGAAAGCTGTGCACCCAAGACAAAATGACACTGCACCCTGAAGGCCATAGGTCACAACCAGTTGAGGCAGAGGCTTTGTTCACTAAAAGCTCTTTTAAAAAGCCAGACCTAAATAGAACTTTTCTTGATGTTTTGGGGAGATTTAGTCTGAAAAAAAAGCACAATGTTTTTTGGTTTTTTTTCTTTCCTTTTTTGTTTCAAATTGACACAAAAATCATTTGAAGGCCTCCCATCAATCCTCAGCTGTAATAAGTAGCAATGCAAATGTTATAGATGTTGTATATGTATGTGTTTGTATATGAACATTAGTTTTATATAGTTTTATAATGTTTTAAACTTTCTGTACCTATTTAATTGATATCTGACTATTCACTAGTACTTCATTGATTGTTCTCACATTGTGAAACTTTTCTGCACATTTATTTAATTCTATAATATATTTAAAATAAACATGTTCTTTTATATCTTTTTTTTACAGACTTTGTTTTTATAAATTACATTTTGCTCTGATGATTTTACAGTATTTGTTCTTGACTCATTACTTTTTTTTATTATGCTGTAACTTATATTTGCTTTTATAGTAATTGAGATATATTTATATTTTTGGTGCATTTGTTCTTTCGCTAAATGTTGTTCAGTGGACATGGAATAGGCAATTTTTTCATCTTGTTATAGATTTTTCTGGTTGAAACACAGGAATAAAAATTAAATATGCAATTGCATTGAAGAGAAACACAGGATGAAACCTCTGTATTTAAAATATCCATTTTGACAAGGTTTATTATCACATGACTGCTGAGACGCATATGCTCATACAACCAATTATGAGACCAACACCTTGCCCAAAAATGACACTAAAGCCTCGTACACACGACCGATTTTCTCGTCGTAAAAAACACGTCGTTTTTTTCGACGAGATTCTTGTTAAGCTTGTCGATTTTCTCGCCAAGCTTTCCATGCGTACACACTGACAATTTCCAATTTCCTCGTTGTTCTCCGCGGTCACGTCCAGCACATACGACGGCACTATAAAGGGGAAGATCTTTTTTCTGGGCTGCTTTTGCTGATCTCGTGTTACCGCGTGTGAAGTAAAAGTTTGGGAAGAGACGATTCGCGCTTTTCAGTCTTCGTACTTTTCAGATCGTTTTCTGCGGTTCAGTTTGTGTTTGTGGGTTCGTATCTTGACTTTCAGGGCGTCTAGGCAGGTCGTATCTGTTTTACAGTGCGTTCTTGCCTGTTCGTTTCTGATTTTCAGTTCGTTATTCATAGGCCTTGCTGTTCTAAAGTGCGTTCTGTTCTGTACGTTCTGATAAGACGACCGTTTCTTAGCCATGTCGCCTGGACGTTCTCGTCGTCGAGTTCGTGCTGTGCGTGCGCTTGGTGTTGGTCTGCTTGTTTTGGACCAAGACCAGTCCATGAATGGTGTGAGGAGGAGTTCATGGACCAAGAATTGGTTGCTCCAGCGGGACCAATTCTGCCATATGCCTCTGCTGCGGGAGATCGTCGAGAATAATCCTGAGGACTACAGGAATTTTCTGCGGATGTCTGACCCCGTTTTTCAGGAACTGTTGGCTTTGGTGTCCCCCTATATTACCAGGAAGGACACCGTTATGCGTGAAGCCATCAGTGCTGAGCAGAGGCTCATCGCCACGTTGCGTTACTTGGCGACAGGGAGAAGTCTTCAGGACTTGAAGTTCACCACAGGCATCTCCCCCCAGGCTCTGGGCCTCATAATCCCAGACACCTGTTCTGCCATTATACAAGTCCTGCAGGAGGACTATATTAGGGTAAGTTTTCTCCATTAACATCACATTTTATGTATTACATGTATGCTAATGTATTGTATTTCTTTCATCCTTCCCTAATTACCATGATTGTAATATGCTGAGAATGTCCCCTTTGTCCCCATGCATGCTGGAAGCTTTAGATTGCCCCTTTTTTTTCTCCTCCATAAATATTTCCCTTCACTAACTTTTCCAGCAGGGGCGCCTGTTGCTCCAAATGTTTGGGGGTTCAAACCCCAATTTAGGAAATAAACTTCCTCCTTTTTTGCTCTGGTGCCTATTAAACGCCCCCAGTTGTCCCCTCTAATGCAGCCATTTTGTTCCCTCCAATGCAGCCATTTAGTCCCCTCTAATGCAGCCAGTTTCCCCCCAGCCCTGCACTTACCTTCTTGTGGTCAGCGCCATCCTTCTTCTGTCCTTGATGTGTTCTCCTTCCCTTGATGTTGCATCAGCCAATCATGTTACCATTAAACAGACTTGGTGAACATGATTGGCAGAGCAGCCTGCCAGTGTTTCCCCAAGGAATGCCCCCCCCTGCGTCCCCTATTTTACTTTTAGGAAGCCAATTACATCCCTCAGGTTGTAATGTGCAAGACTATTTTACTACCTGTTTCTGCTATGCAATTTGAACCCACTAAATGCTGCAATTATTCATATGTCGGTCGCTTTACAAGAGGCCATCCACCTGAATAGTGGGCGGCATAGACAATACATAGGTTAATGCAACGCATGAACCTATGTATTGTTCTGAGTGATGGGCACAGGAGAGAGGGGGCAGTGCTCCAGCGCCCACTCTGGACGCACCGCCACTGCAATGCTATCCTGTGGCCAAACACATCTCTCCCCCCCCCAAAATAATTTAGTAATGGCCCATCAGAGGGGGTGATGAATATGATAAATGAGCCTTCCATTATACTTATTTTAAACACCTTAATAAACATAGAATTTGATTGATGTTGGCCTGTAATGTTTTTTTAGAGATTTTCCTTGTAATGTATGATTTTTGTATTCTAATATTATTTCATCTTGTTTCACTCCACAGCTTCCTTCCACGCCACAGGAATGGCAGACTGTGGCATCGGAGTTTGCCACGTGGTGGGACTTCCCCAACTGCGGTGGTGCCATAGACAGGAAGCACGTCCGCATCGTGCCGCCACCCCGTTCTGGGTCCTACTACTACAATTACAAGGGGTTTCATAGCATTGTGCTGATGGCGGTGGTGTCAGCACAGTATGAATTCCTCTATGTTGATGTAGGGAAGAATGGCCGGATGTCCGATGGGGGATCCTTCATCCAGACGGAGTTTGCCCTCCGTCTCCAGAGTGACGACCTTGCATTGCCACCGGATGCAGGGAATATTGAAGGACTCCCCTTTGTTTTTTTGGCTGATGAAGCCTTCGGACTCGGATGGCATCTTATGAGGCCATTTCCTCAGAGGACCATGACCCCAGAGAAGAGGGTGTTCAATTACCGGCTGGCCAGGGGCCGAAGAGTTGTCAAAAATGCCTTCGGCATAATGGCCAGCCGGTTCCGCCTTTTTATGACTTCCATACACTTGGCGGACTACAAAATAAACTATGTCGTATTATGCTGCTGTGTGCTACACAACTTTCTGAGCCAAAAATCAAATTCCTATATGGCCTCAGTTTTGCCAGAGGCTGGACTTTCCCCTGCAAATCCCCTGCCGGGCCTGGAATCTGCCCGTCCTGGCTTGCCCTCCCAAAATGCCCGTGAGGTTCGGGACAAATACATGGAGTATTTCACGGGTAGGGGGGCAATTCCTATGCCAGCCTATGTCTAAGGATCTAAATAAAAAGCTTGTTTAAACCTTTAATTATTTGTTCTTTCCTGTCTCCTATTTTGTCTTAGTGCATTTGTAGTGCCAAGTGTATTTTACTTTAGTAACTAACAACCATTTCACTATGTAACCTTACAAAATAACCAAATAAGCTTAGAGGGTATTATAAAAAGAAGCTACACGTTATTTGTGGTCGAATATTTTACTCTGTGCACATTCACACCATTTTTAGTTTTTTCTGTTTTTTTGGGTTGGCCTGGCCACAAACCGGCAATTTTTTGCTTATGAAAATACAAAAATAACAGTTGCATTCCAAAAATTACAACATTGGATACCTCTGAGCAATCTGAGACATTCACTTACACAAACTATGTCTCTATGTGCCCGTCCTAATATGGGGTCCTGCCACCCCTTGCCCAGCCAAAAATTGAATATGCACACATTTGGGATTTTTTTCATCTAGGAAGTTTACAATCCTGATCCCTATTGTCAACATGTGCTATCTGCCATCAGGGGTGATCAATGGACGTGTTTTGGGGGTGCAACCCCTTCCTCAGTTCACCGACTTTAGATACGAGGAAGGGGTTGCACCCCCAAAAGACATACATGGATATCCCCTGATGGCAGATAGCACATGTTGACACACTGTGTGCAGATTCAATTTTTGGCTGGTTTGATTGTCAAAAATATTCTAAAATGTGCAATAACAAACATGTAAAAACAAATGTGTTTGGATGGCTTATTGAATTCTCCCCAAAACATCGAGAATGTCTTTAAATGTTTGTTCCATCACATGGATTCTTTGTTTAATTAGGTCCAGTTCCGTGCTACATTCCATCACTTGCTGGATGAGGCGGAGGGCACTGTCAGCAGAGAACCGTGTACTATCCTTCACAACATTTATATCCCCTAAAAACAAAAAAAAAAAGGTATTATAACTCTGCAGGCCTACATCTCTTACCTGAAGCTGTGGTGACAGATACTGACCTGTTGTGGTGACCAGATCCACAACGTCATCCACCTCTCCTTCCTGCACTTCTCCTTCCTCCACCTCAACTTCCTGCACATCTTTCGGTTGTGGGTCTTTGGGAGTTTGGGGTTGCTTGGAAGTTGTGGGGTGCATGTGCTCCCTGGAGTGTTCTCCTCCCAGTCTTCTCTCCCCTATGAGAATCAAACAAAAGGTCTATTTATCACATTGTAAATCTCAATGTTAAAATAAAAACAGGCTAAATTGCTTGGAAGTGTGGTACAAGTGTGTGTTTGGGCGGAATTTTAAGAAGAATGCATTATTTATGACCAAGAATATGTTTAGTATTCACCTTTGGATGTAATTTATTTGACATGGAGGCACCACAAAAATTCACTGATGCACCTGTGTGGGACACCCAAAAAAGGCGGGTCTGGTGGCCCACACTATAGTGCTCCAAAGTACAGATGTGGAAGCAGCTGCTGAGTGTCGTCTCCTTTACACTGATAAAAGTTTGCATTTCATTCTCTTTACAAACACATCATCTAGCCTAAAAATTTTGCCACAATATTTGACCAAAAATGGCAGATGTCTAATTACTTTTGTGGCTATAAAATAAGCCAAAACCGCGGATAGTGGCCGAACGAAGTGTCTGTAACGTAACGAACGATTACTGTGCCCAACCAAGTTCAAAATATTACATTTTGGAAGGGAGTCCAATATGAGAAACCAAAATAAAGAGCAACATGTACGTTTAGAAAAAGATTAATAGCAGAAAAGTCTACATTTTACTTACTTTTAGCGAGCATTCTCTTTATGCTCCTCAACTGCTCTGGCTCCCTCAGTTTGAGGTCTGACCACCTCTTTCTGAGCTGCTCATTTGAGCGTTTCACCCCGAAATTCGCCTTCAGACTCTTCACGACTTTAGTGAGGATTTTGGCCTTCCTTCTATTTGGTTTGCTATACGGCCCATGCTTTGCATCATAATCAGACTTGAGCAAGATGTCCACCATCTCCACCATCTCCGCCAAAGACATATTCGATGCCTTGAATCTCCTCCTTGATCGTGATGTTTCCTCGGTCTCCGGGCTTGTCTCCTCCTCGTTAGTTGCGGAATTATCAGACACCTGCTGTAACTCCGCCATATCTGTCTGCCCGCCGAAAGAGAAGGGGCGGGGAAAAGATGTTAGTTAGAACGTCATGGGCGGGCGACGTGTGCGGAGCGACGTGTTCGTATTTTGACGCATGCGTGGTGTTTATATAGCAAACACACATGTGACTAAAGTACGTTCGGTGTGCGGAGAGAGGAGTTCAAGTGACGGACGTGCGAACGAAGGTATGTGATTTTGTGACTTGTACAAATTGTTGGCCTATACTGTCTTGAGAATGTTGGAGGATATATATGGTGACTAGGATGTTAAGGAGGTTAGACTGTTTGCCTCACATTAGTTATATATAATTTATTTAACTTGCAGATACAATATGAATGTCTTTATAAGCGACAAGGATTTCCTGGCGGAATTTATTGACCGGGTAAGGGAGCTGCCCGCTCTGTGGGAGACGAAAAACCCCATCCACAAAGAAAGAGGGGTGAGAAAAGCAGCGCTGGAGAAGCTGCTCCCATTTGTGCATACCAAGGTGCCCACAGCCACAGCAAAACAAGTGAACACTAAAATTGGCAGCTTGAGAGGTACCTACAGGACTGAACGCTCTAAGGTGCTGGCTTCTCAGAGGTCAGGAGCAGCAGCAGGTGATGTTTATGTCCCGATTTTGTGGTACTACAACAGGATGTCCTTCCTGGATGACCACATTGAGACAAGGCCATCACTCTCCACTCTTCCCCCCAGACTTCCCTGCAGCCAACCTGAGCCTTCTCTGGAGCAAGAGGAGGCAGCCATCCTGGATGATCCTGATTTGGCCATCTGGAGCCAGGTATAGTATTAAGTGAAAATGTATTGGGATAAACTTAATGTTTGACAAATATGTCAAGATGACAAACATAAAATATTTTGGATTCCACAAGTGACATCAAGATCTGTAGACATTAGTCTGCACTTAATTGGGTGCTAAATAGTCAATCTGATGTAGTGGTAAATTTAAAGCAAGGATTTATGGATTTACATTCTAATTGCTTCAATCAGGATTACAAAGTTTGATGCAAAGATTAAACCAACATATTAAACTATGTCCCTTTTTCATACACAGGATGAAATCAGCCAGGAGGAGGGTCTGGAAACTGTCAGGCAGGAGGAGGAAGGGCCCAGTGGCAGCCAGGAGGTGGCAGGGCCCAGTGGCAGCCAGGAGGTGGCAGGGCCCAGTGGCAGACAGGAGGTGGCAGGGCCCAGTGGCAGCAAGGAGGTGGCAGGGCCCAGTGGCAGACAGGAGGTGGCAGGGCAAAGGAGAAGCACCAGATCCCAGGTGCCTCCCATCCGGCTTCCCAAAAGAGGCAGGAGGGACAGGAGCACGAGTGAGGCAGCAATGGCCCTTATTCGTGAGGCCCATGCCACCCTCCAGGAGCCCACATCCCCTGAAGAGGCCATTGCCGGCCTAGTGGAGGCTAAGTTCAAGGTGATGAGCATGGAGCAACGCCTCCTATGCGAGCCCCTGCTCATCACCTTGCTCAACAAGGGGGTGATGGAGAAAATTACCCCCAATACCGCCATATGTGAGGTGGCACAACTGACCCAACCTCAACCTCCACCTCCCCCTTCTTCTTCTGCCCCCCTTCTTCTGCTACACCTCCACCTTCTTCTTCTGCCCCACCCCATTCTGCTACACCTCCACCTTCTTCTGCCCCACCCCCTTCTGCTACACCTCCACCTTCTTCTTCTGCCCCACCCCCTTCTGCTACACCTCACCCTTCTTCTTCTGCCCCACCCCCTTCTGCTACACCTCCACCTTCTTCTTCTGCCCCACCCCCTTCTGCTACACCTCCACCTTCTTCTTCTGCCCCACCCCCTTCTGCTACACCTCCACCTTCTTCTTCTGCCCCACCCCCTTCTGCTACACCTCCACCTTCTTCTTCTGCCCCACCCCCTTCTGCTACATCTCCTCGTCCTCCTCCTGACAGGAGTACCCCTCCAGTGGCCCAGCCTCCAGCCAAACGAAGAAGGAAGGCTGCAGGGAAGGCTTCAGGGAAGGTTGCAGGGAAGGTTGCCAGGAAGAAGAGGAAGTGATGGCCTTGCTTCATTGTGGTCGGACAGAAGGCAGCCTGTTGTAGTACCACACACTTGGGACATATATATCACCTGCTGCTGTTCCTGACCTCTGGGAGGCCAGCATCAGATTGTGTTCAGAAATGTTGGCCTTCTCAAGCTCCCAATTTTAGGGTCCACACAGGGTTGCTGTGTGCTCTGGGGTCCCTGGGATGCACAAATGGCAGCAGGTTCTCCAGCGCTGCCTTCTCTTTATTTTATTTCAAAACATGAATAAATGTGATTTTTGTTTAAGTTCATACTTGACTATGTGTATTTGTAAAAATTAAAAATCTAGCTTTGGAGTAAGCAGATACATTTGACTGACAAAAAAAGGGACAGATAACAACCCCCCAAAAGAATAACTAAATCTGATTTGCAAAAAAACACGGTGGAAAATTTAACTAATATAGATTCCAAAATTAAATAGGAGATCACTATCAAAACATTGCGAAATTATAATTAACATAATTTTGAAAAATATAACCATTTAAATTATTCCTAAAAACTTGCACGATATAATACACATAAATCTTCTTAAGAGCAGCATGAAAAAGGTTAAAAAAAAATAGTCATAACTCTGTGTGAATATCAGCAGCAAAAGAAGGTCACTCGTTTTGATTAATGTAACATTCTAACGAAGATTTCAATGCAGAACATTTAAACGATGCAAAAATTTGGAGCGTGACGAATGTGCTCTCTCCATTACGAAGGCTTGTTTTACCAGAAAATGCGCTCCCGTCTCATAGTTGCTTGTGAGCATGCGCGCTTTTGGAAGAGTCGTAAAAGCATACACACGAACCATTTTCTCGTCACAAAACAGGCCGACGAGAAACACGACGAGGAAATCTGGAATCCTGACGAGAAAATAGAGAGCAGGTTCTCTTTTTTCTCGTCGAGATTCTCGGCAATTTTCTCGTCGTAAAACCATACACACGAACGTTTTTCTTGACAAAAAAGCTCTCGCGGCACTTTTCTTGACGGTTTTGGACGAGAAAATCGGTCGTGTGTACGAGGCCTCAGGCTGACTGAGTTAGAAAAGGGGCAAGGCAACAGCTTTATTGAACTTTTCCAAATGTAACAAATAACCAATGCCTGTCATAGGTATACTGTGAGCACCCATAAACCATAAACCAGGGATATGCAATTATCGGACCTCCAGCTGTTGCAAAACTACAAGTCCCACCATGCCTCTGCCTCTGGGTGTCATGCTTGTGGCTGTCAGTCTTGCTATGCCTCAAGGGACTTGTAGTTCTGCAACAGCTGGAGGTCCGCTAATTGCATATCCCTGCCATAAACTGACAGTCTAAGAGGCCTGCCCTCACCATCAGTGCCAGACAGGCATTAGACTTACCCCAGAATTTAACTTGAGGGCATAGCTCATTACAACAGCGTCAATTGCTGGCATGGTCAAAACCGCCAATAGAGAGGTGACGAAACATCAAAGTGGGTGGGTAACCCTTCTGTCAGTTGAATCTCCTCAGGTCAGAGGGACATGCCTCAGTGTAGTTTTTCTGGAGTTCAGGCTCCGCCCCATTACCTCGTGTCCTTGTAGCCAATCCTGATGGAGCCACTTAACCTCCTTGATTTGGATCAACGCCCAGTGTAATGCAAGGCTTCCATCAGTCAAGGCTCCCTTTCCCTAAAGCGGTTCAAGGGGTCTTCATGGCGGGGTCTAAAAGGCATCGGAAAACTCAGAGGGTCAACAAAAACATTTTTGGGCAAGGAAGACCCACAGGGAAAGCTGTCAGAACCAAGGAACTAATTCTTCTAAAGTGGAAATGAGAGAGTGAGCAAGCAACAGAATGTGAAACACCTTGGACATATTTATCCCTAAACCAGATATTCAGTTATAAGCATCTGACAACCAGGAAGCGCAACAGGGAGACCACAGATAGGGAGTGGGTGCAAAGGCAGTAAAAACACTTGAGCTACACAGAAAACCACTTGTCTCTCCACCAGTTTATCACCCCATAATTCCACTGTTACCATAATAGGAAAGAGCTTCAACAACGACATGTCATGTCCCATAACATATCCAATTGGGCTCATAAGGCCGACCAAGGATCAGCAGACCACGCAACTGAAAGAATGCACTGAAGCCACTGGAACCTGATGTGTCTATGTAAAATTCCAGCTGTGAGTTCAGCACGTCTTCCATTTACCAGCAAAATGACCATAGGTATGCAGGAAGGACAACTACATCTCCAAATCCTCACGCATAGGTCTTGTAATTCTCACCATTATGATGTAGAGCCGAAACACCCTTCATTGCCCATGATAGCCGCCTACAGAAGTCCCTGCCCAGTGACCCAACAGGGATAGAATCTGTTTCAGCTGGAGCGTCCTGATTACACCAGGGACAGAAGCCTAGTCAGTATGTCATCAGGAAGCTGAAAAACCAACTGTACATTGTGAATCTCAATGCCCAAGAAGGACAGAACATGGACAGTACTGTCTAATGTATTTGGCTGAAAACGGGGTACCCAGTCAAACACAAACCTCCTAGAAGAAGAGCAATAACCATTGACAGCTGTCACAGAAAACCTAGCAAACATTGCAAGACTGAGTGTAGACCAAAAGACTGTACTAACACCCACTCCAGCAAACTACCGAACAGTTGAAAGTAGAACCATGAGATAGCGCAACCCGGTGGCAGACACATATCCACAAAATAGCTACCTCAGAAGAAGCAACCTAAAAAGTCAACAATGTGGACAGGGAGGAGGTGAAGGCAGATGTTATACCAGCCTTTGAAAATAGTGCAGAAGCACCCGCAGACCTTACTAAAGATGCCTTGTCAGAAGAGACGTATGGGACCCAGGATTCCTCCTAGTCAATACCATCGTTAACAGTGAAGATGGAGAAAGGAGGGATGGTGTCCAAGGCAAACATTTTCTTAATTATTCATTTTTATTGATTTATTTTTTTATGCTATTTTGAATCCATGACAAGTGACGAAAAAGCCACAGGTTGCCACTGTCACAAACTGTGCTGCTGATAATAAGCTTTTAAGATGAAAGCATCCCTATTGATGTGATACTGATCTAGAAAGGTAGACCCTTAAACCTAGTTAAGTGGTTAGCAATGTTCCCTTCCTGAAACATAACGATCTCTGACCATTCATAAAGATCTCATAATGATCTCTGACATAGCATTTACATCCATATATGCAGAATGCCAGACTCGGCCCCGCCCCCCGGCGCCAATGGCTGCGCTGCTATCAATATATCCATTTAAGAGCTGAGACAACGGGCAGAGGGGAAGAGTGCGTCTCCGTCGTGGGAATTATGGGACTCAGGTGAGTAAAACAGGGGGCTGGGGGGTCGGTCATTAACAGAAGTTTTTTCACCTTAAAGCATAGGATGCATTAAGGTGAAAAAACATGAGGGTTTACAACCCCTTTAAATGAAAAATGCAGTGAATTTCTTTGTCAGTCTATTTAAAGCATTAAAGTGTTACTAAACCCACAACAGTAACATCAGTCTGTATATGCAGTAAAACATGCATGTTATACTCATTGTCAAACCTAAGGGGTAATACTCTGCATTGTGTAAAAAGACTGTTTGATCCTGTCTTCTCTGAACCTACCCTTCTTTTACTGTCCCCAAGCTATCTGTTGATAGTACAGAGCCTTGAAAGCACTCTGGTCAGTTTAGTGTGTATTGAATGAGATTTTTTTTTTTTTGGAATGGTGCATGTGATAAACATAGGGCCAATCAGCACTGTCCAGACAAAGTCAGCCTCAGACAGGACAGTCAGGACAGTCAGAAAATAATGAAAACTCCTCTTAAAAGCTTTAACCAGTGCACGGTCGTACACTGATAGAAGTCAGAAGACTGCTATAACTGCTGATGAGAAAAGGTTATATTTACTAAAATAATTACATTTCCATGTTCTGTGTACAGTGGGAGACCACATATAGTAAATGCAGGGTCCTGGGTTCAGTAACCCTTTAACCACTTACAAACCGGCTGCCGCAGGAATACGTCGCTAATTTGAAGAGGAATACTGTTGTTATGGTAGCAGCTAGCTACCATAACCCCGGTACCCTCTTCAAGAGCGGGCGGTCTGCTTTCAGATAAAAGTGGTCTCTGCAGTGGATTCACCCCGAGATCACTTTTATCGGCGGCAGGAGAGGGCCCCCCTCCCGCCCCTATCCGGTCCCTTTCGCCGCTTACCGGAGCCATCGGCAGCGGCGGAGGCGATCGGATGCTGTCCATGGCTGGGTATGGAGACGAGTGAGGGGAAGATGGCCCCCACCCATCTCCATATCATTGCAGCGCCCAATGCTCTTAAAGGGACATTTAAAAAAAAAAAATTAAATGACATAAAACTATTTATTTATTTTTATTGGACTTTAGTGTAAATATGAGATCTGAGGTCTTTTTGACCCCAGATCTCATATTTAAGAGGACCTGTCATGTTTTTTTCTATTACAAGGGATGTTTACATTCCTTGTAATAGGAATAAAAGTGACCCAAATTTTTTATTTTTTTTTAAAAAGTGTCAAAATTAAAAATTGAAAGAAATAAGGAAAAACGGTTTTTTTAACGCTCCCCGTCTCGACGAGCTCGCATGCAGAAGCAAACGCATACTTGAGCAGCGCCCGCATATGAAAACGGTGTTCAAACCACACATGTGAGGTATTGCCGCGATCGTTAGAGCAAGAGCAATAATTCTAGTCCTAGACCTCCTCTGTAAGTCAAAACGTGCAACCTGTAGAATTTTTTTAAACGTCGCCTATGGAGATTTTAAGGGTAAAAGTTTGTCGCCATTCCACGAGCGGGCGCAACTTTGAAGCGGGACATGTTGGGTATCAATTTACTCGGCGTAACATTATCGTTCACAATATAATACAAAATTGGGCTTACTTTACCGTTGTCTTATTTTTAATTCAAAAAAGTAAATTTTTTCCATAAAAAGTGCGCTTGCTAGACCGCTGCGCAAATTCGATGTGACAAAAAGTATTGCAATGACCACCATTTTATTCTCTAGGGTATTAGAAAAAAATATATATAATGTTTGGGGGTTCTAAGTAATTTTCTAGCAAAAAAAATGTTTTAAACACCAAATCTCAGAAAGAGGCTCAGTCCTTAAGTGGTTGAGGTAAAACTAAACCCAATCACTAAAACGTAAAAAGTAATGTAGCGGGGTGCTAAATTTAGGGGAAGTGTTTGGGTGGTAGTTATACCCAAACACCCTAATTGTTATGGTTCTTGCAACCATTTTTTGTATAGTTCCCTGTGGCCTGCAGGTGGTGCTGCCATAGTAGGCCAGGGTCGAACCGCTAATCCAGTGCTGTCCCTTGTGTGTCCCCTCTCGGAAGCCATACGGTGGGTGTAGTAGGCCTGCTGTGCATGCTGGGAGAGGATATAAAAGGGGCAGATGCTGCCTGTTCAGGGTTTGTTGTCGGGGGTCCTACCCCAGGGAGTGTGCATTCCTGTCCATCCTGGGCACCTTTGGCCCAGGGGCGGAGGTCGGTGGATCAGTCCCAGGCACCTTTAGTCCTGGGGCTGCAGCAGAGGCCTGGGTCCAGCATCTTTGGCTGGAGCCCACCAAGGATCAAGGAGTCTCAGGGTGCCGCCTTGCGAGGGGACCCGTATTCTAGATGAGGAGACCGGGGGAGGAACCGTTCCGAGGGACTGGTGCAGAAGTCACGGTGAAGGAAGGGTCCCGGTAACTCTCTGGAGGGATGTCTTCTCCTTAACAGAGGCCAAGTTCACCAGGTCTGTGGAAGAGACCAAGTTCACCAGGTCTGTGGCAGAGACTTTGGGTAAAGTTTGAGTACCATATCGGCTGCTAGTCCCAAGCTAGGGAGACTATCCGAATGGGCTGAGTCTGCTTGAGAATCGGATCAGTGAATTGGGTTACGTTTGTGCCTGGACCTCTTCCACACCTTAAGCTGTCCTGTCCTCCTTCCAACCTTTTCTGTCAGAGACTGTGTTTTACAAGAGAATAAACTCTATGTTGGAGTTGCAGCTGGTGTGGACATTCAAGTTACTGTGGGGATACAAGGACTTGTCTTTATTTAATATAGAGGTGAGAAACATTCTCTGGCTGTCTGACTGTGGGGAACCTATCAACAACACCGCTCAACCTCTTCACATAGGAGGGTACGGGCTTGTGGCGTGGTGTGCCCCTCTATTCCTGCAAGGAGCCGAACAAGGCAGGTGAAGAGAGGGGTGGGTGCGCTAGAGTAATAACATGGTAATCTTTTTAATACAACAGATTTTATTAAAATAATACCTGTTGATCCGGCCATGCAGATCCTTTCAAAGCACTTCTATCCACTATGCTCCTGTAAAGGAACCCTGTCACATGGACCCTATGCGGAGACTAAAATCAGCTCTGCTGACACACATCGGGTAAGCAGAGTTTAACCTTGTCAGTAAAGTGGTCCAACTGGAGCTGGAGGGAGTTCATGTAGAAAGGAAGTGGCTGAAAATGGCTGGAGAGATCAGCAATGCTGAAATGGAAAAGAAGGGATGGAAAAAAGGTGAAAACAGTAGTTTATTTTATTGTTTATGATATATGGTGCTTTAGCAAACTAAATGTCATGCAGTATATTTGTTTTAAACTCCCTTTCAGTGCCCTCCATGACTATTCAGGGATATTGACAGTTGAAAACACTTTGCACAGGATGACACTTTGCCCTTCGACAGCAGTAAAGCACCTCAGTCATAGGTTTATTATAGCCATTTTGTTATTTAATTCTCTTCCAGTGAGCAACGTTCTATGGAGTTCCCAATGGAGCAATATTCTGTGGAGTTCTAAAGGTAGCACACAGCGTGTGTTCCTAGTGCGCACCTGGAACTTAGTGTAGGAGTTTTCTTTTGAGTCAAATGTTTAAGCACAGTTTGCTTTGCTTTGTTGCATGCTGCTTTAAACGAAATACTCTCCCAATGTCTCTGTCAATGGTTCTTTCAGCAACACTGCTCTTTTTAACACTAACAGTGTCTGTACTAAGCTTTTATTAACGCAACTGTTCTTCAGTGTATTCAGAGAACAACATTGAAAGATGCTTTCATGTGTCCAAAGTTATTTCTTGTCCTCAAAGGTTCAGTGGTAGGGTGCTTTTTGATGCAGGTGCACATGCATATCTCCCAACTTTTTGAGATGGGAGTGAGGGACACCTATTAGCAAAAGTATGTAGGCATAGGACACACCCCTGCCATGCCCACTTAAAGTGTAACTCCACTTTTGTTGAAAGAAAAACAAAACAATTTCCCTCTGGGTGTTCTATGAACATTGCAGGGATTTTAACAAACTTTGTTGCAGATTCCTATCTTTTGTTAATCTGAAGAAATCCCCGTGTGTTTCTCTGTGCTCATGTGGGAAAGTGAGTCTAATGGGAGTGATTTCATAACTATCAATCAGCTGTGCACATTCAGGGCTCTAATGAGGAAATCTGCTGGGCCTGCATCTCTTTAACCGTGATTTCCTATTGAAATTATCTCTCCAAAAATTACATTTTTGTTGCAGAGGATGCCTGAAATCTGACTTTATATTGGTGAGCCAATCACACATGCAGGACATGATGTTTCTGGGGGGTATTCTGTTCACAGAACACCCCCCAGAATTTTCAGAAAATGACAACGGCTGCAGATTGAAAAGATTTAATTACAATATGACTTGTGTCACAAGTGTTTTATTTTACCACTACTATTCCTTTATACTGGCTTTTGAAATGGACTAATGCAGCAATTTAGAAATTGGATTAATGGTTTAGTACTAAGAAACACTTTTTGAAAGATAAAAAGTGCATTTTATATACAACTACAGTATATAGATCAGACCAAAATGAGAGACAAATGAGGAGGAAAGAGGGACTTTGTTCCAAATCAGGGACAGTCCCTCGAAATCAGGGAAAGTTGGGAGCTATGGCACATGCATGCTGTATCACCAATTGCATTAAAAATTCAAGAGCAATTTTTTTGTGATTGGGGAATTTGTTCCATGAGGCTTTTTGCATGTGAGAGAAGGCTAAGAGCCTACAACTGATGTATTTGAAAAATCCTGGCCACCATTTGCAAAATGGGAAAATATAGCCAGATACAAGAGGAACTGGGGTAGATTAGTGCACCACAACAATGCCTGGATTAACAAGTGAAGTATTGGGTTGGTTGGTTGTGCTCCCTATATGAATCTCAAGGCTTAAACTGTATCCATAGCCAAAACCTTTTTTTTTTTTGGATAGAGTGGGGAAGGAATAGAACTCCCATTTGGTGTTACTGCTATCGGAGCTATGTTGGGGAGATTCCTTCATTTCCTATCTAGTAAAAGTGTTGTCCTCAGGACAGGAAGTCCGAGGAAATTTTTCCAACAGCAATATAGACAGAAGTAATTTTTTTTCCGTACACGTTCTAACCTTTCCCTATTCTATCCAGCATTAAAGAAAAAAAAGTTTTGGGTATAGGTACACTTTAACCTATAGTCATTTGACTGTAGGCTGAACGGGAGCTCTCTTGTTCTGGGTGGATGTTATATGACATCCTCCCAGAACACGCCTCGCACGTGCCCCACAGGCCGTGCTGCGGCACGATCTGTCATCTGCTATGTCTGCCCGACACATCGAATTACAGATGAACGTACTGTTCTGCTGATGGTACCGTGTGATCGCTGTGGCCAGTCACAGCAGATTACATGACAATTGTACACAATGGATATCTTCCATTTTTTGTGTACATTTGTGTTGCTAGCTGTGATTGGTCACAGTGATCCCATGGTATAGATAGGACCAGTCACAGCCCATCTGTACCCTATGATTAGCTGTGGCCAATCACAGCTAATCACAATAGTAAACACTGAATAAATTATTTTAATTCAGTAAAAATAATTGTTTATAACAGTGAAATAACAGTGAAATAAAATAAAAAAAATCCTAATCACCTCCGTAGTAGAGTTACTATGGTAACACTGTGTTGCTCTGGTCACAGTATGCACAAAAAAAAAAACATAAAAATAAAATAAAAAATTCTTCTTTACATACTTTCACCAGTCAGTCAGTATCCCTGATCTCCCCCACACCAGTCATATGTTGTGGCTTTACTGCACTCAATTTTTAAAAATGTCTTTCTTTTCCAAAAAATTACAACTTCAAAAAACTCGCCATGGCCCTTACTAAAATACCTTTTACTGTCTACATTCCAAAAATGGGTCATTTGGGGAATATTTGTACCGTCCTGGCATTTTTTTTGGCCTCAATAAATGAGATAGGCCGTCAGTATATCAGAATTTATAAATTTTCAGATATATATACCATATGGTAGTTTGTGGACTGTTGTTTGTCATACAACATTAGAATTTCCTACAGACTAAATGATAAACCCTGATTTGAGTTATTTTCACCAAAGAAATGTAGCCGTATACATTTTGGCCTAAATTTATGAAGAATTATTTATCTGAAATTTTTTATAACAGAAACAAAGAAAAGCCCTATTGTTTTTAAACTTTTGGTTCTTTCATTTATTTAGCAAAAAGTAAAAAACCCAGCAGTGATTAAATACCACCAAAATAAATTTCTATTTGTGTGAACAAAATCATTACAATTTTGTTTGGGTACGGTGTTGCATGACTGCACAATTGTCATTGAAAATGTGACCGTGCTGAAAGCTGAAAAATAGCCTGGGCAGGAAGGGGGTAAAAGTGCCCGGTATTGAAGTGGTTAAATACCACCAAAAGAAAGCTCTATTTGTGTGAAAAAAAATGCTAAAAATTTCATATGGGTACAGTGTTGTATGACTGTGCAATTGTCATTCAAAATGTGACAGCTCTGAAGGCTGAAAATTGGCCTGGGCAGGAAGAAGGTAAAAGTGCCCAGTATTAAAGTAGTTACATTTCAGTTTTACCAGAGTGTGTCTTTAAAGTAATTGTAAAGGCTCGTTTTTTTTCCCTATAAAAATAACAAATATGTTATACTTAACTGCTCTGTGCAGTTGGTTTTCACAGAGCAGCCGGGATCCTCCTCTTCTCGGGTCCCTCTTTGGTGCTCTTGGCCCCTCCCTCCTGTTCAGTGCCCCCACAGCAAGCAGCTTGCTATGGGGGCACCCGAGCCGAGTCACAGCTCCTTGTGTCAATTCAGACAGTGAGCCCTGGCTCAGCCCGCCCCCTATCTCTCCTGATTGGCTAGCTGACTTTGATTGACAGCAGCCGGAGCCTATGGCGCAGACAATGGGAAGGAGAACCTCAGATGGCTGAGACATTTGTGGACAAAGCTAGACAGAGATGGGGCTCAGATAAGTATTAGGGGGGCTGAGGGGGGATGCTGCACACAGAAGGATTTTTATCTTAATACATAGAATGCATTAAGATAAAAAAAACTTGGAAAATGTTTCTAAATTTACCAAATTCTATGTCATTCAAGTCAGTTAAATAAAGATCTTTATTAGTACGCATAACAATGCACCCAAATGCATCTATAAGGCATATATGTTAATGAATTCTAAAGCAAGAAGTGTCTGAAAAATCAATGGCCTAAAGGAAATAATCCCTTGCTTGGTCACCATCCTAGTAACAATGGAAGAGAACATACTTGCCAGATGTGAAATAGTCCACTTATTTTATTTTATCAAAAATGTATTAATTTATTTGTATGTACAGTACTTGTTTATAAAGCACCAGACATGGGAGTAAGTCACACATGTGCAAGTCACAAGCAAGTCTCAAGTCTTAACCTTCAAGTCTCAAGCAAGTCTCAAGTTACTGTGACAAAAAGCAAGCAAGTCAAGTCGAGTCCCTGCTAGAAGTCCAGCAAGTCAAGTCAAGTCATTTATTTTGGTCAAGTCACAAATCAAGTCAAAATACTGATCTACCCCATACTGTATAAAAATAATAGGATGGATAACAATAAATAATATTGGTTATGTGCCCATGCCTCACTGTGCCTCACTGTGCCCATGCTTCACTGTGCCCGTGTCTCACTGTGCCGTGCCTCACTGTGCCCGTGTCTCACTGTGCCTGTGCTTCATTGTGCCCAATGCCTCACTGTGCCCGTGTCTCACTGTGCCCGTGTCTCACTGTGCCCAATGCCTCACTGTGCCCGTGTCTCACTGTGCCCGTGTCTCACTGTGCCCATGCTTCACTGTGCCCATCAGCCGTGTACCTGATCAGCGGCATCCCGGCAGCCATTCCAGTATTCAAAAGCCGCGCCTCCTCCTCGTCTGTGATAGGCGGAACACTCAATTTCCCAGCATTCAGTGTTCCGCCTATCACGGACATCCGCTCATCCTCATAACACAGACGAGGATAAGAGGATGTCTGTGATAGGCTGAACACTGCCTGCTGTGAAATTGAGTGTTCTGCCTATCACAGACGAGGAGGCGCGGCTTTTGAACACTGCAATGGCCGCCGTCTGTCTGCATGACACACTGATCAGGTAGGCAGATGGCGGCTTGCGGTTAGTGTTAGTGGTGCCAAGTCATTGCAAGTCATATAGCCCAAGTCAAAGTCAAGTCGCAAGTCATTAGTGACAAGTCAATGTCAAGTCGAGTCATTTATTGAAATCTGTCAAGCAAGTCGCAAGTCCTCAAACAGGTGACTCAAGTCTGACTTAAGTCAAGTCATGTGACTCAAGTCCCCCACCTCTGTAAAGCACCAACATATTCTGCTGTGAGTACAAAGGCCATTCACATTAGCCTCAGACCCCAAATTATCCCACAAATTAGAGCCAATTAGTTAGCAATTATTTTCTACATGGAGTGCACAGGTTCTCTATGCAGTCCCTATAAGAATAAATCAAATGACCCCCAACACTCACCATTTCATTTTCTGTTATTCAAAATGTAACACGGAGTCCATCACTGCTAACAATGTCACTGTTAGGCCTCGTACACACGACCGATTTTCTCGTCGTAAACAGTCAAGAAAAGTGCCGCGAGAGTTTTTTTGTCTAGAAAAACGTTCGTGTGTATGGTTTTACGACGAGAAACTTGACGAGAATCTCGACGAGAAAATAGAGAACCTGCTCTCTATTTTCTCGTCAGGAGTCCAGATTTCCTCGTCGTGTTTCTCGTCGGCCTGTTTTGTGACGAGAAAATGGTTCGTGTGTATGCTTTTACGACTCTTCCAAAAGCGCGCATGCTCAGAATCAAGTATGAGACGGGAGCGCATCTTCTGGTAAAACAAGCCTTCGTAATGGAAATAGCACATTCGTCACGCTAAAACGAACTGAAAGCACGAAGACTGAAAAGCGCGAATCGTCTCTTCCCAAACTTTTACTTCACACGCGGTAACACGAGATCAGCAAAAGCAGCCCAAGGGGTGGCGCCAAGAAAAAAGATCTTCCCCTTTATAGTGCCGTCGTACGTGCTGGACGTGAGCGCAGAGAACCACGAGGAAATTGGGAAATGACAGTGTGTACGCATAGAAAGCTTGACGAGAAAATCGACAAGCTTAACAAGAATCTCGTCGAAAAAAACGACGTGTTTTTTACGACGAGAAAATCGGTCGTGTGTACGAGGCCTTACTCGTACATTTTGTTGAGGTGAACTAAATTAGCTGTTATAGAGAGGAAAGATTTGACATTATAGAGACATGAAGATTCGACGAAGCAGCTAGTAACATACGATCGCAGCGAGAGGACATTTATGGTGAAATCCTCTGCCCATAGGCTATAGAAGAATTCTAATGTTGGTTGACTAGTAATAATAATTAATAAATATAATTATTACTAGTCATACAACATTAGAATTCTACTATAGCTTGTAGGCGGAACATTCGACCGGAAATGTACGATTGCGGCGTCGTACAGTTTAGCTGCTCTGTCGAATCTTCTTAGAACAGGCCCCTTATTGCGATTCGGCACTGCGTCGCTTTAACTGACAATTGCGCGGTCGTGCGACGTGGCTCCCAAACAAAATTGGCGTCCTTTTTTCCCCACAAATAGAGCTTTCTTTTGGGGGTATTTGCTCACCTCTGCGGTTTTTATTTTTTGCGCTATAAACAAAAATAGAGCGACAATTTTGAAAAAAATGACTTATTTTTTACTTTTTGCTATAATAAATATCCCCAAAAAATATATAAAAAAAAACTTTTTTTTCCTCAGTTTCGGCTGATACGTATTCTTCTACATGTTTTTGGTCAAAAAAAAATCTCAATCGACGTTTATTGATTGGTTTGCGCAAAAATTATAGCGTTTACAAAATAGGGAATAGTTTTAAGGCATTTTTATTATTTATTTATTTTTTACTAGTAATGGCGGCGATCAGCAATTTTTTTCGTGACTGCGACATTATGGCGGACACATCGGACACTTTTGACACATTTTTGGGACCATTGTCATTTTTACAGCGATCAGTGCAATAAAAATGCACTGGTTACTGTAAAAATTACACTGGCAGTGAAGGGGTTAACCACTAGGGGCGCTGGAGGGGTTAAGTGTGCCTAGGGGCGTGTTTCTAACTGAGGGGGGGCGTGGCTACGAGTGACACGTCACCGATCTCCGCTCTGATTACACAGAGCGGAGATCGCTGACATTGTCAGTAGGGGAGCGGGGAGATGTTGTGTTTACACTAACATCTCCCCGCTCCATGCCTCCGTGAGACGATCGCGGGGATCCCCGCAGCGATCAAGTCCGCGGGTCCCGCGGTCCGACTCACGGGGAAGGCAGGGGGGTCGCGAGCACGCCGCCGGCGTCTGCAGTTAAAGGGCCACGTACAGGTACGTGATTGTGCCTGTACGAGCCATTCTGCCGACATACAGTGGGTACGGAAAGTATTCAGACCCCCTTAAATTTTTCACTCTTTGTCATATTGCAGCCATTTGCTAAAATCTTTTAAGTTCATTTTTTTTCCTCATTAATGTACACACAGCACCCCACATTGACAGAAAAACACAGAACTGTTGACATTTTTGCAGATTTATTAGAAGAAGAAAAATTGAAATATCACATGGTCCTAAGTATTCAGACCCTTTGCTGTGACACTCACATATATAACTCGGGTGCAGTCCATTTCTTCTGATCATCCTTGAGATGGTTCTACACCTTCATTTGAGTCCAGCTGTGTTTGATTATACTGATTGGACTTAATTAGGAAAGCCACACACCTGTCTATATAAGACCTTACAGCTCACAGTGCATGTCAGAGCAAATGAGAATCATGAGGTCAAAGGAACTGCCTGAAGAGCTCAGAAACATAATTGTGGCAAGGCACAAATCTGGCCAAGGTTACAAAAAAATTCTGCTGCACTTAAGGTTCCTAAGAGCACAGTGGCCTCCATAATCCTTAAATGGAAGACGTTTGGGACGACCAGAACCCTTCCTAGAGCTGAACTGAGCTATCGAGGGAGACGAGCCTTGGTGAGAGAGGTAAAGAAGAACCCAAAGATCACTGTAGCTGAGCTCCAGAGATGCAGTCGGGAGATGGGAGAAAGTTGTAGAAAGTCAACCATCACTGCAGCCCTCCACCAGTCGGGGCTTTATGGCAGAGTGGCCCGACGGAAGCCTCTCCTCAGTGCAAGACACGTGAAAGCCCGCATGGAGTTTGCTAAAAAAAACACCTGAAGGACTCCAAGATGGTGAGAAATAAGATTCTCTGGTCTGATGAGACCAAGATAGAACTTTTTGGCCTTAATTCTAAGCTGTATGTGTGTAGAAAAACGGGCACTGCTCATTACATGTCCAATACAGTCCGAACAGTGAAGCATGGTGGTGGCAGCATCATGCTGTGGGGGTGTTTTTCAGCTGCAGGGACAGGACGACTGGTTGCAATCGAGAGAAAGATGAATGCGGCCAAGTACAGGGATATCCTGGATGAAAACCTTCTCCAGAGTGCTCAGGACCTCAGACTGGGCCGAAGGTTTACATTCCAACAAGACAATGACCCTAAGCACACAGCTAAAATAACGAAGGAGTGGCTTCACAACAACTCCATGACTGTTCTTGAATGGCCCAGCCAGAGCCCTGACTTAAACCCAATTGAGCATCTCTGGAGAGACCTAAAAATGGCTGTCCACCAACATTTACCATCCAACCTGCCAGAACTGGAGAGGATCTGCAAGGAGGAATGGCAGAGGATCCCCAAAACCAGGTGTGAAAAACTTGTTGCATCTTTTCCAAAAAGACTCATGGCTGTATTAGATCAAAAGGGTGCTTCTACTAAATACTGAGCAAAGGGTCTGCATACTTAGCACCATGTGATATTTCACTTCTTCTTTTTTAATAAATCTGCAAAAATGTCAACAATTCTGTTTCTGTCAATATGGGGTGCTGTGTGTACATTAATGAGGAAAAAAATGAACTTACCGCATTTTCCGGCGTATAAGGCGACTGGGCGTATAAGACGACCCCCTAATTTTCCAGATAAAATGTGGGTTTTGGGATATACTCGCCGTATACCTCACTGTGCCCCTGCATACCTCACTGTTCGCCCTGCATACCTCACTGTTCCCCCTGCATACCTCACTGTTCCCCCTGCATACCTCACTGTTCCCTCTGCATACCTCACTGTTCCCTCTGCATACCTCACTGTTCCCTCGCATACCTCACTGTTCCCCCGCATGCCTCACTGTTCCCCCGCATGCCTCACTGTTCCCCCTCGACGATCACTTACCTTATCCCTGACATGTAGAATCTCAGTCAGACCGCAGCCGTCCATTGTTCAAAAGCCGCGCCTCCTCCTCATGCTGTTCCGTGATAGGCGGAACACTCCGCTTCCCAGCAAAGCCTCTGTTTAGTGTTCCACCTATCACGGATGCCCTCTCGTCCTCGGCCTCGGATGAGAGGGCATCTGTGATAGGCGAAACACTAAACAGAGGCTCTGCTGGGAAGCGGAGTGTTCCGCCTATCACGGAACAGCATGAGGAGGAGGCGCGGCTTTTGAAAAATGGACGGCCGCGGTCTGAGATTCTACAGTTAGGTAAGGTACCGGCGTATAAGACGACCCCCGACTTTTGAGAGGATTTTTAGGGGTTAAAAAGTCGTCTTATATGCCGGAAAATACGGTAAATGATTTTAGCAAATGGCTGCAATATAACAAAGAGTGAAAAATGTAAGGGGGTCTGAATACTTTCCGTACCCACTGTATATATACAGTGAGGGGTCCTTAAGTGGTTAATTCGGTTTTTCGGACTAATGCATTTTTTAACGAAAAACAAAATAAATAAAAACGAATTTCGGGAGTAACTAAATAAATGTATTTTTCGGACGAAAACGAAATTCCGAAACAAAATATTTCAGTGTGCACATGTCTATACAGTATACGAGCAAAGGGAATATGGGATCAGTAGGAGTAAGAATAGGTAGCAAAGAGAAGCTACTTAGAAGAAAAATTCCACACTATACAATGTATTATGCCCCATACACACGATCGTTTTTCATGCCGTTAAAACTGCCATTTTTAAAAATGGCCCTGAAAAATGATCGTGTGTATGCTCCAGAGCATTTTTAACGACGTGAAAAACGGCCATTAAAAATTTCGGACATGCTCTCTTTTTTCACGTCGTTTTTCATGTAGTTTTTTTTAACGACGTGAAAAACGATAGTGTGTATGCTTTCACGAGGTGAAAAAAAAACGCGCATGCTCAGAAGCAATTATGAGACGGGAGCGCTCGTTTTGGTAAAGCTAATGTTGGAAATGGAGATGGCACATTCGTCACGGTGGAATTAATAGCATCGTTTTAATGCTGCGCATTCCGTTCTTCTTTTGATAATGCTTAAAAATTACCTTCTTTTGCTAATGACATTGAGAGTTATGCCAAACTTGTTTCTAAAGTAATTCCAAATTGCTCTAATGATTGTAAAATATTATTTCTAAGCCGCACCTCCCTCCTAAATAATACTAATAATAATAAAATAATGTAAATATCCTTTTTTTTTTTTATTATATTTTACTATTGTATTTTTTATTTTTGGGGCCTTGTTTTTTATTTTTTGGCTTAAATTATTCTTGTGTAAAGTTACCACACCAACCTTCAAAATTTGTCTCATTTGGCCTCAGGGAGGTTTGTGTCCCTTGATAATAACAATAATATTATTTGAGATGTCCCTGCCTGCTCCCTAGCAAGCTCTCTTTTGAAATACAAATCACATAGTCAAGTTTTTTAAGGCAAAAAAAAAAAACCCTTTATTTCGGAACATAACAAATTAAAGGGGAAGGCAGCACTGGAGAGCCTGCTTGCATTTGTGCATCCCTTTGACCCCACAACAACCATCCAAGATGTGAAAACCAAAATAGAGATTAGATCCCCCAAAAAAAGGAGCCCAATCTTGTCTTGAGCTCCCAGAGGTCAGGAGCCACAGCAGATAAGTCCTATTTGTCCCCAGTCTGTGGTACTACAGCAGGCATTATTTTCTCCTCTTCCTTGTAGCCTTCTCTCCAGCCTTCTCTGCAGCCTTGGTTGGTTTCTTCCTTGGAGGCTGGGGATCAGGAGGAGAGGTTGTGGCAGGAGGAGTAGTAGGAGGAGGAGGAGGTGGAGGAGTAGGGACAACCTCCGTTATATCGCTGTACATGGTGAGTTCACCCAACAAGCCTTTATTGATCACTTTTAAAAGCAGGGTCTCACTATACATCTTTTGCCGTAAGTCCATTTGCCCTAGTTTGTGGGCGAGGACTGCGGCAAATCCCTCATCAACAGAGGGTGCCTCTCTGAGGGCCACTGTTGCCTCTCTGATGAAGGCCCTGGTTTCCTCCTCCACCTGCCTACCTCTCCTTGGCCCTCGTGGTTTAACTACCAGGGGAGGCATCTGGGCTCTTGTGCTGGGCCCAGCCTCCTCCTGGATGCCACTGGGCCCTGCCTCCTCCTGATCCCCACCCTCTTCCTGGCTCTGCTCTGGCTGTAAAAAAAGAAAGGGACATTATTTATTTTGGCCCACCATCATTCACAGACATTGTTCACCTCTAGACATTGTTGAAATCAATGTCAAAAGTTATGTCATTTTCATTGATTCCGCATCCTGGTTTTGTTGCCTTGTCCAGATAAAATTAGGCCACTACTGTATCTTGCTCTTAAAAAACTTTATTGGTAGAAGTTTACATACCTAACAATACTAACATCTATTTAAATTCTACAATTTTGTAAGATATAAATATAGATATCAATACTTTACCTGGCTCCATATATCCAAATCTGCCTCCTCAAGGACCTCATCTTGATCCTCAGAGGAAGCCAGAGCAGGGTTGCCAGGAAGGCTGGAGGACTGGCTGCAGGGAAGGCTGGAGGGTTGGCTACAAGGAAGGCTGGATTGACCTCTGGGGGGAAGGGTGGACAGAGATTCCCTCACTTCCAGCTGGTCATCCAGGAAAGATAACTTGCTGTAGTACCACAGACTGGGTTTATAAACCTTATCTGCTGGAGCACCTGACCTCTGGGACCTCAGGACCATAGTCCTCTGGGTCCTGTATGTCCCTCTGATCGTCGCTATTTTGGTTTTCACATCTTGGAGAGTTGTTGTGGGTATCTTGGTTTGCACAAATGCAAGCAGGCTCTCCAGTGCTGCTTTCCTGGCGTCTTTATTTTTATTCGCACCACTTTTGGTTTGCCATAGTATAGGTAGCTCTTGCCATTTGTCTATGAACTCCCCCATGAATTCCGGGTTTTTGAAAGTATTCATGATATCTGTAAAAGCGAGAAACAACAAAATATATATTTTTCAGGCAACATTCCTCAAATGTGCATTTTCTACATATTTTTTACGCACAAATCTCCTCGTCTGATGAACCTGAAATGCTTAAATTGTTAGGTACCTTCGTCAAGACGTTCGTTGCTAACTCCCTCTCCCGCCAAATGAACGTATTTTCGAGACATGGATCTTCCCTTGATATACACTGCGCATGCGTGAAACTCTGCACGCTTTCCCCGCCCCTGACGTTCGATATTGCACTTTCCCCGCCCCTTCTCGCTCGTCGTAGTGCTTAACAAAACATGGCGGAGACACAGGTGGCTGAGATTACCTCTACAGAGGAGGAAATTCCAGAGGAGCCCAAATCCAGATCCAGGAGATATAAGGCATCCAACATGTCATTCGAGGAAATGGTGGAGATGGTCGCCATTTTGAAGAGGGAGGATTATGATGCCAAGCATGGGCCGTATAAAAGGCCTAATCTGGTCAAGGCAAAAATTATGGGCAAAGTGGTCAAAAGTCTTCTCAAAAAATTCGGGGTGTGCAGAACGAAGGAACAGCTCTGAAAACGTTGGTCTGATCTGAAGTTGCGGGAGCCCGACCAATACAAAAGAATCAAGAAAGTTTTAGGAAAAAGTAAGTTATTTTTTAATATTTTCCATGGTACATATTATTTACTTGTATTCTGTCGTGTATTTTTGACTTTGATATAGTACAGTGAAAGATACCATCTTTCAGGTTCGTCCGCACAGTAAACGGACGTATTAAACCTCTTTCTCCGTACAGTTCCTCAATGTATTTTATTTTATTTGGGGGAGCAAATTTTGTAATCACTTATTTTTTCGGTGCTAATCCAAAGGACATTTGTTCGTTTGAAAAAAGGATATGCATGGTAATGTTAAGGGAGTGAATGCTCAGCAGCTGATGAAACATTTGAACGCAGTAGTACAAGTGTGGGCCTAAAGCCAAAAAGCTTGAGGGTGTCACACACAGGTGATCCTGTGTAGATACTTTGGGGTGTTACAATGTGTCAAATTTGTGTTTAAAAAGTATATGCTATGGTTTTGGCTATGTATCCAATCATGTGTTCCGGTTGGCACTGGGGGTCCATTTTAAAATGGAGCAGGCTTCAAAAGAATGTTTACAAAGTATTTTATCATGTTTAGTTTTTTTGAAAAATTGAGTCGCTACTAATGAAACTATACCTTTTATTTCAATCTCCCTAGGGATTCCAATAGCTACCTCAGATGAGCCGACAATTGTAACACCTACAACAATACCCCCAGAACCCCAGGATGGAGAGGAACGTGATGTTGTGGAAGTGGAAAGTGGCACCACCACAGGTCAGAGAGAAACCAGACACATGCATGTTAAATAGATGTAGGCCTACATATTCTATCCTACATTTTTCTTTTTACATTTAGGTGCAGTTCTGGCCGAAGACCCCAAAAAGTTGACACATCACAGTGCCCAGATCCTGATCCAATACCTCATGGTCTGCTGTCGTGACCTCGAAAAAATTAAGGGAGACTTGATAGAGATCAGGGCAAATACCAAGCGGGTGGAGGAAAGGCTCCAAAATATCATGGCTGTGCTTGGGCGTGTCTAATGTTTTTACACCAAAGAACGTTTAAATTGCTAAGTTTTGGAAGGTTTTTTGTTGTTTTACCCTTTAATGACTAGCACATGTTTAGCTTTTTCACAATTTTTTAGAATATAGTTTGTTTATGCATGGCTGGTCATGCGTTTTAATACCCCAAAAATTAAGGGAACATCCACATTTCAAAGGAAGTTTACCACCAAAAAAAGAAATAAAGGTATTTTTACATTCCAAATAATTGTGGCTTCATTATGTAAATGTGGTGCTGAGTGAACTAATCAATGTTTTGTGTTTACACTGACAATGAAGGCAAATTAAGAATGATAAATACACATGGCAATACAAGTGCACTAGGTAAACCTACATGAAACATAAAACATTATAAAATGAAAACACCAAACCAATCTTTACTCCATAAAATAATGTATTTTTTTTTAAAACAAAATTTTAAACATTTTCTGGCATTTCAATGGCCCCCCTACCCATAAAATATTCCACATATTGGTTACAGACCTCACATCCGGTTGGGGGGGCCAAGCCAGGACGGGCAGGTTCCAGGGCCACTAAAGTTTCTTGATTGAGTAAAGAGGCCTCAGGCCCACTCAAAGCTATATAACTGGTGGAATGCACCCGTAGGAAATTATGAAGCACACAGCAAGTCATTACCACATGGTTCCATTTGTATGGGGCAAGGTGGATGGAGGTCAGGAAGAGGCGAAATCGGCTGGCCATGATGCCAAAGGCATTTTCCACCACCCTTCTGGCTCTGGCCAGCCGATAATTGAACACCCTCCTCTCAGGGGTGAGGGTGCGTTGCTGGAATGGCCTCATCAAATGGGGTCCCAGGCCAAACGCCTCATCCGCAACAAACACAAAAGGTAGTCCCTCCACATTCTGCTCCGCTGGTGGCAAGGCCAGCAGATCCAAAAGGAGCCGTTCCCCAAACTCCGTCTGGGCAAATACTCCTCCATCAGACATCCTGCCATTCTTGCCAACGTCCACATAGAGGAACTCGTAGGTGGCCGACACCACTGCCATCATCTCGATACTGTGGAACCCCTTATAGTTATAATAAAAGGATCCCGAATGGGGTGGTGGGACGACCCGAACATGTTTGCCGTCGATGGCTCCTCCACAGTTCGGAAAGTTCCATCGCTGGGCAAACTCGGAAGCCACATTCTGCCATTCATGTGGCGAAGAAGGGAACTGTGGAATTAAAGAAAGAATAAATTAATACTTTGAGCCAGAAACATTGAAGGCTGATTTCATAAAAACATTCATGTCCAACATTGGTAGAAACTGTAAAAAAAAAAGATTAGTAAGCAACAACAAACCTAAAAAAAACAATAAATAAAAATTGGGGGGGGGGGGTTGAAGATGAGTTGGGAATATCACAAATGAAGGCTGTAGCACTCTGTATGAAGTTTAAAAAAAGGAACATTCCTAGGCAATCTATAGGTTGCGTTTTGGGTAAAGCACTACGATGGAACATAGAATAAAATACATGGAAATGACTAGGCAAGGTAGGTATGGCCCCAGGATAGCATGCTGGAGAGGTTAGCCAAATTTACAGGTAGGCCTCAAACCCAAAACTTTTACTATTAAAACATGGGGAGAAAGGGGACATTCCCTGCAGTTAAGAATCATGTGAATTAGGGACTGCTAATAAAGCAAAATAAAAAGTATCCAAAACAAAAATACATACAATGTGAAGTTTTTAAGAAGAACACTTACCTTAATATAGTCCTCCTGCAAAACTTGAAGGATGGCAGAACAAGTCTCTGGTATAATGATCCCCAGAGCCTGGGGGGATATGCCTGTGGAGAACTTAAGGTCCTGCAGGCTTCTCCCAGTCGCCAGGTATCGCAACGTGGCGACGAGCCTCTGCTCAGCACTGATGGCTTCCCGCATAAGGGTGTCCTGCCTGGTAATATAGGGGGACACCAAAGCCAACAGATGCTGAAATACGGGGTCAGACATCCTGAGAAAATTCCTGAAATCATCAGGATTATTCTCCCTGATCTCCCGCAACAAAGGCATGTGACAGAATTGGTGCCGCTGGAGCAACCAATTCTTGGTCCATGAACTCCTCCTGACCCTGCTCATGGCATGGAGTCGGGATACAGCATGAACCCCTGCACCAACTACAGCACGAACTCTACGACGAGTACGTAGCCGCAACATGGCTAGATAACGGTCGGCTGAACAGAATGAACTAGAAGAACGCACGGAAGAACAGCAAGGCCTATGAAGAACAAGCTGAAAAACACGAACGAGCAGAGCAGACCGCACTGAATAAACAGATACGAACTGACTACAAGCAGTGCAAAACAGATACGAACCCACAGGCACAAACTGAACTCCCGAAAACGATCTTCAAAGCACGAAGACTGAAAAGCGCGAATCGTCTCTCACCAAACTTTTACTAACACGCGGTAACACGGAATTAGCAAAAGCGTCCCAAAGGGTGGCGTCATTAGAACGGAACTTTCCATTTATAGTGCCGTCGTACGTGTTGAACGTCACTGCGCTTTGCTTGATCGTTTTTTTTAATGATCGTGTGTATGCAAGGCAGGCTTGAGAGGAAACATGAAAAAAAACGAGAAGAAAAACTTTGGTTTAAAAAATGACATTAAAAATGATCGTGTGTATGGGGCATTAGACATGGGCTCCGTCAATAAATTAGTTTTGTTCTGCTCCGTTTCGTATTAGCCGTTATTTCGTATTTCGTAATTCGTGACTGAAATTCAATTTGGATTCGTACGAAATACACGAACGTTCGTTATGATGAATTTAAAGTGGAGTTCCACCCTGAATTTTTTTTTTTCCAAAAATCCGAAACAAAAATAGAAAAAAAAAATTGGAAAAATTATTATTTTTTACTTACCAGAAATAGCGGTTGCTATGCGGAAGTCCCTAATCTGCCTCTTCATCGTCCGCGGCTGGTCTTCTTCCGCCGTCCTACTCGCGGTGTCTTCTTGTGAATGGGGCGCGCTGCCTTCTGGGAACTGTGTGTATCCCAGAGAGCACCCGGCCCATCCACAAAGCACTGTGCGGCTCGCACATGCGCAGTAGGAAACGGGCAGTGAAGCCGCAAGGCTTCACTGCCTGTTTCCCTTACTGAGGATGGCGGCGCCGGGAGCTGCCAGAATCGAGGGATCGGCCTCGGGGGGCTGACATTGCGGGCGAGTAGGACAGGTAAGTGTCCTTATTAAAAGTCAGCAGCTACAGTGTTTGTAGCTGCTGACTTTAAAAAAAATAAAAAATCGCGGGTGGAATCCCCCTTTAAAAAGCAAACCCAGGAAGTCAGCAGTGCTGCTGACTTCCTGGGTTTGCTTTTTAAATTCATCATAACGAATGTTCGTAATTGTTACGAAAAGTTAACAAGCCTAACGAAAATTCGTATTCAATCCAAATTGAATTTCGGACACGAATTACGAAATACGAACTAACGGCAACGGGCTACAAACAAACCCAGGAACTCAGCACAGAACAGGGATGGTGGGAGCCCCTTATAATGAGCACAGCAGGGGTACAGCCCCAGGAGGAAGTCAGCACAGCACAGGGATGGTGGAAGCCCCTCATAATGAGCACAGCACAGGGATGGTGGGAACCCCTCATAATGAGCAAAATGAGTCGACGACTGCCATATTGAGAAAGGTATTGTAGCCCAGGCCGTTAGTTCGTATTTCGTAATTCGTGTCCGAAATTCAATTTGGATTGAATACGAATTTTCGTAACAATTACGAACATTCGTTATGATGAATTTAAAAAACAAAATTTACCTTTGTCAAATTTCGAATCCAAAATTCGTCAACGAAATTTTGTATTTCGTAAAATTCGGAAGCATATAAATTCGTATTTCGGATGCTTTCGATTGTACGAATTTTTGGAAATTCATACGAAACGAATCGCACATGTCTATAATGTATTTGAAAATACCTTTAAAGGCTTACTAAACCCTTGTTTTTGTTTTTTGTTTTTTAAATAACAAACATATCATACTTACCTCCACTGTGCAGTTGGTTAAGCACAAAGTGACCCAGATCCTCCTCTTCTGGGGTCCGTCAGCTGCGTTAGTAGCTCCTCCTCTTCTCGAGAAGCACTCTCCTTTGAGACATCCATGGGGGCGTGCTCCCAAGTCTTGCTTCTGCGTCTATTGACACAGAAAGCAGGACTCGGCCCTGCCCCCTGGAGCCCGCATCATTGTATTTGATTGACAGCAGCGGGAGCCAATGGCTGCGCTGCTATCAATCTATCCAATCAGGACACGAGACACCAGCTGGTGTGCTCGTCCCCGGGGAGAAAAAGACTGGGTTCAGGTAAGTAAAACAGGGGGTCTGGGGGGCTGCAGCGTGACAGAAGGTTTTTCACCTTAATGCATAGAATGCATTAAGGTGGAAAAACCACGAAAGTTTACAACCCTTTAAAGCGGAGCTCCACCCTAAAATCATACTTTACTTCTATAGCTTCCTTTTAACATGTTTAACCACTTAACGACCGCCCACTGTATATATACGTCGGCAAAATGGCACGGACAGGCACAATCACGTACCTGTACGTGACTGCCTTCGTATGGGTGGGGGGTCCGATCGGACCCCCCTCCGGTACAGTGGACGGTCGGGATCGCTGATGAGGGGGCGGCCATTGGTTTCTGGCCACCCCCTCGCGATCGCTCCCGGCGAATCAAATGCTTCCTCTGCCCGTGTAATGTAAACACAGGCAGAGAGGAAGCAGCAGGAAGTGATGTCATCTCTCCTGCGGCGCTCACATATACCGGAGCACAGTCGAGATAAGACATCAAGTGCACAAGCAGTACACTGACACCAGGACACATAGGCACACGATCGCCCCCCCCCCAGTCACCCCCAGATCACCCCCCAGATCACCCCCCAGCCCCCAGTCACAGTGTCACCGATTGCAGTGATCATTTATTTACTGATCACTGCAATCAGTGACATTTGTAACTGTAAAAGTGTCAGGGCAGTTAGTGTTAGGTCCCTTAGGTCCAGGGTAGCTCCCTAACCCCCCCTAATAAAGGTTTAACCCCTTGATCGCCCCCCAGGTAACCCTTTCAGCCCCTAGCACCACTGTCACTAATCGATCGTTTTTCTGATCGCTGTATTAGTGTCGGTGATGCGCTAGGTAGTCAGTTATTTTTTTATGTTCGCCGTCAGGTTTTTATAACGTCAGGTACCCCCATATATATTACCTAATAAAGGTTTAACCCCTTGATCGCCCCCCAGGTAACCCTTTCACCCCCTAGCACCACTGTCACTAATCAATTGCTTTTCTGATCGGTGTGTTAGTGTCGGTGATGCCGCTAGGTAGTCAGTAATTTTTTTATCTTCGCTGCCAGGTTTTTATAACGTCAGGTACCCCCATATATTATCTAATAAAGGTTTTAACCCCCTGATTGCCCGGCGGGTGATATCAATATGGTTTTAGGGTCAGAGAGGATCTGCGTAACCCCAGGCAGCGTCAGGTTAGTGCCAGTAATGCTAACACCCACGCGCAAAGCATACACCTCCCTTATTGGTATAGTATCTGAACAGATCAATATCTGATCTAATCAGATCTATACTAGCGTCCCCAGCAGTTTAGGGTTCCCAAAAATGCAGTGTTAGCGGGATCAGCCCAGATACCTGCTAGCACCTGCGTTTTGCCCCTCCGTCCAGCCCAGGCCACCCAAGTGCAGTATCGATCGATCACTGTCACTTACAAAACACAACACACATAACTGCAGCGTTCGCAGAGACAGGCCTGATCCCTGCGACTCCAGTGCTGTAGGAGGTGATTTCACCACCACAGTTAAAAAAAAGATCATATATGCCGAAGCATGGGGGCAGCAGGAGTGGAGGAGCGATTTTGCTCCTAATGCCGCGTACATACGGTCAAAATTCAGACGGAGGCTTGCCCGTGGAAAAGTCAGACCGTGTCTACGCGGCATAACTTTTGTGGGATGATGCCCCCATGCTTCGGCATATATAAATGGTGCACGTATGCCCATCATTAGAAGTGGGTGAATGAAGGGAGGTATTCTAATGGTGGGCATACCCACCGATCAATCTCTTTTTTTCGTTCAGCCAACAGGCTGCATGAAAAGAAAGATTACAATACATGTCCAACAAGGACCAGCAACGTACTGGTATGTTGCTGGACTTTGAATGGTTATACCAAAATGATGCCTGCGGGTTTAGGTATCATCTTGGTATCATTCTCTTCAGCCAGCGGCCGGCTTTCCTGTAAAAGCAATCCTAGCGGCTAATTAGCCTCTGGACTGCTTTTACAAGCAGTGGGAGGGAATTTCCCCCCCCGGATATAAAAAGCGCCATTGGGAAATTGGGAAAGCATTTTATCACACCGATCTTGGTGTCGTCAGATGCTTTGAGGGCAGAGGAAAAATCTAGGGTCTAATAGACCCCATTTTTTTCAAAAAAAGAGTACCTGTCACTACCTATTGCTATCATAGGGGATATTTACATTCCCTGAGATAACAATTAAAAATAATAAAATAAAAAAATATGGAAGGAACAGTTTAAAAATAAAATAAAAAAGGAAAATTAATAATAAAAAAAAAAAAAAAAGCACCCCTGTCCTGCCCTGCTCTTGCACAAAGCGTCGGTCTGGCGTCATATGTAAACAGTAATTGCATCATGCATGTGAGGTATCACCACGAAGGTCAGATCGAGGGCAGTAATTTTAGCAGTAGACCTCCTCTGTAAATCTAATGTGGTAACCTGTAAAGGCTTTTAAAGGCTTTTAAAAATGTATGTAGTTTGTCGCCACTGCACAAATTTTAAAGCATGTCGTGTTTGGTATCCATGTACTCGGCCTTTTCTATTTCATCAAACATTTGGGCAATATAGTGTGTTTTAGTGCATTAAAATTTAAAAAAGTGTATTTTTTCCCCCAAAAATGCGTTTGAAAAATCGCTGTGCAAATACTGTGTGGAAAAAAAAAATGCAACACCCACCATTTTAATCTGTAGGGCCTTTGCTTTAAAAAAATATATAATGTTTGGGGGTTCAACGTAATTTTCTTGCAAAAAAAATATATGTTTTCATGTAAACAAAAAGTGTCAGAAAGGGTTTTGTCTTCAAGTGGTTAGAAGAGTGGATGTAAGCTTCCTAATGTTGTGTATAAAAATGCCAGGACAGTTCAAAACCCCCCCAAAATGACCCCATTTTGGAAAGTAGACACCCCAAGCTATTTGCTGAGAGGCATGTCGAGTCCATGGAATATTTTATATGTTGACACAAGTTGCGGAAAAAAGACAATTCTTTTTTTAGTTTTTAGTTTTTTGCACAAAGTTGTCACTAAATGATATATTTCTCAAACATGCCATGGGCATATGTGGAATTACACCCCAAAATACATTCTGTTGCTTCTCCTGAGTACGGGGATACCACATGTGTGAGACTTTTTGGGAGCCTAGCCGCGTACGGGACCCCAAAAACCAAGCACCGCCTTCAGGCTTTCTAAGGGTGTATATTTTGGATTTCACTCCTGACTGCCTATCACCAGGGATGAGCCGAACACCCCCCTGTTCGGTTCGCACCAGAACCTGCGAACAGACAAAATGTTCGTGTGAACTTTAGAACCCTATTAAATACAATGGACTCGAACGTTCGAAATCTAAAGTGCTAATTATAAAGGCTAATATGCAAGTTATTGTCCTAAAAAGTGTTTGGGGACCCGGGTCCTGCCCCAGGGGACATGTATCAATGCAAAAAAAAGTTTTAAAAACTGCCGTTTTTTCGGGAGCAGTGATTTTAATAATGCTTAAAATGAAACAATAAAAGTGAAATATTCCTTTAAATTTCGTACCTGGGGGGTGTGTATGATATGCATGTAAAGTGGCGCATGTTTCCCGTGCTTAGAACTGTCCCTGCAAAAAATTTCATTTTTGAAAGAAAAAAAGTCATTTAAAACTCACTCGCGGCTATTAACCACTTAACGACCGCTCACTGTATATATACGTTGGCACAATGGCACCGACAGGCACAATCACGTAGAGTGTACGTGATTGCCTTTGTACAGTTGGGGGGTCCGATCGGACCCCCCTTCTGTACAGTGAGCGGTCGGAATTCGTCTGGGAGCGTTCCGAGATGGGGGGGCGTCCGTTCGATTCCGGCCACCCCCCCACGATCGCTCCCGGCGAATAGAAATGCCCCCTCTGTCTGTGTAATGTTTACACAGACAGAGAAAGCAGGAGGAAGTGATGTCATCTCCTGTGCGGCGCTCACATATACCGAGAGTCGTACAAGAGAAGACACACAGGTCAGTGCACTAACACTACACTAACACCAGCACACATAGGCACATAAATCGCCCCCCCAGGCCCCCCCAGATCACCCCCCAGCCTCCAGTCACAGTGTCACTGATTGCAGTGACCATTTATATACTGATCACTGCAATCAGTGACATTTGTGACTGTAAAAGTGTCACTACATTTAGTTTTAGGTCCAGTGTAGCCCCCTAACCCCCCCTAATAAAGGTTTAACCCCTTGATCACCCCCCAGAAAACCCTTTCACCCCCTAGCACCGCCGTCGCTAAGCGATCATTTTTCTGATCGCTGTCTTGGCGTCGGTGATGCCGATCGGTACCCAGTAATTTTTTTTAGGTTCGCCGCAGGTTTTTATAGCGTCGGGTACCCCCATAAATGATCTAATAAAGGTTTAACCCCCTTGATCGCCCCCCAGGTAACCCTTTCACCCCCTATCACCACTGTCGCTAAGCGATCATTTTTCTGATCGATGTCTTAGCGTCGGTGATGCAGATCGGTAGCCAGTATTTTTTTTTTAGGTTCGCCGCAGGTTTTTATAGCGTCGGGTACCCCCATAAATTATCTAATAAAGGTTTAACCCCCTTGATCGCCCCCCAGGTAACCCTTTCACCCCCTATCACCACTGTCACTAAGCGATCATTTTTCTGATCGATGTCTTAGTGTCGGTGATGCAGATCGGTAGCCAGTATTTTTTTTTTAGGTTCGCCGCAGGTTTTTATAGCGTCGGGTACCCCCATAAATGATCTAATAAAGGTTTAACCCCCTTGATCGCCCCCCAGGTAACCCTTTCACCCCCTAGCACCGCCGTCGCTAAGCGATCATTTCTCTGATCGCTGTCTTAGCGTCGGTGATGCAGATCGGTACCCAGTAATTTTTTTTAGGTTCGCCGCAGGTTTTTATAGCGTCGGGTACCCCCATAAAATATCTAATAAAGGTTTAACCCCCTTGATCGCCCCCCAGGTAACCCTTTCACCCCCTATCACCACTGTCGCTAAGCGATCATTTTTCTGATCGATGTCTTAGCGTCGGTGATGCAGATCGGTAGCCAGTATTTTTTTTTAGGTTCGCCGCAGGTTTTTATAGCGTCGGGTACCCCCATAAATGATCTAATAAAGGTTTAACCCCCTTGATCGCCCCCCAGGTAACCCTTTCACCCCCTATCACCACTGTCACTAAGCGATCATTTTTCTGATTGATGTCTTAGCGTCGGTGATGCAGATCGGTAGCCAGTATTTTTTTTTTAGGTTCGCCGCAGGTTTTTATAGCGTCGGGTACCCCCATAAATGATCTAATAAAGGTTTAACCCCCTTGATCGCCCCCCAGGTAACCCTTTCACCCCCTAGCACCGCCGTCGCTAAGCGATCATTTTTCTGATCGATGTCTTAGCGTCGGTGATGCAGATCGGTACCCAGAATTTTTTTTAGGTTCGCCGCAGGTTTTTATAGCGTCGGGTACCCCCATAAAATATCTAATAAAGGTTTAACCCCCTTGATCGCCCCCCAGGTAACCCTTTCACCCCCTATCACCACTGTCGCTAAGCGATCATTTTTCTGATCGATGTCTTAGCGTCGGTGATGCAGATTGGTAGCCAGTATTTTTTTTTTAGGTTCGCCGCAGGTTTTTATAGCGTCGGGTACCCCCATAAAATATCTAATAAAGGTTTAACCCCCTTGATCGCCCCCCAGGTAACCCTTTCACCCCCTATCACCACTGTCGCTAAGCAATCATTTTTCTGATCGCTGTCTTAGCGTCGGTGATGCAGATCGGTAGCCAGTAATTTTTTTTAGGTTCGCCGCAGGTTTTTATAGCGTCAGGTACCCCCATATATTATCTAATAAAGGTTTTAACCCCCTAATTGCCCCTAGTTAACCCTTTCACCAGTAATCATCATATAAGTGTTACGGGTGACGCTGGTTAGTTAGTTTGCTTTTTATAGTGTCAGGGCACCCGCCGTATATAACCCAATAAAGGTTTAACCCCCTGATCGCCCGGCGGGTGATATCAATTAGGTTTTAGCGTCAGAGAGGGTCTGCGTCACACCCCAGGCAGCGTCAGGTTAGTGCCAGTAACGCTAACACCCACGCGTGAAGCATACACCTCCCTTAGTGGTATAGTATCTGAACAGATCAATATCTGATCTGATCAGATCTATACTAGCGTCCCCAGCAGTTTAGGGTTCCCAAAAACGCAGTGTTAGTGGGATCAGCCCAGATACCTGCCAGCACTTGCGTTTTGCCCCTCCGTCCAGCCCAGGCCACCCAAGTGCAGTATCGATCGATCACTGTCACTTGCAAAACACAACACACATAACTGCAGCGTTCGCAGAGACAGGCCTGATCCCTGCGACTCCAGTGCTGTAGGAGGTGATTTCACCACCACAGTTAAAAAAAAAAGCATATATGCCGAAGCATTGGGGCAGCAGGGGTGGAGGAGTGATTTTGCTCCTAATGCCGCGTACATACGGTCGAAATTTAGATGGAGGCTTGCCCGTGGAAATAACTTTTGCGGGAGGGTGCCCCCATGCTTCGGCATATATAAATGGTGCATGTATGCCCATCATTAGAAGTGGGTGGATGAAGGGCGTTATTCTAATGGTGGGCATACCCACCGATCAATCTCTTTTTTCGTTCAGCCACCTGGCTGCATGAAAAAAAAAGATTACAATACATGTCCAACAAGGACCAGCAACGTACTGGTATGTTGCTGGACTTTGAATGGTTATACCAGATTGATGCCTGTGGGTTTAGGTATCATCTTGGTATCATTCTTTTAATGTAAAAGCAATCCTAGTGGCTAATTAGCCTCTGGACTGCTTTTACAAGCAGTGGGAGGGAATGTCCCCCCCCCAGATATAAAAAGTGCCATTGGGAAATTGGGAAAGCATTTTATCACACCGATCTTGGTGTGGTCAGATGCTTTGAGGGCAGAGGAAAGATCTAGGGTCTAGACCCCAGTTTTTTGCAAAAAAAGAGTACCTGTCACTACCTATTACTATCATAGGGGATATTTACATTCCCTGAGATAACAATAAAAATGATTAAAAAAAAAATATATGGAAGGAACAATTTAAAAATAAAATAAAAAAAGCAAAATTAATAATAAAAAAATAAATAAAAAAACCCCACCCCTGTCCTGCCCTGCTCTTGCCCAATGGCGAACGCAAGCGTCGGTCTGGCGTCATATGTAAACAGCAATTGCACCATGCATGTGAGGTATCACCGCGAAGGTCAGATCGAGTGCAGTAATCTTAGCAGTAGACCTCCTCTGTAAATCTAACGGGGTAACCTGTAAAGGCTTTTAAAGGCTTTTAAAAATGTATGTAGTTTGTCGCCAATGCGCGTCTGTGCAAAATTTTAAAGCATGTCGTGTTTGGTATCTATGTACTCGGCCTAAGATCATCTTTTTTATTTCATCAAACATTTGGGCAATATAGTGTGTTTTAGTGCATTAAAATTAAAAAAAGTGTATTTTTTCCCCAAAAAATGCGTTTGAAAAATCGCTGCGCAAATACTGTGTAGAAAAAAAAAATGCAACACCCACCATTTTATTATTTAGGGGCTTTGCTTTAAAAATATATATAATGTTTGGGGCTTCAACATAATTTTCCTGCAAAAAAAAATATGTTTTCATGTAAACAAAAAGTGTCAAAAAGGGCTTTGTCTTCAAGTGGTTAGAAGAGTGGATGTAAGCTTCCTAATGTTGTGTATAAAATGCCAGAACAGTTCAAAACCCCCCCCAAATGACTCCATTTTGGAAAGTAGACACCCCAAGCTATATACTGAGAGGCATGTCGAGTCCATGGAATATTTTATATGTTGACACAAGTTGCGGAAAAAAGAAGATTTTTTTTTTGCACAAAGTTGTCACTAAATGATATATTGCTCAAACATGCCATGGGCATATGTGGAATTACACCCCAAAATACATTCTGTTGCTTCTCCTGAGTACGGGGATACCACATGTGTGAGACTTTTTGGGAGCCTAGCCGCGTACGGGACCCCAAAAACCAATCACCGCCTTCAGGCTTTCTAAGGGTGTAAATTTTTGATTTCACTTCTCACTGTCTATCACAGTTTCGGAGGCCATGGAATGCCCAGATAGCACAAAACCCCCCCAAATGACCCCATTTTGGAAAGTAGACACCCCAAGCTATTTGCTGAGAGGTATTGTGAGTATTTTGCAGATGTCGCTTTTTGTCACAAAGTTTTGAAAATTGAAAAAAAAAAAGAAAAAAAAAATGTCTTTCTTCATTTTCAAAAACAAATGAGAGCTGTAAAATACTCAACTGACATGACAACATGACAACATGAACATGACAACTAGGGATGAGCTTCGTGTTCGAATCGAACATACGTTCGACTCGAACATCGGCTGTTCGATCGTTCGACGAAGATCGAACGATTTGGGCCGTTCGCGCCAAATTCGAGTGACGCGAACGGCCCACAATGCACTACGCCATCGCAGTGTCATCCAGGCGCTGTGATTGGCCAAGCATGCACTGTGACCCCGCATGCTTGGCCAATCACAGCGCCGGCAGCGAGGAGAGCAATGATTGGCCACAGGCAGGATGCCTGTGGCCAATTATTGCTGAGGGTGTTTAGTACACGCCCCACACTATAAAAGGCCGCCAGCACGGCGGCCTAGTGTAGTGTGTTCCGGAGCAGGGATAGAGCAGCATAGGCAGGGACAGTGACTTTTATTTCTTTCTTGCTTAACCTGGATTCCTTTAGTTTAGGGAAAGAGAAGGATAGGTAGGGAGAGTGTCAGTGTGTTTTGTGCTTGTGCTATAGTGTGCTTTAAAAAAACATTTTTTCTAGGGACAGAAAACTGTAGGTAGGGAGAGTGTTAGCTTCTTTCACTGTGTAAGTCCTTGTTTCTAGGGACCTGGAAGGACAGTGAGTGAATTCTCCTTGTGCTATATTGTGCTTAAAAAAAACATTTTTTCTAGGGACAGAAAACTGTAGGTAGGGAGAGTGTCAGTTTCTTTCACTGTGCAAGTCCTTGTTTCTAGGGACCTGGAAGGACAGTGAGTGAATTCTCCTTGTGCTATATTGTGCTTAAAAAAAACATTTTTTCTAGGGACAGAAAACTGTAGGTAGGGAGAGTGTCAGTTTCTTTCACTGTGTAAGTCCTTGTTTCTAGGGACCTGGAAGGACAGTGAGTGAATTCTCCTTGTGCTATATTGTGCTTAAAAAAAACATTTTTTCTAGGGACAGAAAACTGTAGGTAGGGAGAGTGTCAGTTTCTTTCACTGTGCAAGTCCTTGTTTCCAGGGACCTGGAAGGACAGTGAGTGAATTCTCCTTGTGCTATATTGTGCTTAAAAAAAACATTTTTTCTAGGGACAGAAAACTGTAGGTAGGGAGAGTGTCAGTTTCTTTCACTGTGCAAGTCCTTGTTTCTAGGGACTGGGAAGGGCAGTGAGTGAATTCTCCTTGTGCTATAGTGTGCTTAAAAAAAACATTTTTTCTAGGGACAGAAAACTGTAGGTAGGGAGAGTGTCAGTTTCTTTCACTGTGCAAGTCCTTGTTTCTAGGGACCTGGAAAGACAGTGAGTGAATTCTCCTTGTGCTATATTGTGCTTAAAAAAACATTTTTTCTAGGGACAGAAAACTGTAGGTAGGGAGAGTGTCAGTTTCTTTCACTGTGCAAGTCCTTGTTTCTAGGGACTGGGAAGGACAGTGAGTGAATTCTCCTTGTGCTATATTGTGCTTAAAAAAAACATTTTTTCTAGGGACAGAAAACTGTAGGTAGGGAGAGTGTCAGTTTCTTTCACTGTGTAAGTCCTTGTTTCTAGGGACCTGGAAGGACAGTGAGTGAATTCTCCTTGTGCTTTATTGTGCTTAAAAAAAACATTTTTTCTAGGGACAGAAAACTGTAGGTAGGGAGAGTGTCAGTTTCTTTCACTGTGTAAGTCCTTGTTTCTAGGGACCTGGAAGGACAGTGAGTGAATTCTCCTTGTGCTATATTGTGCTTAAAAAAAACATTTTTTCTAGGGACAGAAAACTGTAGGTAGGGAGAGTGTCAGTTTCTTTCACTGTGTAAGTCCTTGTTTCTAGGGACCTGGAAGGACAGTGAGTGAATTCTCCTTGTGCTATATTGTGCTTAAAAAAAACATTTTTTCTAGGGACAGAAAACTGTAGGTAGGGAGAGTGTCAGTTTCTTTCACTGTGTAAGTCCTTGTTTCTAGGTACCTGGAAGGACAGTGAGTGAATTCTCCTTGTGCTTTATTGTGCTTAAAAAAAACATTTTTTCTAGGGACAGAAAACTGTAGGTAGGGAGAGTGTCAGTTTCTTTCACTGTGTAAGTCCTTGTTTCTAGGGACCTGGAAGGACAGTGAGTGAATTCTCCTTGTGCTATATTGTGCTTAAAAAAAACATTTTTTCTAGGGACAGAAAACTGTAGGTAGGGAGAGTGTCAGTTTCTTTCACTGTGCAAGTCCTTGTTTCCAGGGACCTGGAAGGACAGTGAGTGAATTCTCATTGTGCTTAAAAAAAAACATTTTTTCTAGGGACAGAAAACTGTAGGTAGGGAGAGTGTCAGTTTCTTTCACTGTGCAAGTCCTTGTTTCTAGGGACTGGGAAGGACAGTGAGTGAATTCTCCTTGTGCTATATTGTGCTTAAAAAAAACATTTTTTCTAGGGACAGAAAACTGTAGGTAGGGAGAGTGTCAGTTTCTTTCACTGTGTAAGTCCTTGTTTCTAGGGACCTGGAAGGACAGTGAGTGAATTCTCCTTGTGCTATATTGTGCTTAAAAAAACATTTTTTCTAGGGACAGAAAACTGTAGGTAGGGAGAGTGTCAGTTTCTTTCACTGTGTAAGTCCTTGTTTCTAGGGACCTGGAAGGACAGTGAGTGAATTCTCCTTGTGCTATATTGTGCTTAAAAAAAACATTTTTTCTAGGGACAGAAAACTGTAGGTAGGGAGAGTGTCAGTTTCTTTCACTGTGCAAGTCCTTGTTTCTAGGGACCTGGAAGGACAGTGAGTGAATTCTCCTTGTGCTATATTGTGCTTAAAAAAAACATTTTTTCTAGGGACAGAAAACTGTAGGTAGGGAGAGTGTCAGTTTCTTTCACTGTGCAAGTCCTTGTTTCCAGGGACCTGGAAGGACAGTGAGTGAATTCTCCTTGTGCTATATTGTGCTTAAAAAAAACATTTTTTCTAGGGACAGAAAACTGTAGGTAGGGAGAGTGTCAGTTTCTTTCACTGTGCAAGTCCTTGTTTCTAGGGACTGGGAAGGACAGTGAGTGAATTCTCCTTGTGCTATATTGTGCTTAAAAAAAACATTTTTTCTAGGGACAGAAAACTGTAGGTAGGGAGAGTGTCAGTTTCTTTCACTGTGTAAGTCCTTGTTTCTAGGGACCTGGAAGGACAGTGAGTGAATTCTCCTTGTGCTATATTGTGCTTAAAAAAAACATTTTTTCTAGGGACAGAAAACTGTAGGTAGGGAGAGTGTCAGTTTCTTTCTCTGTGTAAGTCCTTGTTTCTAGGGACCTGGAAGGACAGTGAGTGAATTCTCCTTGTGCTTTATTGTGCTTAAAAAAAACATTTTTTCTAGGGACAGAAAACTGTAGGTAGGGAGAGTGTCAGTTTCTTTCACTGTGCAAGTCCTTGTTTCCAGGGACCTGGAAGGACAGTGAGTGAATTCTCCTTGTGCTATATTGTGCTTAAAAAAAACATTTTTTCTAGGGACAGAAAACTGTAGGTAGGGAGAGTGTCAGTTTCTTTCACTGTGCAAGTCCTTGTTTCTAGGGACTGGGAAGGACAGTGAGTGAATTCTCCTTGTGCTATAGTGTGCTTAAAAAAAACATTTTTTCTAGGGACAGAAAACTGTAGGTAGGGAGAGTGTCAGTTTCTTTCACTGTGCAAGTCCTTGTTTCCAGGGACCTGGAAGGACAGTGAGTGAATTCTCCTTGTGCTATATTGTGCTTAAAAAAAACATTTTTTCTAGGGACAGAAAACTGTAGGTAGGGAGAGTGTCAGTTTCTTTCACTGTGCAAGTCCTTGTTTCAAGGGACAGAGAAGGACACCTGAAGGTAGCCCTTATTGCTTTTTTCCCATCTCCCTGCAGGCCATCTATTAGAATGTCTGGAAGGCAAACAAGGAGAGGCAGACAGTCAGGAGGCAATAAAAGAGGGCAAGCAGGCTCTGTGTCTGGGGGCAACAGTGCTGGTCGTGGACGCGGTGCATTGTCATCAGCACATGGCCATGGGACACGCTTGTCCTTCTTTTCCGCAGCTGGACATGTTGAGCCACATCATGCCGAAGACTTGGTAGAGTGGATGACCAAGCCCTCCTCCTCCTCCTCATCCTCTCTCACCCAGGCTCAGGGTACTGGCAAAGCAGCTGCCAAAGCGTCCTCTTCCCTGGTATCAATGTCAGACTCATCATCAGTCACTCCTTCCCTAGACCCACCATGTCCTCCTCCTGAGGAGTCCCCCGAACTGTTTGAGCACAGTGTTGGGTACATGCTCCAGGAGGATGCCCAGCGTTTCGAAGGGTCTGATGATGAAACCCAGCTACAGGAAGGCAGTAGGGTGAGAGCAGACAGAGGGGATGCTCAAGAAGGACACCAATCTGGCAGTCATGTTCCAGCAGCTGCAGCATACTGCCAGATTGGCTCCAGTGATGAGGAGGGAGGGGATGATGAGGTCAATGACTCTACGTGGGTGCCTAATAGGAGAGAGGAGGAGGAGGATGAGGAGGAGGCACATCTCCAACGAGACAGGATGCCCTTTGGTGGCCAGCGTAAGGGCAGTACACCGACGGAATCACACCGCAGAGCTCCGCCTGTGCAGGGCGCTGCCTCTGCCCGTCATTCAAAAAGTTCCTTGGTGTGGGCCTTTTTTGAGGCTAGTGCATCAGATCGCACAGCTGCTGTTTGCAACATATGTCTCAAGCGTATATCGCGTGGCCAAAACATCAGCCGCTTGGGTACCACATGCCTGACCAGACATATGTTGACCTGCCATGCAGCTCGTTGGCAAGCCTACCTCAAAGACCCACACCAAAGAACAAAGCGGACCTCTCCTTGCACCGCATCAGCTGGGATTTCCAACCCCACTATAACTTCAGTCCTCTCTGAAACATGCACTGAGAGGAATGAAGGTGTAGAATTAGGTGTGTCACAGCCAAGTACTTGCGGCCACTCTGCTAGCAGTACACCGACGTCCGATTCTAGCAGGCAAATTTCCCTGCCCCAGCTGCTGGACCGTCGAAAGAAGTTCACTCCCAGCCATCCACATGCCCAGCGGTTGAATGCTAGCTTGGCTAAATTGCTAGCGCTTCAACTGCTGCCTTTTCAGTTGGTAGACTCGGCCCCCTTCCGTGAGTTTGTGCAATGTGCGGTTCCTCAGTGGCAGGTTCCCAAACGCCACTTTTTCTCACGGAAGGCTATTCCGGCTCTCTACCGGCATGTGGAAGGCAATGTCTTGGCCTCGCTGGACAGGGCGGTCAGCGGTAAGGTGCATATTACCGCTGACTCATGGTCCAGCAGGCATGGACAGGGACGTTACCTTTCTTTCACGGCCCATTGGGTCACTCTTTTGGCAGCTGGGAAGGATGCAGGACAAGGTGCAGTAGTGTTGGAGGTTGTCCCACCGCCACGCCTCCAAAATGCTACTACTGGTTGTGACACACCTCTCTCCTCCACCCCCTCCTCTTCTTCTTCCTCCATGGCCTCTTCCTGTGGTTTGTCCTATGAACCAGCGGTGCTCCGTAGCCGTTCACGGGGCTACGCAAGTACGCAGGCAAAAAGATGCCATGCCGTGCTTGCGCTGGTGTGTTTGGGGGACAGAAGCCACACTGGGGCAGAGGTCCTGTCTGCTCTGCAGGGCCAGGCCGAGAGGTGGTTGACGCCACGCCAGCTTAAGCCAGGAATGGTGGTTTGCGACAATGGCACCAACCTCCTCTCCGCCCTCCGACAGGGACAACTGACCCATGTGCCCTGTGTGGCTCACGTCCTTAACCTGGTGGTGCAGCGGTTCTTGGGCAGGTACCCGGGCTTACAGGATGTCCTGAGGCAGGCCAGGAAAGTCTGTGTGCATTTCCGCAGATCTTATAATGCCAGTGCTCGCCTGGCTGAGCTGCAAAAGGAGTTGAACCTGCCCAAGAACCGCCTTATATGTGACATGCCCACCAGGTGGAACTCAACGTTGGCCATGCTGCAGCGGCTGCACACGCAGCAGAGGGCCATCAATGAGTACCTGTGCGACTACGGCACCAGGACAGGGTCAGGGGAGCTTGGTTTTTTTTCTCCACGCCAGTGGGGCATGATCAGGGATGCATGCACTGTCCTGGCACCATTTGAGGAGGCCACGAGGATGGTGAGCAGTGACAGTGCATGCATCAGTGACACTATACCTCTTGTCCACCTGTTGGAGCACACGCTGCGTGGAATAATGGACAGGGCACTTGAGGCAGAACAGAGGCAGGAAGAGGAGGACTTCCTTGCCTCTCAAGGCCCCCTTTACCCAGACAGTGTTCCTTCTGTCCCACCCATCGCACAGGAAGAGGAAGAGGAGGAGGAGGAGGAGGAGGAGGAGGATTGTGTCAGCATGGAGGTGGAGGCTGGCACTCAGCATCATCAGCAGCAGTCTTTTAGGGATGATTTACAGTCCCAAGAAACCAGTGGACTTGTACGTGGCTGGGAGGAGGTGACTGCGGATCATGTCGTCCTTAGTGACCCAGAGGACTCCGCAGCGAATGCCTCAGCAAACCTACGCTGCATGGCCTCCCTGATCCTGCAAAGTCTGCGGAAGGATCCTCGTATTCTTCGGATCAAGGAGAGGGACCATTACTGGCTGGCCACTCTCCTTGATCCACGGTACAAGGGTAAGGTTGCGGACCTTATGTTACCGTCGCAGAGGGAGCAGAGGATGAGACAACTCCGGGAGGCCTTGCAGAAAGGTCTGTGCAACGCGTTCCCAGAGACTGGGAGGTTACAAACTCCTGGTCCAGGACAACGAGTTGCTGAGGCTTCGGCCAGTCAAAGAAGGAGCGGTGGGGAAGGTGGCCGTCTGACCGATGCGTTCAGACAATTCTTTAGTCCGCAGCCCCAAAGTATGATTGGTTCCAGCAACCATCGCCAGCGTCTGATAAACATGGTGCAGGAATATCTAGGGGCAAGGTCAGACTTGGACACCTTCCCCACCGAAAATCCTCTGGCTTACTGGGTCTTGAGGATGGATCACTGGCCAGAGCTTGCACAGTATGCAATTGAGCTACTGGCCTGTCCTGCATCCAGCGTTCTTTCGGAACGCACATTCAGTGCTGCTGGAGGATTTGTCACGGATCACAGGGTGTGCCTGTCCACCGACTCGGTTGATCGACTGACTTTCATCAAGATGAACCAGTCTTGGATCACCACCAGCTACCACACACCTGATGCTGATATAACAGACTAATTGATTTTAACATGTCACATCCCTTCAAGACTGATGCTGATGCTGAGTGTCTGTGCTGTTATGTTGACTGGCTATCCTCCTCCTCCGAGTCCTCAATGATACGATTGATGATGATAGCTTGGAAGATCATTTTTGTTTATGGGTGCCGCCACCAGTGGCTAAGGCCCAATTTTTCAGCCCCTGTTTTACAGGGGCGTGTAATTACAATTTTGTGCTCCAAGTACAGTATCTGTGAGGGGTTGGAGTGTTGTGGCACCAGTGCCTAAGGCCCAATTTTTCAGCCCCTGTTTAACAGGGGCGTGTCATTACAATTTTTGAAGCAATACTTTGCAACAGGGCTCATTGCTGTGCTCCAAGTACAGTATCTGTGAGGGGTTGTAGTGTTGTGCCACCAGTGCCTAAGGCCCAATTTTTCAGCCCCTGTTCAACAGGGGCATGTAATTACAATTCTTGATCTAATAATTCACAGCAGGGCCCATTCCTGCACCCACCAAGAGTAACTCTGAGGGCTTACAGTGTTGTGTCAACACCACCACCACCACCAAAGGCCCAATTTTTCAGCCCCTGTTCAACAGGGGCATGCAATTACAATTCTTGATCTAATAATTCACAGCAGGGCCCATTGCTGCACCCACCAAGAGTAACTGTCAGGGCTTACAGTGTTGTGGCACCAGCACCACCATCAAAGGCCCAATTTTTACTACCACTGTTCAACAATTATATGTAATTACAATTCCTGATATAATAGTTGACAGCAGGGCGTTCCAGCACCAACCAAGAGTAACTGTGAGTGCTTACAGTGTTGTGCCAACACCAACAACTAAGGGGCCTATTTCTGCAGAGTATCTACGGCAGGTCCCTACTTTCAAACATCCAACTTACAAACGACTCCTACTTGCAAACGCAAGAAGACAACAGGAAGTGAGAGGAAATCTACCCCTAGGAAGGAAAATTCTCTCCTGTAAGAATTAATATGGGAGAAAGGTGTCTCCTCTGTACTGATGCTTTATCAGCAATCCTTGTTTCAAGAAAAACACCACATTTCAAAAACAGTTGTCATTGGGACGGAAAGTGAGGTGAAATGTTCTGAACAGGGGCACAGACAGCAAAACAAATGTTACAGGGGTGATAACCCTTACCTATGTTTTCCAAAAAGTTTAAAAATAGATTTTTGGGCTGGAGCTACACTTAAACAATGTACCTGTTCAAAATTACAAACAGATTCTACATAAGAACAAACCTACAGTCCCTGTCTTGTATGCACCGCCTGTATACGGCTGTTCAGAGTATATAGGGCCTTTTTTATTTTATGTGCGGGGTTCCCCTTAATATCCATACAAGACCCAAAGGGGCTGGTAATGGGCTGGGGTAGGGGGGGGGGTCATGGGGTAGCTATGCCATTTTTCTTAAAGATTTTCATCCATATTACCGGGACCAGACATTACATTAAAGCCGCAAGCAGTTTTAAATGGCTTTTTTTTCCTTTAGAAGTGTCATTTTGTGCAGGGACAGTTCTAAACACGGGAAACACGTGGCACTTCACAGGCATACTTTAGACACCCCCCAGGTACGATATTTAAAGGAATATTTGACTTTTTTTTTTTCACTTTATGCATCATTAAAATGACTGCTCCCGAAAAACGACCGTTTTTAAAACTTCTTTTTGCATTGATACATGTCCCCTGGTGCAGAACCCGGGTTCCCAAACCCTTTTTAGGACAATAACATGCATAATAGTTGTTATAATTAGCACTTTAGAATTCGAACGTTCGCATCCATTGTATTTAATAGGGTTCTAATGTTCGTACGAACTTTCGGTCCGTTCGCGGGTTCTGGTGCGAACCGAACCCGGGGGTGTTCGGCTCATCACTAATGACAACATGAACAACATGAATGTTGACATGACAACATGAACATGACAAGAGTCTATACATGTATTACGCAGTGAAGGAAGTAAATTTAAATTACACAGTGAAGGAAGTTCCCCGCTCAGGCCAATGACGTAGGCGGGTCCGACATACCGAGGGGGCGGACCTGATGTGGAACTTCTCTCACTTTGGTAATACATGTATAGACCCGCCCCTTGTCATGTCCGCTGAGCGGACCTGATGGGGAACTTTAGAAGGGGCGGGTCTATACATTTAAAACACTGAGGAGGAAGTTCCCCGTTTTTTTTAATAAAGGACTTTTTCAAGGTGTTTGTGTGTTTTTCTTAACATTTTTTTACGCTTTCTTCGTGAAATGGTAGGGGTACAATGTACCCCTTACCAATTCACATAGGGGGGGCCGGGATCTGGGGGTCCCCTTTGTTAAAGGGGTCTTCCAGATTCCGATAAGCCCCCCACCCGCAGACCCCCACAACCACCGGGCAAGGGTTGTGGGGATGAGGCCCTTGTCCCCATCAACATGGGGACATCCTCCCCATGTTGAGGGCATGTGGCCTGGTACGGTTCAGGAGGGGGGGGCGCTCTCTCGTCCCCCCTCTTCCCCTGCGGGCGGCCAGGTTGTGTGCTCGGATAAGGGTCTGGTATGGATTTTTGGGGGACTCCACGCCATTTTTTTTAAAATTTGGGGTGGAGTTCCCCTTATAATCCATGCCAGATCTGAAGGGCCTGGTATGGATATTTGGGGGAAACCCACGTCATTTTTTTTTTAAATTTGCCGTGGGGTTCCCCTTAATATCCATTCCAGACCTGAAGGGCCTGGTAATTGAATTCTGGGGGACCCCCACGCTTTTTTATTTATATTTTTTATCAATGACTTTTCTATGTATTGCCGGGAGCCGACAATTCATTAATAGCCGCGAGTGAGTTTTTAATGACTTTTTTTCCTTCAGAAATGACACTTTGTGTAGGTACAGTTCTAAGCACGGAAAACATGCGCAACTTTACATGCATATCATACACACCCCCCAGGTACGAAATTTAAAGGAATATTTCACTTTTATTGTTTCACTTTAAGCATTATTAAAATCACTGCTCCCAAAAAAACGGCCGTTTTTAAAACTTCTTTTTGCATTGATATGTGTCCCCTGGGGCAGGACCCAGGTCCCCAAACACTTTTTAGGACAATAACTTGCATATAAGCCTTTATAATTAGCACTTTAGATTTCTCCCATAGATTTTTCGAATTTGCCGCGAACACCCCAATTTGTTCGCTGTTCGGTGAACGGGCGAACAGGCAATGTTCGAGTCGAACATGAGTTTGTCTCGAACTCGAAGCTCATCCCTACCTATCACACATTTTTGGAGGCCATGGAATGCCCAGATGGCACAAAACCCCCCCAAATGAACCCATGTTGGAAAGTAGACACCCCAAGCTATTTGCTGAGAGGTATAGTGAGTATTTTGCAGATCTCACTTTTTGTCACAAAGTTTTGAAAATTGAAAAAAGAAAAAAAAAATTATTTTCTTTCCTTTATTTTCAAAAACAAATGAGAGCTGTAAAATACTCACCATGCCTCTCAGCAAACAGCTTGGGGTGTCTACTTTCCAAAATGGGGTCATTTGGGGGGGTTTTGTGCTATTTTGGCATTTTATGGCCTTCGAAACTGTGATAGGTAGTGAGGAGTGAAATCAAAAATTTGTGCCCTTAGAAATCCTGAAGGTGGTGCTTGGTTTTCGGGGTCCCGTACGCAGCTAGGCTCCCAAAAAGTCCCACACATGTGGTATCCCTATACTCAGGAGAAGCAGCAAAATGTATTTTGGGGTGCAATTCCACATATAACCATGGCATGTGTGAGCAATATATCATTTAGTGACAACTTTTTGCAATTTTTTATTATTTTTTTTGTCATTATTCAATCGCTTGGGACAAAAAAAAAATTGTCAATGGGCTCAACATGCCTCTCAGCAATTTCCTTGGGGTGTCCACTTTCCAAAATGGGGTCATTTGGGGGGGTTTTGTACTGCCCTGCCATTTTAGCACCTCAAGAAATGAGATAGGCAGTCATAAATTAAAAGCTGTGTAAATTCCCGAAAATGTACCCTAGTTTGTAGACCATATAACTTTTGCGCAAACCAATAAATATACGCTTATTGACATTTTTTTTACTAAAGACATGTGGCTGAATACATTTTGGCCTAAATGTATGACTAAAATTTAGTTTATTCGATTTTTCTTATAACAAAAAGTCGAAAATATCATTTTTTTTCAAAATTTTCGGCCTTTTTCCATTTATATCGCAAAAAAAAAAAATTGCAGAGGCAATCAAATACCATTAAAAGAAAGCTCTATTTGTGGGAAGAAAAGGATGCAAATTTCGTTTGGGTACAACATTGCATGTCCGCACAATTTCCAGTTAAAGCAGCGCAGTGCCAAATTGTGAAATCACCTCTGGTCATTATGGTCCGTATTGGTCCGGTCCTTAAGTGGTTAAAAAGATTCTGTGCAAAAAAATTTTTTTACTTGCCTTGATCACCCCGTTGCTAGGCAGAATTGCTAATCTGCCTTCTTCCTGGACCACGTGGTTCTCCTATCCTACCTAAGCCGCACTGACTCCTGGGAAATGAGTGTCATAATTTCCCAGGATACTATGCGCTTTTCTCTGCCTAAAAATCGTGGGATCTCCATACAGGAAATGACGAGATTAAGGCTGTTTACCGCGCCATGTTAACCACTTAAGCCCCGGACCATTTGGTAGCTAAAGGACCAGAGGTGAATTCAGAATTTTGCACTGCGCTGCTTTAACTGTAAATTGTGCGGACATGCAATGTTGTACCCAAACGAAATTTGCGTCCTTTTCTTCCCACAAATAGAGCTTTCTTTTAATGGTATTTGATTGCCTCTGCGATTTTTATTTTTTGCGATATAAACGGAAAAAGACCGAAAATTTTGAAAACAAATGATATTTTCTACTTTTTGTTATAAGAAAAATCGAATAAACTCAATTTTAGTCATACATTTAGGCCAAAATGTATTCAGCCACATGTCTTTAGTAAAAAAAATGTCAATAAGCGTATATTTATTGGTTTGCGCAAAAGTTATAGCGTTTACAAACTAGGGTACATTTTCTGGAATTTACACAGCTTTTAATTTATGACTGCCTATCTCATTTCTTGAGGTGCTAAAATGACAGGGCAGTACAAACCCCCCCCCAAATGACCCCATTTTAGAAAGTAGACACCCCAAGGAAATTGCTGAGAGGCCTGTTGAGCCCATTGAATATTTTTTTTTTTGTCCCAAGTGATTGAATAATGACAAAAAAAAAAAAATAATTACAAAAAGTTGTCACTAAATGATATATTGCTCACACATGCCATGGTTATATGTGAAATTGCACCCCAAAATACATTCTGCTGCTTCTCCTGAGTACGGGGATACCACATGTGTGGGACTTTTTAGGAGCCTAGCCACGTACGGGACCCCGGAAACCAAGCACCGCCTTCAGGATTTCTAAGGGCGCAAATTTTTGATTTCACTCCTCACTACCTATCACAGTTTTGAAGGCCATAAAATGCCAAAATAGCACAAACCCCCCCCCCAAATGACCCCATTTTGGAAAGTAGACACCCCAAGCTGTTTGCTGAGTGGCATGGTGAGTATTTTACAGCTCTCATTTGTTTTTGAAAATGAAGAAAGAACATTTTTTTTTTTCTTTTTTTTTTTCAATTTTCAAAACTTTGTGACAATAAGCGAGATCTGCAAAATACTCACAATACCTCTCAGCAAATAGCTTGGGGTGTCTACTTTCCAAAATGGGGTCATTTGGGGGGGTTTTGTGCCATCTGGGCATTCCATGGCCTCCGAAACTGTGATAGGCAGTGAGAAGTGAAATCAAAAATTGACACCCTTAGAAAGCCTGAAGGCGGTGATTGGTTTTTGGGGTCCCGTACGCGGCTAGGCTCCCAAAAAGTCTCACACATGTGGTATCCCCGTACTCAGGAGAAGCAACAGAATGTATTTTGGGGTGTAATTCCACATATGCCCATGGCATGTTTGAGCAATATATCATTTAGTGACAACTTTGTGCAAAAAAAAAAAATATATATATTTTTTCCGCAACTTGTGTCAACATATAAAATATTCCATGGACTCGACATGCCTCTCAGTATATAGCTTGGGGTGTCTACTTTCCAAAATGGGGTCATTTGGGGGGGTTTTGAACTGTTCTGGCATTTTATACACAACATTAGGAAGCTTACATCCACTCTTCTAACCACTTGAAGACAAAGCCCTTTTTGACACTTTTTGTTTACATGAAAACATATTTTTTTTTGCAAGAAAATTATGTTGAACCCCCAAACATTATATATATTTTTAAAGCAAAGGCCCTACAGAATAAAATGGTGGGTGTTGCATTTTTTTTTTCTATACAGTATTTGCGCAGCGATTTTTCAAACGCATTTTTTGGGGAAAAAATACACTTTTTTTAATTTTAATGCACTAAAACACACTATATTGCCCAAATGTTTGATGAAATAAAAAAGATGATCTTAGGCCAAGTACATAGATACCAAACACGACATGCTTTAAAATTTCGCACAAACGCGCATTGGCGACAAACTACATACATTTTTAAGAGCCTTTAAAAGCATTTACAGGTTACCCCGTTAGATTTACAGAGGAGGTCTACTGCTAAAATTACTGCCCTCGATCTGACCTTCGCGGTGATACCTCACATGCATGGTGCAATTGCTGTTTACATATGACGCCAGACCGATGCTTGCGTTCGCCATTGGGCAAGAGCAGGGCAGGACAGGGGTGCTTTTTTTTTTTTTTTTTTTTTTATTATTAATTTTGCTTTTTTATTTTATTTTTAAACTGTTGCTTCCATATTTGTTTATTTTTATCACTTTTATTGTTATCTCAGGGAATGTAAATATCACCTACGATAGCAATAGGTAATGACAGGTACTCTTTTTTGAAAAAACTGGGGTCTATTGGACCCTAGATCTTTCCTCTGCCCTCAAAGCATCTGACCACACCAAGATCGGTGTGATAAAATGCTTTCCCAATTTCCCAATGGCGCTTTTTATATCCGGGGGGGGGGGGACATTCCCTCCCACTGCTTGTAAAAGCAGTCCAGAGGCTAATTAGCCACTAGGATTGCTTTTACATGAAAGCCGGCCGCTGGCTGAAAAGAATGATACCAAGATGATACCTAAACCCGCAGGCATCATTCTGGTATAAACATTCAAAGTCCAGCAACATACCAGTACGTTGCTGGTCCTTGTTGGACATGTATTTTAATCTTTTTTTTCATGCAGCCTGTTGGCTGAACGAAAAAAAAAGATTGATCGGTGGGTATGCCCACCATTAGAATACCGCCCTTCATCCACCCACTTCTAATGATGGGCATACATGCACCATTTATATATGCCGAAGCATGGGGGCATCTTCTCGCAAAAGTTATGCCGCGTACACATGGTCAGACTTTTCCACGGGCAAGCCTCCGTCGGAATTTCGACCGTATGTACGCGGCATTAGGAGCAAAATCGCTCCTCCGCTCCTGCTGCCCCAATGCTTCGGCATATATGCTTTTTTTTTTAACTGTGGTGGTGAAATCACCTCCTACAGCACTGGAGTCGCAGGGATCAGGCCTGTCTCTGCGAACGCTTCAATTATGTGTGTTGTGTTTTGTAAGTGACAGTGATCGATCGATACTGCACTTGGGTGGCCTGGGCTGGACGGAGGGGCAAAACGCAGGTGCTAGCAGGTATCTGGGCTGATCCCGCTAACACTGCGTTTTTGGGAACCCTAAACTGCTGGGGACGCTAGTATAGATCTGATCAGATCAGATATTGAGCTGATCAGATACTATACCACTAAGGGGGGTGTATGCTTCACGCGTGGGTGTTAGTGCTACTGGCACTAACCTGACGCTGCCTGGGGTGTGACGCAGACCCTCTCTGACGCTAAAACCTAATTGATATCACCCGCCGGGCGATCAGGGGGTTAAACCTTTATTGGGTTATATACGGCGGGTGCCCTGACACTATAAAAAGCAAACTAACTAACCAGCGTCACCCGTAACACTTATATGATGATCACTGGTGAAAGGGTTAACTAGGGGCAATTAGGGGGTTAAAACCTTTATTAGGTAATATTTGGGGGTACCTGACGCTATATAAAAACCTGACGGCGAACCTAAAAAAAAATTACTGGCTACCTATCGGCATCACCGACACTAAGACAACGATCCTAAAAACGATCGCTTAGCGACAGTGGTAATAGGGGGTGAAAGGGTTACCTGGGGGGCGATCAGGGGGTTAAACCTTTATTAGATAATATATGGGGGTACCTGACGCTATAAAAACCTGCGGCAAACCTAAAAAAAATTACTGGCTACCGATCAGCATCACCGACGCTAAGACATCGATCAGAAAAATGATCGCATAGCGACGGCGGTGCTAGGGGGTGAAAGGGTTACCTGGGGGTGATCAAGGGGGTTAAACCTTTATTAGGTAATATATGGGGGTACCCGACGCTATAAAAACCTGCGGCGAACCTAAAAAAAATTACTGGCTACCGATCAGGATCGCCGACGCTAAGACATCGATCAGAAAAATGATTGCTTAGCGACGGCGGTGCTAGGGGGTGAAAGGGTTATCTGGGGGTTAAACCTTTATTAGGGGGGGTTAGGGGGCTACACTGGACCTAAAACTAAATGTAGTGACACTTTTACAGTCACAAATGTCACTGATTGCAGTGATCACTAAATAAATGGTCACTGCAATCAGTGACACTGTGACTGATGGCTGGGGGGTGATCTGGGGGTGTCTGGGGGAGCCTGGGGGGGCGATTTATGTGCCTATGTGTCCTGGTGTCAGTGTGCTGTTTTGTGTACTAACCTGCATCTTCTCCTGTACGGCGCTCGGTATATGTGAGCGCCACAGGAGAGATGACATCACTTCCTCCTGCCTGGCAGGCAGGGGAAGCTCTCTCATTCGCCGGGAGCGATCGAGAGGGGGTGGCTGGAATCGAACGGCCGTCCCCTCATGCCGGATCGCTCCCGAAGGTAAAACGACCACCCACTGTAAAGAAGGGGGGTCCGATCGGACCCCCCAACTATACAAAGGCAATCACGTATATGTACGTGATTCTGCCTGTCGGTGCCATTCTGCCAACGTATATTTACAGTGGGCGGTCGTTAAGTGGTTAAAAAAGGTCACAAAGCCCTTACTTCTCATTAGACTTGCAGGACGAGAGAGTGAGCAGCTTGGAAGGAATGATATAGCGTTCGCGGTACTCCAGCAGCTAATTCACCAACCTGATTGTCACAGAACAGGTAAGTGTTTATATTACATATCTGCTATAAATGTGCTCACTATCTGTACATATGTCTCCTACCTCTTTACTGTGTTTGCTCCTTCGTTGTTCATTACAGATGATCATTGTGTTATCTGTGTTGTCATAACAACGTGGCGGGACTTCCTCCGCCACCGCCCGTTGTCATGACAACAAAAGAAACAACCTGCGATACGAGCGCCGCTCTGCTGCGCACAAGCGAGATCGAGAGGTGCATGCTGGTTACCCAGCATGCACCTCTCCACGAAAACAAGGAAATAAAAGGAACTGGGCTTCAGATGCCCACACATAGGATGGCAACGGCCACAGCATGAGCTGCAGCACATAAGGCAAGTGATAGAATGATTTACTGATCGATTGGGGAGCTATTACTATCTTTAATGGAATTTTTCATGTAATAAATTCAACTTGCCCAAAAAAAATAAAAAAATTCTGACTGGAACACCGCTTTAAGTGTCTATACCAAGGGGAAGCAATGAAAGGTCTATGCTGTACAAAAAACACTGATTCTCAGCCTATGACCTTATTACAGGAAGTGTGTAGCTGAGTTCTCTAGAAATCTTGCCCTATACAGAAGGATAATGTAGCTTTATGGGCGATAGGCATTGAAGAGCAGATGTGCTGTGGATTAATCCCTCAAATGGAAGCTTTTCCCCATGAAGATTATCCTTTTTACAAGATCATATGATGTAGTCTCAGAAGCATTAGCAATCATTACACTACTTATCTGGGGGGTTTTCTGACACACTGTAGGATATATTAGACATATAAAGGTGTTAGCATGTTGCCATCTCTAAATTTAGACCATACAGTGTTATTGAATTATTATGTTTTAGAAAATAGAGGTACATTTTTAGGCAGTCAATGTATTTGCTTTTATGTACACTGTATATTGATATGTGTGTATATATATATATATATATATATATATACACACATCAATATATATATATCGATATATAGCCCACCCCCCGACTTAATCTTTTTTGAGAAGTAGAAAGGGGTTTATCTCCCTTTTTATACCTCACTTGTTGATTTTCATTTCCTGACTAAAACTGGCCAGGCACCAATAAAAATGTGTTTAAATATGTTTGTTTTCTGAAATTTTTTTACATTTTCTAATGGTTAGTGGGGTTAAATCGTTGTTTGTTTTTAACTGTACTAACAAAAAAAAAAAATTGAAGGAGCAGGATGGAAAGTGTTCCTCGAATTAACAAATGTGTAATTGTTAATGTGTTTTTTGTTTGTGAAAATTCATACATATTATAATGAAACCCGATTAATATGAAAATTCCATGAACAAAATTGTATAGGCTTTTAAACAAAATTACTTTTTTACAAAATGAGTTTTGAAAAAAATGAGTTGACTCAATAATGGTAAAAAAGAACGTTCTGGTGAACAATTTTTCTGAATTTCTGTATGAACGTTTGAAAGAAAATCTAACCCTGTATGGCCAGCTTAAGATTCCCATGATGCTGGTCTGAGGGACAGGCACTTGAGGGGTAGGATATAGGATATCATTTGGAAAGAGCAGTTAAATCATACAAGACTGTGTTACACCAATAGAATGTTTGCTATATTTTACACAGATAGTACTAGATACCAGTAAAATTTTGTTTAAAAATGTTTGTTTTCTGAATTTTTTTTCAATTTTCTAATGGTTAGTGGGGTCAAATCGATGCTTGTTTTCAACTGTACTAACAAAAAAAATTGAAAGAGCAGGATGGAAAGTGTTTCTCAAATGAACAACATTTTAATTGTTAATGTGGTTTTCGTTTGTGAAAAATCAAACATATTGTAATGAAATCTGTTTAATATGAAAATGCCATGAACAAAATTGTATGGGCTTTTAAACAAAATTACTTTCTAACAAATTTACGGTAGTTTTGAACAAAATTAGGTGACTCAATAATGGCAATGAAGAACGTTCTGATGAACAATTTTTCAGAAAGAGCAGGTAAATCATACAAGATTGTGTCACACCAATAGAATGTTTGCTATATGTTACATAGATAGTACTAGACACCAGTAGTGACCATAAAATTAAATCCCATTTTCCCACAGTGAATTCTGGCAGGGGGTCGTTGCCTGTGTCCTATCATTCTGGGTCCCCTATCAGATAGTGCCCGGATTGCAATGCGCATGCGCAGTCCCATATCATGGAAATGTCCGAAAATAAACATCTGTTCCGCTCTGTTCAATCAGCTGTTGGGGCTCGCTCGCTCCCGTCGCTCGTTCTATCAGATGGGGGACCCATCTCGATAGATACAACAGCGCTGGCCGCGCTCCCTGCGCTCACTCCCGCCGCTCGTTCTATCAGATGGGGGGGCCCATCTCGATAGATAGAACAGCGCTGGCCGCGCTCAATAAAATAAACGGGGCGGGTGTATTATAGAGCAGACATCCGCCCCTTTGATAAAAGCACAGGGCAGCATACATTTCCTGTGCTCAGTGTTTATTTTATTCAGTGAGCGCGGGCTCTTATAATCATATCTGCCCCTTGCTGTATTTGAGTGAGCGCGGCCAGCGCTCTTCTATAGAGATGGGTCCTCAATAATACACCTGCCCCTTTTTTATAAACCACCCGCCCCTTGCTGTATTAAGTTGAGCGCGGCCAATGCTGAACTATCTAGATGGGTCCCCCATCTGATAGAACGAGCGCGTGTTAACAGTGCATGCTCCATCAACAGCTGATGTAATAGGTGTTTGGTCTCAGAGATTTACGTGATCTCCGATTGCGCATGCGCAGTCCAACCCGGGCACTATCTGATAAGGGGACCCATACTGTTAGAACACCTGCATTACCACTCTTTACACACCTAAGGGATAGCGCAGTATCAATACAGCATGTAGTTATAAACATTATAGAAAATTGATTTTATTGTTTAACATAAATTGTTATTAGACTGAAACAGTTGTGTATTGCTAATACATACTCAGCATACATTGAACTTTGTTCCAGATAGATACTAAGACTGAAAGTGGAAAATGTTTATTCCAAACATTCCAACACCAATATGGATGATACTGAAAAAAAAATCTTTCACGATTTTTTTTCTTGTTGACTTCCTTCTACACTACAGAAACAGCCTGCTAGAAAATCTTTTAGGTCCCGCAGTCTTTGTTCTGTTATTATTTCTACAGTTTTATTGTGTTAGGGTGGATCGGGTGGATCAGCCATTGTAATATTTTTTTGGCCAATGAGTAGAGTTGAGCGGACACCTGGATGTTCGGGTCCAACGGGTTCGGCCGAACTTCGGAAAAAAGTTCGGGTTCGGGACCGAACTTTAACCCGAACCCGGACCCGAACCCGAACCCCATTGAAGTCAATGGGGACCCGGACTTCTAAGGACTAAAAAGGCTCTAAAAAAGTAATGGAAAGGGCTAGAGGGCTGCAAATGGCAGCAAAATGTTGTTAAGAGCATGGCAAGTGCTCTGCAAATGTGGATAACATAAAAAAAATAAAAAAATAAAAAAATATGCTGGAGGCCCCCTTTTCAGCACGATGCCACACATATGGTGGGAATGCCCCAGAATACGCCCTTTCTGGAATAAATGATTCAATTTAATGGATAAGCTAGTGGGAAAATAAAATACTTTGAAATAAAAATGTAGCGGGGTGCTAAATTTAAGGGAAGTGTTTGAGTGGTAAATAGGCTCAAACACCCTAATTCTGTAGGATTCATGGACCATTTTGTCCTCGGGGGACAGTATTGGTGTGCAGTTCCCTGCGGCCTACAGGTGGCGCTGCCATGGTAGGCTAGGGTTGAACCGCCGATACAGTGCTGTGCCTTTTGTGTCCCCTCTTGGCAGTAGTACAGCGGGGCGGGGAACCTGCTGTGCATGCTGGGAGAGCATATAAAAGGGGCAGACCTTTGGCCTGGGGGCTGATGTCCAGTGGGGTCCACGCCCAGGTGCCTTCGGCCTGGGTGCATGTGTTCCTGTTCCATCTCGGGTACCTTTAGCCCGGGGTGAGGTACTATCCTGGAGTTCCTGCTGCCCTGGGTATGGAGGCCTAGGTGCGGGAGTAAAGCCTGGAGTCCAGAGCCTTCGTCTGGAGTCCGCTAAGGGTCGAGGAGTCTTAGGGTGCCGCCTCGTGTAGGGGACCGTGTTCCAGGGAAGGGAGGATCATTCTGATGGACCGATGCGGGAGTCACGGTGAAGGAAGGGTCTGTTGACTCCCTGGAGAGATGTCTTCCCCTTGATATGGGCTAGGTTCGTAGAAGGAGAAGCTCAAGGTCATCTTGACTGTATCAGGGGCCTTATACACCCTGGTCTGTGGCAGAGACCAAAGTTCTCCAGGTCCGTGGCAGGGGCCTTGTACACCCGGTCTGTGGCAGAGACCAACCTCAAGGTCTGTGGCAGAGACCGTGCACCTAAAACTGTTTGAGAAACCTAAGCAGTGAAGTGAATGTGCTACGTTTGTGCCTGGACCTCCTCCACACCTTAAGCTGTCCTGTTTCTTTGCTCTAACCTTTTCTATCCGAGTAGAATTTATTTTGCCATGAGAGAATAAGAGTTGTAATTTCAGCTGGTGTGGACATTGACTTTACTGGGAATTAAAGGACTTGCCTTTACCTACAGTAGAGGTGAGAATCATCCTCTGGAGGAGTTTTGACTCCGGCTGTGGACACGGCCCGTCAAGTACACCGCTCAACCTCTTTATATAGGAGGGTACAGGCTGGTAGTGCGGTGTGCCTTTCTCCCTCCTGCGAGGAGCCAACAACATAAAGGCAGGTAAGGGGGAAAGGATCTGTGCGCTACAAAAAAATAAAATAAAAATTATAATCTTGACCTAGGAGGACGAGGTCCATATGGAGTAGGAGGTTGAGGTGGCGGTGGATGTGGCTGTGTAGGTGGAAGCGGCGGTGGAGGAGGACGAGGTAGCCAACACTGGTTCAAAAATACAACAATGGCTGGGTAAGGCCGGTGATGTGTCGAATTCTGTCCCCCGTCAAATAGTGTCCACCCTGTACTGCGCTTGCTCAGTATGTAGGACAAGGGGATTTCGAAAATCTCCCAAGACGAACGGCACCTGCGTGGTGAGTTCAGGTGAAGGCCACACCATCCGTGGTTCAAGCCGAGCCAAGTGAGGCCGTGCCTGAAGCGTGGCGATCGAAGCGAGCCCGTGAGGGGCCCTGTTACTATGTGCTACCGTATGTCCACTTAGATGGTGGGGCTTGAACCTGCACTCACTGCGCATGCGCCGTTCATCTTCGGAGATTTTGTGAATCTCCTTGTCCTCTGTACTGCGCAAGCGCTGCGCCTTCGCAGTATGGGCCGGACACAATCCGATGGCCGGACAGTTTTTGTCACAACACCGGTATACATGTCTATTCTGCACAAGGTACGGACAAGTCCTGTGGGATCCTTGCCTGGTTCATTTTAATGAACGTGAGCTTGTCCACATTGGCTCTGGACAGGCGGCTGCGCTTGTCTGTGATAACGCCCCCTGCCGTGCTAAATACACGTTCAGATAATACACTGGCTGCAGGGCAGGCCATCACCTCCAAGGCATAAAGGGCAAGCTCAGGCCATGTGCCCAATTTGGAGACCCAGAAGTTAAAGGGGGCAGACCCGTCATCCAGTACGTGTAGGCAGTGGCGTAACTAGAAATCACAGGGCCACATAGCAAAATGTTGTATGGGCCCCCCCCCCCAAAAAAATGGCGGACTTAAATTAAATAGTGGGCAGGGTTTAAAGGGCGTGTGGTTTGAGTCTGAGATGAAAGAAAGAAAGAAAGAACCCAGATCCTACACCACAATAGCAATATATGTATTCCAGAAAGTTTAATCAACAGATAAAGATACTCCAAACACCTGGTGTTAGCGCTTCAATAATCCTCACCTGTGCCCAATGCAGCGTGGTCTGCCTGTGCCCAATACTGCCTCACCTGTGCCCAATGCAGCGTGGCCTGTGCCCAATGCAGCGTGTCCAGTGTCCAATGCAGCGTGTCCAGTGCCCAATGCAGCGTGTCCAGTGCCCAATGCAGCCTCACCTGTGCCCAATGCAGTGTGGCCTGTGCCCAACGCAGCCTAACCTGTGCCCAATGCAGCGTAGCCTGCCCATGCCCAATGCAGTCTCACCTGTGCCCAATGCAGCGTGACCCGTGCCCAATGCAGCCTCACCCGTGCCCAATGCAGCCTCACCCGTGCCCAATGCAGCGTGACCCGTGCCCAATGCATCCTCACCTGTGCCCAATGCAGCATGACCCGTGCCCAATACAGCCTCACCTGTGCAGTGGAAGAGGCGAGCCAGTGGCGGAACTACCGGGGAGGATGAGGAATGCATACTGCAGCCCTCAAATGGCTATTGGCGAGCAAGGGGCTGCCTCAGAGTGGGGGGGGCGAGCACCGCCGCACGGTCCCCCAACCAGGGGAAGTGAGGAGAGGAAGAGGCGTGCTGTGCGTACAAGCAGAGAGCTGTAATAGCTTTCATTTGAATGTCCTGCGTTCCCGGGGTTTACCGTCACATAGCCCCACCTCTTGGCCCGGCGCCTTTGATGACGTCACATGTCCCGCATTGGACCGGCGTTCTGCCTATCAAAGGCGCCGGGCCAAGAGGTGGGGCTATGTGACAGTGAGCCCCGGGAACGCAGGTAGGGTTGCCACCTTTTCCTCAAGCCAAACTTGAACACTTAAGCGGCGCATGGCAAATTTTTTGTGGTATACACTAAAGGATTTTAAAGACCTGGAGGAGAGCAATAATGTGTCACGGTTAGCGTGGATGGTAGCTACTGGTACCATCCACTGCCCTACTGACACCGTCCACCTCCCTCCCTACCGACTCCCTTCCCTTATATCGGTCCCCCCTCAAATAGATCAGGGAACCCCCCCATCAGTGTCCCCTGCCCCAAAAGACTCCCATTAGACTGCCTTACCGACACTCGCTTCAAGCCAGGAAGTGTGGGAGCTGGAGTTTGGGGGTGGAGCTCCTCTACTGTAGTGCTGTTTTCCTTCCTTCCATTGGTGGGGAGCCTTGGGGAGAAGTGTCGGCAAGACACAGGATTCGGGACACATCCGAACTGGTGCGCTCACTCACAGGGCTGCTGTTTGCAATTATTGGGGCCCCATACAGCCATCCTCATTGGGCCCCCACCCCCTGAGGAGGGAAAGAGATAGGGGGAGGGAGGTGAGAAAGGGGAAGGTGAGAGGGGGAAGGTGAGAGGAGGAGGTGAGAGAGAGGAGGAGGTGAGGGGGTGAAAGAAAGGGGGGAGGAGGCAGGAGAGAGGGCAGCGGTGAGGGGGGTGAGAGAGAGAGAGGGTGGGTGAGATAGTGGGGGTGAGAGGGGTGGGGATGAGAGAGAGTGGGGGTGGGGGTGAGCGAGGTAGGGATGAGAGAGTGGGGGTGAGAGAGGGGGGATTAGAGAAAGAGTGGTGGGTGCGAGAAAGGGAGTGAGCGAGAGGCTGAGAGAGAGAGACAGAGGGAAAGGGGGGCTTACACAGAGGAGGGGGGTGACACAGAGGAGGGGGGGTGACACAGAGGAGGGGGGCTGGCACAGGGGAGGGGGGCTGGCACAGGGGAGGGGGGGCTGACACAGGGGAGGGGGGGCTGACACAGGGGAGGGGGGGGGCTGACACAGAGGAGGGGGAGAGGAGGGGAGTGACACAGAGGAGGAGGGGGAGCTGACACAGAGGAGGAGGGGGAGCTGACACAGAAGAGGAGGAACTGACACAGAAGAGGAGGAACTGACACAGAAGAGGGGGAGCTGACACAGAGGAGGGGGTGAGGAGGGGGGGTGACACAGAGGAGGAGGGGGGTGACACAGAGGAGGAGGGGGGGTGATGGAGGAGGGGTGACACAGAGGAGGAGGGGCGTGACACAGAGGAGGAGGGGGGGGTGACACAGAGGAGGAGGGGGTGACACAGAGGAGGAGGGGGGTGACAGAGGAGGAGGGGGAACTGACACAGAAGAGGGGGAACTGACACAGAAGAGGGGGAGCTGACACAGAAGAGGGGGAGCTGACCAGAAGAGGGGGAGCTGACACAGAGGAGGGGGAGCTGACACAGAGGAGGGGGGGTGACACAGAGGAGGAGGGGGGTGACACAGAGGAGGAGGGGGGTGACACAGAGGAGGAGGGGGGTGACACAGAGGAGGAGGGGTGGTGACACAGAGGAGGAGGGGGGGTGACACAGAGGAGGAGGGGGGTGACACAGAGGAGGAGGGGGGGGTGACACAGAGGAGGAGGGGGGTGACACAGAAGAGGAGGGTGGGTGACACAGAGGAGGATGTGGGGGTGACACAGAGGAGGATGTGGGGGTGACACAGAGGAGGAGGGGGGGTGACACAGAGGAGGAGGAGGGGTGACACAGAGGAGGAGGGGGGGTGACAGAGGAGGAGGGGGGGCTGACACAGAGGAGCGGGGTGACACAAAGGAGGGGTGAGGAGGGGGTGAGGAGGGGGGTGACACAGAGGAGTGGGGGTGACACAGAGGAGGAGGGGGGGTGACACAGGGGAGGGGGAGCTGACACAGAGGAGGGGGGTGACACAGAGGAGGGGGTGACACAGAGGAGGAGGGGGGTGACACAGAGGAGGAGGGTGGGTGACACAGAGGATGAGAGGGTGACACAGAGGAGGATGGGAGGGTGACACAGAGGAGGATGGGAGGGTGACACAGAGGAGGATGGGAGGGTGACACAGAGGAGGAGGGGGGTGACAGAGAAGGAGGGGGGTGACAGAGGAGGAGGGGGAGCTGACACAGAGGAGCGGGGTGACACAAAGGAGGGGTGAGGAGGGGGGTGACACAGAGGAGGGGGGGTGACACAGAGGATGGGGGGGTGACACAGAGGAGGATGGGAGGGTGACACAGAGGAGGATGGGAGGGTGACACAGAGGAGGAGGGGGGGTGACACAGAGGAGGAGGGGGGGGTGACACAGAGGAGGAGGGGGGGTGACACAGAGGAGGAGGGTGGGTGACACAGAGGAGGAGGGGGGTGACACAAAGGAGGAGGGTGGGTGACACAGAGGATGGGGGGATGACACAGAGGAGGATGGGAGGGTGACACAGAGGAGGAGGGGGGTGACACAGAGGAGGAGGGGGGGTGACACAGGGGAGGGGGGGTGACACAGAGGAGGAGGGTGGGTGACACAGAGGAGGAGGGGGGGTGACATAGAGGAGGAGGGGGGTGACACAGAGGAGGAGGGTGGGTGACACAGAGGAGGAGGGTGGGTGACACAGAGGATGGGGGGGTGACACAGCGGATGGGGGGGTGACACAGAGGAGGAGGGGGGTGACACAGAGGATGGGGGGGTGACACAGAGGAGGAGGAGGGGTGACACAGAGGAGGAGGGGGGGGGTGACACAGAGGATGGGGGGGGTGACACAGAGGAGGATGGGAGGGTGACACAGAGGATGGGGGGGGTGACACAGAGGAGGAGGAGGGTGGGTGACACAGAGGAGGAGGGTGGGTGACACAGAGGAGGATGGGAGGGTGACACAGAGGAGGAGGGGGGTGACACAGAGGAGGATGGGAGGGTGACACAGAGGAGGAGGGGGGTGACACAGAGGATGGGGGGGTGACACAGAGGAGGAGGGTGGGTGACACAGAGGAGGATGGGAGGGTGACACAGAGGAGGAGGGGGGGTGACACAGAGGATGGGGGGTGACACAGAGGAGGAGGAGGGGTGACACAGAGGAGGAGGGGGGGGGTGACACAGAGGAGGAGGGGGGTGACAGAGGAGGAGGGGGGGTGACACAGAGGAGGAGGGGGGTGACACAGAGGATGGGGGGTGACACAGAGGAGGAGGGGGGGTGACACAGAGGAGGATGGGAGGGTGACACAGATGAGGAGGGGGGGGTGACACAGAGGATGGGGGGTGACACAGAGGAGGAGGAGGGGTGACACAGAGGAGGAGGGGGGTGACACAGAGGAGGAGGGGGGTGACAGAGGAGGAGGGGGGGTGACACAGAGGAGGAGGGGGGTGACACAGAGGAGGAGGGGGGGTGACACAGAGGATGGGGGGTGACACAGAGGAGGAGGGGGGGTGACACAGAGGAGGAGGGGGGTGACAGAGGAGGAGGGGGGGTGACACAGAGGAGGATGGGAGGGTGACACAGAGGAGGAGGGGGGTGACACAGAGGAGGAGGGGGGGTGACACAGGGGAGGGGGGGGTGACACAGAGGAGGAGGGTGGGTGACACAGAGGAGGAGGGGGGGTGACATAGAGGAGGAGGGGGGTGACACAGAGGAGGAGGGTGGGTGACACAGAGGAGGAGGGTGGGTGACACAGAGGATGGGGGGGTGACACAGCGGATGGGGGGGTGACACAGAGGAGGAGGGGGGTGACACAGAGGATGGGGGGGTGACACAGAGGAGGAGGAGGGGTGACACAGAGGAGGAGGGGGGGTGACACAGAGGATGGGGGGGTGACACAGAGGAGGATGGGAGGGTGACACAGAGGATGGGGGGGTGACACAGAGGAGGAGGGTGGGTGACACAGAGGAGGAGGGTGGGTGACACAGAGGAGGATGGGAGGGTGACACAGAGGAGGAGGGGGGTGACACAGAGGAGGATGGGAGGGTGACACAGAGGAGGAGGGGGGTGACACAGAGGATGGGGGGGTGACACAGAGGAGGAGGGTGGGTGACACAGAGGAGGATGGGAGGGTGACACAGAGGAGGAGGGGGGGTGACACAGAGGATGGGGGGTGACACAGAGGAGGAGGAGGGGTGACACAGAGGAGGAGGGGGGGGGTGACACAGAGGAGGAGGGGGGTGACAGAGGAGGAGGGGGGGTGACACAGAGGAGGAGGGGGGTGACACAGAGGATGGGGGGTGACACAGAGGAGGAGGGGGGGTGACACAGAGGAGGATGGGAGGGTGACACAGATGAGGAGGGGGGGTGACACAGAGGATGGGGGGTGACACAGAGGAGGAGGAGGGGTGACACAGAGGAGGAGGGGGGTGACACAGAGGAGGAGGGGGGTGACAGAGGAGGAGGGGGGGTGACACAGAGGAGGAGGGGGGTGACACAGAGGAGGAGGGGGGGTGACACAGAGGATGGGGGGTGACACAGAGGAGGAGGGGGGGTGACACAGAGGAGGAGGGGGGTGACAGAGGAGGAGGGGGGGTGACACAGAGGAGGAGGGGGGGTGACACAGAGGAGGAGGGGGGGTGACACAGAGGATGGGGGTAAGCTGACAGAGCAGATGAGACCTCAGGATAAACACATTGTGAGGCAGGACTCCGTCTCGGGGAGCAAGCAGGCGCGATTATCAAATCCACAGTCCAGCGCCGCCCCCGCCCCCGCCTCCACACGTGACCAGCACCAGCTCCGCAGGGCCATTCACAGACCCCCATGTCTGCCGCTCGGCCCGCCCCGCACATGGCCCGTTCAGCCAATTACAGGGCACCCGCTGGCTCAGACCGCACCGAAAGCAAATGAAAGCTATTACACCTCTCTGCTTGTACGCACAGCGCGCCTCTTCCTCTCCTCACTTCCCCTGGCTGGGGGACCGTGCGGGCGGTGCTCGCCCCCCGGCAGTATGCATTCCTCCTCCTCCCCACGGGCCCCTCTCGGTTGCGGGCCCCATAGCGGCCGCGTGTGTCGCTATGGCGGTAGTTCCGCCACTGCGTGTAGGCCTGTGGACACATACTGCTCAACCATGTTGGTGAAATGCTGCCTCCTGCTAAGACGTTCCATCTCAGCTGGTGGTGCTGGTTGTTGTGGCGTGCTGACAAAGCTTTTCCACATTTCAGCCATGCTAACCCTGCCTTCTGAGGTGCTGCCGGTGCCCCGGCTGCGTTGGCGACCTCTTCCTCCTCCTCTGCCTTCGCCTTGTGCTTCCACCGTACGCCCGCTGTCAGGTGGGAATGCCACCAGCAGCGCGTCTACCAGCGTGCGCTTGTACTGGCGCATCTTACGATCCCGCTCCAGTGAGGGAATTAAGGACGGTACATTGTCCTTGTAACGGGGATCCAGCAGGGTGGCCACCCAGTAATCAGCACCAGTTAAAATGTGGGCAACTCGGCGGTCATTGCGGAAACACTGCAGCATGTAATCGCTCATGTGTGCCAGGCTGCCCAGAGGCAAAGAAAAGCCGTCCTCTGTGGGAGGTGTATCGTCTGTGTCCTCTGTATCCCCCCAGCCACGCACCAGTGATGGCCACGAGCTGGTCTGGGTGCCACCCTGCTGTGAAAATGGCTCCTCCTCCTCCTCCTCCATCTCCTCCTCCACCTCGTCATCCTCCAGAACTGGAGTTCCACCTTGTGGGCACGTCACATATGAGGCGGTGAGCGGGAAGGCCGAAGTTACGCTGCAGCGCTGACAGGCGAGCAGCAGCAGGGTGAGAACGCCGAAAGTGCGCACACACAGCCCGCACTTTCTGCAGCAGCTCTGGCATATTGGGGTAATTTTTAAGGAACCTCTGGACCACCAAGTTCAGCACATGCGCCAGGCAAGGGATGTGCGTCAAACCGGCTAGGCCCAGAGCTGCTACGAGATTTCGCCCATTATCGCACACCACCAGGCCGGGCTTGAGGCTCACTGACAGCAACCACTCATTGGTCTGTTATTCCATGTCCCTCCACAACTCCTGCGCGGTGTGGGGTTTTTCCCCCAAACAGAAAAGTTTTAAAACTGCCTGCTGTCGTTTACCCCTGGCTGTGCTGAAGTTGGTGGTGAAGGTGTTACGCTGACCGGATGAGGGTACTGTAGAGGATGAGGAAGCGGAGTAGGAGGAGTTAGCAACAGGAGGCAAACTGAAGCACCCTGCAATCCTCGGTGGTGGAAGGACATGCGCCAAACTGCTATCTGCCTCAGGCCCAGCCACCTTTACCCAGTGTGCTGTTAGGGAGATATAACATCCCTGACCGTGCTGGTCCACGCATCTGTAGTTAGGTGGACCTTGCCACAGATGTGCACACCTGATTTTGTCCCCCACTTGGCTGTGCAGGGAAGGGATGGCTCGCCTGGAAAAGTAGTGGCGGCTGGGCACGACGTACTGTGGGACAGCCAATGCCATCAGGCTTTTAAAACTCTGCGTCTCCACCAGACGGAATGACAGCATTTCAAAGGCCAGGAGTTTTGAAATGCTGGCATTCAGGGCCAGGGATCGCGGGTGGCTAGGGGGGTACTTCCTCTTCCGCTCCAATGTTTGGGAGATAGAGAGCTGAACGCTTCCATGGGACATTGTGGAGATGGTTGGTGACCCAGGTGGTAGTGTTGCTGGCAGATCCTCTGTTTGCGGGGTGGCAGGTGCCACTGTCACTACAGAGGTGGATGAAGAGGCCGAGACTGCAGCAGAAGAGGAAGCAGGAGGAGCCAGAGACCTTTCTTGGTTTTTGAGGTGTCTACTCCACTGCAGCTCGTGCTTTGCACTTAGATGCCTGGTCATGCAGGTTATGCTCTGGTTGAGAACGTTTATGCCCCCCTTCAGGCTCTGATTGCACAGCGTGCAAACCACTCGTGTCTTGTCATCAGCACATTGTGTGAAGAACTGCCACGCTAGGGAACTCCTTGGACCTGGCTTTGGTGTGCTCGGTCCCTTGCTGCGTTGGGCAGTAGCAGACATACTGTCTAGGGGACAGACGCTCCGCTTTTGCACCCTGCTCCCTCTTCTGCTGTGCTGGTGGCTCTGTGCGACCACCGCCTCTTCCTCCAAACTACACTGGTAACCTGTATAATGTTGATTCCATGTGGGGTCGAGGACCTCATCGTCCTCCACATCATCTTCCACCCAGTCTTCACCCCTGCCCTCCTTGTCTGTCTGCACAATTGCGAAAGCAGCAGCAGTTGGCACCTGTGTTTCGTCATCATCCGAGACGTACTGCGATGGTCCTCCCATGTACTCATCATGAAACATAAGTGGTTGGGCATCGGTGCACTCAATCTCTTCCACTTCTGGGGCAGGGCTAGGTGGATGGCCCTGGGAAACCCTGCTAACAGAGTCATCGAAAAGCAGAAGAGACTGCTGCATGATTTGGGGCTCAGACTGCTTGGCTGATTTGCAAGGGGGTGAGGTGAAAGACTGATAGACATGGGTTTCAGGTGCCAACTCTGATCTTTCATCAGAAGAGTGGGTGGGAGACAATGTGAAGGAACCCGAGGCACTGTCAGCAACCCAATCTACTATCGCCTGTACTTGTCCTGGCCTAAACATTCGTACAGCCTCATTAGGCGCAACAAAATACCGCCGCAGGCTCGGTCGCCTACTCGCACCTGAGGAAGGTGTTTCACTTGTGCGTGTATCTGGCACAGATCCACCACGTCCTCTCCCTGCAACAGGAGCTCCACCAGCAGCACCACGACCGGGGCCACCACGTCCCTTTTGACCTTCTCCTCATATTTTCCAAATTTAGGATGTTGCCCTAAATGGGTGTTTTTGGGAGAGCAGAACACACCCACAGTACGTAACCGCTGAATCGCACAGCTACAGAACTGCAGAAAATGCTATTCAAAAAAAATGTTGTTTTTTTAGTATAGCACAGTAGAAGAAAACTATTTAGAAATTGTTTATTTCACACACCTCCACATATGTATAACACACTGCAAAATATTTTTTGTGGCCCTAAATGGCGTTTTTTGGAAGACCACAATACACCCACAGTACGTAACCGCTGAATCGCACAGCTACAGAACTGCAGAAAATGCTATTAAAAAAATGTTTTTTTTTTAGTATAGCACAGTAGAAGAAAACTATATATAAATTGTTTATTTCACACACCTCCACATATGTATAACACACTGCAAAATATTTTTTGTGGCCCTAAATGGCGTTTTTTGGAAGACCACAATACACCCACAGTACGTAACCGCTGAATCGCACAGCTACAGAACTGCAGAAAATGCTATTCAAAAAAAATTTTGTTTTTTTAGTATAGCACAGTAGAAGAAAACTATTTAGAAATTGTTTATTTCACACACCTCCACATATGTATAACACACTGCAAAATATTTTTTGTGGCCCTAAATGGCGTTTTTTGGAAGACCACAATAGACCCACAGTACGTAACCGCTGAATCGCACAGCTACATAACTGCAGAAAATGCTATTCAAAAAAAATGTTGTTTTTTTAGTATAGCACAGTAGAAGAAAACTATATATAAATTGTTTATTTCACACACCTCCACATATGTATAACACACTGCAAAATATTTTTTGTGGCCCTAAATGGCTCTTTTTGCAAGCGTACATTAAAGTGCAATTTTTTTTTTTTTTTTTTTTTGCCCAATGGGTCTTTTGGAAAAGAGCACAATAAAGTGCAAATTTTTTTTTTGTCCTAAATGGATCTTTTTCCAAGAGCAGAATACACCCACAGTATGGAAACGGTGTATCTCTCAACGTAATATATGCAGTGCTGGTGCACTGAGCTTGCAGATAAAAGGTAGATTTTCTCTGACACTGGGCTCATAGCAGTGTAAAAAGACTGCACTGCAACACAAACAGGTAAACCTATGCAGATCGCTGAGTTATATCTCTGAATCTGGACTCCTATTCCTATATAATATATCTCTCTCCCTAAAAGCAAAAAACAGGAACCTGGCCCTACACTACACTGTCTCTATCTTTTCCCTCAGATTCCAGAATCAGGACTAACTCATGTATTTTTCTATCTCTCCCTAAAAGCAGCAGCAGCAGACTAGATCCTCTCCCTATCTATTCTGAAGCAGAGTGACGTGTGTGCTGTGTGCCTCTAGCTTATATAGAAGCTGGGTCACATGTTGCACTGACCAATCACAGCCATGCCATTAGTAGGCATGGCTATGATGGCCTCTAAGGGCACACCAGCTAATCAAAAGGTGATTGGCTGGCCCCTGAAGCATTTCTAAATGCGTAATTAGATTGCCGAACCCGAACCCGAACCCGGACTTTTGCGCACAGTCCGGTTTCGGGTTCGGGTTCGGGAAAAAGCTAAAGTTCGGTACGGACCCGAACTTTACAGTTCGGGTTCGCTCAACACTACCAATGAGGCATTCTCACTGGACAATTAGATGTTAATAGACAGGACCTAGGTGGACATATCAAATCTACAGTTACTAAGAGAAATGAGGTTCAGAGAGGTGTACAGAAGAATGTTTTCTAGCAAAGGCAGGCTAGAGCAGGCATACCAGGCATCTTGTGGTATCTGCACTTGGGCAGGACCATTCATTTTAAATGTGCAAAACATATTGGAAAATCTCTAGTTCATTGTTTGCTTACTTTTCTGTGTAGATCATGGCACATTGGTGGCAGCTACAAATTAGACGTGTCTAGATGGTTCTGGCAAATCTCAGCACTCCAACAATGCGAGGGTACATGGCCAGATCTCAGTTTTTTTTTCTCAGTGAGATATGTTCAGAATAATGACCTGCCTATTGCCTAGAATATTATAAACAATACTGACTGGAAACACTCCTTTTTTTTTACTGGAAGAAAGCAGAATACGATTAAATTTTCCATATTTTGGCTATAAGTTAGTCAATTACCAATATTTGCTATTTTATTAAATAATAATGTAGCGATACCCCCAGCTAAGAGGGCCGCTGGTATGATTTGTTTCGGGCCCTGTAGCACTCACTGTCAACCACCGGCAATTGGCTCTACCCTCCCTTGGCACAGTTAGTAGGGGATGATGGGATTGTGTGACCTGTGATTCCTGGCAGCACAATCCCACAATAAAAGCACACAACAGTATGGTGTAGCTATCACTAACCGTTTCTCCTGCACAGTAAATGACACACACAACTGATATACTTAACCCTGGTACTTTACTGAAAAATAATGGTTAAGCAGGCAAACCGTATACATAGACATATGCAGAGCCCTGCAATGAAAGAGTGTTTTAGCACACAAACAGGTATGCAATTCTATAACAAGAAACTAACAGAAACCCGCTGCAGCTCTTCTCCCTCGTGGGCAAGATGGCGCCCAGCAATGTCACTACTACTAAGTCAGGCCTGACTGTACTATGTGAAAGTTCTGCAGAGAAAGATCTTCGCTAGCAAACGGTGGTGCACTTCTGGAACAATTTGTAATCCACAAGAATAAAGGAATTTGATAACTTGGTGAACCCAGAACAAATCTACTAGCGTTATTCAATACACTGTCCCTCCGGCAAGCAAATGCAAACACTAGCGTTAGTTCCGAACAACAGTTACTGGGTCTAGAGATCCTGTATTATTCTCATGAGCAAGTGCTCTCTCACCCAACCGGAACAGTCCGTGTCCGTATCTTCCGTTGCTGTGTCTTGGTACACAGATTCCACGACACCCTGGTTTTCGGTCCTCCTGGTAGTAGCAGAACAGCAGCAGGATACGACGTCCTTCAGGCTCCCAGTCGGTACGGAAGGCTCTTTGGAATAATACAGGCCTAGGCTTCAGGCCCTGTATTATCAGCAGACTCAGCACAGAGTTCCACTTGCTGGGCGAGCAGTGTCCAAAGAGAAAGTTCTCCGGCCCGCCCCCTGGTTAAATACCCTGCCCCAGCAGTCCTTGCGCGGGGAAATGCATCCTGGGTATGGTAGTCTCTAGGCCTTAAAGCAAACACCCACTACAATAATAATTGCTTTTTTTTTTTTTTTTTATATTCTAATAAAAAAAGTTGCTTGCATGTTCATGGTGCTGAATTTATTAACTCAAACTTGGGTATTTGCTAAAGTCAGCAGCACAGTAGCTACCTGGCAACACACTTAAGATGACTGTTAAGCCCTGTACACACGGGCCGAATGTCAGGAGATGTCGGGAAATTTTGGCCCATTTGGCCTGCTTCTGTTGGACGAGCATTCTGGAGAACCAGCAGCCGATTTACTCGCAATCAGCGCTCTCAGCCAATGGCTGAGAGTGCTAATCGGGGGGTGCTCTGGTGGGGGGCTGTCCCCCTGTCAGAACACAACAGCTCAGTGGGGGAGATCTTTGTACTAACTTCAGATGGTTAGTACAGCAGCTCCGATAGAAGCTGTCAGTTTTTTTACGTTCGACCCGCTGGTTTGAACAAAAAACTTGTAGTTTGTACCAGGCATAAGTTAGACCTAACTCAAGGGGAAATAATAATCATTGCAATAAGGAACTATGTCTGATAACTGATATTGTCTTGAGATTAACTTATTTGGTAGGTGTCTGGCCATATGTTCTCCTTGCTCTATTCACAAAAACATATATGATTGATGATGCAAGCATACATGTTTATGTGACAGTCAGATGACAGACAAGCCCCTGGAATTGTGTCTACACATCAGATCATCTTCTTAGGTTTGTGACCACCCTTACTGGTAAGAACTCTTGCCTTCCAGCATGGGGTCTTGGGTATGATTCCTATCAGTGACACAATCTGTATGTTCTCCTTGGGTTTGCTTTTGTTTCTTTCAGGCCACCCAAAATTGGCTCTGATCTGTCAGTATGATTGTTGGGGGCATATTAACCACTTAACGACCGGCCACTGTAAAAATAAGTCGGCAGAATGGCACCGACAGCCAGAATCACGTATATCTACGTGATCGCCTTTGTATAGTTGGGGGGTCTGATCGGACCCCCCTTCTGTACAGTGAGCGGCCGTTAAGTGTTCGGGAGCGATCCGGGATGAGGGGACGGCCGTTCGATTCCGGCCACCCCCTCTCGATCGCTCCCGGCGAATGAGAGAGCTTCCCTGCCTGTGTAATGTTTACACAGGCAGAGGAAGTGATGTCATCTCTCCTGCGGCGCTCACATATACCGAGCGCCGCACAGGAGAAGATGCCAGGTTAGTGCACAAAACACTACACTGACACCAGGACACATAGGCACATAAATCGCCCCCCCAGACACCCCAGATCACCCCCCAGATCACCCCCCAACCCCCAGTCACAGTGTCACTGATTGCAGTGACCATTTATTTACTGATCACTGCAATCAGTGACATTTGTGACTGTAAAAGTGTCACTAAAGTTAGTTTTAGGTCCAGTGTAGCCCCCTAACCCCCCCTAATAAAGGTTTAACCCCCTGATCGCTCCCCAGATAACCCTTTCACCCCCTATCACCACTGTCGCTAAGCAATCATTTTTCTGATCGCTGTCTTAGCGTCGGTGATGCCGATCGGTAGCCAGTTATTTTTTTTAGGTTCGCCGCAGGTTTTTATAGCGTCAGGTACCCCCATATATTACCTAATAAAGGTTTAACCCCCTTGATCGCCCCCCAGGTAACCCTTTCACCCCCTATCACCACTGTCGCTAAGCGATCGTTTTTCTGATCGCTGTCTTAGCGTCGGTGATGCCGATCGGTAGCCAGTAATTTTTTTTAGGTTCACCGCAGGTTTTTATACTGTCGGGTACCCCCATATATTACCTAATAAAGGTTTAACCCCCTTGATCGCCCCCCAGGTAACCCTTTCACCCCCTATCACCACTGTCGCTAAGCAATAGATTTTCTGATCACTGTCTTAGTGTCGGTGATGCCGATCGGTAGCCAGTAATTTTTTTTAGGTTCGCCGCAGGTTTTTATAGCGTCAGGTACCCCCATATATTATCTAATAAAGGTTTAACCCCCTTGATCGCCCCCCAGGTAACCCTTTCACCCCCTATCACCACTGTCGCTAAGCGATCGTTTTTCTGATCGCTGTCTTAGTGTCGGTGATGTCGATAGGTAGCCAGTAATTTTTTTTAGGTTCGCCTTCAGGTTTTTATATAGCGTCAGGTACCCCCATATATTACCTAATAAAGGTTTTAACCCCCTAATTGCCCCTAGTTAACCCTTTCACCAGTGATCACCATATAAGTGTTACGGGTGACGCTGGTTAGTTAGTTTGCTTTTTATAGTGTCAGGGCACCCGCCGTATATAACCCAATAAAGGTTTAACCCCCTGATCGCCCAGCGGGTGATATCAATTAGGTTTTAGCGTCAGAGAGGGTCTGCGTCACACCCCAGGCAGCGTCAGGTTAGTGCCAGTAGCGCTAACACCCACGCGTGAAGCATACACCTCCCTTAGTGGTATAGTATCTGAACAGATCAATATCTGATCTGATCAGATCTATACTAGCGTCCCCAGCAGTTTAGGGTTCCCAAAAACGCAGTGTTAGCGGGATCAGCCCAGATACCTGCTAGCACCTGCGTTTTGCCCCTCCGTCCAGCCCAGGCCACCCAAGTGCAGTATCGATCGATCACTGTCACTTACAAAACACAACACACATAACTGCAGCGTTCGCAGAGACAGGCCTGATCCCTGCGACTCCAGTGCTGTAGGAGGTGATTTCACCACCACAGTTAAAAAAAAAAGCATATATGCCGAAGCATTGGGGCAGCAGGCTCCTAATGCCGCGTACATACGGTCGAAATTCCGACGGAGGCTTGCCCGTGGAAAAGTCTGACCGTGTGTACGCGGCATAACTTTTGCGGGAAGATGCCCCCATGTTTCGGCATATATAAATGGTGCATGTATGCCCATCATTAGAAGTGCGTGGATGAAGGGCGGTATTCTAATGGTGGGCATACCCACCGATCAATCTCTTTTTTTCGTTCAGCCAACAGGCTGCATGAAAAAAAAGATTACAATACATGTCCAACAAGGACCAGCAACGTACTGTTATGTTGCTGGACTTTGAATGTTTATACCAGAATGATGCCTGCGGGTTTAGGTATCATCTTGGTATCATTCTTTTCAGCCAGCGGCCGGCTTTCATGTAAAAGCAATCCTAGTGGCTAATTAGCCTCTGGACTGCTTTTACAAGCAGTGGGAGGGAATGCCCCCCCCCTCGGATATAAAAAGCGCCATTGGGAAATTGGGAAAGCATTTTATCACACCGATCTTGGTGTGGTCAGATGCTTTGAGGGCAGAGGAAAGATCTAGGGTCCAATAGACCCCAGTTTTTAAAAAAAAGAGTACCTGTCACTACCTATTGCTATCATAGGGGATATTTACATTCCCTGAGATAACAATAAAAATGATAAAAAATAAATAAATATGGAAGCAACAGTTTAAAAATAAAATAAAAAAGCAAAATTAATAATAAAAAAGAAAAAAAAAAGCACCCCTGTCCTGCCCTGCTCTTGCCCAATGGCGAACGCAAGCGTCGGTCTGGCGTCATATGTAAACAGCAATTGCACCATGCATGTGAGGTATCACCGCGAAGGTCAGATCGAGGGCAGTAATTTTAGCAGTAGACCTCCTCTGTAAATCTAACGACGTAACCTGTAAAGGCTTTTAAAGGCTTTTAAAAATGTATGTAGTTTGTCGCCAATGCGCGTTTGTGCGAAATTTTAAAGCATGTCGTGTTTGGTATCTATGTACTCGGCCTAAGATCATCTTTTTTATTTCATCAAACATTTGGGCAATATAGTGTGTTTTAGTGCATTAAAATTAAAAAAGTGTATTTTTTCCCCAAAAAATGCGTTTGAAAAATCGCTGCGCAAATACTGTGTAGAAAAAAAAATGCAACACCCACCATTTTAATCTGTAGGGCCTTTGCTTTAAAAATATATATAATGTTTGGGGGTTCAACATAATTTTCTTTCAAAAAAAAAAATGTTTTCATGTAAACAAAAAGTGTCAAAAAGGGCTTTGTCTTCAAGTGGTTAGAAGAGTGGATGTAGGCTTCCTAATGTTGTGTATAAAATGCCAGAACAGTTCAAAACCCCCCCAAATGACCCCATTTTGGAAAGTAGACACCCCAAGCTATATACTGAGAGGCATGTCGAGTCCATGGAATATTTTATATGTTGACACAAGTTGCGGAAAAAATACAATTTTAATTTTTTTTTGCACAAAGTTGTCACTAAATGATATATTGCTCAAACATGCCATGGGCATATGTGGAATTACACCCCAAAATACATTCTGTTGCTTCTCCTGAGTACGGGGATACCACATGTGTGAGACTTTTTGGGAGTCTAGCCGCGTACGGGACCCCAAAACCAAGCACCGTCTTCAGGCTTTCTAAGGGTGTAAATTTTTGATTTCACTTCTCACTGCCTATCACAGTTTCGGAGGCCATGGAAGCTATTTGCTGAGAGGTATGGTGAGTATTTTGCAGATCTCGCTTTTTGTCACAAAGTTTTGAAAATTGAAAAAAAAAAAAAATATATATTTTCTTTCTTCATTTTCAAAAACAAATGAGAGCTGTAAAATACTCACTATGCCTCTCAGCAAATAGCTTGGGGTGTCTACTTTCCAAAATGGGGTCATTTGGGGGGGGGTTTGTGCTATTTTGGCATTTTATGGCCTTCGAAACTGTGATAGGTAGTGAGGAGTGAAATCAAAAATTTGTGCCTAGAAATCCTGAAGGCAGTGCTTGGTTTTCGGGGTCCTGTACGCAGCTAGGCTCCTAAAAAGTCCCACACATGTGGTATCCCCGTACTCAGGAGAAGCAGCAAAATTTATTTTGGGGTGTAATTCCACATATAACCATGACATGTGTGAGCAATATATCATTTAGTGACAACTTTTTGTAATTTTTTTTTTGTCATTATTCAATCACTTGGGACAAAAAAAAAATATTCAATGGGCTCAACAGGCCTCTCAGCAATTTCCTTGGGGTGTCTACTTTCTAAAATGGGGTCATTTGGGGGGGTTTTGTGCTATTTTGGCATTTTATGGCCTTCAAAACTGTGATAAGTAGTGAGGAGTGAAATCAAAAATTTGCGCCCTTAGAAATCCTGAAGGCGGTGCTTGGTTTCCGGGGGCCGTACGCGGCTAGGCTCACAAAAAGTCCCACACATGTGGTATCCCCGTACTCAGGAGAAGCAGCAAAATGTATTTTGGGGTGCAATTCCACATATAACCATGGCATGTGTGAGCAATATATCATTTAGTGACAACTTTTTGTATTTTTTATTTTTTTTTGTCATTATTCAATCACTTGAGACAAAAAAAAAATATTCAATGGGCTCAACATGCCTCTCAGCAATTTCCTTGGGATGTCTACTTTCCAAACTGGGGTCATTTGGAGGGGGTTTTGTTCTGCCCTGCCATTTTAGCACCTCAAGAAATGAGATAGGCAGTCATAAACTAAAAGCTGTGTAAATTCCAGAAAATGTACCCTAGTTTGTAGACGCTATAACTTTTGCGCAAACCAATAAATATACGCTTATTGACATTTTTTTTACTAAAGACATGTGGCTGAATACATTTTGGCTTAAATGTATGACTAAAATTGAGTTTATTCGATTTTTCTTATAACAAAAAGTAGAAAATATATTTTTTTTTCGAAATTTTCGGTCTTTTTCCATTTATATCGCAAAAAATAAAAATCGCAGAGGCAATCAAATACCATTAAAAGAAAGCTCTATTTGTGGGAAGAAAAGGACGCAAATTTCGTTTGGGTACAACATTGCATGTCCGCACAATTTACAGTTAAAGCAGCGCAGTGCAAAATTCTGAAATCACCTCTGGTCCTTTAGCTACAAAATGGTCCCGGGCTTAAGTGGTTAAATGATACATTCTGTCAGGGGCTTGGACTGAGGTAAATGTTATATTTATTCCTTAAAATTCTGTTGAATTTATAAGTCTACTGTTTTATAAAACCACTATGAACCTACAAGTAATTACTTATCATTTCTGCATCATGGTTTTATAAAACCCACATCTTCTGCCTGGAAGGATCTTTTTCTTGAATCCCCTGGCATAGCTCTTTCCTACAGTACCTTACTTAGCAGATGGGCATTTAAATGTTAATTTAATCCTGAATTTTGGCACAATGATCTGGTGTATATATCCTGAGGTACAGATTATAAACTGAGAATGGACAGTCTCTGCATCCACTTTGCAGACATTGTGCTCCCCCCGCACCCAGCTAGCAGATTTCAGTGGGGGTAGGAAAGGATCTCCATGCAGGGATTCAGACTGGTTTATATTGTGTATAGTGGTGAATGAGAATGATACTAGGGCAGGTGGTCTGAGGGATGTTATGAATACGTTCAATTGTCCCAGCTAGGGATGACAGGAAGTGTGAACAAGAATTAGAGGATTGGATCTCTTGCTGGGTTATCTGCATCCTTTTTACTGCAAAAAATGGACAGCAGGTCATTGCACAAGGGATACAAGCATGTGTCTTTATCTGAATTGATCTGTAACCTTATAATGCTGGCCACGGGCAAGGCAATTTTCATCTGGTATAAGAGCAATGTGAGTAGGTCTTACATTTATTTTTTAATATACAAGAAACTATAACCAATTAATTGGAGGCTGGCCAAACTTACATTCTTTTTAAGTACTACCAGCAGGTCAGATGACTACAAATAAGCAGTTTGCAACCTTATGATTATAATGCTGATGAGCATGTCCTACAATTCACCTTTTAGTAAATAGTAAGGAAGTGATTAGAAATTAGAAACACTGAAAATCTGTTTTGGTATGTTGGCATATTTTAACATCTTGGGAACATTGAAATCCTGTATGTCAATCATAACTGTTTTTGAAGGTTAAAAGGGCAAATTCTTGTACAGAAATCCGATGGTAAATATATTAGTTCAAAATCTATCTGATAAAAAAAAAGCTTATTACAAAAATAGGAATTTGAATCAGTCATTGCTGAAGTCGCTCATCGTGTTTGTACATTTTAACATCCTACCTGCTGGATCACAAAAGGTACAGTATAAAGCAAAGGTTCCCAACATGCGGACTCTGGTTCTCAGTGAGCAGCCCTTTTTGCTCCAAACCTCAACCTAGTTCTGCTGCACAGTGGGCTGTACACCGAGTACCAGTGCATTTGTAAACGGTGCTGGGTCGCACCAGCGCTGGTCCCAGTGGGATTTATTGCTGGAACTATCAGCTCTGTGCAACCCACTGGATACTTCAAGGGCCACGCTTAAGGTCTCTTATATTTACAAAGTTGGTGACCACTGGTTATAGGTATATGCCTTATGAGTGACTTTTTAAGAACAAATAGAAATGGTTTACCTTTTTTGACAGGGGCTGAAAAATAAGTACTGCCTGGCAGTCTCCCTTGTTAGTATTATTGCAAGTGCACTCTGGTGACCAGTATGAGTCTTAGACAATACTGTGTTTTTTTTTTCTCAGACTGAAAAAATGGTAGCTTTGCTACCAAGTAACCAAAAATGCATCAACAGATTATCAGCTTCCTTTTGTCATCTTTGCTGCCAAGCAACCAAAAATGCAACCACAACCTGTCCGTCTCCTGTAGAGGTATTATGGTAATTGCACAGGCACTCTGGTGAATAGATTGGGTCTACTGTCTACTCACACAAAAACATTCCACCAAAATGTGTGCTATGAAACATGACAATATCTTATTGCCACTTTCTCCAAAGAGACCATGGGCAATCAGCTCAACAGTTTCCAACCCATGTTATCCATTTGTAGCCCATAGCTGATTTCTCATGTGATCGGTTTCCATTGGCATCCTATACTTTGTTGAATATGCTAGCACTGAGATTTGTATAGTATTATTATTTTACAGGATTTATATAGCGCCAACAGTTTGCGTAGCGCTTTACAACATGGGGGCAGGTGGCTGTCATTTAGGGATTAGTAGCTGTGCGTGTTCATGATGCACTGTACATGTTGCAGGGTAAAGCAAACAGTAGGTCTTTTTTCAGGAGCTAAAGGGTTAAAGGCTACAAAGTACTGGGGGATCTGTGTAATGTGTAAACAGCGTGTCCTCTTTATTTCTCAATCACTGACTGTTCAATTCTGCAGATGTTCAAAGCCCTTTCAGGCCATTTGACCTCAGATATCACTGCTTACTAGCAGCAAACATTATCATGACAGATTGTTAATGTAAACACAAGCTGGTGACCCCTCACTACTCAAATAACTGCATCAAGGCTTTGAAAAGGATACATTATTTAATAAGTCTACAAAGTACAGGTCTGTCAGATTTTGATATGCATATAGGCTACCATAAAAAGTGAGGTGTGCTATAGCAGGTAATAGTGATTTGATGGTTGTTCGATGAGCGTGCACAACCCTACTGTTCTACCAGACCAGACATGCACACACACATTGCACATGCATGGACTCTAGGTCAATGCTCTCACTGATCTCACTGGTCACCCTCTCCACCAGTAGTTTAGGTTTTTCAGTAGTCTTCATAGCAGATTACCTCTGGTCTTTGCTGAGGAACCTTAAAGTATATACCAAGGCCAAATTAAAAACGTATTTTGTACATGTCTGGAATACATGCACATTCCCCCAAGTTTTATCCCTTTAAACATATTCAGGGTGTAACATGTTACAAACAGACTGGCCTCCGCATCTCCCAAACCCCGCTGTGACAGCTAGCAGGGGTTCCTCTCCCTCCCCGTTAGCTGTCAAAATTTTAAAAAGCGTGGCAGAGCGGGGCTCTGCCTGCCCAGCCACATCACTGATTGACAGGGCTCTGTGCATGGAAAACTACAAGGTCCAGCAGCCTTTGTGGCTGTCGGCTTGTCATTTTCAGTGAACTACCACGGTGCTGTGGTGCGCCATGGTAGTTCATTCATGCTTCCTGTCAGATTGTATCTGCTTACCCGTACAGGATGTACAATGACAGATCTGCTGGAGACCTGCATAGCACCAGTGATCTGCTGATAACTGGTGCAATGCTTTACAGGTTCCAAAAAAAATAAAAAATGCAAATTTTTTTACCTGCAAAAAAAAAAAGAAGTGCATTTATTATTTTTTTCCAATAAGTTAACTTATACTTTAAACATACTGCAAATACAGAAAACCTGATGATGTGCCATATACAATATATGCACCTACCTTTCTCCTTGACATGACAACACAGCTCTGAATTCCTGAGCATGTGGTGCCAGTCATGCCCTGTCATTTCTGATTGATTACAAAGAATGCAGACCTCTCCTCCCGTCCTCATCTCTCCTTTTACACAGACAGAGAGCACAGGAAGTTATCAGTTCACATGATTTCTGGCAGGGTCAACAGATATTTTTTACTCTTACGAAAGATTTAACAAAACACTGTCAATGGTGTACTTAGCAGACTAAAAGGGAGCAAATAAGAGAAGTTCAATGTTATGGTTTCCATAGTATACTTTAAAGGAAATCTGAGGTAATAGTTTATATAGAACAAATAATATATATATTGTTGCTCACACACTTCCCACTATCTTGTAAAAAGCATGGGTTCCTAGACAGACAAATTTATCTATCAAAGAGCAAGCAAAAACATGCAAGGAGTGTTATCTCAAAAGACTATTCTTCCAATGAAATAATGAAAGTCCATGCAAAAAATTGGGTCATGTATTGTGTCTTGTGTCAAGAATATTGAGCCTCTTCACCAGAGGTTCTCAAACTTTTTAAACAGGGGGCCAGTTCATGGTCCCTCAGACTGTTGGGGGGCCAGACCCGGACTATAGTTTAAAAAAATATGAACAAATTCCTATGCACACATCTTATTTGTAGTGCAAAAAAACAGGAAAAAAACGATTTAATATTTAAAATCAAAAACTATTTTAATCAACATAAACTTATTAGTATTTCACAGACTCCCCTCATCACAGATCCCCCTCCTCCATCAGAGAACCACCTCCGCATCACAGAACCCCCTCATCACAGAACCTCTCCATCACAGATCCCCATCATAGATTCCCCCCATCAAAAAGCCCTCATATAAGGTCATCCATCACAAAGCCCCCCCATAAAAGATCCCCCATCACAGTGCCCCCATCACAAAGCCCCCCAACATAAACTCCTCTCCATCACAAAGCCCCCCGTAACAGACACCCCCATCACAGAGCCCCCACAACAGATCCCCCATAACAGACTCCCCCATCACAGTCTTCCCCCAACCACAATAGAAATGTGTGTATTCCAGAAAGTTTAACAATCAGCAGATAAAGATACTCCAAACACCTGGTGTTAGCGCTTCAATCATCCCGGCACCATGGTTGTTATGGTGTCAGGGTGATTGAAGCGCATTATTTATATTATTACATAGTAATATAAAATTAAATAGTTCAACTCACCATAATTCAGAATCAGAATCAGTCGGAGGTCTGATGTCAATGTCCCCAGCCAGCGGAGTGCTTCCTTACATCTCAGTCGTCCCCAGCGGAGTGCTTCCTTACATCTCAGGTGCAACTGCCCCCAGCCAGCGGAGTGCTTCCTTACATCTCAGGTGTCCCCAGCGGAGTGCTTCCTTACATCTCAGTCGTCCCCAGCGGAGTGCTTCCTTACATCTCAGGTGCAACTGCCCCCAGCCAGCGGAGTGCTTCCTTACATCTCAGGTGTCCCCAGCGGAGTGCTTCCTTACATCTCAGGTGTCCCCAGCGGAGAGCCTCCTTACATCTCAGGTGTCCCCAGCGGAGAGCCTCCTTACATCTCAGGTGTCCCCAGCGGAGTGCCTCCTTACATCTTAGGTGTCCCCAGCGGAGTGCCTCCTTACATCTCAGGTGTCCCCAGCGGATTGCCTCCTTACATCTCGGGTGTCCCCAGCGGAGTGCTTCCTTACATCTCAAGTGTCCCCAGCGAAGTGCCTCCTTACATCTCAAGTGTCCCCAGTGGAGTGCCTCCTTACATCTCAGGTGTCCCCAGCGGTGTCTCCGCCGCCATTACTGAAGGCTGAGGGGGAACAAATACAGGAAGGGAGCCTGCCGAGTGGCTACAATAGAAATGGAGCTGCGGCACCGCCCACCCGCCACCCCTTTCCACAACAGGTCACAGATGACAGACAGGCCGGGGGCGGGGGGTGGGCGGTGCCGCAGCTCCATTTTTATAGTAGCCACTTGGCAGGCTCCCTTCTCGTTTATAACTCCTGTGTGGTCTTCTAGAAAATGGCCGCCGGCAGAGACATTACCTCCGCCGGCCGGACCTCTAGCGGCGGCGGCGAAAAACATTGAAAAAAAAGGTCAGGGGAGGGGGTTTTCTTGCAATGTTAAAGGAACAGTCCGCGGGCCGGGAAAATCACACTGGCGGGCCGGATGCGGCCCTCGGGCCGTAGTTTGAGGACCCCTGCTCTACACCGTCACCGATCCACCTCTACTCACCAGAGTTAAATACAACTAGAGCCTATAGATTCCTCTCAAAAGGTGAAGCCTGTAGCTCCTCTTTGGATATCCAGCAAGCCTTCACAGGAACGGTTCAGTTCGGCTGATCACAGCATGTAAACATACAAGGGGATGCTCTCCTTAGTGTAAAACCATTTATTGTAAGATCAAAACCCCCCAGCATACAAGTGTAGCGGGGTCTCTAAATTTAGGTGGGACACTCAGGTGTGTAAGTATGGGAATAGTGGACCATTTGTGTTCGTGGAGGATTGGATGGTGTAATAATCTCCTTGGCCTCTGGGTGGCGGGGTACCTGGAGGCTCAAGGTAGATTTGCCATTACAATGCTACCCTTTTTGTCCCTTTCCGGAGATGGTACGGCGAGGGCGGGGAACCTGCCGTGGTGTCGATGGGAGGAGATAAAAGGGGGAGACGCTCTAACCACGAGGTCTTCAGGAGGATCTTCTTCACGCACCCAGGCACCTTAGGCCTGGGTGCGGGCGGTTCCGGATCCCAGCCCAGGCGCCCTAGGCCTGACCGGAATGGAGTTGGAGTCCATCCCAGGCACCTTCAGCCTGGGGTGAGGTACTAAACTAGGAGGCCTGGGGTCCAGTGACTTTTACTGGATCCCGCGAGGGTGGAGAAGTCCGAGGGTCCCTGAGGTGGACGGGGCCCATGTCTGAGGTGAGGAGGCCGGGGAGGTTACCCATTCGGAGAGTCTGGAGCAGCATCAACCCAGTGATGGATGGGCCTCTGGTAACTCCCTTGGAGGGACATCTTCCCCTGATAGGGGCCGCAACGCAGCGAAGGTACTCCTATCCACGTTCTCTTGAGTCGCTGGTAGAGACTCTCAAGTTCTAAGTCCTTTCTAGCTAATGCTATAGTACCTGCTGGCGAGATCGCAGTGGTTTAGCTGATAACCAGGATAGTGCCTCGACCTGCTCATTCCCCGTATCAAAATGTTATCAAGTCGCAACCAGATGGCTACTGAAGCACTGTTTATTGTGAGATGTATAATAAAACAAGAGTTGGACTGTGATCGGTGTGTGGAACTCTGGTTAATGGGAGCAGAGGGAAGTGTTGACACAGCGGGACATGATTCTAGACAAAAGCACATAGGCCCGAGGAAATATCTGGTACTGGCCTTCACCTCACCCACAGCTATGGGGAGGACATGGGCCGTAGCGCATCTCACCCTGTCGTGTGACATACCCCTAGACAAAGGAGATGGGGTGAGGCCGCTACACAAGTTATTCGTGGCCCACAATGCACTACGCCATCGCAGTGTCATCCAGGTGCTGTGATTGGCCAAGCATGCACTGTGACCCTGCATGCTTGGCCAATCACAGCGCCGGCAGCGAGGAGAGCAATGATTGGCCACAGGCAGGATGCCTGTGGCCAATTATTGCTGAGGGTGTTTAGTACACGCCCCACACTATAAAAGGCCGCCAGCACGGCGGCCTAGTGTAGTGTGTTCCGGAGCAGGGAAAGAGAAGCATAGGCAGGGACAGTGACATTTTTTTTTTCTTGCTTAACCTGGATTCCTTTAGTTTAGGGAAAGAGAAGGATAGGTAGGGTGTTTTACTGTGCTAAACCTTGTTTGTAGGGACAGGGAAGGACAGTAGGGAAATTCTCATTGTGCTATACTGTGCTAAAGCATTCCTCATCAACCATCTTTAAAAAAAAAAATTTTTTTATAGGGACAGAAAACTATAGGTAGGGAGAGTGTCAGTGTGTTTTACTGTGCTAAACCTTGTTTGTAGGGACAGGGAAGGACAGTGAGGGAAATTCTCATTGTGCTATACTGTGCTAAAGCATTCCTCATCAACCATCTTTAAAAAAAAAATTTTTTATAGGGACAGAAAACTATAGGTAGGGAGAGTGCCAGTGTGTTTTACTGTGCTAAACCTTGTTTGTAGGGACAGGGAAGGACAGTGAGGGAAATTCTCATTGTGCTATACTGTGCTAAAGCATTCCTCATCAACCATCTTTAAAAAAAAAAAATTATAGGGACAGAAAACTATAGGTAGGGAGAGTGTCAGTGTGTTTTACTGTGCTAAACCTTGTTTGTAGGGACAGGGAAGGACAGTGAGGGAAATTCTCATTGTGCTATACTGTGCTAAAGCATTCCTCATCAACCATCTTTAAAAAAATTTTTTTTTATAGGGACAGAAAACTATAGGTAGGGAGAGTGTCAGTGTTTTTTACTGTGCTAAACCTTGTTTGTAGGGACAGGGAAGGACAGTGAGGGAAATTCTCATTGTGCTATACTGTGCTAAAGCATTCCTCATCAACCATCTTTAAAAAAAAAAAATTATAGGGACAGAAAACTATAGGTAGGGAGAGTGTCAGTGTGTTTTACTGTGCTAAACCTTGTTTGTAGGGACAGGGAAGGACAGTGAGGGAAATTCTCATTGTGCTATACTGTGCTAAAGCATTCCTCATCAACCATCTTTTAAAAAAATTTTTTTTTATAGGGACAGAAAACTATAGGTAGGGAGAGTATCAGTGTTTTTTACTGTGCTAAACCTTGTTTGTAGGGACAGGGAAGGACAGTGAGGGAAATTCTCATTGTGCTATACTGTGCTAAAGCATTCCTCATCAACCATCTTTAAAAAAAAAAATTATAGGGACAGAAAACTATAGGTAGGGAGAGTGTCAGTGTGTTTTACTGTGCTAAACCTTGTTTGTAGGGACAGGGAAGGACAGTGAGGGAAATTCTCATTGTGCTATACTGTGCTAAAGCATTCCTCATCAACCATCTTTAAAAAAAAAAAAATTTATAGGGACAGAAAACTATAGGTAGGGAGAGTGTCAGTGTTTTTTACTGTGCTAAACCTTGTTTGTAGGGACAGGGAAGGACAGTGAGGGAAATTCTCATTATGCTATACTGTGCTAAAGCATTCCTCATCAACCATCTTTAAAAAAAAAAAATTATAGGGACAGAAAACTATAGGTAGGGAGAGTGTCAGTGTGTTTTACTGTGCTAAACCTTGTTTGTAGGGACAGGGAAGGACAGTGAGGGAAATTCTCATTGTGCTATACTGTGCTAAAGCATTCCTCATCAACCATCTTTTAAAAAAAAATTTTTTATAGGGACAGAAAACTATAGGTAGGGAGAGTGTCAGTGTTTTTTACTGTGCTAAACCTTGTTTGTAGGGACAGGGAAGGACAGTGAGGGAAATTCTCATTGTGCTATACTGTGCTAAAGCATTCCTCATCAACCATCTTTAAAAAAAAAAAATTTTATAGGGACAGAAAACTATAGGTAGGGAGAGTGTCAGTGTTTTTTACTGTGCTAAACCTTGTTTGTAGGGACAGGGAAGGACAGTGAGGGAAATTCTCATTGTGCTATACTGTGCTAAAGCATTCCTCATCAACCATCTTTAAAAAAAAAAAAATTTATAGGGACAGAAAACTATAGGTAGGGAGAGTGTCAGTGTTTTTTACTGTGCTAAACCTTGTTTGTAGGGACAGGGAAGGACAGTGAGGGAAATTCTCATTATGCTATACTGTGCTAAAGCATTCCTCATCAACCATCTTTAAAAAAAAAAAATTATAGGGACAGAAAACTATAGGTAGGGAGAGTGTCAGTGTGTTTTACTGTGCTAAACCTTGTTTGTAGGGACAGGGAAGGACAGTGAGGGAAATTCTCATTGTGCTATACTGTGCTAAAGCATTCCTCATCAACCATCTTTTAAAAAAAAATTTTTTATAGGGACAGAAAACTATAGGTAGGGAGAGTGTCAGTGTTTTTTACTGTGCTAAACCTTGTTTGTAGGGACAGGGAAGGACAGTGAGGGAAATTCTCATTGTGCTATACTGTGCTAAAGCATTCCTCATCAACCATCTTTTAAAAAAAAAAAATTTATAGGGACAGAAAACTATAGGTAGGGAGAGTGTCAGTGTTTTTTACTGTGCTAAACCTTGTTTGTAGGGACAGGGAAGGACAGTGAGGGAAATTCTCATTGTGCTATACTGTGCTAAAGCATTCCTCATCAACCATCTTTAAAAAAAAATTTTTTTATAGGGACAGAAAATTATAGGTAGGGAGAGTGTCAGTGTGTTTTACTGTGCTAAACCTTGTTTGTAGGGACAGGGAAGGACAGTGAGGGAAATTCTCATTGTGCTATACTGTGCTAAAGCATTCCTCATCAACCATCTTTAAAATAAAAAAATTTATAGGGACAGAAAACTATAGGTAGGGAGAGTGTCAGTGTGTTTTACTGTGCTAAACCTTGTTTGTAGGGACAGGGAAGGACAGTGAGGGAAATTCTCATTGTGCTATACTGTGCTAAAGCATTCCTCATCAACCATCTTTAAAAAAAAAATTTTTTATAGGGACAGAAAACTATAGGTAGGGAGAGTGTCAGTGTGTTTTACTGTGCTAAACCTTGTTTGTAGGGGCAGGGAAGGACAGTGAGGGAAATTCTCATTGTGCTATACTGTGCTAAAGCATTCCTCATCAACCATCTTTAAAAAAAAAAAAAATTATACGGACAGAAAACTATAGGTAGGGAGAGTGTCAGTGTGTTTTACTGTGCTAAACCTTGTTTGTAGGGACAGGGAAGGACAGTGAGGGAAATTCTCATTGTGCTATACTGTGCTAAAGCATTCCTCATCAACCATCTTTAAAAAAAAAAAAATTATAGGGACAGAAAACTATAGGTAGGGAGAGTGTCAGTGTGTTTTACTGTGCTAAACCTTGTTTGTAGGGACAGGGAAGGACAGTGAGGGAAATTCTCATTGTGCTATACTGTGCTAAAGCATTCCTCATCAACCATCTTTAAAAAAAAAAAAAAATATAGGGACAGAAAACTATAGGTAGGGAGAGTGTCAGTGTTTTTTACTGTGCTAAACCTTGTTTGTAGGGACAGTGAAGGACAGTGAGGGAAATTCTCATTGTGCTATACTGTGCTAAAGCATTCCTCATCAACCATCTTTAAAAAAAAAAAAAATTATAGGGACAGAAAACTATAGGTAGGGATAGTGTCAGTGTGTTTTACTGTGCTAAACCTTGTTTGTAGGGACAGGGAAGGACAGTGAGGGAAATTCTCATTGTGCTATACTGTGCTAAAGCATTCCTCATCAACCATCTTTAAAAAAAAAAAAATTAATAGGGACAGAAAACTATAGGTAGGGAGAGTGTCAGTGTTTTTTACTGTGCTAAACCTTGTTTGTAGGGACAGGGAAGGACAGTGAGGGAAATTCTCATTGTGCTATACTGTGCTAAAGCATTCCTCATCAACCATCTTTAAAAAAAAAAAAATTATAGGGACAGAAAACTATAGGTAGGGAGAGTGTCAGTGTGTTTTACTGTACTAAACCTTGTTTGTAGGGACAGGGAAGGACAGAGAGGGAAATTCTCACTGTGCTATACTGTGCTAAAGCATTCCTCATCAACCATCTTTTAAAAAAAAATTTTTTATAGGGACAGAAAACTATAGGTAGGGAGAGTGTCAGTGTGTTTTACTGTGCTAAACCTTGTTTGTAGGGACAGGGAAGGACAGTGAGGGAAATTCTCATTGTGCTATACTGTGCTAAAGCATTCCTCATCAACCATCTTTAAAAAAATAAATTTTTTATAGGGACAGAAAACTATAGGTAGGGAGAGTGTCAGTGTGTTTTACTGTGCTAAACCTTGTTTGTAGGGACAGGGAAGGACAGTGAGGGAAATTCTCATTGTGCTATACTGTGCTAAATCATTCCTCATCAACCATCTTTTAAAAAAAATTTTTTTATAGGGACAGAAAACTATAGGTAGGGAGAGTGTCAGTGTGTTTTACTGTGCTAAACCTTGTTTGTAGGGACAGGGAAGGACAGTGAGGGGAATTCTCATTGTGCTATACTGTGCTAAAGCATTCCTCATCAACCATCTTTAAAAAAAAAATTTTTATAGGGACAGAAAACTATAGGTAGGGAGAGTGTCAGTGTGTTTTACTGTGCTAAACCTTGTTTGTAGGGACAGGGAAGGACAGTGAGGGAAATTCTCATTGTGCTATACTGTGCTAAAGCATTCCTCATCAACCATCTTTGAAATCCTTGTTTTTTGGACAGTCAGGGAAATTGTCATTGTGCTATTCTGTGCGAAAGCAATCATCCTCAACCATATTTAGAAATCCTTAAGTAAAGGGACAGAGAAGGACACCTGAAGGTAGCCCTTATTGCTTTTTTTCACATCTACCTGCAGGCCATCCATTAGAATGTCTGGAAGGCAAACAAGGAGAGGCAGACAGTCAGGAGGCAATAAAAGAGGGCAAGCAGGCTCTGTGTCTGGGGGCAACAGTGCTGGTCGTGGACGCGGTGCATTGTCATCAGCACATGGCCATGGGACACGCTTGTCCTTCTTTTCGGCAGCTGGACATGTTGAGCCACATCATGCCGAAGACTTGGTAAAGTGGATGACCAAGCCCTCCTCCTCCTCCTCATCCTCTCTCACCCAGGCTCAGGGTACTGGCAAAGCAGCTGCCAAAGCGTCCTCTTCCCTGGTATCAATGTCAGACTCATCATCAGTCACTCCTTCCCTAGACCCACCATGTCCTCCTCCTGAGGAGTCCCCCGAACTGTTTGAGCACAGTGTTGGGTACATGCTCTAGGAGGATGCCCAGCGTTTTGAAGGGTCTGATGATGAAACCCAGCTAGAGGAAGGCAGTAGCGTGAGAGCAGACAGAGGGGATGCTCAAGAAGGACACCAATCTGGCAGTCATGTTCCAGCAGCTGCAGCATACTGCCAGATTGGCTCCAGTGATGAGGAGGGAGGGGATGATGAGGTCACTGACTCCACGTGGGTGCCTAATAGGAGAGAGGAGGAGGAGGATGAGGAGGAGGCACATCTCCAACGAGGCAGGATGCCCTTTGGTGGCCAGCGTAAGGGCAGTACACCGACGGAATCACACCGCAGAGCTCCGCCTGTGCAGGGCGCTGCCTCTGCCCGTCATTCAAAAAGTTCTTTGGTGTGGGCCTTTTTTGAGGCTAGTGCATCAGATCGCACAGCTGCTGTTTGCAACATATGTCTCAAGCGTATATCGCCTGGCCAAAACATCAGCCGCTTGGGTACCACATGCCTGACCAGACATATGTTGACCTGCCATGCAGCTCGTTGGCAATCCTACCTCAAAGACCCACACTAAAGAACAAAGCGGACCTCTCCTTGCACCGCATCAGCTGGGATCTCCAACCCCACTATAACTTCAGTCCTCTCTGAAACATGCACTGAGAGGAATGAAGGTGTAGAATTAGGTGTGTCACAGCCAAGTACTTGCGGCCACTCTGCTAGCAGTACACCGACGTCCGATTCTAGCAGGCAAATTTCCCTGCCCCAGCTGCTGGACCGTCGAAAGAAGTTCACTCCCAGCCATCCACATGCCCAGGGGTTGAATGCTAGCTTGGCTAAATTGCTAGCGCTTCAACTGCTGCCTTTTCAGTTGGTAGACTCGGCCCCCTTCCGTGAGTTTGTGCAATGTGCGGTTCCTCAGTGGCAGGTTCCCAAACGCCACTTTTTCTCACGGAAGGCTATTCCGGCTCTCTACCGGCATGTGGAAGGCAATGTCTTGGCCTCGCTGGACAGGGCGGTCAGCGGTAAGGTGCATATTACCGCTGACTCATGGTCCAGCAGGCATGGACAGGGACGTTACCTTTCTTTCACGGCCCATTGGGTCACTCTTTTGGCAGCTGGGAAGGATGCAGGACAAGGTGCAGTAGTGTTGGAGGTTGTTCCACCGCCACGCCTCCAAAATGCTACTACTGGTTGTGACACACCTCTCTCCTCCACCCCCTCCTCTTCTTCTTCCTCCATGGCCTCTTCCTGTGCTTTGTCCTCTGAACCAGCGGTGCTCCGTAGGCGTTCAAGGGGCTACGCAAGTACGCAGGCAAAAAGATGCCATGCCGTGCTTGCGCTGGTGTGTTTGGGGGACAGAAGCCACACTGGGGCAGAGGTCCTGTCTGCTCTGCAGGGCCAGGCCGAGAGGTGGTTGACGCCACGCCAGCTTAAGCCAGGAATGGTGGTTTGCGACAATGGCACCAACCTCCTCTCCGCCCTCCGACAGGGACAACTGACCCATGTGCCCTGTGTGGCTCACGTCCTTAACCTGGTGGCGCAGCGGTTCTTGGGCAGGTACCCGGGCTTACAGGATGTCCTGAGGCAGGCCAGGAAAGTCTGTGTGCATTTCTGCAGATCTTATAATGCCAGTGCTCGTCTGGCTGAGCTGCAAAAGGAGTTGAACCTGCCCAAGAACCGCCTTATATGTGACATGCCCACCAGGTGGAACTCAACGTTGGCCATGCTGCAGCGGCTGCACACGCAGCAGAGGGCCATCAATGAGTACCTGTGCGACTACGGCACCAGGACAGGGTCAGGGGAGCTTGGTTTTTTTTCTCCACGCCAGTGGGGCATGATCAGGGATGCATGCACTGTCCTGGCACCATTTGAGGAGGCCACGAGGATGGTGAGCAGTGACAGTGCATGCATCAGTGACACTGTACCTCTTGTCCACCTGTTGGAGCACACGCTGCGTGGAATAATGGACAGGGCACTTGAGGCAGAACAGAGGCAGGAAGAGGAGGACTTCCTTGCCTCTCAAGGCCCCCTTTACCCAGACAGTGTTCCTTCTGTCCCACCCATCGCACAGGAAGAGGACGAGGAGGAGGAGGAGGAGGAGGATTGTGTCAGCATGGAGGTGGAGCCTGGCACTCAGCAGCATCAACAGCAGCAGTCTTTTAGGGATGATTTACAGTCCCAAGAAACCCGTGGACTTGTACGTGGCTGGGAGGAGGTGGCTGCGGATCATGTCGTCCTTAGTGACCCAGAGGACTCCGGACCGAATGCCTCAGCTAACCTACGCTGCATGGCCTCCCTGATCCTGCAAAGTCTGTGGAAGGATCCTCGTATTCTTCGGATCAAGGAGAGGGACCATTACTGGCTGGCCACTCTCCTTGATCCACGGTACAAGGGTAAGGTTGCGGACCTTATGTTACCGTCGCAGAGGGAGCAGAGGATGAGACAACTCCGGGAGGCCTTGCAGAAAGGTCTGTGCAACGCGTTCCCAGAGACTGGGAGGTTACAAACTCCTGGTCCTGGACAACGAGTTGCTGAGGCTTCGGCCAGTCAAAGAAGGAGCGGTGGGGAAGGTGGCCGTCTGACCGATGCGTTCAGACAATTCTTTAGTCCGCAGCCCCAAAGTATGATCGGTTCCAGCAACCATCGCCAGCGTCTGATAAACATGGTGCAGGAATATCTAGGGGCAAGGTCAGACTTGGACACCTTCCCCACCGAAAATCCTCTGGCTTACTGGGTCTTGAGGATGGATCACTGGCCAGAGCTTGCACAGTATGCAATTGAGCTACTGGCCTGTCCTGCATCCAGCGTTCTTTCGGAACGCACATTCAGTGCTGCTGGAGGATTTGTCACGGATCACAGGGTGCGCCTGTCCACCGACTCGGTTGATCGACTGACTTTCATCAAGATGAACCAGTCTTGGATCACCACCAGCTACCACACACCTGATGCTGATATAACAGACTAATTGATTTTAACATGTCACATCCCTTCAAGACTGATGCTGATGCTGAGTGCCTGTGCTGTTATGTTGACTGGCTATCCTCCTCCTCCGAGTCCTCAATGATACGATTGATGATGATAGCTTGGAAGATCATTTTTGTTTATGGGTGCCGCCACCAGTGCCTAACGCCCAATTTTTCAGCCCCTGTTTAACAGGGGCGTGTAATTACAATTTTTGAAGCAATACTTTGCAACAGGGCTCATTGCTGTGCTCCAAGTACAGTATCTGTGAGGGGTTGCAGTGTTGTGCCACCAGTGCCTAAGGCCCAATTTTTCAGCCCCTGTTCAACAGGGGCATGTAATTACAATTCTTGATCTAATAATTCACAGCAGGGCCCATTGCTGCACCCACCAAGAGTAACTCTGAGGGCTTACAGTGTTGTGGCAACGCCACCACCACCACCACCACGAAAGGCCCAATTTTTCAGCCCCTGTTCAAAAGGGGCATGTAATTACAATTCTTGATCTAATAATTCACAGCAGGGCCCATTCCTGCACCCACCAAGAGTAACTCTGAGGGCTTACAGTGTTGTGGCAACACCACCACCACCACCACCACCACGAAAGGCCCAATTTTTCAGCCCCTGTTCAACAGGGGCATGCAATTACAATTCTTGATCTAATAATTCACAGCAGGGCCCATTGCTGCACCCACCAAGAGTAACTGTCAGGGCTTACAGTGTTGTGGCACCAGCACCACCATCAAAGGCCCAATTTTTACTACCACTGTTCAACAATTATATGTAATTACAATTCCTGATATAATAGTTGACAGCAGGGCGTTCCAGCACCAACCAAGAGTAACTGTGAGTGCTTACAGTGTTGTGCCAACACCAACAACTAAGGGGCCTATTTCTGCAGAGTATATACGGCAGGTCCCTACTTTCAAACATCCAACTTACAAACGACTCCTACTTGCAAACGCAAGAAGACAACAGGAAGTGAGAGGAAATCTACCCCTAGGAAGGAAAATTCTCTCCTGTAAGAATTAATATGGGAGAAAGGTGTCTCCTCTGTACTGATGCTTTATCACCAATCCTTGTTTCAAGAAAAACACCACATTTCAAAAACAGTTGTCATTGGGACGGAAAGTGAGGTGAAATGTTCTGAACAGGGGCACAGACAGCAAAACAAATGTTACAGGGGTTATAACCCTTACCTATGTTTTCCAAAAAGTTTAAAAATAGATTTTTGGGCTGGAGCTACACTTAAACAATGTACCTGTTCAAAATTACAAACAGATTCTACATAAGAACAAACCTACAGTCCCTGTCTTGTATGCACCGCCTGTATACGGCTGTTCAGAGTATATAGGGCCTTTTTTATTTTATGTGCGGGGTTCCCCTTAATATACATACAAGACCCAAAGGGGCTGGTAATGGGCTGGGGTAGGGGGGGGGGGGGGGTCATGGGGTAGCTATGCCATTTTTCTTAAAGATTTTCATCCATATTACCGGGACCAGACATTACATTAAAGCCGCAAGCAGTTTTAAATGGCTTTTTTTTCCTTTAGAAGTGTCATTTTGTGCAGGGACAGTTCTAAACACGGGAAACACGTGGCACTTCACAGGCATACTTTAGACACCCCCCAGGTACGTTATTTAAAGGAATATTTGACTTTTTTTTTTTCACTTTATGCATCATTAAAATGACTGCTCCCGAAAAACGACCGTTTTTAAAACTTCTTTTTGCATTGATACATGTCCCCTGGTGCAGAACCCGGGTTCCCAAACCCTTTTTAGGACAATAACATGCATAATAGTCGTTATAATTAGCACTTTAGAATTCGAACGTTCGCATCCATTGTATTTAATAGGGTTCTAATGTTCGTACGAACTTTCGGTCCGTTCGCGGGTTCTGGTGCGAACCGAACCCGGGGGTGTTCGGCTCATCACTATTGAAGAGGTTACAAAACTTTTCTCAGATGCCCACCTAACCAAATGTCCCTTGGACCCTGTTACTTCACAACTACTACGGTCACCCTCTTCTTCTATCCTATGCTCCCTCACTCACATCTTCAATCTCTCCCTCTCTAGTGGCACCTTCCCCTCCCCTCTAAAACATGTGCAGATCACTCCCATACTTAAAAAGCCCTCACTGGACCCCACCAACCTGAACAACTTAAGGCCCATCTCATTGCTCCCATTCACCTCTAAACTTCTAGAACGCCTAGTCTACAACCATCTTGGCTCCTACCTCAGTGAAAATAACCTTCTTGACCAATTACAGTCTGGCTTTCGCTCGCAGCACTCCACGGAAACTGCCTTACTAAAACTCACTAACGATTTACTAACTGCTAAAATCAACAGCCAGTACTCCATACTCCTTCTACTTGACCTCTCTGCAGCCTTTGATACCGTTGAATGACCACCCGCTCCTTCTCAATAAACTACATTCCCTTGGCCTCCAAGATTCTGCTCTTTCATGGTTCTCTGCCTATCTATCACAGCGCTCCTTCAGTGTTACCTACAACTCTGTCTCCTCCTCTCCATTGCCCCTCTCTGTGGGTGTTTATGGACCACTTCTCTTCTCTATCTACACCTCCTCCCTTGGTCACTGGATAACCGCCCACGGCTTCCAATACCACTTATGCGCCGATGACACCCAAATCTATCTGTCTACTCCTCACCTCACTCCTTCATTCTCCTCTCACATTACTAACTTACTAACTGACATCTCAGCATGGATGCCGCATCACTTCCTTAAACTAAATCTCTCTAAGCCCAGGTTCACACTGGGGCTGCGGGAGTGAAGCCTGCGAGTTCAGCTGAACTCCCACGATTTCACTCCTGCCTGTCAGTCCCGATTTCAGCTCGATTACAGAGACATCTGACACAGATGTCAATGTAAATCACGTCTGAAATCGCAAAAAGTAGTACAGAAACTACTTTTTGAAATCGGTGCAGCGCCGCAAATGCGGCGTCACACCGATTAGGACGGTGCCATTGCCCGCAATTTGCGGCAAATTTTGCCGATTTGACATGCGATTTGACATGTCAAATCGCATGTCAAATCGCACCAGTGTGAACCAGGGCTTAAACTGAGTTTCTATTTCGATACCTGCAGCTCTGCCATGCCTATCACTCCCAATTTCCCTGGTCTATCAGATTGGAGACCAATGGTGTTGAGCACATGTTAGGGGAGGCGGGGGTCACAAAGCTCCTTTCAGCTTTATACTTTGAATTTGCCAAATTGGACACCTCCGTAATCGCCAAGCTGTTTTCGAAATGGCAGGCAGATATACCCGCACTCGCTGGTGAGACTGGGAGGAGGGCTTTCAGCAATACCTCCCCCTTGTGATTTCTGCTAGGGATAGGTTCACGCAACTTAAGTTTATACATCGAGCTTACTATTCACCTGACCGTTAGGCTCAAATCTATCCGGACTGGAGCGCAGTCTGCCCTAAATGTTCGTCTGAGACAGGCTCTTTCTTTCATGTTGTCTGGTCCTGTCCACTGCTCCAGGCCTTCTGTGGAGAGGTGGTTACCGATATTAATTCCATAGGCAAGCTGCGAGTTCCCTGCGATCCTCTGCCGCTGCTGTTGGGCATTGTTGATACGCTGGGGACCTCGCAAGCTAAGAAATTGTTTGTGTTCTCTGGTGCCTTTTATGCCAGAAAAGTGATCCTCTTAAATTGGAAGAACTCCTCTCCTCCGACGGTGCAGCAGTGGAGGGCACTGGTGGACGCGGCCCTTCCCCTTTATAAATTGACCTATATGGGACGTAACTGCCCCAACAAATTTGATAAGGTCTGGGCATCGTGGGTTCGCAGGAGACGGTTGACTCTGGAGTAGGGTTTGGAGCCGGGTTTGTTGCCAAGGGGTGGACTGGGGTTGCCCTCCTGGGTGGGACCCCCCCATATCTGTGCCTCCTTATCCCTGCCTGCTTCTGCTATAGGACGTCACCTTAGCCTCCTTGACCTTGGAACACTGTCTCTAAGGTAGCCTGGCCTGGACCCTGACATGTGTTGACCTGTGTCTTCCCTCCCTTCCTCCACTGGGGTACGGTCCACGAATCTGGGATGATCTTGATTCGGGGCATGTTTCCTGTAATATGTTCTTACTGTTTTGTTTTTTTTCCCTTTTATTTTTTTGGTTGCTGTCCCATTGGGGTCTTTTCTCCCTTCACTGCTTAAGATGCATCTGTGTACTGTTCTTCATTTGTACTGTCAACTCACTGACCTAACTCTTAAACCTTTATCATGGTTTAAATCTTCTGCTCATTGAACTGACTGTCAAGATTGTACCACAGTGTTTTCTTTTTTTTTTTTGTATGTTGTTTTTTCTAAATGAATAAACTTTATGTTAAAAAAAAACTGAGTTTCTAATATTCCTCCCTGCCCGTGCCCCCCTCCCTGACTTTTCCATCAAAATCAACAATGCAACCATCAGTCCCTCCCCTCACGCCAGGGTACTAGGTGTAATCCTAGACTCTGACTTGTCATTTCAGCCTCAAGTCCAATCGTTGTCAAAAGTTTGTAGAATTCACCTCCGTAACATCTCAAAAATTCGCCCCTTTTTAACAAATGAAACCACCAAGCTCCTCATTCACTCCCTCGTTATCTCTTGCCTTGACTATTGCAACTCCCTTCTCATTGTCCTGCCTCTCTATAGGCTATCCCCTCTTCAGTCTATCATGAATGCTGCTGCCAGACTTATCCACCTTACCAGCCCCTCAGTGTCTGCCAACCCTCTCCTCCAATCTCTACACTGGCTCCCGATCACCCAGCAAATTAATATCAAAATACTAACCACAACTTACAAAGCCATCCACAACTCTGCCCCGAGCTACATCACCAATCTTGTCTCCAAACATATCCCAAACTGTCCTCTCCGCTCTTCTCAAGACCTCCTACTGTCAAGCTCTCTCGTCTCCTCCTCCCATGCTTGTCTCCAGGATTTCTCCAGAGCCTCTCCCATCCTCTGGAACTCGCTACCTCAACCTGTCTGTTTATCCCCTATTCTTGCTACCTTCAGGCGATCCCTGAAAACTCATCTCTTCAGGGAAGCCTATCACGTCTCCAACGAATCTTTTACCACTTCCATCAGCTCATTCCCCACAGTTACAACCTTTTGTACCACCTGCCCCACCCTATTAGATTGTAAGCTCTTCTGAGCAGGGCCCTCTTAATCCTCTTGTATTTTATTGTATTATAACTGTATTGTCTCCCTTTTATATTGTAAAGTGCTGCGTAAACTGTTGGCGCTATATAAATCCTGTATAATAATAATAATAATGTCTGAGCACAGCTCTGCATCAAGCTCACCACCTCCTAAAGATCGAAGCAAACGTCCATGGTGGTGAGTCCCGGGATGACGCTACTCACCTGTGCCTGACAGGTGAGTAGTGTCTGGTTTCCTACTACACTTTTAAGACATCCCCTTTCCAGAACAAAATCGATTTGGGCTTCATAGAATACAAAGCCTCCTCAGAAAGGCTGAACAGCGCTCAGTCTGACTAGATTTTGTTTCAAGAGTGGGACCAGAAGGTCTTGTGACACTGCCGGAACAGAGGGCTGTATACTGTATGTAGCTAAGGCTACATACAATTGATACATCAGTCCCAGCCACTGCAACTGTTAGTAAATAGTCTTTTGGATCAGCTTGGACCAAATTAACTACTGTATTTAAAGTTAAATGAAACCTGGAGATCAGCTTTAAACAGTATACGGTCTGGGGGTGGGGGTGGGGGGTGGAAGCTGCCCCCGCTGAGTGAAAATCGCAAGTGAATCTGGCACAGGCTGGTTGTACCCAAGTTGATCGATCGATCAACTTGGAACATTCAGCCTGCCCATAAACGGTTCAAATCTCAGCTGGTTCATAAGGTTAAAAGTTGGCTAAGTTCGAAAAAGTATCCTAAGGTACTGAGTGTAATCAGTGTGCTACAAATGCTAACCAACAAAATTATGCTAAAATAAAACAAAGCTATTTAATTTATGTTAATCCGAGTGCTTTCCAACAACTGTAGCAAGATTTCAGGGAATATCTCACAGGGTCACGGTGTGTAACCTTCTCTTTCTCGGCTTTCTGTATCGCTAGTCACATTCAAAACTTTGAGGCAGGTTAAAATTGGATTGGAGGCTGTCAGACATATTTGTACTTTTTGTTTTTTTTACATCTGTCCCCTATTAACTGTTGCTAATGCGGAGAATTCTGCTGTGGTGGCATAAATGAAAATAAATAAATAAATGAATCTGAAGCAGGTGTAATCAGGAATATGTTTTGCAAATGATATTCTCAAATACATAAGTGGTCCATATAATATAGAGTAGGGCCGGCAATGCATGGATTAAAATTCAACCGGTTCAGCAGGGACTATGTATCCATGGTCCATCCATGTATGGGTAGACTTGGTGAGGAAATCTCCCCTCTGTCAGAATGCAATAGCCCAGTGGAAAGGATCCCCCCCATCCACATCGAGTGTGTGGATGGGGGAATCAAGTAATTTTCTTTTGTTCAACCAGTGGATTGAACAAAAGAAAATTACTTGTTAAGAAGATTTTCCCTCTCTGTTTGTCCTATTTATCATTATCATTGAAAGTAAAGGAAAATCACAAATTGTTGTCCCCAGAAGAGAAATAGAGAGGACAACTTTCAATGTGTACAATAGTTTGGGTGACCTGGGGGTCCCCAATGAATTTCTTTAGTTTGCAGGGATTTCCTCCCACTTCCAGTTTGGCTGTGGGACAGGACGTGAAGGGAAATCTTCGCAATGGGACACAGATGGCGGAAAAAACTGTCAGGGGTTATAACCCTCCCTTGCTCTATCCAAAATGAAAATAAAAGTTTAGCCTATAGTTCTACTTTAGAAGTTCTTCTTTACCTTAAGAGCTGTGAAAATGTGGAATATACTCCCTTAAGAACTAGTTCTGGCCAGTTCTATTTTGTTAAAAAAAAAAAGTTATAACACTAGAGATTGTTGATCCAGAGAATATCCATTTGTCTTCTAGGGGACCAGGAAAGATTTTTTTTCCCCTGCTGCAGGAATTTGGACCATGTTTATACAGATTTTTTTTTTGCCTTCCTCTGGATCAATGGTGGGCATAGGATTCTGTATATGGAGAAGTTCTATTTATTCATTCTATTTGTACTGCAGAACCCGTCTGTTATACTTGCATAATAGTCTGGTTGAAAAAAAGAGTAAATCTAGTTCAACCAATAAAGGGGAATTTTTTTTTTTTTTTTTTATTAAATCATATATACACAATCCTATACCTACAGTTGATCCAGCGGAAGGCAAAAAAACTCAGCAAAGCATGATCCAATTTGCTCCAGCAGGGGAAAAAAATCCTACCTGATCCCCAAGAGGCAATTGGATATTCTCTGGATCAACTTTACCTATAAATGTTAGTATTCAGTTTTTTTATGTACATTTAGGGAAGAATCCAGTCCTTTCTTAAAACAATCGACTGAGCTGGACAGAACCAGTTCTTGAGGGAGTCTATTCCACATTTTCACAGCTCTTACTGTAAAGAAACCTTTCCGTATTTGGAGTTTACATTTCTTTTCCTCCAGATGTAAAGAATGCCCCTTGTCCTCTGTGATGACCTTAAAGTGAATAACTATACACCAAGTTCACTATATGGACCACTTATGGATTTATACATGTTGATCATTTTCATCTCTTAATCTCTATCCTCATAGCTGAGATCCTCCATACCTCTTATCAGTTTGGTTGCCCTTCTCTGCACTTTCTCCAGTTCCCCGATATCCTTTTTCTGAACTGGTGCCCAAAACTGAACTACATATTCCAGATGAGGTCTTTCTAATGATTTGTACAGGGGCAAAATTATATCTCTCTTTCTCTCTCTTTGGAGTCTATACCTCTCTTAATACAAGAAAGGATTGTGCTGGCTTTGGAAACCACAGCTTGGCATTATCAGAAATCCAGGATAGGTGCTGTGAACAGTTTACTGGACACAAAGTCTATAAACCAGTAAACAGCTCACTGTACTATATGCAGTACAATGAACTCTCCATATAATTTAAAGATCCTGTGGTTATATTAGTACTGGGGATTATAAAGGATTTTGAAACTCCCATAAAACATTGTCTTCCTTTTATAATCAGGAGAACAGACGTGTATCGATGCCAACATTCTCTTTCCATAGCCTGTTTTGAGACCTTTTTAAGTTCTTTATATATTAACCTTCCAGTTGCCAGCCAGATCATCATCATGAAATAAACTGAGAGCTAGAGCAAGTAAACCTCCTTGTGATTAAAGGATTAACCGATTTTATGTCCTTGGGAGCCATTGATATGGAACATAAATTTCAGCAATGTAGATATGATGAGTCTGTTCTTCAGAGTTCTTTCCAACCCACTGAGCTCGAGCTATGTAAAGCTCTAGACTTTCTGCAAACAGCAATTCTCAGATTACTCCACTAAGCAGACTTTTAGGTTTTCATTTTAACTGTTGGTTGCCCGATTAAAAATGCATACCAACTTAAGAAGTAAAAGGGAGACATAAAAATTGAATAGCAAGCAACAATTGGGGACATTCAAGATGATGCGTTGAACAGTTATGCAATTCAGTTCCTATCATGAGCACTGGGTGTCACAATATACATTTATTTGCATAACCTAAAATGTATATTTAAGGAGGAAGAGAGTTTAAAATGTAAATAAATTGTGCCATGTTCCAAAAAATGTCTGCACAGTATGGGAAAAATAAAAATCATAATTGTTTGCATTTAATATTGTTATTGCATGTACAGTGTTCATGTAATTTGTACACCCCTCACATTTTTGTAAATATTTTATTATAGCTTTTCATGTGACAACACTGAAGAATTGACACTTTGCTACAATGTAAAGTATAACAGTGTAAATTTGCTGTCCCCTCAAAATAACTCAACACACTAATGTCTAAACCGCTGGCAACAAAAGTGAGTACAGCCCTAAGTGATAATGTCCAAATTAGGCCAAATGTGTCAATATTTTGTGTGGCCACCAATATTTTCCAGCACTGCCTTAACCCTCTTGGGCATGGAGTTCACCAGAGCTTCACAGGTTGCCACTGGGGTCCTCTTCCACTCCATCATGAGGACATCACGGAGCTGGTGGATGTTAGAGACCTTGCATTCCTCTGCTTCCTTTTTGAGGATGACCCACATATGCTCAATAGGGTTTAGGACTAGAGACATGCTTGGCCAGTCCATCACCTTTACCCTCAGCTTCTATAGCAAGGTAGTGGTTGTCTTGGAGGTGTGTTTGGGGTCCTTATGTTGGAATACTGCCCTGTGGCCCAGTCTCTGAAGGGAGGGGATTATGCTCTGCTTCAGTATGTCACAGTACATGTTGGAATTCATAGTTCCCTCAATGACCTGTAGCTCCCCAGTGCCGGCTGCATTAATGCAGCAACAGACCATGACATTCCCACCACCATGCTTGACCGTAGGCAAGACACACTTGTCTTTGTACTCCTCACCTGTTTGCTGCCACACACGCTTGACACCATATGAACCAAATAAGTTTATCTTGGTCTCATCAGACCACAAGACATAGTTCCAGTAATTCATGTCCTTAGTCTGCTTGTCATCAGCAAACTGTTTGCAGGCTTTCTTTTGCATCGTCTTTAGAAGAGGCTTCCTTCTGGGACGACAGCCATGCAGACCAATTTGATGCAGTGTGCGGTGTATGGTCTGAGCACTGACAGGCTGACCCCCCACCCTTTCAACCTCTGTAGAAATGCTGGCAGAACTCATACATCTATTTCCCAAATACAACCTCTGGATATGACGCTGAGCACATGCACTCAACTTCTTTGGTCGATCATGGCGAGGCCTGTTCTGAGTGGTACCTGTCCTGTTAAACCGCTGTATGGTTTTGGCCACCGTGCTGTAGCTCAATTTCAGGGTCTTGGCAATCTTCTTATAGCCTATGTCATCTTCATGTAGAGCAACAATTCTTTTTTTCAGATCCTCAGTGAATTTTTTGCCACGAGGTGCCATGTTGAACTTCCAGTGACCAGTATGAGAGAGTAAAAGCGATAACACCAAATTTAACACACCTGCTTCCCTTTCACACCTGAGAGCTTGTAACACTAACGAGTCACATGACACTGGAGAGGGAATAAGGCTAATTGGGCCCAATTTGGACATTTTTACTTAGGGATGTACTCACTTTTGTTGCCAGCGGTTAGGACATTAATGGCTGTGTGTTGAGTTATTTTGAGGGGACAGCCCATTTACACTGTTATACAAGCTGTACATTTACTACTTTACATTGTAGCAAAGTGTCATTGCTTTAGTGTTGTCACATGAAAAGATATAATAAACAAAAATGTGAGGCGTGTACTCATTTTTGTAAGATACTGTATATACTATGTTGTCAAAAGTATTGTGACACCTGCCTTTACATGCACATAAACTTTAATGGCATCCCAGTCTTAAGCTGGTTTTCTCAGCAAGAAAACTGCTGGGAGAGCTTTTTGCCAAGAAAACCGGTTGTGTGTATGGTTTCTCGTTGGGAAAACTGCCGGGAATCTCGACGAGAAAAATAGAGAACCTGCTCTCTATTTTCTCGTCTGGATTCTCGTCGGCCTGTTTCCAGACGAGAAAACTGTGCGTGTGTATGCTTACCTGTCTCCAGGTAAACCCTCGAAAAGACTTCATCGCATGCACGGTAGCATACAAGGGTAGTGTAGGGTGTAGCAAAATGGCAGTGACGGCATCGAATGTGATGAGCGCACGCTCATCGTAGTCGATGACGTCACCGCGTTCTTGCCATTCAAAAGAACGGTGGTTCTTTTGAATGTGCGTGTGTACACGGGGCTTGGCAAGACAAGCTTGCCAGGAATCCCGTTGAAAAAACAGATGTTTTTTTTACGTCAGGATTCTCGCCCGTGTGTACAAGGCTTAAGTCCGTAGGGTTCAATATTGAGTCAGCCCTCCCTTTTGCAGCTACAACAGCTTCAACTCTTCTGGGAAGGCTGTCCACAAGGCTTAGGAGTGTGTCTATGGGAATGTTTGACCATTCTTCCAGAAGCGCATATGTGAGGTCAGGCACTGATGTGGATGAGAAGGCCTTGACTCACAGTCTGCGCTCTAATTCATCCCAAAGGTGTTCTATCAGGTTGAGGTCAGGACTCTGTACAGACCAATCAAGTTCCTCCACCCCAAACTCGCTCCTCCATGTCTTTATGGACCTTTCTTTGTGCACTGGTCCAAATCATTTTGGGGTTGGGCTTGGCCCCTTAGTTCCAGTGAAGCAAACTCTTAAGACGTCAGCATACCAAGACATTTTGGACAATTTCATGCCTCCAATTTTATGAGAACAGTTTGGGGTTGGCCCCTGCTGTTCCAACGTGACTGTGCACCAGTGCACAAAGCAAGGACCATAAAGGCATGGATGAGCGAGTTTGGGGTGGAGAAAATTGACTGGCCTGCACAGAGTTCTGACCTCAACCCAATAGAACACCTTTGGGATGAATTAGAGCTCAGACTGCGAGCCAAGCCTTCTCGTCCACATCAGTGCCTAACCTCACAAATGCCCTTCTGGAAAAATGGTCAAACATTCCCATAGACACACTCCTACACCTTGTGGACAGCCTTCCCAGAAAAGTTGAAGCTGTTATAGCTGCAAAGAGTGGCCCAACTCAACGAACCCTACGGACTTAGCCTGGAATGCCATTAAAGTTCATGTGTGTGTGTGTGTGTAATGGCAGGCATCCCAATGCTTTTGAAAATATAGTGTGTGTATATATATATATGTAAATTGAAGAACCACACCACTGCTGAAAGGTCCAGATATTACTTTAGACCAATAGAGATTCTTTTGATTGTTCCCATGACCTTTAGATATGACTTTGGTCCAATAGAGATTCTTTTGATTGTACCCCTGACCTTTTTTTAGAATAAAGTCATATCTGGACCTTTCCATGTGGTGCTCCATTTACATTTTTGTTACATTACACTACAAGCTAAGGAGACCATGGAGAGCCTCCTGGGTCTAGAGCAGTGGTTCTCAACTCCAGTCCTCAGGGCCCACCAACAGGCCAGGTTTGCAAGATAACTGAAATGCATCACAGGTGATATAATTTGCTGCTCAGGGATTGCAGTATTCTAGTCTGCATCTCACCAAGGTAATACTTAAAATCTGGCCTGTTAGTGGGTCCCGAGGACAGGAGTTGAGAACCACTGGTCTAGAGGCCACCTGCCCAGAAACCAGCTAAACTACTCAAAATCAATACCTTAGGTCAGTGTTTCTCAACTCCAGTCCTCAAGGCGCCCCAACAGGTCATGTTTTCAGGATTTCCCTCAGATGAAACAGCTGTGGGAATTACTAAAGCAGTTAAACTGATCAAATAACCTGTGCAAAACAATAGAGAGCCTGAAAACATGACCTGTTGGGGCGCCTTGAGGACTGGAGTTGAGAAACACTGCCTTAGGTTAAGATAGCAATACCAATAAGATAACCTTAATGGGTCCAGCTCTATTCTTCCATTTTCCTAGCTAGGTTTTCTAACCTGTTCATTGACTAGTTCCCCTTAACAGTGGCCGAATCTACAGGCACCCAGAGACATCACCTAAGCTGGCCATACATAGATCGAAAATCAGCTGGTTCAGCAGGGACCAGACAAATTTCGATCCATGTATGGGCAGAGAGGTTGTACAGAAGTCGACCTTTTGATTGACTTCTGCACAACCGCCCTGTTGGATTTTTGCCGCTCAATCAACGCTGCCAGCTATAGGCGGCAGTGCTGATTAGTGTATTCTTAAGTCTCTCAGCTGTCAGAATACAATAGCTCAGTCAGAAGAATCCCACATCCACCTTTTAATGTGTGGATGGGGGAAATCAAGTCAATTTTTTTCATCTAAACCACTGGTTAAATGAAAAAAAGAAAAAAAAAAGACTTGTGTATGGGCTACCTTAATCTTTCTAACTGGCCATTTTTGATTTGATTGGTTTTCTGTCCTGATGCATGCTGAGCTGACAAAATGTGTATACAGCTAATAAACATGAGCACTGAGCAAAGTATTGCTTTTTCTTTTGCACTGCATTATGCTAAAATGAGCATTGTGCACAAACTGCCAACCCCCCATGAATGCGTAGTGTAGAAGCCCAGACCAGCATGGCTACATAGAAACACAAGCAGCATGACATATTTGAGTTCTGTGAAATCTCATAAGTATGGGATCAAATTACAAATAATGTACACATGTTAATATTAGTGTCATTTTGGTGCTTTTTTGTGGCTCCTAATTAGATAAAACAAGTGTATGTGTTTTTAAAAAAATAACACCCCATAGGGAAGAGAAGGAGGAATTTGTAGAAAGGGTAGAAAAATGTTGAAGCGTTTTTGGAGTGGTATTTAGCAAATGAATGAGCAGATTGACTGATTTGCTCTGGCAGGGAATTTAGGATGGGGTTATGCAAGGTTATCTGGCACCCTGTGATCAGTTGACTGGCTCTTATTTCACACTGGAGGAGATTTCCCAGGGAAGTAAGGCCCCAAGGCCATTCTTAGTAGGGAGACCTTCCCCCAGTGTACAAACAGCTCTCTATGGACCCTGGTGTGTGCTAGGCAGCCTTCTGCCCTTCTCTGTAAACCTTAAAACATGCATTGTAATGCGGCACAACCATTCTATTCTAATGGGTTTTTGTCCACCAAGCTGCATTGACTCTGACAAACATATGCAAAGCACATATCACCAGGGGATGGTGGATAGAAAAAAATGCAATACTGTAAACAGTGCTCACTCAGATCCTAAGTGGTTTTTATTTTCTGATCCTGTATTTTCCACAATTTTAAAACATTTTGAATTATTACTTCTCATCTAGATAAATGCTCGAAGCAATTAACAAACAGAAAACTGTCAGTCTATAGCAAATAACAGGGTGTGCGAAATAAACCAAGACATTCAAGCGTTTAATATTATGCCTGCCAAGAACACCAAACCTTCAATGTATTTGTCAGCAATAAGCACAAAACACATTGATATACTAATAAAATATAGTAATAAATTATTCCAAATTATATCACATTGTGGAACAAAAGGTAAACTCTTTTCAAAGAAGTTTAAAAACATTTAAAACCAAAATTGCCTCAACATTAGCTAAGATGTATATTAACTTGACAAAAAATAGCAGTGGAGCGACCCTTTATAACAGGGGTGCCCAACCTTTTGAACCTTGAGGGCCACTTAAGCGACTTGGTAACTGGTCGCGGGCCACAATCAGTGGAGCGAGTGGATGGCATATGCAGAGCGGACATGGGCACAGCCTGATCAGATTGGGGATAGGACACAAGTCGGGTTGCATCTGCCATTCCTTAGAGGTGAATGGAGGGTCCAATTGGGTCAGACTGACCGTGTGAAAGGGGCCCCTTGCCTGCTTTTACACTGATGCGCTGCGGTTTACCCGCACCGCGAGTGCAACGCAGTGTACCTTTTGGCTTTTCTGCACTTTGCAGTAGACTTCTATTATATTCTGCAGGTTTGGTGCACTTTCAGAAAGCTCACCAAACTTGCAGGTAATAACAGAAGTCTATGGCTCAGTGCAGGTAACCCGCAGGTGCACTGCTCTGCATCTGCACATTAGTTTGAAAGCAGCCCAGTAACCACTGCAGAACAGATATGCCCATATATACATATATGATTTTAGTAATAAACTGACCTTTTAATAACAGTAATCTATTCTATTCCATCCCAGAGCAGGAGGTCGCGGACCACATCAAAAGGCTCTGCGGGCCACATGTGGCCCCCGGGCCACTGGTCAGGCACCCCTGCTTTATAAGGATAATCTAGCTCTCCCTCTAAGTTAACTCTACTACATCATTGCTGTAAGTAATAATGTACTGTAAAAGAACTGCATCACTACACAATCTCATTATATACAGTAGGCATTCTCAACCAGGGTTCCTCCAGAGGTTGCCATTAGGGATGAGCCGAACACCCCCGGGTTCGGTTCGCACCTGAACCCGCGAACGGACCGAAAGTTCGCACGAACATTAGAACCCTATTAAATACAATGGATGCGAACGTTCGAATTCTAAAGTGCTAATTGTAACGACTATTATCCATGTTATTGTCCTAAACAGAGTTTGGGAACCCGGGTTCTGCACCAGGGGACATGTATCAATGCAAAAATAAGTTTTAAAAACTGCCGTTTTTCGGGTGCAGTCATTTTAATGATGCATAAAGTGAAAAAAAGAAGTCAAATATTCCTTTAAATATTGTACCTGGGGGGTGTCTAAAGTATGCCTGTGAAGTGCCACGTGTTTCCCGTGTTTAGAACTGTCCCTGCACAAAATTACATTTCTAAAGGAAAAAAAAGCCATTTAAAACTGCTTGCGGCTTTAATGTAATGTCTGGTCCCGGTAATATGGATGAAAATCTTTAAGAAAAATGGCATAGCTACCCCATGACCCCCCCCCCCCCCCTACCCCAGCCCATTACCAGCCCCTTTGGGTCTTGTTTGGATATTAAGGGGAACCCCGCAACACAAAATAAAAAAGGCCCTATATACTCTGAACAGCAGTATACAGGCGGTGTAAACAAGACCGGTGTAAACAAGACAGGGACTGTAGGTTTGTTCTTAAGTAGAATCTGTTTGTAATTTTGAACACGTACATTGTTTAAGTGTAGCTCCAGCCAAAAAATCTATTTTTAAGCTTTTTGGAAAACATAGGGAAGGGTTATCACCCCTGTAACATTTGTTTTGCTGTCTGTGCCCCTGTTCAGAACATTTCACCTCACTTTGCGTCCCAATGACAACTGTTTTTGAAATGTGGTGTCTTTATTGAAACAAGGATTGGTGATAAAGCATCAGTAGAGAGGAGACACCTTTCTCCCATATTAATTCTTACAGGAGAGAATTTTCCTTCCTAGGGGTAGATTTCCTCTCACTTCCTGTTGTCTTCTTCCGTTTGCAAGTAGGAGTCGTTTGTAAGTTGGATGTTTGAAAGTAGGGACCTGCCGTATATACTCTGCAGAAATTGGCCCCTTAGGTGTTGGTGTTGGCACAACACTGTAAGCACTCACAGTTACTCTTGGTGGGTGCTGGAATGCCCTGCTGTCAACTATTATATCAGGAATTGTAATAACATATAATTGTTGAACAGTGGTAGTAAAAATTGGGCCTTTGATGGTGGTGCTGGTGCCACAACACTGTAAGGCCTGACAGTTACTCTTGGTGGGCGCAGCAATGGGCCCTGCTGTGAATTATTAGATCAATAATTATAATTGCATGCCCCTGTTGAACAGGGGCTGAAAAATTGGGCCTTAGGCACTGGTGGCACAACACTGCAACCCCTCACAGATACTGTACTTGGAGCACAGCAATGAGCCCTGTTGCAAAGTATTGCATCAAAAATTGTAATTACACGCCCCTGTTAAACAGGGGCTGAAAAATTGTGCCTTAGCCACTGGTGGCGGCACCCATAAACCAAAATGATCTTCCAAGCTATCATCATTAATCGGATCATTGAGGAGGAGGAGGAGGATAGCCAGTCAACATAACAGCACAGGCACTCAGCATCAGCATCAGTCTTGAAGGGATGTGACATTTTAAAATCAATTAGTCTGTTATATCAGCATCAGGTGTGTGGTAGCTGGTGGTGATCCAAGACTGGTTCATCTTGATGAAAGTCAGTCGATCAACCGAGTCGGTGGACAGGCGCACCCTGTGATCCGTGACAAATCCTCCAGCAGCACTGAATGTGCGTTCTGAAAGAACGCTGGATGCAGGACAGGCCAGTAGCTCAATTGCATACTGTGCAAGCTCTGGCCAGTGATCCATCCTCAAGACCCAGTAAGCCAGAGGATTTTCGGTGGGGAAGGTGTCCAAGTCTGACCTTGCCCCTAGGTATTCCTGCACCATGTATATCAGACGCTGGCGATGGTTGCTGGAACCGATCATACTTTGGGGCTGCGGACTAAAGAATTGTCTGAACGCATCGGTCAGACGGCCACCTTCCCCACCGCTCCTTCTTTGACTGCCCGAAGCCTCAGCAACTCGTTGTCCAGGACCAGGAGTTTGTAACCTCCCAGTCTCTGGGAACGCGTTGCACAGACCTTTCTGCAAGGCCTCCCGGAGTTGTCTCATCCTCTGCTCCCTCTGCGACGGTAAGATAAGGTCCGCAACCTTACCCTTGTACCGTGGATCAAGGAGAGTGGCCAGCCAGTAATGGTCCCTCTCCTTGATCCGAAGAATACGAGGATCCTTCCGCAGACTTTGCAGGATCAGGGAGGCCATGCAGCGTAGGTTAACTGAGGCATTCAGTCCGGAGTCCTCTGGGTCACTAAGGACGACATGATCCGCAGCCACCTCCTCCCAGCCACGTACAAGTCCACTGGTTTCTTGGGACTGTAAATCATCCCTAAAAGACTGCTGCTGATGATGCTGAGTGCCAGCCTCCACCTCCATGCTGACACAATCCTCCTCCTCCTCCTCCTCCTCCTCCTCCTCTTCCTGTGCGATGGGTGGGACAGAAGGAACACTGTCTGGGTAAAGGGGGCCTTGAGAGGCAAGGAAGTCCTCCTCTTCCTGCCTCTGTTCTGCCTCAAGTGCCCTGTCCATTATTCCACGCAGCATGTGCTCCAACAGGTGGACAAGAGGTACAGTGTCACTGATGCATGCACTGTCACTGCTCACCATCCTCGTGGCCTCCTCAAATGGTGCCAGGACAGTGCATGCATCCCTGATCATGCCCCACTGGCGTGGTGAAAAAAACCCGAGCTCCCCTGACCCTGTCCTGGTGCCGTAGTCGCACAGGTACTCATTGATGGCCCTCTGCTGCGTGTGCAGCCGCTGCAGCATGGCCAACGTTGAGTTCCACCTGGTGGGCATGTCACATATAAGGCGGTTCTTGGGCAGGTTCAACTCCTTTTGCAGCTCAGCCAGGCGAGCACTGGCATTATAAGATCTGCGGAAATGCACACAGACTTTCCTGGCCTGCCTCAGGACATCCTGTAAGCCCGGGTACCTGCCCAAGAACCGCTGCACCACCAGGTTAAGGACGTGAGCCACACAGGGCACATGGGTCAGTTGTCCCTGTCGGAGGGCGGAGAGGAGGTTGGTGCCATTGTCGCAAACCACCATTCCTGGCTTAAGCTGGCGTGGCGTCAACCACCTCTCAGCCTGCCCCTGCAGAGCAGACAGGACCTCTGCCCCAGTGTGGCTCCTGTCCCCCAAACACACCAGCGCAAGCACGGCATGGCATCTTTTTGCCTGCGTACTTGCGTAGCCCCTTGAACGCCTACGGAGCACCGCTGGTTCCGAGGACAAAGCACAGGAAGAGGCCATGGAGGAAGAAGAAGAGGAGGGGGTGGAGGAGAGAGGTGTGTCACAACCAGTAGTAGCATTTTGGAGGCGTGGCGGTGGAACAACCTCCAACACTACTGCACCTTGTCCTGCATCCTTCCCAGCTGCCAAAAGAGTGACCCAATGGGCCGTGAAAGAAAGGTAACGTCCCTGTCCATGCCTGCTGGACCATGAGTCAGCGGTAATATGCAGCGAGGCCAAGACATTGCCAAGACATTGCCTTCCACATGCCTGTAGAGAGCCGGAATCGCCTTCCGTGAGAAAAAGTGGCGTTTGGGAACCTGCCACTGAGGAACCGCACATTGCACAAACTCACGGAAGGGGGCCGAGTCTACCAACTGAAAAGGCAGCAGTTGAAGCGCTAGAAATTTAGCCAAGCTAGCATTCAACCGCTGGGCATGTGGATGGCTGGGAGTGAACTTCTTTCGACGGTCCAGCAGCTGGGGCAGGGAAATTTGCCTGCTAGAATCGGACATCGGTGTACTGCTAGCAGAGTGGCCGCAAGTACTTGGCTGTGACACACCTAATTCTACACCTTCATTCCTCTCAGTGCAGGTTTCAGAGAGGACTGAAGGTATAGTGGGGTTGGAGATCCCAGCTGATGCGGTGCAAGGAGAGGTCCGCTTTGTTCTTTGGTGTGGGTCTTTAAGGTAGGCTTGCCAACGAGCTGCATGGCAGGTCAACATATGTCTGATCAAGCATGTGGTGCCCAAGCGGCTGATGTTTTGGCCACGCGATATACGCTTGAGACATATGTTGCAAACAGCAGCTGTGCGATCTGATGCACTCGCCTCAAAAAAGGCCCACACCAAAGAACTTTTTGAATGACAGGCAGAGGCAGCGCCCTGCACAGGCGGAGCTCTGCGGTGTGATTCCGTCGGTGTGCTGCCCATACGCTGGCCACCCAAGGGCATCCTGCCTCGTTGGAGATGTGCCTCCTCCTCATCCTCCTCCTCCTCCTCTCTCCTATTAGGCACCCACGTGGAGTCAGTGACCTCATCATCCCCTCCCTCCTCATCACTGGAGCCAATCTGGCAGTATGCTGCAGCTGCTGGAGCATGACTGCCAGATTGGTCTTGGTGTCCTTCTTGAGCATCCCCTCTCTCTGCTCTCACGCTACTGCCTTCCTCTATCTGGGTATCATCATCAGATCCTTCGAAACGCTGGGCATCCTCCTGGAGCATGTACCCAACACTGTGCTCAAACAGTTCGGGGGACTCCTCAGGAGGAGGACATGGTGGGTCTAGGGAAGGATTGACTAATGATGACATTGATACCAGAGAAGAGGACGCTTTGGCAGCTGCTTTGCCAGTACCCTGAGCCTGGGTGAGAGAGGATGAGGAGGATGAGGTGGGCTTGGTCATCCACTCTACCAAGTCTTCGGCATGATGTGGCTCAACATGTCCAGCTGCCGAAAAGAAGGACAAGCGTATCCCATGGCCATGTGCTGATGACAATGCACCGCGTCCACGACCAGCACTGCTGCCCCCAGACACAGAGCCTGCTTGCCCTCTTTTTTTGCCTCCTGACTGTCTGCCTCTCCTTGTTTGCCTTCCAGACATTTTAATGGATGGCCTGCAGGGAGATGGGAAAAACAGCAATAAGGGCTACCTTCAGGTGTATACTGTGCAGGAGGCTTAGCAACAATGACACTGACACTGTCCCCTGCCTATCCTTCTCTGTCCCTAAACACAAGGATTTGCAATATGCTTCAGCAAGATTGGTTTAGCACAGAATAGCACACTGACAGTTTCCCTCACTGTCCTTCTCTGTCCCTACAAACAAGATTTAGCACAGAATAGCACACTGATAGTTTCCACGAGTGTCCTTCTCTGTCCCAAAACTCAAGGATTTCAAATACGGTTCAGCAAGATTGGTTTAGAACAGAATAGCACACTGACAGTTTCCCCGAGTGTCCTTCTCTGTCCCTAAACTCAAGGATTTCAAATATGGTTCAGCAAGATTGGTTTAGCACAGAATAGCACACTGACAGTTTCCCTCACTGTCCTTCTCTGTCCCTACAAACAAGGTTTAGCACAGAATAGCACACTGATAGTTTCCCTCACTGTCCTTCTCTGTCCCTACAAACAAGATTTAGCACAGAATAGCACACTGATAGTTTCCACGAGTGTCCTTCTCTGTCCCTAAACTCAAGGATTTCAAATACGGTTCAGCAAGATTGGTTTAGAACAGAATAGCACACTGACAGTTTCCCCGAGTGTCCTTCTCTGTCCCTAAACTCAAGGATTTCAAATATGGTTCAGCAAGATTGGTTTAGCACAGAATAGCACACTGACACTTTCCCTTACTGTCCTTCTCTGTCCCTACAAACAAGGTTTAGCACAGAATAGCACACTGACAGTTTCCCCGAGTGTCCTTCTCTGTCCATAAACTCAAGGATTTCAAATATGGTTCAGCAAGATTGGTTTAGCACAGAATAGCACACTGACAGTTTCCCTCACTGTCCTTCTCTGTCCCTACAACCAAGATTTAGCACAGAATAGCACACTGATAGTTTCCACGAGTGTGCTTCTCTGTCCCTAAACTCAAGGATTTCAAATACGGTTCAGCAAGATTGGTTTAGAACAGAATAGCACACTGACAGTTTCCCCGAGTGTCCTTCTCTGTCCCTAAACTCAAGGATTTCAAATATGGTTCAGCAAGATTGGTTTAGCACAGAATAGCACACTGACACTTTCCCTCACTGTCCTTCTCTGTCCCTACAAACAAGGTTTAGCACAGAATAGCACACTGACAGTTTCCCCGAGTGTCCTTCTCTGTCCCTAAACTCAAGGATTTCAAATATGGTTCAGCAAGATTGGTTTAGCACAGAATAGCACACTGACAGTTTCCCTCACTGTCCTTCTCTGTCCCTACAAACAAGATTTAGCACAGAATAGCACACTGATAGTTTCCACGAGTGTCCTTCTCTGTCCCTAAACTCAAGGATTTCAAATACGGTTCAGCAAGATTGGTTTAGAACAGAATAGCACACTGACAGTTTCCCCGAGTGTCCTTCTCTGTCCCTAAACTCAAGGATTTCAAATATGGTTCAGCAAGATTGGTTTAGCACAGAATAGCACACTGACACTTTCCCTCACTGTCCTTCTCTGTCCCTACAAACAAGATTTAGCACAGAATAGCACACTGATAGTTTCCACGAGTGTCCTTCTCTGTCCCTAAACTCAAGGATTTCAAATACGGTTCAGCAAGATTGGTTTAGAACAGAATAGCACACTGACAGTTTCCCTGAGTGTCCTTCTCTGTCCCTAAACTCAAGGATTTCAAATATGGTTCAGCAAGATTGGTTTAGCACAGAATAGCACACTGACACTTTCCCTCACTGTCCTTCTCTGTCCCTACAAACAAGGTTTAGCACAGAATAGCACACAAACAGTTTCCCCGAGTGTCCTTCTCTGTCCCTAAACTCAAGGATTTCAAATATGGTTCAGCAAGATTGGTTTAGCACAGAATAGCACACTGACAGTTTTCCTCACTGTCCTTCTCTGTCCCTACAAACAAGATTTAGCACAGAATAGCACACTGATAGTTTCCACGAGTGTCCTTCTCTGTCCCAAAACTCAAGGATTTCAAATACGGTTCAGCAAGATTGGTTTAGAACAGAATAGCACACTGACAGTTTCCCCGAGTGTCCTTCTCTGTCCCTAAACTCAAGGATTTCAAATATGGTTCAGCAAGATTGGTTTAGCACAGAATAGCACACTGACAGTTTCCCTCACTGTCCTTCTCTGTCCCTACAAACAAGGTTTAGCACAGAATAGCACACTGATAGTTTCCCTCACTGTCCTTCTCTGTCCCTACAAACAAGATTTAGTACAGAATAGCACACTGATAGTTTCCACGAGTGTCCTTCTCTGTCCCTAAACTCAAGGATTTCAAATACGGTTCAGCAAGATTGGTTTAGAACAGAATAGCACACTGACAGTTTCCCCGAGTGTCCTTCTCTGTCCCTAAACTCAAGGATTTTAAATATGGTTCAGTAAGATTGGTTTAGCACAGAATATCACACTGACAGTTTCCCTCACTGTCCTTCTCTGTCCCTACAAACAAGATTTAGCACAGAATAGCACACTGATAGTTTCCACGAGTGTCCTTCTCTGTCCCTAAACTCAAGGATTTCAAATACGGTTCAGCAAGATTGGTTTAGAACAGAATAGCACATTGACAGTTTCCCCGAGTGTCCTTCTCTGTCCCTAAACTCAAGGATTTCAAATATGGTTCAGCAAGATTGGTTTAGCACAGAATAGCACACTGACACTTTCCCTCACTGTCCTTCTCTGTCCCTACAAACAAGGTTTAGCACAGAATAGCACACAAACAGTTTCCCCGAGTGTCCTTCTCTGTCCCTAAACTCAAGGATTTCAAATATGGTTCAGCAAGATTGGTTTAGCACAGAATAGCACACTGACAGTTTCCCTCACTGTCCTTCTCTGTCCCTACAAACAAGGTTTAGCACAGAATATCACACTGATAGTTTCCCTCACTGTCCTTCTCTGTCCCTACAAACAAGATTTAACACAGAATAGCACACTGATAGTTTCCACGAGTGTCCTTATCTGTCCCTAAACTCAAGGATTTCAAATATGGTTCAGCAAGATTGGTTTAGCACAGAATAGCACACTGACAGTTTCCCCGAGTGTCCTTCTCTGTCCCTAAACTCAAGGATTTCAAATATGGTTCAGCAAGATTGGTTTAGCACAGAATAGCACACTGACAGTTTCCCTCACTGTCCTTCTCTGTCCCTACAAACAAGGTTTAGCACAGAATAGCACACTGATAGTTTCCCTCACTGTCCTTCTCTGTCCCTACAAACAAGATTTAGCACAGAATAGCACACTGATAGTTTCCACGAGTGTCCTTCTCTGTCCCTAAACTCAAGGATTTTAAATACGGTTCAGCAAGATTGGTTTAGAACAGAATAGCACACTGACAGTTTCCCCGAGTGTCCTTCTCTGTCCCTAAACTCAAGGATTTCAAATATGGTTCAGCAAGATTGGTTTAGCACAGAATAGCACACTGACACTTTCCCTCACTGTCCTTCTCTGTCCCTACAAACAAGGTTTAGCACAGAATAGCACACTGATAGTTTCCCTCACTGTCCTTCTCTGTCCCTACAAACAAGATTTAACACAGAATAGCACACTGATAGTTTCCACGAGTGTCCTTCTCTGTCCCTAAACTCAAGGATTTCAAATACGGTTCAGCAAGATTGGTTTAGAACAGAATAGCACACTGACAGTTTCCCTCACTGTCCTTCTCTGTCCCTACAAACAAGGTTTAGCACAGAATAGCACCCTGATAGTTTCCCTCACTGTCCTTCTCTGTCCCTACAAACAAGATTTAGCACAGAATAGCACACTGATAGTTTCCACGAGTGTCCTTCTCTGTCCCTAAACTCAAGGATTTCAAATATGGTTCAGCAAGATTGGTTTAGAACAGAATAGCACACTGACAGTTTCCCCGAGTGTCTTTCTCTGTCCCTAAACTCAAGGATTTCAAATATGGTTCAGCAAGATTGGTTTAGCACAGAATAGCACACTGACAGTTTCCCTCACTGTCCTTCTCTGTCCCTACAAACAAGGTTTAGCACAGAATAGCACACTGACACTTTCCCTCACTGTCCTTCTCTGTCCCTACAAACAAGGTTTAGCACAGAATAACACACTGACACTCTCCCTACCTATCCTTCTCTGTCCCTAAACACAAGGAATCCAGGATTAGTAAAGGAAAAAAATGACACTGTCCCTGCCTATGCTTCTCTTTCCCTGCTCCGGAACACACTACACAAGGCCGCCGCGCTGGCGGCCTTTTATAGTGTGGGGCGTGTACTAAACCCCCTCAGCAATAATTGGCCACAGGCATCCTGCCTGTGGCCAATCATTGCTCTCCTCTCTGCCGGCGCTGTGATTGGCCAAGCATGCGGGGTCACAGTGCATGCTTGGCCAATCACAGCGCCTGGATGACACTGCGATGGCGTAGTGCATTGTGGGCCGTTCGCGTCACTCGAATTTGGCGCGAACGGTCCAAATCGTTCGATCTTCGTCGAACGATCGAACAGCCGATGTTCGAGTCGAACGTATGTTCGACTCGAACACGAAGCTCATCCCTGGTTGCCATTGGTTCCTTGAGCTGTGGCTGATTGACCGGCCATTTAATAAATCCTGCATAGATGCAGGACCAATGCCACTTGGCAGAGCCAGCAGCATGGCACCAATTTTATTTTTAGCTGTCTGTAAGGTTGGCATTTGACTACCTCTGTAGCGGGCATGTTTACCATTGCCCACTAGTGAATTGGTTTTGGAAAGGGTTCCTCTAGACCTGAAAATTATTTTAGGGTTTTATGTGAGGTAAAAAGATTGAGAAAAGCAGACATAGACAGACGTATGATAACCTCAGTAGTCATACATTATTATTATTATACAAAGTTATACAGAGCATGGGAGGAGGTGACAATGGAGCTAGAGAGCAGGAGGTCTTGGGAGGACCGAAGAGAGCGGCTTGGTTGGTATTTTGGAACTAGATTAGTGATGTAGCTGGGGGCCGAGTTGTGGATGGCTTTGTAAATAATTGTTAGTACTTTGAATTTTATTCGTTGGGTGAGTGGAAGCCAGTGCAGGTATGGGCAGAGAGGGGTGGAGGACACTGAACGGTTAGGTGGATGAGTCTTGCAGCAGCATTCATGATGAACTGAAGGGGGGATAGTCTATGTAAAGGTAATCCAATGAGGAGGGAGTTGCAGTAGTCAAGGCGAGAGATAACCAGGGAGTGAATTAGAAGCTTGGTGGTGTCATTAGTTAAAAAGGGGCGTATTCTGGAAATTGCATGATTTGGACAGGGATTGGATGTGGGCCTGAAAGGACAGTTCAGAGTCTAAGGTTACCTCTAGCACCCTGACAAGTGGGGATGGACTGATAGATGTGCCATTGATCTTGATAGAGAAGTCAGGGGAAGGGGCACGTGGGGGAGGAAGTTTTAAGAGCTCAGTTTTAGATAGATTCAGTTTGAGGAATTGATTTGACGTCCAGGCTGATATGTCTGTTAGTAAACCAGTGATGCGTGAGGAGATTGATGGGGTGAGCTGAGGGGCAGAGAGATAGATTTGGGTGTCATCAGCATATAAATGGTAGTGGAAGCCATGGGAGGCTATCAGCTGACCCAGGGAGGATGTGTAGATCGAGAATAACAGAGGTCCAAGGACAGAACCTTGGGGGACCCCAATGGTAAGAGGAGTTGGAGAGGAGGAAGTGGAGTTGTAAGTGACACTGAAGGTGCGATGAGATAGGTAAGATTCGAACCAACGGAGAGTGAAGCCATGGAGACCAAGCAAATTAAGTTTTTTGAGGAGGAGGGGGTGGTCAACTTTATCAAAGGCAGCGGAAAGGTCCAAGAGTAATAGTACGGAATGATGACCGTTGGTTTTGGCTATTAGTAAGTCGTTTGTGAGTTTTAAGAGGGCAGTTTCTATGGAGTGTTGTGGACAAAATCCAGACTGAAGGGGATCAAGAAGGTTATTCTCAATGAGGTGGTCACTCAGTCGGTTGTAGACTAAACGTTCAAGGAGTTTGGAGGCAAAAGGGAGTAAAGAGATGGGTCTTAGGTTGTTAAGACTGGTGGAGCCTAGTGACAGTTTTTATTCATACAGTTTTTATTCTACTGTGAATCTACCCTACAGATTATGACTAGACAAGCAAAACCAAACTCCTATAAGAGAAATCTCCTAGAAATGGGCGGTACAGTAGATAAAATAAACACAACAAAGTGTGAAAAAGCAATTCCAATTCTAGGACCACCTAAGTGCAATACAGATACCAAAGGTGAGAAATGGAAAATGTCTGTCACTCTTGGAGAGTGCCTTGGGTACAGTCTATGTTGTGTGGTGGACCGCCTCTTCTATGGCAAAGGGTGCAACCCTTTTTTCCTTGTACATCTTTTACATGTGAATTAAGCCTGAAAGACTATGCTTGCTTGCTTAGAATAATCTATGATATTCAACCGGTAATCCATAGCTGTACCACCCAGTCCAGGGGACTTACATAAATTCTAAAAGATTAGAGACATCCTGGGGTCCTACCTGAGCTTTGGGGTGATTTGGAGCGTTGTAAAAATGTGGGTGGTTATATAAGGCATTGTAAAAAAGTAACACATCATTTATCTTCAAAATGCTATAGGCAGTTTTCACATAACAGCAATTTAAACCAAGTTAAAGAATACTATTAGTAGACTTCTCTTAAATGTTCAGTACTAACACACAGCCACTAATAAGGGTTCAATCTAAATTTGAGGTGATTGTAGTTCTATTAGTGCACTTGCAACACAAACAAATTATGATTTTTTTTTATTTGCGCTAACATTCACATTTTCAGGACAAGTTTTACTATATTAGTACAGCTTGGACCTTAGAGAATGGGGGTACTCCCTAAAATTTGAATTATTTGGCCTCAACACCACACAATATGTCTGGTGGAAATCCAATACAGCTTACTATCAAAATAACACCATTCCTACAGTAAAGCATAGAGGTGGTAATATTCTGTTATGGGGGTGTTTCTCTGCAGTAGGGACTGGAGCACTTGTCAGGATAGAAGGAAAAATGGATAGGCAAAATAACGTTAAATTCTTGAGGAAAATCTGCTGCTCTCTGCCAGAAAGTTTTCAATGGGAAAAAGGTTTACCTTTCAACATGACAATGACCCAAAGCAAACAGCAAAAATAACCACACAGTGGTTGAAGGAGAAAAAGGTGAATGTCCTTGCAAGGCCTAGTCAGAGCTCAGACTTAAACCTCATTGAAAATCAGTGGAGTGACTTGAAAACTGCAGTCCACAAATGGTCATCATCAAATTTAACTGAACTTGAGCAGTTCTGCCAAGAAGAGAGGGCAAATATTGCAAAGTCTAGACGTGCACAGTTAGTAGAGAGATGTCCCAACAGACTAGTCTAATGCCGCGTACACACGATTAGACATTCCGACAACAAAACCGTGGATTTTTTTCTGACGGATTTTCACTCAAACTTGTTTTGCATACACACGGTCACACAAATGTTGTCGGAAATTCCGATCGAGTGTACGCGGCAATAGTCTGTAATTAAAGCAAAATGTGCTCCAACAAAATACTGACATAAGGGGGTGATCCTTTTTCCAACTCAGTAATTCAGTTTTTTTTCTGACATGTTGAAGTGTTATATCTTTCATTTGGATGTTATAAGTTGCACTGAGTAAATACAGTCAGATAAAACGAAAGCTGTCTGTCTTCATTTCAGGCCGCAAAGCAACACATTGTGATTATTTTAAAGGGTGGTGAATGTTTTCTATAACCACTGCACGGGCCCTCAAAGCCATATATTGTCAACTGAGGGCCTTATATGTACATCTACTTAACAGAAACCATATAGAATTTTATCTTTTCCTCAGCAGACATAAAAACAGCCCCCCATAGCCTCCACCTCCACACACACTACATGTGGAGCTCTCTCTCACAAGACCTGCAGCAGAAGCCCACACTGCCACAGAATAATAATACCATCAATGTTGGCAGCGACAGTGCGACAGGTCTAGGAACCAGAACACTTGCTCCAACACCTAGGTCTACCAAAGTTCATGCTAGTTTGCATACTACTGCTAAGTGTGTCAAGCCTTCTTAGAAAATATGGCAGTTTCTGCTGGTTATGGTTATTATCAGCATAGGGCATTTGTCTCACAAGAAACCTGCAGACATCATGTGAAGGCTGGCATGCATGTGTAAATAGGTGAATGTGCATATCTGGCCTGTGGAGGTGCAATGAGGAGTCCTCTGGCACAGCCTTAAAGTGGTTGTAAAGGTTCATTTTTTATTTTCTAAATAGGTTCCTTTAAGCTAGCGCATTGTTGGTTCACTTACCTTTTCCTTAGATTTACCTTCTAAATTTTTTTTTTCTTTGTCTGAATTTCTCACTTCCTGTTTCTCCTCACTAAACTTCACACCATCATCCGAGCGGTGGTTAGTCAGCCAGAACAGCTTACTGAGGAGGAACAGGAAGTGAGAAATTCAGACAAAGAAAACAAAGAAAAAAAATATTTAGAAGGGAAACCTAAGGAAAAGGTAAGTGAACCAACATTGCACTAGCTTAAAGGAACCTATTTAGAAAATAAAAAACGAACCTTTACAACCCCTTTAACTCAAGGAAACACAACAGCAGATCACTTCGGCCCACGAAAATGCTTAGCAAGGAGATATCCACTGGAGTGGAGGAGAGGGTACAGACATATGGTGGTTACCTGATCTACTGTAACTGTAATTGGCCAATCTTTGTTTATTGTCTCTAGGCCCCCGGTGTAAAGGTACTTACTAACATTGTATTCTAATTTTAGTTTTTTTATTTATTTATATAAAATACCTACAAAAATGACTGTGCATTGACAGATGAGCACATAGGTAGGGAGTGAGCATGTGAGGATTTGGATGAGTCAGAGAAGGTAAAGTAACAGTTGCAGCATCTTGTCTCAGAGAAAAGGGCCTTCAATCATTTTTATAAAATACTGAACTGTATGTTACATGCATACATAAAGATGTGTAGCCTTGATCAAATGGGTAACAAATGGGGTCATATTGTGGGGTCACATCCCTTGTAATAGGAATATGGCATGACAGGTCCTCTTTACAGTGAGATATGGGGGGGGGGGGGGGGTGTCAATAAGACCCCACATCTCACCTCTAGGCTGGGAAGCCTGAAAAAAAAAAAAAAAAAAAAACAACAATCCTGGCTTTGATCGTAGCGGTGAGTCGGTAGAAGCACCGGAGGGCGGCGGGGGGGGGGGGACATCCCCTCTCGCCTCCCGTAAGAATGATCAAGCGGCGGAACAGCCGCTATGATTGTTCTTATGGTGTAGGGAATCGCCGGCTGAAAAAGCTAATATCTGAATGATGCCTGTAGCTGCTCCCATCATTCAGATATCCCCGCACAAAGTCAAGGACGTCATATGACGGCCGGCGGGCGGGAAGTGGTTATTGCAGAGTATTGCCGGGCATTGCGGAGTATTGCTGGGCATTGCGGAGTATTGCCGGGCATTGCGGAGTATTGCAGGGCATTGCGGAGTATTGCGGACTATGGCAGGGTATTGCGGTGTATGGCAGGGTATTGCGGTGTATGGCAGGGTATTGCACGGGTATTGCACAGGGTATTGTGGAGGGTATTGCACAGGGTATTGTGGAGGGTATTGCAGAGTATTGTGGAGGGTATTGCAGAGTATTGTGGAGGGTATTGCAGAGTATTGTGCAGGGTATTGCAGAGTATTGTGCAGGGTATTGCAGAGTATTGTGCAGGGTATTGCAGAGTATTTTGCAGAGTATTGCGCAGGGTATTGCAGAGTATTTTGCAGAGTATTTTGCAGGGTATTGCAGAGTATTTTGCAGGGTATTGCAGAGTATTTTGCAGGGTATTGCAGAGTATTGTGCAGGGTATTGCAGAGTATTGTGCAGGGTATTGCAGAGTATTGCACCAGGGTATTGCAGAGTATTGCACCAGGGTATTGCAGAGTATTTTGCAGGGTATTGCAGAGTATTTTGCAGGGTATTGCAGAGTATTTTGCAGGGTATTGCAGAGTATTGTGCAGGGTATTGCAGAGTATTGCACCAGGGTATTGCAGAGTATTGCACCAGGGTATTGCAGAGTATTGCACCAGGGTATTGGCAGGGTGTATTGCAGAGTATTGCACAGGGTGTATTGCAGAGTATTGGCAGGGTATAGCACAGGGATGGCTGAGCAGGGATGGATGGATGGCTGGATCTGTGACTGCAATTGTCACAGATCCAGCCCACAGTGCTGCTGCTGCCATCCGCTCCCTCCCCCTCCCCTCTCACACTGTACCGATCGGTACAGAGAGGGGAGGGAGGAACCGGCGTCATCAAATGACGCCGGTCTGTTTACAAGTGATTGCTCCGTCATTTGACGGAGCGATCACGTGGTAAACGGCCGCTATCAGCGGCGATTTACCGCGATTCGTGATCCGTCGGGTCCTCTGGACCCGGCGGTCACGGAGTTTCCCGTGTGCGCGCCCCAGGGGGCGCGCGGGAGCGCGATTCTGGGAGGACGTTATATAACGTCCTCCCAGAGTTAAGCAACCACCTTGTCGACGTTATTTGTCGGCAGGTGGTTGTTAAGTGGTTAATGTAAATTCCTAACCGCTGAGGGCAACAAACAAGGACTGAGAGAGTCCCATGCAGCAGCACCAGTTTGACAAGTCTATCTTAAGATGCGGCACCGGGGATTATGGCCCAGTGCATAAAAATACAGGTTCAACTGCATCAGATGTTTATGGTAATTTCATAGTCGTACCACAGAATGATTGTGTAGCTATCAGACTTTCAGACTGCCATTGCATGTCTATGGCTAGGTAAACCTCAGTAGGTACCACCCAAGGATATAACAAAGGTCTATTTTGAGATGACGAAAAAAAGCAATTTTATGAGTAGTAAAGGAAGTATTCCATGTAAATCTATGTAAACTGAGGTTTAAAGCATAAAACTAAGAACAAAGATATAATATATTGCAGCTTACAGTCCCTAGATGTGGTGCATGCATTGGTTCAGCCATGGAAAGAAAGTGTGCTATAGGTAGAGTTACCAGGTGAAAATAAAAAAAAAGAAGCTTGAAAATATGAGCAAATGCACACCAAAGACTGGTAAGCTGCTGATATATATTTTATTTTTGGTTTTGGGTTTAGATACACTTTAAATTAGATACATGAGCATTGATGAGTGCCTCCAATGGTGCAGGGTTTTATCACATGAAGGAAACATCTTCCTCTTTTTCTAATGCCGCGTACACACGATCGGACATTTCGACAACAAAACCGTGGATTTACTTGCGACGCATGTTGGCTCAAACTTGTCTTGCATACGCAGGGTCACACAAATGTTGTCGGAAATTCCGAACGTCAAGAACGCGGTGACGTACAACACGTACGACGAGCCGAGAAAAATGACGTTCAATAGCCAGTGCGGCTCTTCTGCTTGATTCCGAGCATGCGTGGAATTTTGTGCATCCGAATCGTGTACACACGGTCGGAATTTCCGACAACAAGTTTTGTTGTCACAAAATTTGAGAACCAGCTCTCAAATTTTTGTTCTGACAGAAAATGTCCGATGGGGCATACACACGGTCGGAATTTCCGGCCAAAAGCTCCCATCGAACATTTGTTGTTGGAAATTCCGAGCGTGTTTTACGCGGCATTACTCTACATTACCTATTTATTACTATCAGCAATCCAGTTGGTTGCACTGCTAGCCAGAGATGGCGCAATCAATAATATCCTGGTATCTGTGCAGTTTTTGGCTTCACAAATCAGGTTCTGCAGCAGCCTCTCACTTTGTGACTTTCTACAAAATTATGTTGTGGTCCTATCACTGGAAAGAAGAGACTGAAGAAATGCTTCCTCCTGCCTGCAGAAAACGGATGATGTAATTTCTACCCAGGCAAAGATAGTTGACTGAATCCCAAAGACTGCTTTTTAATGATAAAAAAAAAAAAAAAAAAAAAATGTACAGTTTTTTAAAAAAAAAGTGTACTGTTTCTTTATTTTGAGGAATGCCAATAATGTATTTATGCAAAATTAATTAAAGGTCCACTTTAAAAGATTTAATAGCAAACTTATAAAATTAAAGTATAACTGTATAGTTTTGGATGAGTGGAGAGGGATTAGCACACCTGTTTTTATCTGTGTCCCTGGTAGATTTACCCTCTCCTATTTACTGTTATCGCTCAAAGTGAAAGAAAATCCACACATTTTGGGTTGTCACCAGAACAATAACAGAGGGGAAATATTTAAATGTCTAAACTAGTTCTGGGACCCTGGTGACAACCAGAGATTCCCTCACTTTGGAGGGCTTTCCTCTCACTTCCTGTTGTTACTATGGAACAGGAAGTGCAAGGAAATCTCCCCAATGGGGCATAGACGTGGCTCCCAAACAAAATTGGCGTCCTTTTTTTCCCACAAATTGAGCTTTCTTTTGGTGGTATTTGATCACCTCCTGCGGTTTTTATTTTTTGCGCTATGAACAAAAATAGAGCGACAATTTTGTTTTGTTTTTTATATTTTTTACTTTTTGCTATAATAAAAATATCCCCCAAAAATATATAAAAAACATATTTTTTCCTCAGTTTAGGCCGATACGTATTCTTCTACATATTTTTGGTAAAAAAAAATGGCAATAAGCATTTATTCATTGGTTTGCACAAAAGTTATAGCGTCTACAACAGGGGTCTCAAAATGGTGGCCCTCCAGCTGTTGCAAAACTACAAGTCCCATGAGGCATTGCAAGGCTGACAGTTACAAGCATGACCCCCACAGGCAGAGGCATGATGGGATTTGTAGTTTCGCAACAGCTGGAGGGCCACCAGTTTGAGACCCCTGGTCTACAAGATAGGGGATAGTTTTATGGCATTTTTTTTTTATAATTTTTTTTTTACTAGTAATGGCGGCGATCAGCGATTTTTATCGTAACTGCAACATTATGGCGGACACATCGGACACTTTTGATACCATTTTGGGACCATTGTAATTTTTACAGCGATCAGTGCTATAAAAATGCACTGATTACTGTGAAAATGACACTAGCAGTGAAGGGGTTAACCTGTAGGGGGCGCTAAAGGGGTTAAGTGTTTCCTAGGGAGTGATTACTACTGTGTGGGGGCGTGGCTTGGCATGTGACGTTACTGATCGTCGTTCCCTATGACAGGGAACAGATGATCAGTGACACTCACACTAGGAAGCACGGGGAGAGGTTTGTTTACACTTACCTCTCCCCGTTCTTCAGCTCTGTGACCCGATCGCGGGACACCAGCGGTGATCAGGTCCGCGGGTCCCGCGGGCGCGGTCACAGAGCTCAGGACCAGGACCGTGTCGGATTCTTCCGACGTATATCGGCGTGAGGCGGTCCTTAAGTGGTTAATGTAGGTCCAACTCAATAGATTTAATGTCTTTTAAACCCGTATCTAAAACACTTTTTTTTTATAATGCACTGAAATTAGTTGAGTAAAGCTGTATGCAGGTAGAAAAATGTAGTATCATAGTTGTATCCTTTGTCTCTGAGAGCTAGTACAGTAAAGTCTTCTGATCAGTGGCGGTGCGTCCATAGTGGGCGCAGGAGCGCCGCCCCCTCTCTCTCCTGCACCCGTCACTCACAACAACAATACATAGGTTCATGCATTGCATGAACCTATGTATTGTCGCCGCTGCCACCCACTATTCAGATGGCCGGCCCCCTGGTGAGCGAATACCAGCGGCTGGTTGGTTTTTGGAAGTGCCTAGCGGCTCTGATAGGCTTCCCGATTACAGCCTGTGGGCTGTAATCGGCTTCCAAATAGTTAACCAGGGGACGCACGGGCTGTGCGTTCCTTGATTAACACCGACAGGTGTCTCAGCCAATCAGGTTCACCGGATCTGGTTACCGGTAACCTGATTGGCTGAAACTACATAGAGGGTGGGAGAAGACATCAAGGACGGAAGAAGGACGGCGCTGACCCCGAGGAAGGTAAGTGCAGGGCTGGGGACAAACTGGCTGTATTTGGGGACAAACTGGCTGTATTTGGGGGCAAACTGGCTGTATTTGGGGACAAACTGGATGCGTTTGGGGACAAACTGGCTGCATTTGGGGGGAAACTGGCTGCATTTGGGTCGAAACTGGCTGTATTTCTGGACAAACTGGCTGCATTTGGGAACAAACTGGCTGTATTTGGGGACAAACTGGCTGCATTTGGGGACAAACTGGCTGCATTTGGGGGGAAACTGGCTGCATTTAGGGGGAAATTGGCTGCATTTGGGGACAAACTGGCTTTATTTGGAGACAAACTGGCTGCATTTGAGGGGGCAAACTGGCTGCATTTGAGGGGGGAAACTGGTGGCGTTTGGGCACAGTGGCGGCAATTGATGATTTATTTTTTTCAGTTTGTTTGCACCCCCCCCCCCAAAATTTTGAGCACCAGCCGCCACTGCTTCTGATGGAAGAACAGCCATTCACTCTGTTGGTTTTCAACTCATCCTGAAGAAACATTATCACGAACAGTGAGCATGATTTAACGATTTCATCAGACTCAGATGGTAATTTGTACATAAATCTCTGAAGTAAGGATTTTACACAAAAGCAATCTGTATAAATGTGTTTGGAGATGCATAAAGGAAATACACAAATTCGGAGTACACGTGTCCAATCGATACACAAATGTTAGGTGCCCACAAGTATTTACTTTCTTGACTGTCCGTAAATTAGGAGGAAATCAGCTACACCTTCAATGTCATTAGTATTTTATATGCTTATTTGATTGCTAAACACAGCTGTTGTTTAGCTACCTTTAACCTTGTTATCTGAAGTTTATTGTTGATTGGATAATAAATTCATTGTGTTATCAGGTGTTGATGTGGATAAAGTAATTAATCAGATTATCTGTCTTCTAATACTGATTGATCTGGTAATCAGATTAAAAAATGACTTAACCTTTTCCCTGTGGGCCAGGTAAGTCTTTTCATTCCTGAGAGGTAATTTGTGCAATACATTTAATGCACTGGAAAGAGCCTTCAGGGAAAGAGACTGGCCAGCAGACAGGATTTTCATTTCAGGTACCAGCCATTAAAAGATGCTGTAAGATTTTTAATTTAAATACTTCTGAACACAGGTCTTGATACTACTGCAAATTTTATCTGTAAATACAGATGTAAATGAGTTACTTCAACCTTATACTGTAAAGGTCCTCTTTAATCTCATTCCTTGTCTTTGACATTCTCAGATTGGTTTAGAAAAGTTTGGTCTTATCATCCCAGCCTCTAGGCTCATACACACGATGAGATTATCAGACGAAAAAAAAAAAAAATGCGCTTGGAGCAATCGTTCAGTAATCTATTTGTTAGTACACAGCTTACAAGATGGGATCACGACTGTTCATGCAAAAACAACCGAAGGGACTAAAGCCTCGTACACACGATCGTTTTTTCCGACAACAAATGTGTGATGGCAGGGTTTTGTCGGAAAATCCGACCGTTTGTATGCTCCATTGGACAATTGTTGTCGGATTTTCCGGAAAAAAAATGTTGGATAGCATGCTTTCAAATGTTCCGACAACAAATAAGTGCCGTCGGATTATCCGATCGTCAGATGAAAATCCAAAGTACAAACACGCATGCTCAAAAGCTATGGTAACCATAGCACAACATTAGCAGAAGTTGCCCAAGGGGTGTCGCTAAAGAGCTAAAAAAAACACGTATTTTCGTATTTGTTGGCTGACAAAGTTTTGTATGCAGAACAAGTTCACGGCCAACGCCCTTCGGACAATATTCCACGGCTTTGTCCGACGGAAATCCGATCGTGTGTAAGAGGCTTAACACAGAAATTTTCCCCGTAAGATAACAGAACAAGCTATTTTTGTGTAATTAGTATAGTATTTGTACGAAACAAATTGTGTGGTCAAGAAAACGCATGCTCAGAAGCGAAAAAATACATTACAATACAATACATTACATCACTTACGAAGTTGTATTCTGTCTTCTGAGAATTTTTGAAACTTTAGTAACCTATTGGTTTTTGATATGAGACTAGCATGCAAAATAAAATGGACAATCATTCATCTGATATTCTCATCGTGTGTACTAGGCTTTTGACTTAGCATTCTTTAAAGATAAGAATTTGGATGTTTGCTAGGCACAGAAACATGCATGCTCATAATATAAGACCGTGGTTATTTGTATGTCTATCTGGCAGAAAAACAACATTTTGTGCTACAGATGTTTTTTAATACGGACTTCTGTCTGATGGCTGTAGTTAACTTAAGGAAACATTAAAACGTTTAGATAACTTTGACCTTACAGAAGTATTTTTCACACATTCTTTTACAAAATGTAACAGTGTGCTTGGTGTGAACAATGGCAAAAGACAAATCTAGGTCATCTAAGTCAGGGAAAAAGTCATTGAGCCAAGTAGGGACTTTTTTCCTTGGTTCCTCGTTGTTGAGATAATCAAAAGATCTGCCTGCTCAGCAGTTCACAGCCTATCAATGGATCGTTAGCCATCAAGATCTGTATGTACCTGTCGCACAGGCAAGGAATTTTTCTATTGTCAGTTCAGTTTCAAATGACCATCATGAAATGTCTGTGTTGGGTACACAAGAACCTTCTGTGCAGCCATGTCCTATTTTTGCTCAGAACTCTTCAATAGAGGACAAACTAACTTGTACTGAAACAATTGAAATGAGGCACTGGGTTAAAACCATCTGTAAATCAATCAGATATGATAAGGCACAGTGGCTCCAGTAAGGCTGCTCATGAGAATAGCGGGATGTCCCAAAAGCAGGGAGCCTGGATTTGAAGTTTTACATGTACAAAATCTAATAAGAGCATCAAAGAAAAAGTCTGAAAATCCAAACACTTTTATTATTGATACAAGGTACGTAATACTGCTTACAAAGAGACAACATAGAACAATCAATGTGTTTTGGGGGCTCAAAGAGCTCCCCCTTCTTCAGGGCTTGAAATTAATGGGGAGATCAGAGATCTCTAAAGTGGCATAATCACCAAAGTTCACTGCCTTGAAAAAATAGCTGTTTGTTTCACTGTGTCCTTTGCAGATGGATGCAGCAATCAGATCATAGATTTAAGGGAGCGGCTGGTTTTGTTTTGGTTTATGCAAACTACCTCCAAGGCTTCCGTTGTCAGGGTATATAGAGTTTTTTTTAGAAAAGCCAATGTCCACACAGATGTAAAACCTAAACAGTAAGGCTTTATTTTCCTTTTGCTGTGGAAACTTGAGGAGAAAGTAGGAAATGAGAGAAGTATAGGAGAAGGTTCAGGTACGCAACACTAAAGTCACACAAAGTTGTGTAAACGTCGCCACTCAAGCCTGAGTGGGTATTGCTCATCCGGATAGTTCCGTTTTCTGGTCCTAGCAGCCGGAATGACGCACAGATCTATTTCTAATGGTCTCTGTCACAGACCCTGAGGTGAATCTGAGGATGCGTTCAGAAATCCTCTGCCACAGGATTATCAAAGTCCCAAACCTCCTAACCAAGCAATAAGAAAGAGCTTCTATGCCAGATTGGCGCATTGCAAGGCCTTTAAGTTCTTGGATCCCTCCTTGAGTAGGTTGCCAGGCCTCTCCCGAGACAGCAGTACCGTCGCTAGTCTCCTCTGGGGAAGGTCCTCCCCCGGCTTTCCCTCCTCAAGAGCAGACTTCCCGAAAATGGGTAGCATGGGATCCTCTTCAAAGGTATAGGCCCACCAGGCAGCGATGCAGCCTCGGGCTGAAGGTGCCCGGGGCTGGAACACACACACGCACCCCGTGCCATGCGGGCCATGAGGCGCGCACACCAACCCACAATCAATGGCTTCTGTCCCTTATGTATCCCTTCCCAGCATGCACAGCAGGCTAACCACGCCCACCGCACCGCTGCCGAGAAAGGACACCCAATGTGGTGTGATACCCCTGTATTTCAACCTGGGCCGGTGGTGGCAGTGCCACCTACAGGCGAACAGGGAACACAACCGCCAGGCAGTATCACACCCAGAGCAGGAGCAAAATTTAGAACAATCAGCTGGTCTGAGCCTAACTACTGACTCAGACTATCCCATAAATTTAACATAGTGTCCCAACTATTTGGGAGGGGCGCTACACATGGTAAAAACAAACAGCCATTTCTTTAGGGCAGAAAAAGATTAAACCTTGGTGCTTTTGGCACTTTAAAATCCTCCAATTTCTTTATCACATTTAAGCCCTGGTAAAGGGGGAGACCTTTGAGCTGAAATGTAACTGTTCTGTGTTGTCTTCTTGTAAGAAAATATCATTATTAATGTTTGGACTCTCAGGCCCCATGCACACGAGACGCAGGTGCAAACTCTGCTGAACACACGTTTTTAAACGCTGAAACCGGCGTTTATAAACGCGCGTTTTGCCGCGTTTGCGGCCGCGTTTAGCGGCGTTTAACCGCGTTTGCGTTTATAAGCGTTTCATCATAGACCCTCCCTAAGCTCAAAAAACAGTAAATTTTAACCATTTCAGCCAGTTTGTGAGACCAGAGTGAGTAGCAGCAGCTGAGAGAGCAGCAGTGTACTTGTATTTAGCGTATCACTTGCCACATCATCTGCCACAAGTTGTGGATTGTCCACTTGCCACGTCACCTGCCACGTCACCTGGCCACATCACCTGGCCACGTCACCTGGCCACGTCACCTGCCACAAGTTGTGGATTGTCCACTTGCCACGTCACCTTGCCACATCACGTGCCACGTCACCTGCCACAAGTTGTGGATTGTCCACTTGCCACGTTACCTGGCCACGTCACCTGGCCATGTTACCTGCCACGTCACCTGGCCACGTTACCTGCCACGTCAGCTGGCCACGTCACCTGCCACAAGTTGTGGATTGTCCACTTGCCACGTCACCTGCCACGTCACCTGGCCACGTCACCTGCCACGTCACCTGGCCACATCACCTGGCCACGTCACCTGCCACGTCACCTGGCCACGTCACCTGCCACAAGTTGTGGATTGTCCACTTGCCACGTCACCTGGCCACGTCACCTGGCCACGTTACCTGCCACGTCACCTGCCACGTCACCTGGCCACGTCACCTGCCACAAGCTGTGGATTGTCCACTTGCCACGTCACCTGGCCACGTCACCTGGCCACATCACCTGACACAAGTTGTTGATTGTCCACTTGCCACTTTACCTGCCACAAGTTGTGGATTGTCCACAATGCGATGCAAGCAATTACAGTTTTCTTTTATATTTTTTAATAGTTTTTCATCATTTGCCATCATTTTTGAGATTTCTAATGTTAAAAAATAGGTCACCTTTAAAAACGCTTATAAACGCAAACGCGGCAAAACGCCAGTACCGCGTTTAGCCGCGTTTAGCCGCGTTTAGCAGCGTTTAGCGTCTGAAACGTGAAAACTTTTGCGTCTGAACCCATTTTTTTGCTTCTGGAAAAACGAGGTTAAACGCAACTGCTTGTAAACGCCAAAAAACGAGAGTGTGTGCATGGACACATAGGATAACATTGAATGGGTTCAGGAGCAGTTGAAAAAAGCGTCCAACTGCCTCTGAACGCGCGTTCAACAGCAAATAACAGCGTCTCGTGTGCATGGGGCCTTAGTCCTTTTGTTTGGCACGCTCATTAGATGTTGTACACATGAAACTATCTTGAGCTGGCAGCACCTGTAATCTTGAATCATGTAGGAAGCATGTTTCTGTAAGTGGTAGGCAAAAGTTGATACCCTTTGTCTGTTCTGTGATTTTAAGTTTGCATTTTAATACCTCAAACAATGGAACACTCCAAACAAAAAATAGTTGTCTCTAGGGATGAGCCGAACACCCCCGGTTCGGTTCGCACCAGAACCTTCGAACGGACCGAAAGTTCGCGCAAACTTTAGAACCCTATTAAATACAATGGACGCGAACGTTCGAAATCTAAAGTGCTAATTATAACTACTAATATGCATGTTATTGTCCTAAAAAGGGTTTGGGGACCCGGGTTCTGCCCCAGGGGACATGTATCAATGCAAAACGAAGTTTTAAAAACGGACGTTTTTCGGGAGCAGTCATTTTAACCACTTCCCGCCCCGTCAATAGCAGATTGACGTCCGGGAAGTGGTTCTGTTATCCACACTGGACGTCATATGACGTCCTGCGGGATAACAGCCGCCGCGCGCCCGGGGGGGCACGCATCGCGGCGATCGGTGGAGCGGTGGTTCAGTCTGACCCGCCGCTACACTGATCTCGGTAAAAAGCCTCCGTCGGAGGCTTTTTACCATGTGATCAGCCGTGTCGAATCACGGCTGATCAGGAAGTAAACAGGAAGAGCCGTTGATCGGCTCTTCCTCACTCGCGTCTGACAGACGCGAGTAGAGGAGAGCCGATCGGCGGCTCTCCTGACAGGGGGGGTTTGCACTGATTGTTTATCAGCACAGCCCCCCCTCGGATACCCACACTAGACCACCAGGAAAGCCCCCCAGGACCACCAGGGAAGCCCCAATCATGTGGATGGCCCCCATGGCCATCCACATGTAGTAAAAATAAATAAATAAAATAAAAACATTAAAAAAAAATATGCCAATCAGTGCCCACAAATGGGCACTGACTGGCACTTTCACAATGTGTGGTGGCTGGCATTGCTGGGCACCAGTGCCACCAATGCCACCTACTAGTGTCCATCAGTGCCACCTATCAGTGCCCATCCGTGCCCATCCGTGCCAATCTGTGCCCACCTATCAGTGCCCGTCCATGCCACCTATCAGTGCCACCCATAAGTGCCCATCAGTGCCGCCTATGAGTGCCAATCAGTGCCGCCTATGAGTACCAATCAGTGCCGCCTATGAGTGCCAATCAGTGCCGCCTATGAGTGCCAATCAGTGCCACCTATGAGTGCCCATCAGTGCCGCATACCAGTGCCACATATCAGTGCCCATCAGTGCCGCCTATCAGTGCCCATCATCAGTGCCCATCAGTGCCACCTCATCAGTGCCACCTCATTGGTGCCACCTCATCGGTGCCCATCAGTGTCGCCTTATCAGTGCCCTTCAGTGCCGCCTTATCAGTGCCCGTCATTGAAGTAGAAAAGGTACTTATTTACAAAAAATTAACAGAAACAAAGAAAAACTTAGTTTTTTTAAAAAATTTCGCTCTTTTTTTATTTGTTGTGCAAAAAATAAAAATCGCAGAGGCGATCAAATACCACTGAAAGAAAGCTCTATTTGTGGGAACAAAATGATAAAAAAATTGTTTGGGTACAGTGTAGCATGACCGCGCAATTGTCATTCAAATTGCGACAGCGCTGAAAGCTCAAAATTGGCTTGGGCAGGAAGCTGTATAAGTGCATGGTATTGAAGTGGTTAATGATGCATTAAGTGAAAAAAAAAAGTGAATTATTCCTTTAAATATCGTACCTGGGGGGTGTCTAAAGTATGCCTGTGAAGTGGCATGTGTTTCCCGTGTTTAGAACTGTCCCTGCACAAAATGACATTTGTAAAGGAAAAAAAGCCATTTAAAACTGCTTGCTTTTTTAATGTAATGTCTGGTCCCAATAATATGGATGAAAATCTTTGTGAAAAATGGCATGGCTACCCCATCACCCCCCCCCCCTACCCCAGCCCATTACCAGCCCCTTTGGGTCTTGTATGGATATTAAGGGGAACACCGAACCCAAAATAAAAAAAGGCCCTATATACTCTGAACAGCAGTATACAGGCGGTGCAAACAAGACAGGGACTGTAGGTTTGTTCTTAAGTAGAATCTGTTTGTAATTTTGAACAGGTACATTGTTTAAGTGTAGCTCCAGCCAAAAAATACATTTTTAAGCTTTTTGGAAAACATAGGGAAGGGTTATCACCCCTGTAACATTTGTTTTGCTGTATGTGCACCTGTTCAGAACATTTCACCTCACTTTCCGTCCCAATGACAAATGTTTTTGAAAAGTGGGGTTTTTATTGAAACAAGGATTGGTGATAAAGCATCAGTAGAGAGGAGACACCCTTTTCCCATATTAACTCTTACAGGAGAGCATTTCCCTTCCTAGGGGTAGATTTCCTCTCACTTCCTGTTGTCTCCTTTCGTTTGCAAGTAGGAGTCGTTTGTAAGTTGGATGTTTGAAAGTAGGGGCTTGCCGTATATACTCTGCTGAAATTTGCCCCTTACATGTTGGAGTTGCCACAACACTGTAAGCCCTCACAGTTACTCTTGGTGGGCGCTGGAACACCCTGCTGTGAACTATTATATCAGGAATTGTAATTACATGCCATTGTTGAACAGTGGTAGGAAAAATTGGGCCTTTGGTGGTGGTGCTGGTGCTACAACACTGTCAGCCCTCACAGTTACTCTTGGTGGGCGCATGAATGGGCCCTACTGTAAATTATTAGATAAAGAATTGTAATTGCATGCCCCTGTTGAACAGGGGCAGAAAAATTGAGCCTTAGGCACTGGTGCCACAACACTGCAACCCCTCACAGATACTGTACTTGGAGCACAGCAATGAGCCCTGTTGCAAAGTATTGCATCAAAAATTGTAATTACACGCCCCTGTTAAACAGGGGCTGAAAAATTGGGCCTTAGGCACTGGTGCTGGTGCCACGACACTGCAACCTCTCCCAGATACTCTAGTTGGAGTGCAGGAATGAGCCCTGCTGCAAAGCATTGCATAAAAAATTGTAATTACATGCCCCTGTTAAACAGGGGCTGAAAAATTGGGCCTTAGCCACTGGTGGCGGCACCCAGAAACAAAAATGTTCTTCTAAGCTATCATCATGAATCGGATCATTGAGGAGGAGGAGGATAGTCAGTCAACATAACAGGACAGTCACTCAGCATCAGCATAGGCAGTCTTGAAGGGATGTGACATTTCAAAATAAATTATTCTGTTATATCAGCTTCAGGTGCTTGGTAGCAGGTGGTGATCCAAGACTGGTTCATCTTTATGAAGATCAGTCGATCAACCGAGTCGGTGGACAGGCGCACCCTGTGATCCGTGACAAAGCCTCCAGCAGCACTGAATGTGCGTTCCGAAAGAACGCTGAATGCAGGACAGGCCAGTAGCTCAATTGCATACTGTGCAAGCTCTGGCCAGTGATCCATTCTCAAGACCCAGTAAGCCAGAGGATTTTCGGTGGGAAGGTGTCCAAGTCTGACCTTGCCCCTAGGTATTCCTGCACCATGTATATCAGACGCTGGCGATGGTTGCTGGAACCGATCATACCTTGGGGCTGCAGACTAAAAAATTATCTGAACGCATCGGTCAGACGGCCACCTTCTCCACCGCTCCTTCTGCTACTGACCGAAGCCTCAGCAACTCGTTGTCCAGGACCAGGAGTTTGTAACCTCCCAGTTTTTGGGAACGCGTTGCACAGACCTTTTCTGCAAGGCCTCCCGGAGTTGTCTCGTCCTCTGCTCCCTCTGCGACGGCAAGATAAGGTCCGCAACCTTACCCTTGTACCGTGGATCAAGGAGAGTGGCCAGCCAGTAATGGTCCTTCTCCTTGATCCGAAGAATTCGAGGATCCTTCCGCAGACTTTGCAAGATCAGGGAGGCCATGCAGCGTAGGTTAGCTGAGGCATTCAGTCCGGAGTCCTCTGGGTCACTAAGGACGACATGATCCGCAGCCACCTCCTCCCAGCCACGTACATGTCCACGGGTTTGTTGGGACTGTAAATCATCCCTAAAAGACTGCTGCTGTTGATGCTGAGTGCCATGCTCCACCTCCATGCTAACACAATCCTCCTCCTCCTCCTCCTCATCCTCGTCCTCTTCCTGTGTGATGGGTGGGACACAAGGAACACTGTCTGGGTAAAGGGGGCCTTGAGAGGCAAGGAAGTCCTCCTCTTCCTGCCTCTGTTCTGCCTCAAGTGCCCTGTCCATTATTCCACGCAGCGTATGCTCCAACAGGTGGACAAGAGGTACAGTGTCACTGATGCATGCACTGTCACTGCTCACCATCCTCTTGGCCTCCTCAAATGGTGCCAGGACAGTGCATGCATCCCTGATCATGCCCCACTGGCGTGGTGAAAAAAACCCGAGCTCCCCTGACCCTGTCCTGGTGCCGTAGTCGCACAGGTACTCATTGATGGCCCTCTGCTGTGTGTGCAGCCGCTGCAGCATGGCCAACGATGAGTTCCACCTGGTGGGCATGTCACATATAAGGCGGTTCTTGGGCAGGTTCAACTCCTTTTGCAGCTCAGCCAGCCGAGCACTGGCATTATATGATCTGCGGAAATGCACACAGACTTTCCTGGCCTGCCTCAGGACATCCTGTAAGCCCGGGTACCTGCCCAAGAACCGCTGCACCACCAGTTTAAGGATGTGAGCCACACAGGGCACATGGGTCAGTTGTACCTGTCGGAGGGCGGAGAGGAGGTTGGTGCCATTGTCGCAAACCACCATTCCTGGCTTAAGCTGGGGTGGCGTCAACCACCTCTCAGCCTGCCCCTGCAGAGCTGACAGAACCTCTGCCCCAGCGTGGCTCCTGTCCCCCAAACACACCAGCGCAAGCACGGCATGGCATCTTTTTGCCCGCGTACTTGCGTAGCCCCTTGAACGCCTACGGAGCACCGCTGGTTCCGGAGACAAAGCACAGGAAGAGGCCATGGAGGAAGAAGAAGAGGAGGGGGTAGAGGAGAGAGGTGTGTCACAACCAGTAGTAGCATTTTGGAGGCGTGGCAGCGGAACAACCTCCAACACTACTGCACCTTGTCCTGCATCCTTCCCAGCTGCCAAAAGAGTGACCCAATGGGCCGTGAAAGAAAGGTAACGTCCCTGTCCATGCCTGCTGGACCATGAGTCAGCGGTAATATGCACCTTACCGCTGACTGCCCTGTCCAGCGAGGCATGGACATTGCCTTCCACATGCCGGTAGAGAGCCGGAATCGCCTTCCGTGAGAAAAAGTGGCATTTGGGAACCTGCCACTGAGGAACCGCACATTGCATAAACTCACCGAAGGGGGCAGAGTCTACCAACTGAAAAGGCAGCAGCTGAATTACTAGCAATTTAGCCAAGCTAGCTTTCAACCACTGGGCATGTGGATGGCTGGGAGTGAACTTCTTTCAACGGTCCAGCAGCTGGGGCAGGGAAATTTGCCTGCTACAATCGGACGTCGGTGTACTGCTAGCAGAGTGCCCGCAAGTACTTGGCTGTGACACACCTAATTCTACACCTTCATTCCTCTCAGTGCAGGTTTCAGAGAGGACTGAAGGTATAGTGGGGTTGGAGATCCCAGCTGATGAGGAGCAAGGAGAGGTCCGCTTTGTTCTTTGGTGTGGGTCTTTAAGGTACGCTTGCCAACGAGCTGCATGGCAGGTCAACATATGTCTGGTCAAGCAAGTGGTGCCCAAGCGGCTGATGTTTTGGCCACGCGAGATACGCTTGAGACATATGTTGCAAATAGCAGCGGTGCGTTCTGATGCACTCGACTCAAAAAAGGCCCACACCAAAGAACTTTTGGAATAACGGGCAGAGGCAGCGCCCTGCACAGGCGTAGTTCTGCGGTGTGATTCAGTCGGTGTGCTGCCCTTACGCTGGCCCCCGGAGGGCATCCTGCCTCGTTGGAGATGTGACTCCTCCTCATCCTCCTCTCTCCTATCAGGCACCCATGTGGAGTCGGTGACCTCATCATCCCCTCCCTCCTCATCACTGGAGCCAATCTGGCAGTATGCTGCAGCTGCTGGAACATGACTGCCAGATTGCTGTCCTTCTTGAGCATCCCCTCTCTCTGCGCTCACGCTACTGCCTTCCTCTAGCTGGGTATCATCATCAGACCCTTCAAAACGCTGGGCATCCTCCTGGAGCATATACCCAACACTGTGCTCAAACAGTTCAGGGGACTCCTCAGGAGGACATGGTGGGTCTAGGGAAGGAGTGACTGATGATGACATTGATACGAGGGAAGAGGACGCTTTGGCAGCTGCTTTGCCAGTACCCTGTGCCTGGGTGAGAGAGGATGAGGAGGGCTTGGTCATCCACTCTACCAAGTCTTCGGCATGATGCGGCTCAACACGTCCAGCTGCTAATAATAAGGACAAGCGTGTCCCATGTCCACGTGCTGATGACAATGCACCGCGTCCATGACCAGCACTGTTGCCCCCAGACACAGAGTCTGCTTGCCCTCTTTTATTGGCTCGTGACTGTCTGCCTCTCTTTGTTGGCCTTCCAGACATAGTAATGGCCTGCAGGGAGATGGGAAAACCAGCAATTCGGTAGTGTATATTGTGCTGGAGGCACACAACACCCACTAACTCCTGCAGATGCCTGTATTAGAGAACAGCAATGACGGGTATATACAGGTGTATACTGTGCCACTAACTCCTGCAGATGCCTGTATTAGAGAACAGCAATGACGGGTATATACAGGTGTACACTGTGCCACTAACTCCTGCAGATGCCTGTATTAGAGAACAGCAATGACGGGTATATACAGTTGTATACTGTGCCACTAACTCCTGCAGATGCCTGTATTAGAGAACAGCAATGACAGGTATATACAGGTGTACACTGTGCCACTATCTCCTGCAGATGCCTGTATTATAGAACAGCAATGACGGGTATAGACAGGTGTACACTGTGCCACTAACTCCTGCAGATGCCTGTATTAGAGAACAGCAATGACGGGTATATACAGGTGTACACTGTGCCACTAACTCCTGCAGATGCCTGTATTATAGAACAGCAAAGACGGGTATATACAGGTGTACACTGTGCCACTAACTCCTGCAGATGCCTGTATTAGAGAACAGCAATGACGGGTATATACAGGTGTATACTGTGCCACTAACTTCTGCAGATGCCTGTATTAGAGAACAGCAATGACGGATATATACAGGTGTATACTGTGCTGGGGGCACACAACACCCACTAACTCCTGAAGATGCCTGAGAAAAGAATAGAACATAGAACACACTGTCCCTGCCTATGTATCTCTTTCCCTGCACGCCGGAACACACTGCACGAGGCCGCCGCGCTGGCGGCCTTTTATAGTGTGGGGCGTGTACTAAACCCCCCTGAGCTATGATTGGCCACAGGCATCCTGCCTGTGGCCAATTATGGCTCTCCTCGCTGCCGGCGCTGTGATTGGCCAAGCATGTAGAGCCACAGTGCATGCTTGGCCAATCACAGCGCCGGAAATGCAGTGCGATGGCACAGTGCATTGTGGCCCGTTACGTCACACGAATTTGACGCGAACAGCCCATAATGTTCGCAATTCGACGAACAGGCGATGTTCGAGTCGAACAAGCGTTCGACTCGAACACCGAGCTCATCCCTAGTTGTCTCCAATTCCTGAAGTCCATTCTATACCCATGCTATACCAACTATCTCCTACTACAGTATGTCTGCCTTTAGCTGATCCAAGAAAACTCATCTCTTCAGAGAAGTATATCCTGCCTCTAACTTGTAAACTCTACTATTACTTTTCCATCCATCAGTTCATACCTAGCAGTTATTACCTTTTGTATAACTTGACCCATCCTTCTAGAGCAGTGGTTCTCAACACCTGTCCTCAGGACCCACTAATGGGCCAGGTTTGCAAGATAACTGAAATGCATCACAGATGATATAATTTTCTGCTCAGTGATTGCAGTATTCTAGTCTGCATCTCCCCAAGGTAATCCTTAAAACCCGGCCTGTTGGTGGGTTCTGAGGACTGGAGTTAAGAACCACTGCTCTAGAGTGTAAGCACGGAGCCCTCTTGTATTGAATTGTATTGTAACTGTACTCCATTTTGTAAAGTGCTGTGCAAACTGTTGGCCTTCTAAAAACACACCATGAAATGTCATCACTCCATGTGTCCATGGAAAATGTACAGGTGAAACGCAAAAAATGCTAGGCTCAAAGTGTTTCCCTCTAATCAGCTAATTAAGCCATAACACCTGCAAAGGGTTCCTGAGCCTTTAAATGGTCTCTCAGTCTGGTTCAGTAGGAATCACAATCATGGGAAAGACTGCTGACCTGATAGTTGTGCAGAAAACCATCATTGACACCCTCCATAAGGAGGGAAAGCCTCAAAAGGTAATTGCAAAAGATGTTCCCAAAGTGCTGTATCAAATCACATTAATAGAAAGTTATGTGGAAGGGAAATATGTGGAAGAAAAAGGTGCACAAGCAGCAAGGATGACCGCAGCCTGGAGAGGATTGTCAGGAAAAGGCCATTCAAAAGTGATGAGGACTTTCACAAGGAGTGGACTGAGGCTGGAGTGCATCAAGAGCCACCACACACAGACGGATCCTGGACATGGGCTTCAAATGTCGTATTCCTCTTGTCAAGTCACTCCTGAACAACAAATAATGTCAGAAGCGTCTCACCTGGGCTAAAGAAAAACAGACCTGGTCTGTTGCTCAGTGGTCCAAAGTCCTCTTTTCTGATGAGAGCAAATTTTGCATCTCATTTGGAAACCAAAGACCCAGAGTATGGAGGAAGAATGGAGAGGCACACACTGCAAGATGCTTGAAGTCCAGTGTGAAGTTTCCACAGTCTGTGTTAATTGGGGAGCCATGTCATCTGCTGGTGTTGGTCCACTGTGCTTTATTAAGTCCAGGGTCAACACAGCCGTCTACCAGGAGATTTTGGAGCACTGCATGCTTCCTTCCACAGACGAGCTCTATGGGGATGCTGACTTAATTTTCCAGCAGGACTTGGCACCTGCCCACACTGCCAAAAGCACCAAAACCTGGTTCAATGACCGTGGGATTACTGTGCTTGATTGGCCAGCAAACTCGCCTGACCTGAACCCCATAGAGAATCTATGGGGCATTGCCAAGAGAAAGATGAGAGACATGAGACCGAAGAATGCAGAAGAGCTGAAGGCCGCTATTGAAGCATCCTGGTCTTCCATAACACCTCAGCAGTGCCACAGGCTGATAGCTTCCATGCCACGCCGCATTGAGGCAGTAATTGCTGCAAAAGGGGCCCAAACCAAGTACTGAGTACATATGCATGCTTATACTTTTCAGAGGTCTGATATTGTTCTATGTACAATCCTAGTTTTATTGATTGCATGTAATATTCAAATTTTCGGAGATTGTGGATTTGGGGTTTTCATGAGCTGTAAGCCATAATCATCACAATTATGACAAATCACAGCTTGAACTATCTTGCTTTGCATGTAATAAGTCTATCTCATATATTAGTTTCACCTTTTAAGTTGCATTAGTGAAATAAAGGAACTTTTGCACGATATTAAAATTTTTCGAGTTTCACCTGTAGAGTTATCTCACAAGATAAGCCCCTGTTTAAGATAAAAAAATGCTTCTATCCAACATATTGATTTCAAGTATCCTGGCTATCCAATGTTTTGCTGCCTTTAGCTTGAATTAATTGGATGGAAATAATATGATAAAATGTGCTAAACATCGAAACAAGGGTAAAATATCATTATGATGATTTTATGGTAAGTTGGCGGGGAGATAAGTTCAGGGTCTAACTGTGAAATTTCCTCACCTCAGCTCGGGGGGGGGGGGGCAGATTGGGAGGATTTGCGGGCTTGTGTAAATGAAGAGGGTGGGGGGGTGAGTGAAGAATCGGCCGAATCCAGCTTATAATTAGGGAAAGTAGGACAGGTTTTCTAAGCTATCTGATTGCTAGTTCACCATAGCATCTGGAGAGAGCCATCTGCAAGCATGCACAGAAGATGGTTGTACAATGCAAATGTTTGTGGTAGAATAAGAAGCCTATATTCTCATTGTTTTTGGGTACCTTTACATTTTTTCTTAAATGGGGTGATTTTCAATTGAGCTATTAATTTCCTCAAGCATTGTGAAATGTCAGCAGACAGCTCTGTGATATAAGATAGCCCAATTTTTGGATTTCTGTTCTAAAGGTCTAGGGACCAGGCAGATAAGGTGACATGCTCGGGGTCATTTAAATTTCCTGCCTGCTCTTCAAAACCAACCATGCAATGCACACACTCATACACAAAAGAGCAATTTCAAAGAGAATAAGATCTATGTGATAGGCTATTCTGACTGAGTGCTAAAGGGTATTCTTCCCCCTCCCCACACACACTAAGTTTAATTAGTAATGAAGACCCAAAACAATACTTTTCATTCATTGCTACGTACTTCTGTGACTTTTAGCAAATGTGTCAAAAGCACAGAAACATATGGTTCTATGAGCATGTACCTATTTACCAAAACAAATCTTATTCCTACCGTGATAAATGTTTCCACTTATTTAACATAAATAAAATAGAACGTACGGTATTTGTTAATACTAGATGAGTGTCTTGGTTTGGTCTATGGGGGACAAATTTTGAATACCAATTCTGTTTTTTTTCAAGGCTTTTAGGCAAGAACTGTTAACCAAAGGGCATGAGATGCCAGGCACTGCCATAGGGGACATACAGCAATGCAAAAATACATTTTAAAAAATACCATTCCATGGGATAGGGTCCTCCCTTCTATGTGACTTTGAGGGCAACACCAATCCATCCATTTACATGCTTTGAAGATGCATTTAAGCTTTTTGTTGTGTAATTAAACACTGTGATTCTGATGGACAATGCCAGCGACACTGCAATCTGGCATTACATTATTAGCATGTGTAATAGATTCTATAGGAAATTATACTTAGGAAAAACAATAAAGCTTAAGCCCTTAACCTTGTACAGAATCTCCCGAGGCAAAACAATTTGATTGTAAAATTTGTGAGCTTAATTTTTCACAATATCACACTGTATTGTCTCAAGCCGGCCACACACGGTTCGAATTTCGAAATAATTTTCTTTCGAAAATCGTATCAAATAATTTTCGTACGAATTTCGCACCGTTAGTGGGCTGCAGCAACAGCCGATTTTCGTGCGGCAATCAAATTTGAGGAATCGGACATGTTGGAAATTTTTTGTGCAAGAAAATAATATTCCCGGAGAGAAAATAATATTACCGGCCGAATTTCGAAAATCAATGGTGGCATCATCAGATCACAAAAAAATGAACTTTCGGATTTTGAAAATAAAATTTGTTCAAAATTCGACCATGTATGGCCTGCTTTGCTATGTACACCAACAATATACAATATAATCATATATTAGGCAGCGCTACTAAATTGCAATATGTCAATGATTATATGAGTCCATTGATCAATAGGAAAGTCCAAGGAGTAGTCCGTGATAAAGAGCATAGAGGGAAAAGGTCTCAGTTGATACTATGATCTTCCTTCTACCACCAACACCACCACTCCTGAAAGATAGCGGGGGGGGGGGGGTATGAGACCACCCCTGTTGTAATTGCTCTTACCAGACGGCACTTGATCAATAGCCTTGGATAACAATAGATGGACTCCTCATTTCTCAAAACCGGAAGATAAGTGAAGATATCAAAGCGGATACTCATATATCAAAGGAAAGGAAATGGCCACAATAGTGTCACTTTCATTTTAAATCAACCCCCTGTTAAAACCGCACTTACAATATATAAAACAATACATCATGTTTTAGACTAAATCACTGACAGGAACTGCAAGATATCAGAGCGGTATCTCCAGCCTCCGTTCATTAGTTCTGGTCTGCTGACGTCCAAGTACGACGGTCAGCGTGGTGACGTCACTTTGATTGGCAGTCACTGTATCAAACCAGACGCGTTTCGTCGTTAATTGACATCATCTGTGGGCGTGAAGAAAGAAGGTGTTTTATAGTACCTCTCCCTGCATTTATTATTCATTTTGTTTTTCACTGCTCTCCATGAGCGTCTGTTTTTTTAGGAAAGGCCACCACATATATTTTTTGTCTTACTAGTTTAATAAAATATCAAAACAGAGTGCAAAAAAAACTTCAAAACCACAACCCCAAATTACCTGAACCCCTCTTATCCCCAATTATTCCCAAAATATTCAAACTAGAGACTTTGGGGGTTTGAAAGACATTGGCAAGTGTCAGGACAGTACAAAAGCACTTGAATATGCAGCAAATTGAAAGACCTCTGTAGTGTGGACCTTTTTATTGGTTGCCAGCAGCACCATGGTATGCAGCCTTTGCCTGCAGCGTATCAGCTGTGGTAGAAGTAACAGCCATTTGGGTAACAAATACATAACGAAACACCACAGAGCTTGGTTGGAGAAGCACCTCTTTGAAACAAATTAAAACATCACATCCTCCCAATTGCTCAAACACACAAAGCAGCCACTTTCTTTTTAGACCCCTTTCACACTGGGGTGCTTTGCAGGCGCTATAACTGCAAAGCGCCCTGAAAGAGCCGCTGCTGTCTCTCCAATGTGAAAGCCCCGAGGGCTTTCACACTGGAGCGGTGCGCTAGCAGGACGGTAAAAAAAGTCCTGCTAGCAGCATCTTTGGAGCGGTGAAGGAGCAGTGTGTAAACCGCTCCTCCACCTCTCCTGCCCATTGAAACGAATGGGCACTAAAGGCTATACCGCCGGCAAAGCGCCGCTGCAGCAGCGCTTTGCGGTGGTTTTAACCCTTTCTCGGCTGGTTTTAACCCTTTCTCAGCCACTAGCAGGGTTAAAAGTGCCCCGCTAGCGGCCGAATAGCGCAGTGAAATTGACGGTAAAGCGCCGCCGCCGACGCACCCACCGCCCCAGTGTGAAAGGGGCCTAAGGTATACACACCGCTCCTTCACCGCTCCAAAGATGCTGCTAGTAGGACTTTTTTTACCGTCCTGCTAGCGCACCGCTCCAGTGTGAAAGCCTTCGGGGCTTTCACACTAGAGAGACAGCAGTGGCTCTTTTAGGGCGCTTTGCAGGCGCTATTTTTAGCACTGTAGCGCCTGCAAAGCACCTCAGTGTGAAAGGGGTCTAAGAGTGCAGCTAAAGTATAATTTTACTGCTTCTCTTGAAAGCTGCATAGTAGCCACTTTATTTTATAGCACTGCTAATGCGCATTTTTTTTTCCCTGTCCTCCTTAAGGATGCACAGCAGCCATATTTTTTTGAGGGCTGTTATTGACATTCACATCAGTCCCCACCCTAAGACCCCTTTCACACTGAGGCGCTTTGCAGGCGCTACAGCGCTAAAAATAGCGCCTGCAAAGTGCCCTGAAAGAGCCGTTGCTGTCTCTCCAGTGTGAAAGCCCTGAGGGCTTTCACACTGGAGCGGTGCGCTAGCAGGATGGTAAAAAAAGTCCTGCTAGCCGCATGTTTGGAGCAGTGAAGGAGCGGTGTGTATACAGCTCCTCCACCGCTCCTGCCCATTGAAATGAATGGGCACCGCAGCTATACCGTAGGCAAAGCGTTGCTGCAGAGGCGCTTTGCGGTGGTTTTAACCCTTTCTCGGCCGCTAGCGGGGGGTAAAAGCGTCCCGCTAGCGGCCAAATAGCGCCACAAAATTGACGATAAAGTGATGCTAAAAATAGCGGCGCTTTACCGCCGACACACCCACCGCTCCAGTGTGAAAGAGGCCTTAATGTATATTTAAATCTATTTAAATATTTTTTTAAATCCTGAAGTGCGTAGGGGAAGGGTTTTTAACCGCTATCGGTTCTTTTTGTCAATTTTGTTCCATTAAAGAGATTTCCCTTCACTTTCTTTCCTGTAGACTCAACAGAAAGTGAAAGAATATCTTTCCAATGTCAGAGAAATACCTCTCTTAGACAGTTGACATTTTGGGAAATTTGGGATTTATTCTCACTTTCGTGCCCAATGACATTTGTAACATTGGACAAATAGAGAGATTGAATCTCCAAAACAGGGACTGAGACAAAAATAGAAAACCTGACAGTGGATATAACCCCTGCCTATTCTATCCAAAACGAAAAAAAAAGTTTTGACTTTATTTATATTTTAAGCGCTTTCAATCTAAGGTCTTTGTCTCACTAGGGCCAATTTACTCTGTGTGAAGAAATCAATGCAAGCAAGAAATGCAGTTAGTGCCTTGGCTGGGATTCAAACTGAGGGCCTCAATGCTGCAAGGTTGAAGGGCTAACCACTAAGCTACTTTGCTGCCCTGTCAGATGCTTTAACTCCCCCAATATCTACCTAAACCTGAAAAATCTATTTTTGAAGGACTTACCCTGATCCATCTTTCCAGTGAGATAAAAGCTCCTGTATATGGTATCTAGTAGCACTGCTATAGACAGTGCTATAATAAATACATTTCCACTCTGGCTTGCAATGTGCCAATTTTAAAATACAGTAAGGAATCTGACTGGGTAATACCACCAATACAGAAAGCTCTCTCTCTCTCTCGCAAAATTATCTCTTGGGCCACAAGAGTATCTATTTCTTTTTTAGTCAATGTCCCAGGTTTCAGTAGACATTTCACATGTCCCGAAGTTTGTATTTTATAAAGAACTCCCTTTAAAAAGATGTCATGTGATGTTGCATAGCATCCCTGCATATACAGAGGACTCTCCAGCCACATATACAGCAAGAATGGGATATAAAGCTGTACATTTTGGCAGTATTCGGAAAACAGAATGTCCTAATGATGCAATTTTTAAAATAAGAAGACGTGTGCAATACAAATTCCCCAACCCCATTAAAGATGTAATTTACTGTGCTGGCAAATTAATTGAAATATATCCTGTTACATGTGTCCCCAGTAGAGTCTGAAGGTAAAGTCAGGACACACTATTGTGCATATGGGAAAAAGTACAGTCTGACATGCAATCAACCAATTGAATGACTGTTGAGGTTTGGAGGGGCGATCCTCCTCCCGTCTCAAGTGTTGCTGCTTGGATTAGACTGGTTTTGAAAAGTTTGATTCAACAGAATATGCGAAGACATGTGAGAGGGGTTTACAGATTATTGACACAATCATTACAGGCTATTATTTGTACTATACTAGGTGCTCTATAATTAGAGGTGAAACAGGGGTTACAGCAGTTGTAAAAGTGACCTGGAGTGATGGAGAATAAGTGTGTGTAGTATTCTCCTGCTATCACTAACACTTCCAGCCTGCTACCATTGCCCCCCACCATCACTACACATTACCTACAGGTTTACTGCTACTACTGCTATTCTTTCACATAGCTGCCAGTCTCTAATGGGCTTTCCAAGTCAAAGTTCATTGAGTTAGCTAAGCACAACCATATAATAGGGCACATGGGATCCTTGTTTGGCGGCAGCAGCTACTGTGCTACTACTTTTACTACCTACTGTATACTATACTACCAGTATCATGCAATGGTGTAAGCATTCTGAGACTTTCCAGTGTCCACTACTTGGTAAAGCCCAGAATTTTTTCCCCTAACAGGATATGGAATGTACATTAGTAAATTTAATTAGTGACTACAAAAGCATCAATCCTATGCAAATAGGTGTTACTCATAGCAAAAGATACATTTTCATTTTTTTTCTCAGTTCAGAGCAATAAATGAAACATGTTTCCCAAAAAAGTTACATTGAAGGCATGCCATGATAGATGACTGTCACAGTTTCTTCTGGTCTCAACTGAACTGTCAAGCCATCAAATTGCTGATGTCATAACTGATCACATGCAGCACCGTGGCAACTGCATATCAGTCAGAAGCTAAGATGGTATTCAGCTTTAAGGGCTCATTTACACAAGCGGTTAGCCTCGTACACTAGGGTGACCACGTGTCCCGGATTGCCCGGGACAGTCCCGCATTTTGCAGGTCTGTCCCGGGCACCTTCATTCCAGGACAATACAGTGTCCCGGAATGAAACTGACACAGCCACCTCCCAGGCCAATCCAATGCCCCCAAAAAAGGCCACCACATCACTGCTTTACACACTGACAGTACTTGTCCTGGCCGGGAATGCCTGGAGGAGCACAATCCCCATCCCCTGCTTGTGATTGGAGAAATCATAAATCCTGCCTCTTGTGTCCAATCACTGTGCTGTGATTCGTTACAGCACAAGCTGATTTTTGGGAAGGGAGGGTGTCCCTGAATGGTAGTTTGGAAATGTGGTCACCCTATCGTACACATGACCGGTTTTCTCGGCAAGAAAACTGCTGGGAGAGCTTTTTCCTGAGAAAATCACTTGTGTGTATGGTTTCTCTGCAGGAAAACTGCCGGGAATCTCAACGAGAAAAATAGAGAACCTGCTCTTTATTTTTCTCATTGGGATTCTCGGTAGAGTGTTTCCTGCCGAGAAACCCGGTCGTCTGTATGCTTACCTGTCCCTGGTAAGCCTGCGCATGCTTGATGAGACTTCGACGTATGTGCGGTAGCATACAAGGGTAGTGTAGGGTGTAGCAAGATGGCGGCGATGCCATCGAATGTGGCGAGCGCCGGCTCGTCGTAGTCGATGACGTCACCGCGTTCTTGCCATTCAAAAGAACGGCGGTTCTTTTGAATGGCCGTCAGTACACAGGGCTTGGCAAGACAAGTTTGCCAGGAATCCCGTAGAGAAAACCGACGTTTTTTTTTTCGACGGGATTCCCGCTCGTGTGTACAGGGCTGTTTCCCGAGAAGAGTAATCCAGGCAGTGAGAAGACGTCATGTTGCTCCCTCAAAACCTGTTGAACTCCTATAAGCCTATAAACCATCGTAATGTACACCATTGCAGGGATGTTGCAGTGTGGCCCCCAATCTAGGGCTTAGCACAACAAGGTGTATACCCTTTGCAGCTGTGGCATGTGTATAACCATTTCTATTGCCTTTGCAGCTTAAAGTGGTAATAAAATCTGTATCTTGTTTTTTACCTACAGGTAAGCTTATAATAAAGCTTACCTGTAGGTTAAATGAATATCTCCTAAACATGCACCGTTTAGGAGATACTCTAGTGAGCAGCAGCCATTGATGTCACCGGGCATGCACTCTGAAGGAATGGCATACCTGTATCGTTCCTTCAGAACTGTGTGCCACGGCCCGTTGTGCGCAACTTTAGCCAAAACTTTTTATTTTTGTTTGGATATAAGAAAGGATTGCAAACAATGTCAGGTTTTTATCAATATATGTGTGCCTGTTGGATATATTTCCCCTCACATCCTGTCAAGATAGGAATAATCACTCCAACGTGGAAACAGAAAAAAGGAAACATGCATTTTCAGTAGTGTGAAGAACTGTCAATGTTTTAATTACTCTCTATGTTTTCTTGTCCCAGTGCCAACATCACCCCCCATTTCTCATATTAGTGTCACAAAGACAAGAAGAGAGGGAAAATTTCCCCAATGCCTGCAGATCAACCTACTGGGGGAATCAGAGGGAATAATTGGAATGGTGAGGTGTGCACAGTAGGAGCCACATTGTGGTCTGGGGGGCCCTTATGGTATCTAGAGCCCACATAATTCAGCCTGGCACTTATGCAAGTTATTTTTGGGGGTGCTATGATTTGCAGCATAAATCAAAAGCAGATATTATTAATTTTATTTACTATTTAGAAACAAAACAGTACCTTGCTTTTCAGTTTGCATTCTTTAATGCAGCAACATTTTCGTGAATCATTTTTAGTGTATGTAATGCTCTAAAAGTAAGCCTTTTTTCTTAGGACAGCAATGACAGTGTAGAAGTATACTGAAAAATTATTTAAAAGGGACTTTTAAATATAGCACTCGCTAATTTATGCCACACAAATATTTAGGAACATTCAAAAAGTAATTAATAATAAATAAATAGACATACAAAGACACCTACGTTGAGTGAAGAGCTTCTCAGTTATTTATAGGAAGGCTTGTAGTTTCAAAAGTGAATACAAGGCTTCCTCTGATAGGCTTATGGGGAGAGACAAGTGGATAATGGATCTCCACCTCAGCCAATTAGAGGAAGCCTTGTATTCATTGATAAAAAAAAAACAAGGCTTCTTGTGAAAGGATGAAAAACTGTTAGCTCAACTCAATTTAGTTTTGGCAGCAGACAGGAAGCCATTGTACTGCTGCCAAAACCCAGCGCTGCATGCTGACGCTACATACAGTCTATGTAGCGCTGACAGTGGCTGAAGCAATTAGTAAAGGAAATAGGTTGTTTGGGCTAGCGTGGCCCAAATAACAATTTAAAGTGAGAGGAAAGATGAAGGTTTGCAAGCAGTGAAGAGAGAACCTCAGTCCTCAGACCCTCCCACCCACTCCTACATGCTTTATAGGTCTTTAGAAGGGAATTACCCTCTAAAATGTGCCTTAGGCTGTCATCCTTTAAAGGAGATGCCATCGTCTGTTCGTAGGTCAAGTAATGCATTGTTTTACTCTCAAAAGAGGGTTGGCAAGTTGGAAGCAAAAAATGACTATAAATCACTGCAATGTAACAAGGCTGGATGCTTCTGAAAATCTACATCTGAAAACCCCAGTCAGCCAATAATAGGATCAGCTGTCTTCAGGCATTTGGCACTTTTCTTGAAGCAAATTACTGTACATTTGCCTGTAGAAAAACAAAAGGCTATGTGACTGCACAAATGTGTAACGATAAATAATGTCTTTTTTTTCCCTGAAGTGTGTGACAAAATCTGCATATTTGTAAAACATTACTTAGAGATTGGAAAAATTCCTTTTTCAGGGATGATAAATGAACTGTTGAGCTATTCCCAGGATCTAGTCTGATTTAATCCAAAGTATTTTTTCATAACCAGTGTAACACCTATAATCAATTTTAACACTTGGCATGTGACTATAAATGATGTGATATGCACTGACGCTTGGTACATGTCATGATACAGACAACTTTTATTAGTTACAGTTCAATTCTGTTAAATAAAATGTTGCTGGATTCCTCTTTCTTTTTTTTGAAAAAGACTCTGTCGCCAACTTAACAATTGCAAGTAAAAAAACAGAAACATAAAGTACCTTACTTGAATTATTTTTTCTTTCCAAAAAATTGTTTTTACTCGCTTTTGTTGCCAGTCGTCTTTGTGTTTTTTTTTTTTTTTTTTTGCACACTTTAGAAAAAAATCAAGCCTTAAAGTGGGAGTAAACTCCCTTGGTTGATTTCTCCCTATAGGCAAGTCTATAATACGGCTTGCCTATAGATACAGTAAATATCTGTGCACCGCTTAGGAGATATTTACTTGCAAAGTCGCCGGTGACATCACCAGCACATGCGATCATACCAGCACATTATAACTTTGCTTTGCAAGTTTTTTTTTTTTTCAAGCTGGAGGTTTACTACCGCTTTAAGATTGTGTCCACATGTAAAATGACAATGAACCTTGATACACAAAATTTTACATTGGTGAAGCTTTGGTGACAGGTTATCAGTTTAGATCTAAACATTAATAAGTTCATTTTAGACAATTGTGTGCTTTCAACCTTGTGGCAATAGTTTGGGGGAGACCTTTTTCTCTTCCAGCATGAGTGTGCCCTGTGCACCACCACCTAGCCAGCTCCATGGAGAGAATTTGATATGAAGGAACTCCAGGCCTAACCTCAACCCATGAGCAGGTTGCATGTCAGATTTTGTTGCTCACCATCAGTACCCAATGCCATAAATACTCTTTTTATTAAACGGGAAATCTCTTTGATGAGGAAACGGACAAGAACATATTTTAGTGAAAAAGCTTTAGAACTTTTGGAAATCCTTTTATTGCTGTCCGTTAGGGATGAGCTTCGTGTTCGAGTCGAACATACGTTCAACTCGAACATTGGCTGTTCGATCGTTCGACGAAGATCGAACGATTTGGGCCGTTCGCGCCAAATTCGAGTGACGCGAACGGCCCACAATGCACTACGCCATCGCAGTGTCATCCAGGCGCTGTGATTGGCCAAGCATGCACTGTGACCCCGCATGCTTGGCCAATCACAGCGCCGGCAGCGAGGAGAGCAATGATTGGCCACAGGCAGGATGCCTGTGGCCAATTATTGCTGAGGGTGTTTAGTACACGCCCCACACTATAAAAGGCCGCCAGCACGGCGGCCTAGTGTAGTGTGTTCCGGAGCAGGGATAGAGTAGCATAGGCAGGGACAGTGACTGTTATTTCTTTCTTGCTTAACCTGGATTCCTTTAGTTTAGGGAAAGAGAAGGATAGGTAGGGAGAGTGTCAGTGTGTTTTGTGCTTCTGCTATAGTGTGCTTAAAAAAAAACATTTATTCTAGGGACAGAAAACTCTAGGTAGGGACAGTGTCAGTTTCTTTCACTCTGCAAGTCCTTGTTTCCAGGGACCTGGAAGGACAGTGAGTGAATTGTCCTTTTGCTATATTGTGATTAAAAAAAACATTTATTCTAGGGACAGAAAACTCTAGGTAGGGACAGTGTCAGTTTCTTTCACTCTGCAAGTCCTTGTTTCCAGGGACCTGGAAGGACAGTGAGTGAATTGTCCTTTTGCTATATTGTGATTAAAAAAAACATTTATTCTAGGGACAGAAAACTCTAGGTAGGGACAGTGTCAGTTTCTTTCACTCTGCAAGTCCTTGTTTCCAGGGACCTGGAAGGACAGTGAGTGAATTGTCCTTTTGCTATATTGTGATTAAAAAAAACATTTTTTTCTAGGGACAGAAAACTGTAGGTAGGGAGAGTATTTTTTTTCTTTCACTCTGCAAGTCCTTGTTTCCAGGGACCTGTAAGGACAGTGAGTTAATTGTCCTTGTGCTATATTGTGCTGAAAAAAACATTTATTCCAGGGACAGAAAACTCTAGGTAGGGACAGTGTCAGTTTCTTTCACTCTGCAAGTCCTTGTTTCCAGGGACCTGGAAGGACAGTGAGTGAATTGTCCTTTTGCTATATTGTGATTAAAAAAAACATTTTTTTCTAGGGACAGAAAACTGTAGGTAGGGAGAGTGTTTTTTTTCTTTCACTCTGCAAGTCCTTGTTTCCAGGGACCTGTAAGGACAGTGAGTTAATTTTCCTTGTGCTATATTGTGATTAAAAAAAACATTTATTCTAGGGACAGAAAACTCTAGGTAGGGACAGTGTCAGTTTCTTTCACTCTGCAAGTCCTTGTTTCCAGGGACCTGGAAGGACAGTGAGTGAATTGTCCTTTTGCTATATTGTGATTAAAAAAAACATTTATTCTAGGGACAGAAAACTCTAGGTAGGGACAGTGTCAGTTTCTTTCACTCTGCAAGTCCTTGTTTCCAGGGACCTGGAAGGACAGTGAGTGAATTGTCCTTTTGCTATATTGTGATTAAAAAAAACATTTATTCTAGGGACAGAAAACTCTAGGTAGGGACAGTGTCAGTTTCTTTCACTCTGCAAGTCCTTGTTTCCAGGGACCTGGAAGGACAGTGAGTGAATTGTCCTTTTGCTATATTGTGATTAAAAAAAACATTTATTCTAGGGACAGAAAACTCTAGGTAGGGACAGTGTCAGTTTCTTTCACTCTGCAAGTCCTTGTTTCCAGGGACCTGGAAGGACAGTGAGTGAATTGTCCTTTTGCTATATTGTGATTAAAAAAAACATTTATTCTAGGGACAGAAAACTCTAGGTAGGGACAGTGTCAGTTTCTTTCACTCTGCAAGTCCTTGTTTCCAGGGACCTGGAAGGACAGTGAGTGAATTGTCCTTTTGCTATATTGTGATTAAAAAAAACATTTATTCTAGGGACAGAAAACTCTAGGTAGGGACAGTGTCAGTTTCTTTCACTCTGCAAGTCCTTGTTTCCAGGGACCTGGAAGGACAGTGAGTGAATTGTCCTTGTGCTATATTGTGATTAAAAAAAACATTTATTCTAGGGACAGAAAACACTAGGTAGGGACAGTGTCAGTTTCTTTCACTCTGCAAGTCCTTGTTTCCAGGGACCTGGAAGGACAGTGAGTGAATTGTCCTTTTGCTATATTGTGATTAAAAAAAACATTTTTTTCTAGGGACAGAAAACTGTAGGTAGGGAGAGTATTTTTTTTCTTTCACTCTGCAAGTCCTTGTTTCCAGGGACCTGTAAGGACAGTGAGTTAATTGTCCTTGTGCTATATTGTGCTGAAAAAAACATTTATTCCAGGGACAGAAAACTCTAGGTAGGGACAGTGTCAGTTTCTTTCACTCTGCAAGTCCTTGTTTCCAGGGACCTGGAAGGACAGTGAGTGAATTGTCCTTTTGCTATATTGTGATTAAAAAAAACATTTTTTTCTAGGGACAGAAAACTGTAGGTAGGGAGAGTGTTTTTTTTCTTTCACTCTGCAAGTCCTTGTTTCCAGGGACCTGTAAGGACAGTGAGTTAATTTTCCTTGTGCTATATTGTGATTAAAAAAAACATTTATTCTAGGGACAGAAAACACTAGGTAGGGACAGTGTCAGTTTCTTTCACTCTGCAAGTCCTTGTTTCCAGGGACCTGGAAGGACAGTGAGTGAATTGTCCTTTTGCTATATTGTGATTAAAAAAAACATTTTTTTCTAGGGACAGAAAACTGTAGGTAGGGAGAGTATTTTTTTTCTTTCACTCTGCAAGTCCTTGTTTCCAGGGACCTGTAAGGACAGTGAGTTAATTGTCCTTGTGCTATATTGTGCTGAAAAAAACATTTATTCCAGGGACAGAAAACTCTAGGTAGGGACAGTGTCAGTTTCTTTCACTCTGCAAGTCCTTGTTTCCAGGGACCTGGAAGGACAGTGAGTGAATTGTCCTTTTGCTATATTGTGATTAAAAAAAACATTTTTTTCTAGGGACAGAAAACTGTAGGTAGGGAGAGTGTTTTTTTTCTTTCACTCTGCAAGTCCTTGTTTCCAGGGACCTGTAAGGACAGTGAGTTAATTTTCCTTGTGCTATATTGTGATTAAAAAAAACATTTTTTCTAGGGACAGAAAACTGTAGGTAGGGAGAGTGTTTTTTTTCTTTCACTCTGCAAGTCCTTGTTTCCAGGGACAGAGAAGGACACCTGAAGGTAGCCCTTATTGCTTTTTTCCCATCTCCCTGCAGGCCATCTATTAGAATGTCTGGAAGGCAAACAAGGAGAGGCAGACAGTCAGGAGGCAATAAAAGAGGGCAAGCAGGCTCTGTGTCTGGGGGCAACAGTGCTGGTCGTGGACGCGGTGCATTGTCATCAGCACATGGCCATGGGACACGCTTGTCCTTCTTTTCGGCAGCTGGACATGTTGAGCCACATCATGCCGAAGACTTGGTAGAGTGGATGACCAAGCCCTCCTCCTCCTCCTCATCCTCTCTCACCCAGGCTCAGGGTACTGGAAAAGCAGCTGCCAAAGCGTCGTCTTCCCTGGTATCAATGTCAGACAAATCATCAGTCACTCCTTCCCTAGACCCACCATGTCCTCCTCCTGAGGAGTCCCCCGAACTGTTTCAGCACAGTGTTGGGTACATGCTCCAGGAGGATGCCCAGCGTTTCGAAGGGTCTGATGATGAAACCCAGCTAGAGGAAGGCAGTAGCGTGAGAGCAGACAGAGGGGATGCTCAAGAAGGACACCAATCTGGCAGTCATGTTCCAGCAGCTGCAGCATACTGCCAGATTGGCTCCAGTGATGAGGAGGGAGGGGATGATGAGGTCAATGACTCCACGTGGGTGCCTAATAGGAGAGAGGAGGAGGAGGAGGATGAGGAGGAGGCACATCTCCAACGAGGCAGGATGCCCTTTGGTGGCCAGCGTAAGGGCAGTACACCGACGGAATCACACCGCAGAGCTCCGCCTGTGCAGGGCGCTGCCTCTGCCCGTCATTCAAAAAGTTCTTTGGTGTGGGCCTTTTTTGAGGCTAGTGCATCAGATCGCACAGCTGCTGTTTGCAACATATGTCTCAAGCGTATATCGCGTGGCCAAAACATCAGCCGCTTGGGTACCACATGCCTGACCAGACATATGTTGACCTGCCATGCAGCTCGTTGGCAAGCCTACCTCAAAGACCCACACCAAAGAACAAAGCGGACCTCTCCTTGCACCGCATCAGCTGGGATCTCCAACCCCACTATAACTTCAGTCCTCTCTGAAACATGCACTGAGAGGAATGAAGGTGTAGAATTAGGTGTGTCACAGCCAAGTACTTGCGCCCACTCTGCTAGCAGTACACCGACGTCCGATTCTAGCAGGCAAATTTCCCTGCCCCAGCTGCTGGACCGTCGAAAGAAGTTCACTCCCAGCCATCCACATGCCCAGCGGTTGAATGCTAGCTTGGCTAAATTGCTAGCGCTTCAACTGCTGCCTTTTCAGTTGGTAGACTCGGCCCCCTTCCGTGAGTTTGTGCAATGTGCGGTTCCTCAGTGGCAGGTTCCCAAACGCCACTTTTTCTCACGGAAGGCTATTCCGGCTCTCTACCGGCATGTGGAAGGCAATGTCTTGGCCTCGCTGGACAGGGCGGTCAGCGGTAAGGTGCATATTACCGCTGACTCATGGTCCAGCAGGCATGGACAGGGACGTTACCTTTCTTTCACGGCCCATTGGGTCACTCTTTTGGCAGCTGGGAAGGATTCAGGACAAGGTGCAGTAGTGTTGGAGGTTGTCCCACCGCCACGCCTCCAAAATGCTACTACTGGTTGTGACACACCTCTCTCCTCCACCCCCTCCTCTTCTTCTTCCTCCATGGCCTCTTCCTGTGGTTTGTCCTATGAACCAGCGGTGCTCCGTAGCCGTTCACGGGGCTACGCAAGTACGCAGGCAAAAAGATGCCATGCCGTGCTTGCGCTGGTGTGTTTGGGGGACAGAAGCCACACTGGGGCAGAGGTCCTGTCTGCTCTGCAGGGCCAGGCCGAGAGGTGGTTGACGCCACGCCAGCTTAAGCCAGGAATGGTGGTTTGCGACAATGGCACCAACCTCCTCTCCGCCCTCCGACAGGGACAACTGACCCATGTGCCCTGTGTGGCTCACGTCCTTAACCTGGTGGTGCAGCGGTTCTTGGGCAGGTACCCGGGCTTACAGGATGTCCTGAGGCAGGCCAGGAAAGTCTGTGTGCATTTCCGCAGATCTTATAATGCCAGTGCTCGCCTGGCTGAGCTGCAAAAGGAGTTGAACCTGCCCAAGAACCGCCTTATATGTGACATGCCCACCAGGTGGAACTCAACGTTGGCCATGCTGCAGCGGCTGCACACGCAGCAGAGGGCCATCAATGAGTACCTGTGCGACTACGGCACCAGGACAGGGTCAGGGGAGCTTGGTTTTTTTTCTCCACGCCAGTGGGGCATGATCAGGGATGCATGCACTGTCCTGGCACCATTTGAGGAGGCCACGAGGATGGTGAGCAGTGACAGTGCATGCATCAGTGACACTGTACCTCTTGTCCACCTGTTGGAGCACACGCTGCGTGGAATAATGGACAGGGCACTTGAGGCAGAACAGAGGCAGGAAGAGGAGGACTTCCTTGCCTCTCAAGGCCCCCTTTACCCAGACAGTGTTCCTTCTGTCCCACCCATCGCACAGGAAGAGGAGGAGGAGGAGGAGGAGGATTGTGTCAGCATGGAGGTGGAGGCTGGCACTCAGCATCATCAGCAGCAGTCTTTTAGGGATGATTTACAGTCCCAAGAAACCAGTGGACTTGTACGTGGCTGGGAGGAGGTGGCTGCGGATCATGTCGTCCTTAGTGACCCAGAGGACTCCGGAGCGAATGCCTCAGCAAACCTACGCTGCATGGCCTCCCTGATCCTGCAAAGTCTGCGGAAGGATCCTCGTATTCTTCGGATCAAGGAGAGGGACCATTACTGGCTGGCCACTCTCCTTGATCCACGGTACAAGGGTAAGGTTGCGGACCTTATGTTACCGTCGCAGAGGGAGCAGAGGATGAGACAACTCCGGGAGGCCTTGCAGAAAGGTCTGTGCAACGCGTTCCCAGAGACTGGGAGGTTGCAAACTCCTGGTCCTGGACAACGAGTTGCTGAGGCTTCGGCCAGTCAAAGAAGGAGCGGTGGGGAAGGTGGCCGTCTGACCGATGCGTTCAGACAATTCTTTAGTCCGCAGCCCCAAAGTATGATTGGTTCCAGCAACCATCGCCAGCGTCTGATAAACATGGTGCAGGAATATCTAGGGGCAAGGTCAGACTTGGACACCTTCCCCACCGAAAATCCTCTGGCTTACTGGGTCTTGAGGATGGATCACTGGCCAGAGCTTGCACAGTATGCAATTGAGCTACTGGCCTGTCCTGCATCCAGCGTTCTTTCGGAACGCACATTCAGTGCTGCTGGAGGATTTGTCACGGATCACAGGGTGCGCCTGTCCACCGACTCGGTTGATCGACTGACTTTCATCAAGATGAACCAGTCTTGGATCACCACCAGCTACCACACACCTGATGCTGATATAACAGACTAATTGATTTTAAAATGTCACATCCCTTCAAGACTGATGCTGATGCTGAGTGCCTGTGCTGTTATGTTGACTGGCTATCCTCCTCCTCCGAGTCCTCAATGATACGATTGATGATGATAGCTTGGAAGATCATTTTTGTTTATGGGTGCCGCCACCAGTGCCTAACGCCCAATTTTTCAGCCCCTGTTTAACAGGGGCGTGTAATTACAATTTTTGAAGCAATACTTTGCAACAGGGCTCATTGCTGTGCTCCAAGTACAGTATCTGTGAGGAGTTGCAGTGTTGTGCCACCAGTGCCTAAGGCCCAATTTTTCAGCCCCTGTTTAACAGGGGCGTGTCATTACAATTTTTGAAGCAATACTTTGCAACAGGGCTCATTGCTGTGCTCCAAGTACAGTATCTGTGAGGGGTTGCAGTGTTGTGCCACCAGTGCCTAAGGCCCAATTTTTCAGCCCCTGTTCAACAGGGGCATGTAATTACAATTCTTGATCTAATAATTCACAGCAGGGCCCATTGCTGCACCCACCAAGAGTAACTGTCAGGGCTTACAGTGTTGTGGCACCAGCACCACCATCAAAGGCCCAATTTTTACTACCACTGTTCAACAATTATATGTAATTAAAATTCCTGATATAATAGTTGACAGCAGGGCGTTCCAGCACCAACCAAGAGTAACTGTGAGTGCTTACAGTGTTGTGCCAACACCAACAACTAAGGGGCCTATTTCTGCAGAGTATATACGGCAGGTCCCTACTTTCAAACATCCAACTTACAAACGACTCCTACTTGCAAACGCAAGAAGACAACAGGAAGTGAGAGGAAATCTACCACTAGGAAGGAAAATTCTCTCCTGTAAGAATAAATATGGGAGAAAGGTGTCTCCTCTGTACTGATGCTTTATCAGCAATCCTTGTTTCAAGAAAAACACCACATTTCAAAAACAGTTGTCATTGGGACGGAAAGTGAGGTGAAATGTTCTGAACAGGGGCACAGACAGCAAAACAAATGTTACAGGGGTGATAACCCTTACCTATGTTTTCCAAAAAGTTTAAAAATAGATTTTTGGGCTGGAGCTACACTTCAACAATGTACCTGTTCAAAATTACAAACAGATTCTACATAAGAACAAACCTACAGTCCCTGTCTTGTATGCACCGCCTGTATACGGCTGTTCAGAGTATATAGGGCCTTTTTTATTTTATGTGCGGGGTTCCCCTTAATATCCATACAAGACCCAAAGGGGCTGGTAATGGGCTGGGGTAGGGGGGGGGGGTCATGGGGTAGCTATGCCATTTTTCTTAAAGAATTTCATCCATATTACCGGGACCAGACATTACATTAAAGCCGCAAGCAGTTTTAAATGGCTTTTTTTTCCTTTAGAAGTGTCATTTTGTGCAGGGACAGTTCTAAACACGGGAAACACGTGGCACTTCACAGGCATACTTTAGACACCCCCCAGGTACGATATTTAAAGGAATATTTGACTTTTTTTTTTTCACTTTATGCATCATTAAAATGACTGCTCCCGAAAAACGACCGTTTTTAAAACTTCTTTTTGCATTGATACATGTCCCCTGGTGCAGAACCCGGGTTCCCAAACCCTTTTTAGGACAATAACATGCATAATAGTTGTTATAATTAGCACTTTAGAATTCGAACGTTCGCATCCATTGTATTTAATAGGGTTCTAATGTTCGTTCGAACTTCCGGTCCGTTCGCGGGTTCTGGTGCGAACCGAACCCGGGGGTGTTCGGCTCATCACTACTGTCCGTGCCTTCATGTTTTGGTGACAACGGCACCCCATTTCCATTATGGGCAACACATGGACCAGAAGTATGGGGAAAAATCCCAAATGGTGTAACGGAAGTAAAAACCTTACCTGGCTGAATTTGTACCAATTCATTTCTCTATCCTAAGCAACAAAAAAAAAAAAAAAATATATATATTTTTTAAAATTACCATTCTTTGCCGATAAGGTAAAGTTAAACGGTTTCTGTGTAATTAAAGCGGAGGTCCACACAAAAATGGAACCTCCCACTTTTCGGACCCCCCCCCCTCCGGTGTCACATCTGGCACCTTTCAGGGGGGAGGGGGGTGCAGATACCTGTATAATACAGGTATTTGCACCCACTTCTGGGCATAGACCCCCGAGGGGGTTACGCCACTTCCCGCCCCCCCGCTGTCTTCTGGGAGACACACGGGTCCCAGAAGACAGCAGGGACCATTTCGATTGTGCAGTGCGTCTCGCGCATGTGCAGTAGGGAACCAGGCTTCACTTCCTGATTCCCTTACCGAAGATGGCGGCGGCAGCATCCGAGGACCGAGAGAGGGGTCTGCCTAGGGTGCCGACATCGCGGGAGCCCTGGACAGGTAAGTGTCCATATTTTAAAAGTCAGCAGCTGCAGGATTTGTAGCTGCTGACTTTTAAAAAAAAAAATTTTGGCGGACCTCCGCTTTAATACAGACAATAAACCTGCACTTACAATATTAGGATAATGCATAGAAAAGCAGCTGGCACAATTCACTGGTGGTGAATATTAACATGCACTTTTTGTAGGTTTCTGTGTAATATAGTGATGAGATTCCTGTTGTGATATCTGTTTTCATACTTGTATAAAACAATTGTGGCTACATGCAATGCATGGTCATTACTTGGCAAGTGATCTCATTAAAGATTTATGTGTACCTAATGCTGGATTTTTTGTTGTCAAGGAATTTTTTACTCAGTGTGGAATCATCTGATTCTTTAGAGCTCTAATGTCTAATCTGCGACCCTTTTGCACTTTTTGTGTACCCCATGGGACACCTGCAGAGAGTAGGCTGTGTTTTCATCTTACCCTTTAATAGCAGTGATCTCTAGCAGTCTCGTATAATGCTTCCTAAATCTATAAGTCTTCTAAAGCATGTCCCTAGTCACCCAAGACTCCTATAGCATGTTTGCAGTCTCTGACAATAACCTGCAGCATGTCTACACTCTCTGACCATCTCAGTAGCTCACCTGTAGTTTTTGACCATCTCTGTTGTATGTGTCAGCAGTCTATGAAGGCTTTATGTAGCATTACATTCACTGAATATCACTGGTGGCATTTTTTGATATCAGGGGCTGCATTTGAGGCCCCCTATGTCAGGAGAGTTGATCACTACTGCTTTGAAGACTTTAGAGAACATAAAGGACCCATATGTTCTAGGCACCCCCTGGCTGAGCCTATTTGAGATGGGAGGGGGGGGGGTGTGTGTCAGTGATCAGCTGAATTTAGCACTAAGTACCCAAGTACCCACTCTCTATAGGCACAAACGTATACAGTATTTCACAAAAGTGAGTACACCCCTCACATTTTTGAAAATATTTTATATTACCTTTTCATGTGACAACACTGAAGAAATTACACTTTGTTACATGTAAAGTAGTGAGTGTACAGCTTGTATAACAGTGTAAATTTGCTGTCCCCTCAAAATAACTCAACACACAGCCATTAATGTCTAAACTGCTGGCAACAAAAGTGAGCACACCCCTAAGCGAAAATGTCCAAATTGGGCCCAATTAGCCATTTTCCCTCCCAGGTGTCATGTGACTCTTTAGTGTTACAAGGTCTTAGGTGAGTTAAATTTGTTGTTATCGCTCTCACTCTCTCACACTGGTCACTGGAAGTTCAACATTTATCCAATTCTAACATGCAGGGGTGTACCACAAGTTTTCATAAAATGATTAAAGTCAGTAGGTAGCGTTATGAATCAATCATTCAGCTATAATTTCTGCTTCATTGTATTATTTTACAGTTTATCTGCTATTACTATCCCATTCCAATTACACTGTGTTCTAGGGATTTCAATTATTGAAATATAGTTAAAAGTCTTCCAATCCTTAGTCACCTTTACAAGTGATGCTTGAACTGGTAGAATGTGGTCAGATATTGCAAAACAATTAGAGTTATAAATTACACAAGGACACTGGATTAAAAAGTCAAATGTATTTTTATTAACTTAATTTTATATGTTTATAAATTCAGCTCATGGCTAAAAAGAAAAACCTAAATTTTTAAATTTACATCTGGTTATGGCGCCAATTTTACCGTTATCATGGCTGGGCAATGCCTTGGGGGCTTATGTTTTGAGAATTCATTAATATATCCAAACCTACATACTTTTTCCAATGTTTGATTTCTCACCCAAAAAAAAGTGCTCAGTCTTAGTCAAAGAAATAAAGACTGTATATGTTGCAACTCCAGCAGACTTATTGTTGCTTAGTATCTCTATAGGAATAACATGATATGGTATAATGTTCTAAAAGTCATATGCATCTTTTTAAAATGTCTTGAGTCATTACAGTTCTTTGTGTTAATTTTGCAGCCAAAGAATGTTGGAGTCCATGCAGACATGATAAATTCAATGAATCATGTTAGAATATTAATGGTGTAGAACTTTGGAATAGCACCGCAAGTAGTGTCTGCCAACAGATACATTTGACACCCAATGGAAATCAGCGAGTGAATCACTATAATAGACTGGAAAGAACAAGTAATAACAAGCTGGGGTGAACACATGTTTTTTTTTTATGCTTGTTTTGTTGTCATCCTATCACAATAAAATGATTGAAGTGGACTTAGTACTCCCTAAAAAAAAAATCACAATTTAGCAGTTCATAGGATAAACTTTCTTTCTTTATATTTGACATGTAAATTTGGCATGGCTGGAGATCTCTTTCCTGAAATACCATGAATATTTGTATTACGAAGAAACATTGTTTTAAATGATTTATTCCATGGTTTTATATATATCGTATTCCTTTATTATGGTCAGAACTAAAGAAAATGACAGCTACATGGCCAGGTGGAGACCAGCAAGATGATTGGCTTCATAGGACTGGTCTTCAATACCAGACCTGGCATGTTGAACTGTAAAATTTGATAAGTTTCACTCAGTGTTGAATCATCACCTTTACCAAAAATCAATGTATTCTTCAACCTTTGGGCAGAGGGAGATGGGCATGAAGAGGTGGGGTTGGGAGAGAGGACACAACATTTTATATATTTTATTTTTTAATTCCCTGGAGTTGGGCTTTCATAATGTAAATCCAGAATGACTTTACTTTGAATCTAACAAAAATTAACATTGAAGTGCAATCCCACTGCTAAGGGATCCAGATATAACTTTATTCCAGAAAAAGTCAGCCTGACAATTCAAAATGTACCCAATGCAATTTGGGTGGGGGTCCAAAAACACTCCCTTCATCAAGGCTTGATCGGGAATTAGGAAGAAGGAGATTAGAACACCTCAGAGTAAAAATTAAAGAAAAACAAATTTTGGGTTGTCACCGGAACAAGAATTGAGGGAACATCTTTCAATTGGGACACTAGTTCTGGTGACTCTGGTGACAACTAGGGTTTCCCTTACTTTGGAGTAGGGATGAGCTTCGAGTTCGAGTCGAACTCATGTTCGACTCGAACATTGCCTGTTCGCCCGTTCGCCGAACAGCGAACAAATTGGGGTGTTCGCGGCAAATTCGAAAAATCTATGGGAGAAATCTAAAGTGCTAATTATAAAGGCTTATATGCAAGTTATTGTCCTAAAAAGTGTTTGGGGACCCGGGTCCTGCCCCAGGGGACATGTATCAATGCAAAAAGAAGTTTTAAAAACGGCCGTTTTTTCGGGAGCAGTGATTTTAATAATGCTTAAAATGAAAAAATAAAAGTGAAATATTCCTTTAAATTTCGTACCTGGGTGGTGTGTATGATATGCATGTAAAGTGGCGCATGTTTCCCGTGCTTAGAACTGTCCCTGCAAAAAATGTCATTTTTGAAAGGAAAAAAAGTCATTTAAAACTCACTCGCGGCTATTAATGAATTGTCGGCTCCCGGCAATACATACAAAAGTCATTGATAAAAAAAAAAAAAAAAAAGCGTGGGGGTTCCCCAGAATTTAATTACCAGGCCCTTCAGGTCTGGAATGGATATTAAGGGGAACCCCGCCGCAAATTTAAAAAAAATTGACGTGGGGTTCCCCCAAATATCCATTCCAGGCCCTTCAGATCTGGCATGGATTTTAAGGGGAACTCCACCCCAAATTTAAAAAAAAATGGCGTGGAGTCCCCCTAAAAATCCATACCAGACCCCTTATCGGAGCACGCAACCTGGCCGGCCGCAAGGGAAGAGGGGGGGACGAGAGAGCGGCCCCCCCTCCCTCCTGAACCGTACCAGGCCACATGCCCTCAACATGGAGAGGATGTCCCCATGTTGATGGGGACAAGGGCCTCATCCCCACAACCCTTGCCCGGTGGTTGTGGGGGTCTGCGGGCGGGGGGCTTATCGGAATCTGGAAGACCCCTTTAACAAAGGGGACCCCCAGATCCCGCTCCCCCTATGTGAATTGGTAAGGGGTACATTGTACCCCTACCATTTCACGAAGAAAGCGTAATTTTTTTTAAAAAAACACACAAACACCTTGAAAAAGTCCTTTATTAAAGGAAAAAAAAAAAAAAAAAAAGCATTCCAGCGGTGAAATCCAGTGTCCCGCGGCGATCCCGATGTCCAACGCTGTCCTTCATTGGTTGTGCCAATGAAGGAAGTGAAGGAAGTTCCCCGCTCAAGCCAATGACGTAGGCGGGTCCGACATACCGAGGGGGCGGACCTGATGGGGAACTTCTCTCACTTTGGTAATACATGTATAGACCCGCCCCTTTTCATGTTCCACATCTGGTCCGCTGAGCGGACCTGATGGGGAACTTTAGAAGGGGCGGGTCTATACATTTAAAACACTGAGAGGGAGTTCCCCATCAGGTCCGCTCAGGCACAACCAATGAAGGACAGCGCTGGACATCGGGATCGCCGCGGGACACTGGATTTCACCGCTGGAATGTTTTTTTTTTTTCTTTAATAAAGGACTTTTTCAAGGTGTTTGTGTGTTTTTTTTAAACATTTTTTTACGCTTTCTTCGTGAAATGGTAGGGGTACAATGTACCCCTTACCAATTCACATAGGGGGGGGCCGGGATCTGGGGGTCCCCTTTGTTAAAGGGGTCTTCCAGATTCCGATAAGCCCCCCACCCGCAGACCCCCACAACCACCGGGCAAGGGTTGTGGGGATGAGGCCCTTGACCCCATCAACATGGGGACATCCTCCCCATGTTGAGGGCATGTGGCCTGGTACGGTTCAGGAGGGAGGGGGGGGCGCTCTCTCGTCCCCCCCTCTTCCCCTGCGGCCGGCCAGGTTGCGTGCTCGGATAAGGGGTCTGGAATGGATTTTTAGGGGGACTCCACGCCATTTTTTTTTTAATTTGGGGTGGAGTTCCCCTTAAAATCCATGCCAGATCTGAAGGGCCTGGAATGGATATTTGGGGGAACCCCACGTCAATTTTTTTTAAATTTGCGGCGGTGTTCCCCTTAATATCCATTCCAGACCTGAAGGGCCTGGTAATTGAATTCTGGGGGACCCCCACGCTTTTTTTTTTTTTTTTTATCAATGACTTTTGTATGTATTGCCGGGAGCCGACAATTCATTAATAGCCGCGAGTGAGTTTTAAATGACTTTTTTTCTTTCAAAAATGACATTTTTTGCAGGGACAGTTCTAAGCACGGGAAACATGCGCCACTTTACATGCATATCATACACACCCCCTAGGTACGAAATTTAAAGGAATATTTCACATTTATTTTTTCATTTTAAGCATTATTAAAATCACTGCTCCCGAAAAAACGGCCGTTTTTAAAACTTTTTTTTGCATTGATACATGTCCCCTGGGGCAGGACCCGGGTCCCCAAACACTTTTTAGGACAATAACTTGCATATTAGCCTTTATAATTAGCACTTTAGATTTCGAACGTTCGAGTCCATTCTATTTAATAGGGTTCTAAAGTTCACACAAACATTTTGTCTGTTTGCAGGTTCTGGTGCGAACCGAACAGGGGGGTGTTCGGCTCATCCCTGCTTTGGAGAAATGTCCTCTAGCTTTCTGTGTTGGCTAAGGGACACAAAGTAAAAGGAAATCAACCTTCACTTGGTGACACAGATGGCAAAAAATGTACAGGGGTTATAATGCTCACTTACTCTATCCAAAATGAAAAAGTTTTGCCTTAAGTTTTTCTTTAAGAACTTTATGTCATGCTACTCATACTGTTGTAATTGCTGTTATAGTATACCTGCTATAGAGTTTCTGCTCTCTAGTTCTTCTCTGTTACTCTTGCACTTAGCTCATTAGCAGTTGTTTAGAGTGTTTTAATATTTGACAACAATGGAGATTAGGAAGACAAAGGACAAACCCAGCATTACTTTGCAAGTCAGTGGTCACTCATGGAAACCCACACACCTCATTACTATCAATGAATATTCACCAACTGACATACTGCATCATTAAATGAGGCCTTTCACACACAAACTTCATGCAGGATTTCATTGTGGCATAGTTTCTAGTGAAAGTCTGAGCACAAGCAAACCCAGAGAAAGCAGGTGTCAAAAAGTTTCTTTACCCAAAACCTCTGGGAGAAAAGAAAATACAATTCAACAAAAGAAACACTGCTTTGAGTGACATATTGGCACAAGTTTAAGTCACCATAGAGGCTGTAGTGCAATTTGACTTGCTTTGGTAATAGCTCCACCTTACTCATTTATACAGTTCATGTAAAATGTAAAATAAAACTGACAAAATACTTTCCCTTTAACAACACACGGTAGACTTTTACAAAGTGGCTCTGCCTATGTGAATTGCATATAGTGCATTTTATATTAGAATTGAAAAAAAAAAGTGGTGTGGTAGGGGTAGCAACAATGATGGGCTGACTGCACAGAGCCTGCACCCTATTATTAATTTTCTCCAGCAATGTCACCTTTTAGATTATTTAAAAACATGAGATGATTGTTGCCTAAACTCGTCACAGTTACAATGGCTATCTAATGTCAATTAATCTTTCATAAACTATACAATCTGCTCACTAATCGCTCAACCCACAATGTTAGAGGTGGGTAATGCTGGCCCTTATTTCGTTTTTTATTATTATGCATTATTCATGGGTTTTAAGTGTGTTTCTCATGCAGTTCCAATCATCTCTAGGGCAGATGTATTTAAAAACTGTGAACAGTGCTGTTAGTTATAATGACACGTATTTCATCATGTGTTATGTGCATAGTTCCACATGCTGAAGGCTTCTTGAAATTAGCATAGTAGCCTGAATCATAGCATAGTATCCCTGAAACATGTTGGTTTCCTTGAAACCTTTAATATTCTTCGACTGTCACTGTTTTTATTTATTTGGTCACCTCTTTGAATTTTGGTATCGCCCGTCTTGCTACAGTAAGGTGCTTTTGATTGTGTTATTTTTCTGAGTGAAGTTAAGCCTAGTACAAGACAGCAGGTCGAACGAAAAAAAAACTGACAGCTCTAGTCGGAGCCGCTGTACTAATGATCCAACGTTAGTGCAGCAATCTCCTCTGCTGTTCTTCTGTGTTCTCACAGGGGGACAGCCCCACCGCCAGAACACTCTGGCGCTCTCAGCCATTGGTTGAGAGCGCTGATCGGGAGCTGGTCGGCCGCTGGTTTTCCAGCAGGTTCGTCCGACAGAAACCGGCCAAATGGCCAGCTTCTGTCGGACCAGCTGCCATACACACGGGTTGAATATCTGTGTTCTTTTTATTGAACCGGCTGATGTTCCCCCCACATTCGGCCTGTGTATACTACACTTCACAGGAGTAAGTGCTTTTCAATTATTTACTAAACAACTTATCACACAAAATAATGTTCCTAAGATCTTACAGCTGACTCACAACTATCACATCTTTGGTTGTCAGGGTGCTGCTCTCCACTAGTAGGAGACACCGCTTTTAGTGGTATATTGAAAAGGTGATAGGACACCTAATGAGACTTTCCACAGCTAATCTTACTTTAGCTTTGACCGCTGCTCCACCTCTAACTGGGATGCCAAGCACCCATGCCAACACACGTTGTCTTCTTAGGGAAATATGCTTGCAACTGTCTTTCACAGCATCTATTACACCTGAAATCATTGGCCTAGGAATTCCATCCTCTTTCCACATCTTCAAAATCTGACACTTTGACCACATGAACTTTCTAGCACATCTATCTAAGCTTGCAAACTTTGTTATTAAATTGCAGCAAGGGTCCTTGTTGCCCTTGCCACAATATGTCCTGTGGGTCTTTTCAGATGATTTTTTAAGTTGTTTGGCTAGTTCTACTAGTAACAGGATTAGCAAAAAATTACTTGCAGTGCACAGACACATTGCTTGCCTTGCTCTTAAAGCGGAGGTTCCGCGGCATTTTTTTTTTTTTTTCCGCT